>CM026264.1:0-1200000 GCA_014851425.1 Senna tora | reverse complement strand
ATTATTTAGTTAGTCTCGTTAAGTTCATGAATAATTCGGTTAACTAAACAAATTAAGTTTGATCATGATTTTTTCTTTGTTTTAAAGCTCAAATTTGAGTTCAAATAACTTATCTTATTTTAAACCAATCGAAGTTAAATATCTAATAGTAAACTCAATTCATTTACCGTCCTAAATTCAAATATATATATATCCAATCACATATTTGCATGTACCAAGAAATTATTGAATTCAAATTGAATGGTGGCTACGGGGAAGAAAAAAATACTAAAGTGATATGCATTGGGACAAGAAGAGAAAAAGAGGAATGGAGGGGGAAAATAGGTTTTTGCATTGTTATATATACTAAAAATAAAATTTATATACAAATGTAACAACATTTTAAAATATCTATAGATTTATACAATTTTTACTATGCACCTTCAAAAACACCATCACTGAGGGCATTTTGTTGATTTTCTTACTAGAAAAACGTCTTCAGTGAGGGCGTTTATAAAGTCAAATGGTCAACTCTATAAACGTCCTCAGTGAAGACGTTTTACTAATAAAAAAAATCAACAAAACGCTCTCACTGAGAGCGTTTATAAGATTGACCATTTGACCCTATAAACGCCTTCAATGAAAGCGTTTTTTTTCCCGAAAATTCAACAAAATGCCCTTAGTGATGATGTCTTTGGACTTGCACAGTAAAAGTGGTATATATCTGTAAATAATTTTAAAATATTGCTGAATTTGTGTATAAGTTTTTCTTTTGGGTATATAACCGTACAAATCCCGGAAAAATAAGTAAAACGTTTTGTTTAAATAAGATATATTATATACCTATTTTATATATAATAAAATAATATATTGTATATTTATATTTTTTCTTAAATTAGTTGGTTTCTTAATTATAATATAAATAATAATATCAGTTCAATCAGGAATAAATCACTAATTAAATTGTAAATTAGTTACTTCACATATTTAAACCGTGTAATTTTAAAAATATTGTTTATAATTCAGAAATGAGAAGTTCATCCATATATAACTCGTCTTGTAGAGGTGTAAGAAAAGATTTGGATATGATAGTGTGTGTTATAAAAAAATAGAGTTGAAGTGTAAGAATGGAAAATGAGAAGGCAGTTGTAAAGTAACAGTAAAGGAAAGGGAAGAAGCAAAGTAGAGTGAAGAGTGTAGTGAGCAGGATATATATATAGGTGAATGGATCAAACTTGGTCCATCCTTCATTGTTCCAACATCCAACAGAAAGACCAAATTTGGTCCACAAACGAGTTTTTGTTTTTGGACACGAATAAATTAAAGTAGGTTTTTAGAATTTCATTTGCTTCCTCCTAACTAAAGACGATTTTTGAAGTAAGTAATTAAGTTGGTGGTTACTGGTTCCACACTGCAGGAGCGGCATGATCACCCGTAATGTAGGACATGCAGGACAATGGAACCACACAAAGGCCTCCACTTCTAAGATCTCGCTTCGCTCTCTCCCCTGGCCTGTCTTTGCCTGAACCCTGACATTATATATATATATATATCATGTCTTCCGGATCCTAATTAGCGCCTTCTAATTACTCTTAATTAATTAGTAATTATTGAACTACTCCATCTTACCGCTTGCATCACTCTGTTCCGAGATGACTTCATGTATGGGACACTAAGCGTCTGTAACAATCAAGAACTTGAAACTAATGCATGTGATATTTATATATAGGTTGTGCATGGGTAATTAACAAGTTCAAACAGAAACGCAGTAAGGTCATATTCGTCAGACAGTGACTTTAAGTGCATATATACCTCGACTTGGTTTTGGAGGAATTTGATGTATCCAATAGCCTCCATTAGTACGGATGCTGTGTCTGTCTGCAACATCAATGTCAATTTTTACCCCATATATATATTCATTTTTTTTTCAAGAACTGCTTATTATATACAAAAAAGAAAAGTTACATTCTTAAATTTTAGAAACATATATAATTTAATTTAAAAAAATAGAAGAAATTAAAATAAAAGTATAATGATTAGTTGAAGTAAAAAATTGGAGTATACCTTGCCGAAAGGAGCCACCAGCTGTTGAAGAGCCGCAATCCTGTCTCCAAGTTTCTCTTTCCTGACCTGAACAATTGGTTGCCATTTGCAAATTCATGCAAAAAGTACAGCAAAAGCAAGAACACACACATACATATATATATATATATATATATATATATATATATATATATATATATGTAATATGTATTGATGATCAGCTAGCTGGCGATGAAGTTTATAATTACGAATGCAACTAACTAACTGCTTTTAATTAAGTAGCTAGGTTGATGTCAACGGAATATCTAAATAAATTAAACTATATATATGATATAGTAAGTTGTAAACGATATCACCCGGCCCGTACCAATAAACATTTGGGGATTGTAATTCTTAATTATTGGGTAGAATATCAATATATAGGGTCCGATCGAAATGGATAATATATTGATTGAATAGAATATATATCCATCTTAAAAAAAGAAAAAGGAAAGGTATTAATTGAATATAATGGATGGAGCACCTTCAAGGGGGGACATGATGAGCGTGATTGGGGTCGTATTTTCTTTGAGGCCGTCTGAGTCTGAGATTGAGAAGGCTTTGACTCCATTACAGCGCTGGGTCTCTTTGTTTCTACTACGCCATTGCCCAACTGTATGTATGTGCAATCATAAATTACCTTGAATATAATTAATAGTCATTCAAGCCTACGTGTGTCTTAATTTCATTTTCAAGCAAACTAAACTAAGAAATTTAAAAATTACGGCTATACTTAATTATGAGCCTTTCATTTCCAGAAACTTAATTTACCTTGTCAATATATGTTATTTGTAATGAATTATTGAATGATTAAGAAGAAGAAGAAGAAGAAGAATACTTACGTTAGTGGGAGAATGAATGGAGGAGGTATTATCGTGCATAATCATATATGAGGAAAGGGTGGAGTGCATATTGATATTGGGGGAATGATTTAAGTTAGAGATGTTAATAGTGGGGTGAATATGGGTAAATTTGGGTGCTCCAAAAGCAGCAGTAGTAGGGGAGTACAAGTGTGCGGAAGATAGCTGGGCCTGGGCCTGGGCCTGAGCCTGGGTGTTGAGTTCAACGCCTAATTTGAAATCATCATCCTGGTGATCTAATTCAGTAGAAGAAGTAGTGTGTGCAAATCTAGTGGGGAAAGCAAGTGTATTATAGAAGATGTGTTGATTGGAAAAGTGGTGGGTGGAGTGAGTACTAGTGCTCAAGCAGCTTTCTGCATCATCACTTGCCCATTCATACCCTCTGCCTCTCACTTCTCCACTATCCCTGCTTGAATCTCTTGATCTGCACGCACCTCCTCCTTCTTCCACCATTATTTCATTCTTCAAGTCATTATTACCGCCTGCATTATTAATCCTATATATATATATATAAACATACCATATTAATTAAGATGGAGTTACATGTGTTGACAACATATAATTAAATATCAAAGACAAATTATTAAAGCCCTAGCAGCCTAGCTAGTTAGTACAGTACATGTATATATATATATATAGTGAACTTACAGAGAGAATTGTGGTGGGGTGATAATGCTGCTTCTTCCGTGAAACCCATAGCAGTTGGCGGTGTCAATTAGGGAGGGAGGTTGGTGTTGGAGGTGATTATTGGTAAATTCCATAATGAGAATTAAGATGAGGGGTGTCGAAAATCCCAACAAGATCGATGGAGTATACTAGTTATTAGTTAAGTAGTACGTAGTTATAGTGAATAAGCTATATATAGCTAAGGAGTGGAATGAGTACTTAAATTCTGACGAAACGGAATCTGCGACGAGTCTAGGCTCTAGCTAATAAGAACGTAAGAGAGTTAGATGCAGGTACGGTGGGAGTGCTTTAATTTTCCATGCCCGCCCTACTTTTCTTCTTCTCAGTTTGCTTCTTTACTCTTTACATCTTACTAAATTAAAGTAGGCTTTCAAAGAAAGGATATATAGGAAGGGAATTGAAGAGGGCAAGGCGATACAGCTCTCTCTCTACTGACTTTAATTATTTATAATATTTTAGCTTTCACACCCAATATGGCCAACTTTACTTTAAAAAATTTTGTATCAAGTATATTCCAGCTTGCAGTAGTGTATATGTATACGATTTTTATATATGTTATCTCACAGTCACCGCCCACTTGTCTTAAACAATGTGCCGCTTAGGTTGTGTAGTGCTTGTGCTCTGATCTCTGCAGTATGTAACAATATGAGGTAGCGATGGATGGATGAGTATAGTCATGTACGTCATGATTATATGTCCGTCCCCTCCGATCCGATCCCTTCCATCCCAAGCCTTTCAATAATAAAGCTCTCTTATTGCATCCTAAAATGATACCACCCACGTTCATTCATTCCCTCCCCACATGTCTTATTCACTCATATTTACTCTTACTAAGCACGACCCCACGCATTACTTCATTTTTTCTAACCAACAAATTACGTGTTTCATTTGTTCATTATCAACTTCTTTTAATAATCATTTTTATTTATACTCCATCATTCCTCATGCAAATTTTAATCTATTCATGATTAATTGATGCTCATATTAATAAACTGCGCTAATTTTTCAAAATTTTCATAATTATTTACAATTTAAGAAGCACACACCATATATACTGTATATATATATATATATGAATACTAAAATTAAATAATAGATATTCTAGCAATTGCTGTATATATATATTGCCATGTCATCATTGGTGGTCAGGATTATAGTTCACGGTCCTGGTGGGATAAATGCTGTAATTGAGAGATATAGAGGAATTGGGGAAACAAAATTGACGCATGAGTTATTGAAATGAATATCATAATTAAGAAAAGCGATGCTTAGCTTGCTTTTAATTTAATAGATTAATTACTTAATTATAATTGATTAACAGAATAGAAAATGGGAAATTAAAACAGCACTGTTGAACGACTAAAATGAATGAATGATTAGAATTTGGTGATGTGATGAGGCAATTCTTGTGCGGGCCTTTGACCTCTTTTTGACCATATTTCAACTGTCAAGAAACCTGATGAGAAGAAAAAGAAGATGATATATATATATATTTGCAAAGATTATGAAGGGACCTTGGCCTTTTGCTTGCCTTTCCATTTGGATTGGCTGTTCAAAAATTTGTTTGTTAGGCTCGGAATCCTTGCTACCAATGTTCACAGCATCCATGACATAAATGGTCATATCAATATATGTCCATTTATTTTAACGTAATCCAATATTCCTGTCTAACTTTTAAGTTTGGATAACATGGATACTATATATATATATATAGAAGAACATGCTACAATATATTATTCTTGGCATAATGATAAAAAACAGGAATTGGATACATATTTGGAAGAGATGGAATAAATTCAAATTATATAATTAAAAGAAGAAGAAAATCAAAGTTTGTTCAACGAGGGAACAGGGTTTAGAAGTCGGTCAATGTAGGCTGTGTACTTTTTGAGGTTGATTTGATAAGCAAAAGCTGACTTACATAATTCATACATATGAACGTAACCAAATTAAACATATATATATGCAGTGTGTTCATTCAACTTGAATCAGCTCAGCGGATGTCACAGCTAGCAACCACACATAAGTATAACCTCGTCGATCGGCACCTACCTACATCAAACCAACTGCTTAAAGCTTTGACTGATGATAACCACTGCCACCTCCATGGTAGCTACGTCATTTCCCACCCAAACCAACTTTTACTTGTTTTCAATTTCTCCAAGGAATATCATAATTATTTTCACATTTTATATCATATATGTATATATGTTTCCATATCTTCGATCGGAGCTAATCAAGATCGTACAATATGATATATATTGGTAGACAGAATTTTAGAAACAGTACTGCTACAGAGCACTTACACAACACACACATGCACACACTAATATATACATCTCTTAAGTCATAGATAGGACAGACCTAGCTAGCTAGGTCTTTCTCTAGTACCTGTACCTCTAATAAAAAAAATCCAATATACACATTTGTATTTTTAATTTTGAATATTTTATAATTCTAATTTTGGTTATGAGTTATTTTACTGTATAAATTATTTATATAACCCTGGCCACTACTCTAAATTAACTACTGATGAGTGAGAGGCATGCGGATCTAGAGATGAGTAATAAAATATGGTAAGTAGCTATATGATATAAACTAACTGTCTTCATCCAGGACATATAAATATACCTGGTGAGCCCCACGAATAGTTCATAAGAGACCAAAGATGATGGAGGAATTGTGAGATCAGATCAGAGCATGGGCAAGCTTAACTTTGCTTTTAGCACTTTTCTCTTTTTACCCTTCTGCCATATATGTCCATCCATCTAATATAAAGCTTTTCTTCTTTAATTAATTATTCATATATCTTTTCCAACTTTTTTTTTTGTCTAGAACAGAGTATCTACCGTCGAGCACAGTGACTAATCCCCTTGCTGAATTGTAGGCACCTCAAAAGGTGAGACAGTTGGCCTAAGGATTTAAAGCTGCTCTATACCCAAGACAGGAATCGAACTCCTAACACTTAGTTAAAGATAGATAAGTCCCTTACACTCAGCCTGATTCTTTTCCACTTTTTTAATATATATATATAAAAAATCTCCCTATATTCCAAAGATTCATTTAATTAAACCCTAAACCTTTTTGAAAGTCCATCATATATATTAAAAGATTTACCTCAACAAAAAAAAAACGGTGATTCTCGATCATCACCATATATAATAATATAATCTATTTCTACTTAATTTCACCAAAAAGATCATTTAAAAAAGAAACAACAGTTTGGGGCTTTAATTGGCGGGGATTGATCAATATTATATTCTCGATCGAGTTTTTAAAATATAATTAATGGCATTATAAATTAAAGCTGCTGAAAATTCCTCTTGCTTTATCCTAGGCCTCAAGTAACAAGTTGGCAGTCAAAGGGTATGGATTTGTAAATAATTAAATGCATGGATCATGCATGCGGGTTTTCAATTAATGGGGTGAAATCGATGAACTGAGACGAATTCAGTGACCAGTCATTGAGATATATGCTTTAATTTGTACAAACCAAACCAAACCAAACTCAAAAGCTGATCCACCTTGTATTAGTTAAAATATTCAAAGTCGCAGAAATAATACAACTTCCTCGGCTCCTATATATTATTTGGCCTCTCTCTACACATTCCAGAGGGAGATCCATTAAGACACTGGTAGATTCCTTTAATTTATTTTGGCTTTCCTTTCTCCGTAAATATAGTCCTTATTATTCAATGATGAATTATGTAACCAGGAAATTCAATAATCTATTAATTTTAAAAAAATTTGATACCTGGTCCTAAACAAGAGACTGTACTGATAACCCCACAAGAAACAAGCCTTACTTTAAAGGGTGATCCATTCCATAATCATGAAATGGAACGTGGATCTTTTTCCCTTTCTTCAATTAATGTTTGGGTCGAGTTTTGAATTAATCTTTTTGTTACGTTATGATGTATGTGATTAGAAGATTCTCTCGATCGGCCACATCCGATCCATTGTAATTAGCAGAAGCAAAAGCAGAAAAGAAAAGAAAAACGATTATCATACATGCGATTTACAATCCAAACTATATACCTAATTAAAGTCATTTAGATGGATGCATGTTAGTTTCACAAATATCTATCTCTCATCAAATTAAAGCCTTTCACGGCTTTCACTTTCTTATCTCTTATCATTTTCTAGGGTCTAGCTAGGTAGAGATTCGAAGGCCTTTATTATACCTGAGGCATTCATTCGGCAACTTCACCTTTTCATCTTTTCCTGTTTTTCTTTTTTCGTATGAAAGTTGATATGGAGGGGTTCTTCCCTAAGCCATTTCAATCATGGGGCATACATACAATTATTGCCACTTTTCTTGTATTGAAATTTTATTTTTATTCGCCAATTGAATCCTTCTTCTTTTTTTTTTTTTTGGTGGATGCAATTAGTCTCTTGAGGTAGATATGATATATATATATAGCCTTTAAGTCGATCATTATATATATATTCTCATTCTTAATTATTAAATGATATCTTTCCAGTGGTGTGGAAGTCAAAAACTTTGATTTGGTTGTAGTTAATTAATTATTAGCTTACAAAATAAAGAATTTAATATCGTTCCTCAATTATTTAAATTTAGTGTATGATTATTATGGTTTGCCTGGTATAACTTCAATAATGAACACTTTTGAAGTGTTAAATTTGGTAAAACCCTGAAAAGCAGGTCTTAAAGTAGGTGGACTAAAAAGTAATTAGAGAAAAAGACAAAAGAGTGGAACAGAAGAATATATGCTTTTCTCCCACTTAGGGGCATGAAATCAAACGTTGTGGGACCACACCACAGTCCTCTTTGCTTTCCAATTTCCATGCCACTAAATTGAATATGATATTGTATGTATCATCCAATTATATGTAAAAGGATTATTAATAACATGCATATGGATGCGTTCAGGATTTGCTTCTACTGATTTTAGTTTGATCATGTAATTGAACTTGTTTTTAGTTTGTAACAGCCATGGTTTCGTATTTATAGTGGCGCGCTTCATGCAAATCTAAAGGTGTCTTAATTGTACGTGTATGTCTCGAGTAACCAACCCCATAGGCCATAGGGATGAAATGAAAGATGGATCACAAGCATCTACGTTAGGTCTAGCTTCGTAATAAAGAAGAGAAAGACGTGTACTATTTTGTTGGGTAATGAACACAAAGAAAGTGAGCAATAATAGATTTCTCTAATCTCCATGGGGGATCTAGATGCTCAAGTAACAGGGATTTCATTTTTAAAATGCTACGTGCGTTCAGAACGTGCATTCCATTATCACAATTTACTTCACTTAATATTAAAAGGCAGAGGAGTTTGTTTCGCATAGCAGTTCAGAAACATAATTGTAGATGCTACATTGCAATGCACAATTTCCATATTCGTTATGGAAAAAGAAAATATTGATTGGTCAGTGGCTAAGCCCAGCGGATACTAGTAATTAATTTCATAATTTGAAGGAAGAGAAACTCAATTACAAGTTACAACCAACCCAACCAACATATGGATTTGTGTTTTCCAACTCTATGATATTTGCAAGTACTTCATCTGCAACCAAAAATACCATTAATATTTTTTAGTATTATTCAAAACGAGAGAAAGCACAAAATGAAGCGAGAAAAAAAAAAATGAAGTTAAGCGATAAAAGGCCGTAACAGCTAAAATTTGGGTTGTATTTAGATCTTAGATCTTGTAGTACAGCAAATAGAACAAGGCTCAAGAAAACCACAAAAGCATCCTCTACGGACAAAGACAATTAATTTCCCAATGCAGATAAGCCAGTCTCAGACTTTTAGCTAATAATTGTAAAGAAAATTAAGATGTAGCTTCCAGTAGATCATCCGCATTTTACCTTAAGCCCTGAAGCATTGTACATATATAGGTATATAATTAGTGAAGGTCATGCTCAGAGTCAGAGGTCCTGCCTCCTTCATGATATTTCCTGTGTTAAATAAAATCACATCAGAGTAATCCATTGCATCCAAGAATATATTTGGACACAGTCCAAACAGAATAGTCAGATTTGTACCATGAAACTCTAGTAGAAATGTAAGCTTTGCACGTAAAGTATAGTATGTTCAGATCCGCCAACAAATTACAAGTGTATGGATAGGCCATTAAATTAACTTAATCTATTACTACAAACAATTCATACTAATTTCTCATCAGTCTCTCAGAAATGCAAACGAAGGAAACCCACAAATCAGTATGACAAAACTTTATTAATAATCAAAGGAAACAACAGATTAAAACCACCTTATTTAAGCCCCACTCCAGCCTCTTGTTTGCTTCCCTAAAATCAGTTGTATTTCCAACTGCTCCAGGCTCCAACAAAGTTAACACTGAAATTTTCCAATCAGGTTAAAGAGCAAGTAATCAGGATGAACAAAAACTAAGGTTCTGTTACTTGCTCAAAATAAACTGCACTCTGCAGTTGTCTGGATCAGGCCATCCAAAGACCTATCATGTTTAATCTCAACTATTATTGCTAAAATTTGAGGCCACGATGAAGATATCATGCTCTCTATTTTAATCTCTGCACAGGCCAGAAAAACGACAAGTAAACCTATCCTGACCAAATATTTGCCTCAGAACTTTACTAGACCATGGGCAGATTCTTTTTGGATTACTAACTAAAACCTTTGCTAGATACAAGAAAATTATCATAACTAACAAACAATGCAAATAACTATATCTAAACAGCCTAATTGACTTGCTTTATTCTTATTATTTATCTATATTGTTGAAAACTAAAAGCGAGAAGGTTTTCAACAATCATACTTTTAGATATTAAAACATCTTTAATACTCTGCCTTTATATTATAGTGCCATTATATACATGGTCTGTTTGTACAGAATCATATCTACTAAAAAAGCATGTGGAAGGTATGGATTTCGGATATAAAACCCAAGAATAATCTCTAGTTCAAATGAAATATGTATTAGGTGGTATGAAGGGACAGAATCATGCCTTTGGACTGTTACTAAATGTACGATGCATCAGGAAGATTATTGAAATACCGAGTTGTTAATGTTGGCAGTGGCATCTCTACAAGGACAGTGTTAGAGGAGAACTCAGCTCTCACTTTAATGATCACTTCAGCTTAACTCATATAGACAACTTTAAGAATCTGTTGAGCAAGAAGAGCGCAAGATCTAGAAACAAAGAGGGAGGTTCAAATCACCGTAAGGGATCCTGTCTCTTCAATCAATGCATTGATACGAAAGGGTGGCTTAAATGGTTGAGTCATTCGATAGTTCATGACAGGAAATTCACCATCTGGTGGCACCTATCAAGTAATGGTGCAGGAATTAATCAAGGAATCCAATTATTTTATAACATTTGAAATTCAACTACATATGTAAAATGAACTTACCCCTGTCAACATTCGGTCAACATCAAAACTATCAAGGTGTACAGATTCATGGAAGTTACAATCATCTAGAATAACAACACCAGAACTTCTGTAGTCTGTTTAAAAAGATGGCAGAATGAGATCAGGAAAGAATGAAACAGCCCAGCATAAATAAAAAGGGAGGCCATATTCAAAAATGACACTTCAACCAATAAACCAACTTAAAATAGTTCCTTGTTGAAATTAACAAAATAGTATCATTTCAACACGCAAAGAACTATAAGAATATAAACAATGGAGAATTCACAACAAAAAACTATCCAATATGGTACTTCGCACTTGACTATATATGTCAGACAACAACCAGAAATTATGTGGAAAAATAACCCAAAAAAATCTTTGTTAGCATTTCAGGAACGATAAACTATACCATAGATTAACCTACCAGTTCTTCCAATCCTCAGGTCCTCATTGAGAGCAAGTCGAATCTGGGTTGCCAGTAAGATAACTCTTCATTTGAATGGTGCCATCTATCTCACTAGTAAGAATAAACCCCTAATCCCAACAAAAAATCCATATCAAACTGCTGCAAAATTTTTTATTAGTAGATGTGTGACAAGGCAGGAGAAAAAAATTCTAGTAGTCTAGTAGATGACAAGAAAAACCTATAAGAACTAGATTCTCACACTAGAGTTGAATGTAACACTTATTTTCTCAATTACATCAACAAAAATCTCATCCCTTATCCTGCCACCAGGTTCATTGGCAACAACTGATTTTGTAATAGCTGTTGCTGGCATTTTTTTTGGTCCCTTTCTGCAGATAGCCAGATACAATAGTTTTACAGTTAACAAAACCATACAATACATCTATCTACTACATATTACATAACCAATTATATGTCTATTGCATGAAATGATGAAACTAGCTGTACTGTATAGAAAACATATAACTTCAAAACCTCAGTTGATGTTGTTCGCACATAACCCAAGTCCTGGGACAAGCAGGCTTTAGTACAGCTATAAATATTGTAAAAATAAATGCTAAAATATGACAAAAAAAGCAAGGGTAAGTAAAGAAATATAACAGAATTCAATTTTTTGCAGTAATAAAGACATACTGTGCACCCATTCAGGCAAATCAGTTCAATTTGTTTGTTTGCTTTTTGCAATTAAATGACCCATGGACCATTGATAGTTAATGATGAAGCCTATCTGACATGTGAAAAGATTACAAGAAAAGTTGACGAAAGAGGTTTTTAAATTTTTTTTCTTGAATCCATCATATATCTTAGATATATCAAAAGATCCTCGAAAGAGTTTCAAATTGTCACAGGAAATTCAAAGTTGCCAATAAAAGTGTACTGGAAAGTGATAAAAAGGAATCAGTCATCACCAAAGAATAAATGTCCAGAAATATTAAATGATTCTATTTTCACATTATAAAGTTTCAGCAAGCATGATTTGTTTGCCTACTTTGCCAATGTGCCTATTAAGTAAGACACAGTAAATGTGTTGCTGAAAAACAGTTTTCCATGAGCAACGCATTGAACAGTCAATTCAAACAAGGAAGAATGGTAAAAAGTAAAATCTTACAATGACTTCAAGCAGCAATTCATTCACGAGCACAAAATTTTTCCTCAATGAATCTTCATTAAGAACATCACGGTAATCTTTTATGAACTGTGCAATCCTTTGTAAAAGTTCCAAAGCAAGAGAAGGGGAGACATTGACTCTAGTTGTAGCAACAAAAAACAATCCAGCAACCTTCACATGAAAGTAGTTCACGCCATCTATATTCTGTTGAAAAAAGAACACAAGTGATAAGGTGGAGGGAAAAAAATGATAATCTCAAATTAAATGGAAAATGTACAGAACTTGGTACAAATTAGTTCTCCAGATTTATCAGTAAATAGAGAACAATAAAAAGAACAGCGAACTACAAGAGAGAAAAGTGACGGATGAACAACTAAAGGCAGAGAGGTGCTGCTCCTTTGAGCTTTCAGTCACATCACACGCAGGACCGCTGGAAAAATCCTTCTTTAAGCAAATAATGCTGAAGAGAGAACAAAAAACAATAATTCGTTCTCAAGGAAAGAAAAGATCTTTTTTTTTTAAAAAAAAAAAAAAGCATTGATATTAATTAGTTAGTTAGTTAGTTAATTAATCTTTTCCCCTATTGCTAATTGGCTATGTACATGAGACATGGCGAGAGGAAGCTTGTTAAGTTGTTATATTATATCACGAAGAAAATATCTACAAATACAGGTGGAGCATCTTCTTCACCATCCTCCTTCCAGAACTTCACTTTTGGGGAAAATGTCTCAGCACTTGCTTTTTGTACTTCACCACGATCTAAATTTGTTTAACAAACAAGAAAGGAAAGTAAGGTGAAGAGAACAATTTTGGCATACTACATCTTAAGACGGTGACATTTGTTATACGTAAATCCCATCAGTGACTCATATATATCAAAAGCGATCAATGACGAGCGTAGCCCACCAGAAAGAAAAAATGTGAACATTAATATTCAGCAGAAATGTCCGATGAAAAAGTTGTGCTTGAAAATCAACTTAAGAAATAACTGTGTTTTTGAACATGAGGGAGAAAGTAATTGAAAGATAAATGAATAAATATGCAATCAAGCACTATTATATCCCAAAACCACACACACACAAATCCCTAGTCCTCGCCGGAAGGGGAAGCTATATGTAAAAAGAAGTGCATGTTAATGGAAACAGGAATACGATGGTGCTTAGTTAAAAAATCACAGTGACTATCAATGTTTAAGTAACCAACAACCAAATTGAAAAAGAAGGAAATATTGGAGGGAAGTGGAAGTAAAAGCAATGCATAAAGAGAGGAGACTCACAGTCACGGAAGACAACGTTGTCGGCTCCCTGTGAGAGCACGAAGAAGTGGGAGATCATGATGAATGTCTTTCTTTGCAGAGACGGAATCCGAGCTCCGATCACAAACACATCCTTACTTTACTTCACTTCAACTTCATTGCCACGTCATACGGCGACCGCCTCAGTCCATCAGTATTCATTATGCACTAAACATAAAACGAAAAGACTTTATTGTCCAAACTCTAAAATTAAACAAAATATTATTATTGATTTTAATAATAAAAGACACAAGAATTAGAGAGGAAAAGGAGACGAATTAAAGAATATTAAAACTGTTAATCTAATTTAGGTTCTGATATAAATAAAACATTATCTGCCCAGAAAATCTAATTGACGGAATCTTTCATAAACTTATTATATATCCTTTTAAAAAAATAAAATTACTTTTTCACTAAAATTGAAAAGGTTAAACTAAAAAAAAGTGATAAAATTTAGATTTGAGCATAAACAGTAGAAAAATACAATGTCGTGAGTCACGAGAGTGATGTGGTGATTAGTTGAATAATGAGAGTAGGGATGCAGCGACGTCGTATCAGGGGTTGGGTAATGGGTAATGGGTAATGGGTAATGGGTATATTAGTATTGGGAAAATTATCTAGTAGGAAAAAAAAAACGATATCGCCAAGAACGGGTCCCCCCTCCCCTATGGCTATGGATGATTGAACAAAAAAATCCAAATAGGTGTCGTTAAAGCAGCAAAACGCGGGTGCGAGTGTGTTTGATGCATTCCCATTCCCGTTCCTATTCCTAACTCCAAAAATATTCCTCCCTTCCTGGTCCGATCTCGACGACATAACGAATCTTCATCCCTGACAAAACCTATGCATCTTTCTTCCTTACATACAGATCCCACCTCCACTTCAATTCCCACCTTCTTCAATTCTCCCTTTCTTCTCGCCTTCGCTTTATAATTCACCTCTCCCTCCACAATTCCTTCACTTGGACTGATTTCATCATTTTGGATCATGTCATGGCAACACCAACCTACACGTCTAACATATCTATTTTGAAATCCAACGCAATTTGCAGTACTAGGCGCTTCAACTTTTGATTTTTCGTCTAAAGGTAACACTTTTTTTCTTTTTTCGTTCTTTCTTATTTTTCTTCCACATTTAGAAATTTATGCAGTTTGCGTTATTAATAACTCTTCAATGTCCTTTCTTATCTTTTTTCCCCCTGTAAATATACATCCTACTTTCCACAGATCTCTTATCTCTACATGGTAAACAAATACACAATCTTCATCTTCACCCAAACCCACCCCCCAAAAATATTTTAAGATTTTTTATGGGGGTAAAGAAATAGATGTAGATTTTGGTTACTGCTAGATATTTTCGTAGGATTTTGTAGTCTCTATCAAGACCTTAAATGTTGGGTTAGTTATGAAGATTAAGTAAAAAACTACATCTTCTCTAAACTTTTGTTTACTTTTAATTTGAACTGAAAGTCCCGTTCTTCTAGTTGTTTAAGCTGGATGAAGCAGCATAGCGCCACTGTATGATAGATCCAGAGTCAGGGCTGAGTATGTTTATAGTGACATTATCTTTTCTCTTCTTTTTCTTTCATATTCAACACGAAAAGTTATTGGATTTGACCTTGATGAGTACCATATTAATACTTTCTTCCTGATTGGCTATCCTTCCTGAAAAACCATAATTGGCAGGGAATGGCGACTCCTGTTGATCCACCAAATGGGATCAGAAATGAAGGAAAGCATTATTACTCCATGTGGCAAACCCTGTTTGAGATTGATACAAAATATGTGCCCATCAAGCCTATTGGTCGAGGAGCGTATGGGATTGTGTGCTCTTCTGTCAACAGAGAAACCAATGAAAAAGTTGCAATTAAGAAGATACAAAATGCTTTTGAAAACCGTGTTGATGCACTAAGAACTTTGCGTGAATTGAAACTTCTTCGGCACCTTCAACATGAAAATGTGATTGCTTTAAAAGATATTATGATGCCTATTCATAGAAAAAGCTTCAAGGATGTTTATATGGTTTATGAACTTATGGACACAGATTTACATCAGATTATTAAGTCTTCGCAGGCACTATCTAATGATCACTGCCAATATTTCCTCTTTCAGGTATGAAACATGATATGGGGTCAACTTAGTCTTTTATGTGATTTGATCTGTTTCATTTTCCACTTCACTCTAATGCTTTTTAATACCTCAAAAATTCTTCGACCTATAGTTTATTCTTGTTTCCTGAAGAATTATCTCAATCATACCGTGGCCTATCTATTATGGATTATGGAAGTTATAGTAGTTTTTGCTGCTTAGCTGATCATTGCACTTACAAATACTAAATTCTCGGGTGCAGTTGCTTCGGGGCTTGAAATATCTTCACTCGGCTAACATCCTTCATCGTGACTTGAAGCCTGGGAATCTTCTAATCAATGCAAACTGTGACCTAAAGATATGTGATTTCGGGTTAGCACGCACCAGCAGCAGCAAGAACCAGTTCATGACTGAGTATGTTGTCACTCGGTGGTATAGAGCACCAGAGCTTCTACTTTGCTGTGACAACTATGGAACATCTATTGATGTATGGTCTGTGGGATGCATATTTGCAGAGCTTCTTGGACGGAAACCTATATTCCCCGGCTCAGAGTGTCTCAACCAGCTAAAACTAATTATCAACATTCTTGGCAGCCAAAGGGAGGAGGATATTGAATTTATCGATAATCCAAAGGCAAAGAAGTACATCAAATCGCTTCCATATTCTCCGGGAACCCCCTTAACCCGGCTTTATCCCAATGCCCATCCCTTGGCAATTGATCTACTGCAGAAGATGCTTGTTTTTGACCCATCAAAGAGGATCAGTGTTACTGAAGCACTTCAACACCCTTATATGTCTCCTCTGTATGATCCGAATAGCGACCCTCCAGCTGTTGTTCCTATTGATCTTGACATAGAGGAGGATTTGGGGGAAGAGATGATAAGGGAGATGATGTGGAAGGAAATGCTTCATTACCATCCTGAAGCTGTTACCGCAAATGCTGCAGTGTGCTCATGATCTTTTTTTCTCTTCAACTTTCTAATTCAGTTCCTGTTTTTCTTTTTGGTGCCTAGAGATGTCTAATAACTTAGTTTGCTCCAAATAAGTAGGAACTAGGAAGGCTTTCACATCAGTGAGCCTAATATATGTTCTGCTTCCTCTTTATTGAGGAGAAAGAAAAACAGCAAAAGGTCATCTTGGGAAGTCATGCATTACTGTTATGCTGAAGATGCATGATGATAACTATTAATTTCCCTGTTCAGAGCAGTTTTAAGTCTTGAGCTAGTGGCCTCGTTTGAGTTGTTGTATATAAGCATGTTTTTTTATGATTCAGAAACCTGCTTGTAAATTTGGTCTAACGTTTTATCAATAATATTATATGATTAGAAAAAACAAAGCGACCTTCTTGTTTCTGGTAAGGTCAAACATCGACTTGTGCTTTGGTTTGTAATTTGTGTATAATAGGTCACGGGTATGTCTGGGAAGAGATCTATTCTAGTTCTCATGAATCATGAGTGGGTACATTTTAAAGTTCATATATCAAATGTGTAATTCTTATTTATAGAGATGCTATATAATTTATCCAATAAATTCCTTTAATCTTTTTTTTTCACATAAAGATGAGAAACATCTTTAGGTATACATATGTATTTGGATAGACTAAGTTTGGCAATAGGAAATGAAAATGGAAAAAAATATGTAAAATGACTATTTTACTTATATTAAAATATTTTAAAATATAAAAATAAAAATATAATTTTATCACACTGCAAAAAATTTGACATGTTTGATAAAATAAATTTGCAATTCAACATTCTCTTCAAGATTCACCCTAACAAACAGGCCTTATTTTCACAAAAATGGTAGAATATTTATAGAAATATGGACACTTGAATCACTCTAGCTTTAAACTGGTAGTGGATATGGACTAATGGTTCTGTACAAAGCCTAATTGGGATGTTCACAAGCACCATCAATTGAGCTTTGAACGCAGGGCAGGCCCAAGCTCTTACATTGAAAGCCATCCAATGATCCAATATGAAGAGTGAGAGAAAAATTCAACGCCAAAAAAAAATTGAAAGAGGACAACAAAGACAAAACATAATTTCATTACATTATAAAATGTAATAGAAAGAAAAAAAAAAGTTTTTCCATCCTTATTTCTGGCTTCCAACACGTAGCTTAGTGTCTCATAAATTTCTTTTTTACATAAAAAAGAGCAGAAACAAAAAGGTTGATGGATGATATAGATTACAAGTGGATTTGCACCAACGCTCTATAAAAAATACAACTTACCCAATTAATCCAAATAGTTGGTAGCTTTTAAGAGTGAAATATATTTTAATGTTTTAGACACATGTGAGAATAGATGAAATAGCATGCCAAAGAGGACAATTTTGACTCCATGGATGTTTTTCTACATATATATTCTTCCGTTCCTGCGCATATATATACATGTACATGAATCTGTACCATATATTGGCACAAGTTTCATCCCTGAAAACGATGCAAGTCACGCTAAGTCAAGAAACAACAAAAGTGAGTTAATGTGGAAGTGGCTGTTTCTTTTGTCAGTTCCTGGAGGCTTTTAATAATTTTTTTTAACTATTTCTTTTTCTTTTTCTGATTTCTGGACTCTGGATCGGAGTACGTACGACTTTTTCTTTATATTTCATTTCATCTCTCTCATAATATTGTTTCTAAGATATATAATATCATGTATGGCAATGTCATATTAATTTGTTTTATATATATATAGCCTTTAATTTCATGGGTTCTCGACCATTTCGCCATTCAGAGGGAATAATGCACAATTACACAAGTCAAATTAATACTGTCTTGCAAATTGTAATCTTTATTTTTAACTAAATTAATCAAGTGGTCTAATTAACAACAAAAGCTCAAGGAGAAGGCTATATATGTATGAGCAGAGCAGCACATACATTATGCTTTTAAGGATTTAATTAATTAAACAATTAATGCCTTTGCTCTTGCTAGATGAAACTTGCTTTAATTAATGAATGGAATGGTGAGTAATGGACATGAAAGTTAAATAAGAAATGGATATTTAAACCGAAAATGACGAGGTATATATACCTGAAACTCAATAAGATGAATTGGTCATTTCCTATATATATATATATATATATATATATATATATATATATATATATGTTGTCTTTATAGGACAAAATGGATTCACTGAACCCCACAAAGATATGCTGAAAATACAAGAGGCCATTTGCCTTCGCTAGGAAGGAAGAAAATAAAAGGGTGGTAGCAGGTAAAATAACATGTACACGAAAGATGAAATGACAGCACTAGCTACTATAGCTAGTCATGCGACTCCGAGCACGTGCGTTGAACTTTAGATACTTACTTTAAATTCTCTCAATTTTTCTAACACCCTAACTATATATATATATATATCTACAATTTGCAGGCAATGTGTACTGCGTTTTGTTTACCCAATAAAGATGTTAATTAAAGCAAAGCAACTTGAGTCACATTCCTGCTGCCGCACATGCATGCATATATATACCAAATTTAATTAGGGGTAATGTTAGAGACTTCAAATTCCCATTTTCTACCACTACATGACCTCCACCAACTTGGACGTTAATTAAAAAGTTGACCTTGTTAATTTTTATATATATATATTTGTTTAGAGGGAAATTGTTGTGTAGCACAAGAATGAAGTTATAATGGGTCGTTGCTTATTTCTGTTAAAGCAAGTGTAGTTGATTTTGTTAGGTAATTGAGCAAGACAGTGTCACTGTTTTCATCATTGATTAATTTCCTTGTGGAACTTTTTATTTATAGTTAGTTTTGAGATGGAAAATCCTCTTATTCTTTTACTTACAGACACGACACCGACATAAATATGAACACACAGAGACTAAACTTTTAAAATCACACTATAAGACACCATATATATATATATATATATAAACAAGAATGAGTTATAATAAACCAATAAGAACAGAATTTCAGTTGGTAACCTTAAGTACAATAGAAAAAGTTTTTTATAACTCGAGTAACATTGCAGTTGTCATCCTAATAGAATTGGAATAGTACAAAAAACATTACAAGTTAGTACATTTTATCTATTTTATCTCTTTCTTCTGGAAAAAAATTAATGCCTTATCAAACTCAAGTCTAATCGTGTCCAGTCGTATTTGAGTAGTATCCGAGTCTAAAAAAGTTATTTTTAAATTAGACATGTATAAATGCGTGTCAGATATATGTTTCCAGTGTGTCGTGATAGTATTGGACTATTGGTATCCAATATGCTGACACACCTTAACTTTGAAGTGTCTGTACTCTTTTTATTCTTTTACTTTCAGTGCGCTGAATGCACATACAAGCATCCTAGGAGAGATTTTTTAATTGAATGATGGAGATTATGCTATAATTAATGAATAATTATACATAAATTAAAAACTGAATTTCAGAGAGAACTCAAACTTTTTGTAGCAAAACCTTAATATATAGGTAGGTACACGTACGGAGCCAAAAATGAAGGGTGAGGTAGAAAGAGAGAAGTTATGGAAAAATGAGTTGTTTGAAAGGCGAAACAAGGCAGACTTTAATTTTAGTTGGGTTGGGGAACTAGCTTTAATTGTGAAAGTGGAAAGAGACTTCGTATGTATGACCCAACAAACCGACCACCAAATCTCTTTCTTCACAATATGTATGTCTCCCCTTTCCAAGCGTTTCTTGGGGAAAAAATAAATTAGGTAGAAACAAACATAAAGAGATCGCAATTATTGGACTTCAAATTTGACACATATATTAATTTGTTCTATTTTTTCTCCATTTATTTGATTTCTAGAAATTTCTAATGACTTTTTTCTTCTTGTTTTGGAATCTACAGAGTTGTTCTGAATTAAAAAAAATATATCATTAAATAAACTTAAGATGATGGGTTTAATTTGGTCGTGTTAATTAAAATAGCGCAAGTATTAAATTAAAAGAGAATGATATAATTTATAAGTTGATTATTGCATTTACCCGTTTACTAACGTGTAATGACTAATGACTAATGTTTGGCCAAAAACAAAAAATGACTAATGACTAATGAGCATCATGAGAATATTCTTTGAGCATCTCAATAAGATTCTATTCACTTTTTTTCCATACTGTGGGATCAAACTTTTCGTTCTTGATGGTTACATGTTATCATGTTGGTAATAATTCATATTAATTTCATGATTTTCTCAGATAGGAACGTTCCTACGGGCATAGGAAATTAAACTTTATAATAATATAAATAATCTGATGCGTGCATGCAAACGTCATTAGAACATTTGTCTTTTGAAGAACCAATGTGAACACTCGACACCCTCCGTTATATTTTTAAACATGTAAATGGTAAAGAGAAGGAAAGCATTAATATACAGAGGGTGTTGTGACTTTTGAAGGTGAAATTGCTTTTGTCATGTGTAGTCCCAAAGAGATGTGGGTATGAAGTATGAATAGTATACTCTGAATGTTATGCTAACTTGTATAGAAATGCATGAAATTAAAAGAGAGTGTGACAGTGAGTAAAGCTTACATGTAAATCCTACTTGTTTAAGACTCACCCATATGTTATTTCTCTTTGTATATTTCTATACTAGCTAGCATAGAATCTAATGTGTAAAGCTTGAAATCATAAGAAGAAAACGTGCTTTAAAAAGTGGGTAGGGTAGAGGCTATAGCTAGTAAGGCATGAGGGTGCTTTCAGCTTTCCAGCGCGATCACTCATCACAGTATCAAGCGTACGTACTTATAAGCTATGGGGCTTGTCCATGGTGCTTGTGTTGTATAGTATAGGTGTCTCATCTCTTTTTTGGATCATGCAAGTTGCTTATAAATGAAATGGGACTCAGCTTTAATTCCAGCTTTAAAATCTTTGCACTTGTACCAACATGCGGTTGGTTGAAAATTTGAAGTAGTAAATACTCTATTTTCTTTAAGTAAAATTTTAACTCAAAACTTTTATTATAAAAATTTTATCTCTATTACGAGAACTCAACTAAAAATTGCCTCTGATTATAGAATAATTATAAAAAAATAAATAAAAATTTTGCACTTATTATATGAGGTTTCTATCAAAGAGGGACCCACCCACCTTACTCCCTTCACTTTCACATACCCAACAACTACAAAAATCTGGCTTACACTCACACTCACTTTTCACTTTATCTACAATAATTGAACTGGAGCCTTGTATTTATGGTAACTCCAAACACCGCCACTATTATTTCTGAAATCTGGAAATACCTACCATGAGAGTTGAGACTGAATTGAAACCTAAAGTTACAAGGAAAAGTAGCCAAAGATGTATCCAGGATTTCAGATTCCCGCCCATGCCAACCAAGGATTGCTATTTGCTTGCCTTCCACCCTATTCAATATTTTTACCCAAAAAAAGAAAAAAAGAGTGAGATTCCCATATCTTCCGCTCAACGATCCAAAGTTTTCCTCTATGGTCTCCTGATTTTTTTTTTGACAGTGTCAACTTGAAAATAAAGTGTATGAATTTTATACAATATTTATTTCTCGTTAATTAAAATTGATAATTTTAATTCATATAAACTGATCAGTTTTTAGATTTTAAAAATAATTATTTAATATAAATATTCATAACGCATTTCTTGATTAATTAAAATATAATTTTATAACATTTGATTTCATGACAAACATTTGGCATATGTTTAATAAATTTAAACAATTTTCAAACAAAAAAAAATTAATTTTTTTTTTCTTTTAAAGAGATGTTAGTACATGTTATTTAAAAATAGAAGGATGCCTATAATCTATCATATTTTAGGAGTGGCAAATAAAAGAGTAAATTTTCAATTAGGTAATATTGTTATATAGGTGGCTTTTGGTTGTAAGGAAGATGTTTTGTTGAAAAATAGAAGTCAAAATAAGTGATACAAAAATTACATATCATTTAAAAGAAGTATGTTCGGTATATAAAAAAAATTAAATTAGAATAAATGAAAAAAAAAATGTCACTTTTGCTCTTACTACATCATAAAATTTGTTTAAAACAATAAATGACCCGTTCTACACAAGGTACTAGCTAATGTTCCCTTTCTCTATTATTTTCATTGTTTTGAAAATCGGACCGGACCGGCCGGTTGGACCGAAAAACCGGTAAACCGGCTGCTAGTCCGGTCCGGAATAACCAATGAACCGGTCAGGTATAAAACCGGTCAAGAACCGGTCAAACCGATCAATAACCGGTGGTTTAGACGGTTCGACCGGTTTTTCTTTTTTAAAAAAAAAATTGTGTTGTTTATGATTTAATATTTATTGAAAATTTATTGTGACTTGTAGTTGTAAGGATTGTTCTATTTCAGTATTTATTGTTTGGTTTGTGATAAGATTTGAGACTTAAATATGTTGATCCTTGAACTTATTTGAAGAGTTTAATATGATATCGTAGTAATTTGCAACTTGTTCTATTTCTTATCATGTTTAGATCGAGATAGAAACATATAATTATGAAGTATATAATTTTTTTATGATATATTTTAGTATATTTAATTAAAAATATATATTTTAAATGCCACCGGTTCGACCACGGTTCGACTATTGAACCGTGAACCAGTACCTCGATCGGTTCAATGACCGGTCCAGTTTTAAAAACATTGATGATTTTCACCATACCAAATACACTTACAAAGAAAACTAATCTCCCTCGTCTCAAATTCCCTATAACCAAACAGAGAGTTCAAATCTCCCAACCATTTGTTTTTTTTTCAAGATCAATATAAAAATAATTGACCAATTAACAAAACCTCAATCTCAAGTCAAAATGTTTCTATGTAAAAATCTATTTGATATGTAATGGATTTTTTGTAAAAAAAAAAAAAAAGAATTTCACTGTATAATATGCGTTGTCTTGTTACCAGTAATATGTTAATTATGTTAATCAACTTATATATTTAATAGAAAATAAAACACATAGGAAAATTAAATCCATTTATGCATAACAAATTTAAAATTATATATTTCTCTACATATACTTTTAAAGGGTCTGCGAATTCAGTTAACAAAACAAACACAAATGACCAAAACTCGGAGGTGTAAAGCGTCCAATTAATAACTTAAATAATAACTAGAAATGAACATTACAATGCAAGATGATTGTAAAATCAGAAGGAATTTTATATCTTTTTTGTTTTACCTTACCTTTTACTTTATAATGGGGATGATGCAACTGATGACGTAGAAGTAAGAATCGTTGAATTTAGATCTAGTAAAATTTATAAAGTACAAATTTATATTATTAAATAAAAATTGAGATTTATATTCGTACTATATAATAATAATTTTATTCAATGGTTCATATTATATATTTTATGCATTTTATTGAATCTACACTTTAACAGATCGGAATCCAAAAACTTTGTGTAACTCTTTCATACACTTTTCTTATGTTGAAAGTGAATGAAATATCTATAATGATGTAGTTTAGAAAGTAATTAATATGTAGTGGGGTCCCTTGTTCCCAATCAAAAGCTATGAAGATGTGAATGAAGACCAACAAGATTAATTACTTTATTTTTTATTTGAATCCACAATGGGAGTCCATAATATTTAATTATATGTAACTTTCATCTTCAGTGTATATGATGGCTCAATTCTTTGAACCTCATACCTAAAGACACCCACCAAATATATAAACACATATTTTTTGCATAAAAATAATATGTTTCCCTCCCATAATAAGTCTGATGCACAATTATGTTGATTGCAAGTGCCTACCCTCTTTTGGCTTTTAACCATATATGGTTTTGGCAGCATATATAGTTATATACTTTCCTCAAGTCTTCAATGTTTTTTTTTTAAAAAAAAATTGTCGCCCCCATGCTCCTCTTTTGTTCCAGCAATTTTTGATACTTTGAGATGAGACTCTCTTTTTCTCATCCTCTCTTTTTTTTTTTGGCATAGTTTTATGAACACGTCTTTTACACAGAAATAGAAATGAAAAGAGAAAGAAAATGGGAATATTATTTAATCTCCTGACTGTTACCCATTAAAGTTAACAGAGTTGCAAATTCGGGGATTAAATAGTATTTTTGCCAAGTTTGGAGACTAAATAGTTGGCATAATTACAAATTCGGGGACTAAATAGTTGACATAATTACAAATTTCAGGGACTAAATAGTATTTTTGATAAATTTGGAGACTAAATAGTAGTTTGACCAACAATTTAAAAACTAAATAATATTTTGACTCATATTTTTAATTATCTGATCGTAATGTTATTAGATGAACTGAAATAAAGCGCTAGCAAACTTCTAGTTAGTTATCATTAAAGAAATCAATAATGGGAGTTAAATCTAATAAAAAATATTAATAATTCACAATATCACAAATTAATGTTTAATTTTTTATTGGGTAAACTACAGTTTGCACCCCCTTGTGGTTTGGCCTAAATTCAATTTGTCCCCCTGTGGTTTAAACTGTGACACTTAACTACCCTGTGGTTTGGCTTAAAATTAATGTGCCCCCCTGTGATTTAAAGTGTGACACTTGACCCCCCCTGTGGTTTATTATGTTGTCACTTAACTACCTTCTATCCAAATTTTAGTCAAATTAATCATCATTTTTATACTTTTAATGTTTAAAATTTGTTACTCAACACTCTAGAATTATAAAATAATTCAAAAAAATTACAATTAATATAAAAATAAAATTTTAATTAATTTTAAAAAATCAATAAAATAATTTAATATTTATTGTTTACTCCATTGATTATTTATATTTAGTTATTTATTCATTTTATAGTTATTTTTTGTCTTCAATGTTTTATCGTGAAACACCATTATTGTACTGTTTGGTATCTTTACCAAAATAGTGTACCAAAATAAAGTGACAATCCAACTTCATATTATTTTAGAGATAAAATAAATATAATAAAATAATTAATTAATAAATAAATATAAATAAATAGGGTTTGAAAGTAGAATATTAGGGTTTATTGTAGGAAAGAAAAGAGTTTGAAGGAAACACTAAAAAGAGTTGAAAGTAGAATATTAGGATTTATTGTTATTATTTTAGAAATAAAATAAATATAATAAAATAATTAATTAATTCAATTATTTTTAGGTAAATTCTTTTATAAGTTATATTAAATATTAAATTTTGAGAAAAAAAATAATATAGGGTAGTTAAGTGATAACATAACAAACCACAAGGGGGTCAAGTGTCACACTCTAAACCACAGGGGGCCACATTAATTTTAAGCCAAACCACAGGGTAGTTAAGTGTCACAGTTTAAACCACAGGAGGACAAACTGGATTTAGGCCAAACCACAAGGGGACAAAGTGTAATTTATCCTTTTTTATTTGAAGAATGTTTATATTTATTCTCTCGGCAGTACAAAATGGATATAAAAAATCATAAGTAAAAAATAGATTAGTTAATTAAAAGCTGAAGTCACTTAACACTGTACACAGATTACTGCAAATCACTGGCTGTCATTATAAAGGTTTAAAAAAATAACTGGAATTAAATATACATTCTTATCTGTGTTAATATTCTATATGATTTCTTCATCCATACCTCTCTCTTCCCTTATTTCTGTATCTGGGAAATTTATGTACTTTCACGAAGAAAATTATCACCTCCCTCCCATACTTCCACTCCACCTAATATTTCAGTTGCCTTTTGGTGGCTATTATAAGCCCTAATTTTCTGTTAACAGTTAACCGCATTATTTTTATTTATTTTTAATAGAAAAATGGCACATCAGGCATTCTTTTTTTCTTAGCTTGTATGAAAATGTGAATTAGAAGCCAAAACTATTTGTTTAATTGTTCTAAAAAAAGTTATTCGTTTAATTAAAAAAGTTAAATTCAGTTATTATTAGCAATAGTATATCACTATATCTATATAAATTGTGTTTAACAATAATAAAATCCTGCAGAAAAAGAAGGTACGAGTACACTATTGGACAAAAAAGCTAATGACCTCTTATTTATTTGACTCTAATCGTTAATCATCAAGGACCCAAATTTTCAATGTTGTACAACAGATTTTATTTATTAATTTCTTATTTAAAATTTTCAATTATTTATTAATATCAATAAAATAAGTTTTGTTCAATTTTGCTAGTATGACATTAGTATTGTCTAATTTTTCTTATTAATTATTTGAAGGTTAAAAATAAAATAAGGCATTTATAAATTAAGCTGAATTGTTTTGATTTTGAGTAAAGGAATTATATATTGTCAAATTTTTTATTCTTAGTTATTAGATCTATTTTAATATCTGTGTCATTTTATATTTAAAAAAAATAATTTTTTTTTGAAGCAGATCAAATTTAATGATGGAGAGAAATGAGCCAAAGCTAGCTTATTATATTTTCATAATATTACTCTTGAATAAATTAAAGTAATATTGATTGAAATAATTAAAAAAGGATTTATCTAAAAGTGCTTTATAATATTTGTTAATGTGTTCTTTAATTGGATGAAGAGGAATTTAAAATTTTTAAAATTAATAAAAGTTCAATCAATACAAATTTTTAAGTTTTTTGATTAATTAAATTTATTTTTTGAAGAGTGGCCACTCAGTTAGCAAAATTAATTAAATAATTATCCGTACTGGTGAGAGCAGTAAGGAATTGGAGGGTTGTGAAAGTTTGGGTCTGCACTCTCCACCCCACATGCCTAATCGTCTCTCTCTTGGAGCACATATCCCTCTCCATGCCCACCCACCTTCCCTTTTCCTTTTTTCTCTTCCTTTCTTTCCTCTTCCCTCTGCTTTTCTCTCTATAAATTGCTCCTTCACCCTCCTCTACAACTTCCCCCTTCTCTTCTCTTTCCCTTCCCTCCATACCTCTCAAATTTCTATTCCTTTGAGTTTGCAGGCATTTTGTTTTTATTCTTCCTATGAATCTTGATGCTGCTTTTCTTGTTTTTAACGTTTGAGATTCATGTCTCCAGTTCTCAGTGAAATCCTCCGTTCCGGGTTTATGATCAATTCCTCCCTCAGACGCAGGACCCACTTAGTTCAATCTTTCTCTGTTGTCTTCCTCTACTGGTTCTATGTTTTTTCATAAATCACTCCACCTTATTCAAGTATTCTACTATAGTCTATAGGGCTATCTAATTATTTTTATTATTAGTTATTACTATTTCTCTCTTTTCTGGGTCCTGCGTCTTTTTAATCTGTTCTTTATCAATATTGTTTTGGAAATTGAATAAATTCCCAGAATATTAGTGTGTGTGGTTGGTGTATACATAAGTGATGGAATTATCCAGTGGAAATTCGTGGGTGTCTACCAAAATTCAGAGCTCAGGTTCTGAAGAGGATTTGCAGGTATTGATGGATCAGAGAAAAAGGAAGAGAATGCAATCGAATCGGGAATCAGCGAAGCGATCCCGGATGCGAAAGCAGAAGCACTTGGATGATCTGATGGCACAAGTGAATGAACTGAGAAAGGAAAATAGCGAAATCCTGAGCAGCATAAGCATCACCACCCAGCGTTTCCTGAATGTGGAGTCTGAGAATTCCATTTTGAGGGCTCGTATGGTGGAATTAAGCCACAGGCTACAATCCCTAAACGATATCCTCAATTACATCAATACCACCGCAGGGGTGTATGAATCTGATCATACCTATCTTTTTCCAGACAATTTCATCAATATCCCCTTTCTCAACCAACCCATTATGGCTTCTGCAGACATTTTTCAGTGGTGAATCAGAATCATCATGCCCTTTGCTCCGATCCTGATAACATATATATATTTATGAAAACCAAAAAAAGAATTCTGGTTCTTCTTTTATTGTGGTGGAGTCAACGAGAGGAGATAAGCTTAGCATAATAGTTAGGTGGTGGTGGACTGGTGGTGGGCGCTGGCTATTAATTAATATCTGGGAAAAGCTAATTTGGGTTTTAATTCCAATATATGCTTTAATTTGGAATGATATATTTTTATGTTGTAACTATGAACAACTTTTCCCTGTAAAAATTGTATTCCTCAATCATATCTTTCTGTTAGTGTTTTTCCTTGGGTTCTTGTTTGTTTCATTTAGAAATTTCGACTAGTTTAAATATCCGGGTAAAATTTTGTGTATTTAAAATATATGATATGTTAGAAAGTAATTGAAAAGAAAGCTATTATAAAGATTTCTCTCTGATAAAAATATTTTAGCCAACAATTATAGTCAAAAGATCAGAATGTGAGTGGCGAGATTGATTACCTGTCGTTTATGTTTTCACTTGTAAAAGATATATACAATTATACTTTAAAGTTTCAATATATATTGGAAAGTTGATATATAAAATCAGACTTTGTGGCGATTAACATGGCATCGGATATGGACCTGAGGAATACACGTTAGGCTCAATTTACAAGAAGGGTATGTAATATGTATGGGATGGGAGCATGATTGAGGGAGATCCCCAGCCACTGCCTCTGCCCCTGCCCCTAGATATATTTTTATTGATTTTTCCTGATCACAAAATAAATCTATTGAATCTGACTTTCTCAATTTATTTCCTCATGAATCATAAATGAGAAAAACGGATTTATTTGCTCATCTCATGCTCTTTCTCACCATTATTGAAAAAGACAGAAAGAAAGAACAACCGCAATCCACATCGCTTCTGTATATATACGACACTCATACTTTTATACAGATTTAAAAAAAAAAAATGAAATGAAAGACTATATAATATATATAATTCAAGGCTATGATTTCTGGCTAATGGTTGATTGCTTATATAGGCGGTGCTGAAACTCATACTTTAAAACCAAAAGCTAACAAACATGATGAAGTGAGCAAAATTTAGGTGGCTAAGGCATAATAAGTTTTTAATAATTGATATGATAGTAGATATAACCTGCTTTTGATTTGCTGCAGGTAAATACAATAAAACAAATTCAGTGAAGTACGTATAAGTTAAATAACATTAATAAAAGAAAGGGTGATTACGTATATAATTGAAAAAAAAAATATAGATGGTTGGATGATTGGAAAAAGTAAGAGACAAAGACAAATTAAATTAATTAATTTATATAAGCAAGAGATGGCGAAGGGAAGGCAAAGGCATGTGGCCAGGCAGTCATAGGAAAGACTGGCGTCTTCTCTGGTAACCCTTAAGTCAGGAGTAACAATGAGATGACCTTATCTTGTGGGTAAAGGTCGTAACTTATACCTATACATTTGTACAATATAATACTAATAAATAATAATTCCGTCTTTGTTCTTTACTCAGAAACTAAATGTAAAATCAATAACAAACTGGGAAAGGTGATTTGATATTATAATTGTGTTATTCCACATATAATAATAATAGGCGTTTGCATTGCTTCCATAGAAAATGTAATTTATTATAATTAAGGCAGTTGTGGCATGTTGCAGCAAGTAACAACCTTGATACTTGGGGCCTACTAGTATGCAGAAATGGGCCTGGCCCATGAAAAATACATGGGAGGATCAATAATTGGGCAGCCCAGGATGGGATAACGAAAACGAAGAATTCCACAAGTCTTAGGTCAAGGGATGCGTGAGTACTGAGGAATGACTGTGTCTCAGTCAAAGGCATTAATGAGGTCAAAGAGGTTCATCATATGTGATGAGATGGTGATGGTTTGAGAGTTGAAAATTTGAAGCATTCCAATCCCATCATAAAAATCTTCTAATATGGTAAATATAATTAAAGTCACACCATTGAAATTGATCTGTAGAAATTAGAAAATAAACAGTTGTGTGGCGGGAAACGGAGGGAGCAAGTTTATTTTATTTTCTCTTGTTTGTGTTTTTACTGTTTAAGCTGAAGCAACGTGTAATTGTTATTTAAACATATAACAAAGTTTGAGAGGGAGAGTAAGTTAATAAGTAATTACAAAACAAATAGTTAGAGGAAGGGAATTGCATTGAGATTGAAATTGAATAGAAGAGAAGAAAAAGAGAAAAGAGAAAAGTGAAAAGGGAAAGTGAAAGCGGGAGCGGCACCATTCCCACTGCCTTGCCCTTTGGTTTCCTTAACTAACTCCGTCATAACGACAGGCGCCTTTTCGTTATAAATTAAGCACTCTACTTTTCTGCTACTGTAGGCTGTAGCTACCTTCACCTCCTCATCACCTATTTTGGATGCTCTGCAAATACTCAACACTAGCGCCAACGCAAAAATGGCCTCTTCTAAATAATTTCCCCCTCCTCCTACTTTTCAACAGGTATCATTTCTCCATGCTTAATGCTTCTTTTCTATTTCACATTTGTCCCTCTAATTTTACCAACTTGTTTTTTTTTTCTCAAATGTTAATTTTATATACCAACCACTTCTTCCCATAATCTATCGAACCCTAGGCTTATTTCAAAACAAATAACAAAATGCTTTCTTATTTCGCGCATTCATGGACGATTTTGGTTTATTATACACACGATTTCGGGTCATGTTGTAAATTTTGAACGGTCTATATATATGTGTGTGTGTATTTTGATTGCTGAGAGTTTATGGATTCGGATAAGACGTAGGCCGAAAAAGAAAGGGCAATGCCCAATATTGGCTTTCGAGTAGTTATCTTTTCTGCTTTCAACTTACTCAGTGTGCGGATTTATTTCCCTTTTGAAGTGGCCGAGTTAAGCAATCCATCTTGACGTTCATTTAAGTTCTAACCCTTTTGTTTTCTTAAATTCAGTGCATAATATGATCAGAATCGCTATATCTTAGTTTGCTACACAGTCCCGTACCTTGTAGTTTTTAGGAGGGTTGGAATGGGATGTAAGTTGTGGGATTGGAACATAGCTTTCTACACGATGCCATATGGATATAATTTCTAGTGAATTTTGGATGGGTGTGAATCTTTTATCATATTTCCGGTTTTTCAGTTTCTATTCTCTTGGACATAATCCCTATCTCATGATTAGAAATTATTAAGTAATAAGAAAAGATATGATTACTTAATGATCAAATGGAGAATCCAGTCCAGTCCTAAGTCTATATATGATAGAATGACCAAGATACTACATTAGGGGATAGCAATTACTTTTGTTAAGGAATAGTACATTCATTCCATGATTAAGTCTTGATCGTGCATTATTAATCCTGTCTCTTTTTTTTTTTCGTTCTTTATATTTTTTGTAGCTGTGGCATAGAGGGTGGCGGGGATTGTTTGATGCTGGGTGGAAAGACTACATAATATGTATATTCACTTGCCATACTGTCTGTAATCTGTATGTGCTGAGTTTAGCAGTGTTTAAACAAACTAGATGATTGAAAAGCCAATAAGAGCCCCCTACCCCCTTTATTAATTGGCCCGTGTGATTGAAATGGTTTCTGGTCATTGAATATTTTGAGTCTTAAAAAATGAGACACTTAAGTTAAGTAGTGTGGTAATGTGATTATTTAGCGCTCTGGCCTTTGGATTGTTTTAAACATACTTCACCGAGAAATCTTAGTTTAATTTGCTTTTCATTTTATTCTTTTCTATTCAATCTGAAATACTGTTAAGGAGGAAGTACGATTGCTATTTCTCATTGGAAATTTGAAGCTGGCTTTTGAATTTTCTATTTTATTTTTTCAGTACAATTTGGAAATGTTTCTTAAATCTGAAGTCTTGTACTTTACTTATATACTATGTAGTAATTTGTATTTCTTGCACAAGTTAATTAGATTGAGTTTGTGTATGTCAGCCACTATCATGGGATCAGCTTGTTGTGTTGCTGCAAAAGATCAGACTCTCCCCAACAAAAATGGTAATGAAAATTTGCATAGGAATGTTACATGTTCTCCATCTTGGAGCTTTCAGTGGGATAGTCAGGGCCGTGTTGCTGGTGAAATTGAGAATCCTTCTTATCACATGTCGCATGGAGTCAGAAGAAATGCTGGCATGGAGTTAAAAGAGTTATCAAGTCATGAAAGAGCTAATTTATCTGATGGGGGAATTACTCTGGAAAATCCTGTAACTCCTAATTCTCAAAAGTCCCCTGTTCATGAAGCATCCATTGCAAATCTGATGATTCCATCTTCAGGTAAATGTTAATTTTTTCATCATTTTTGTCATTTGTCACCAGCATATTTTCTGATGCATCTCGCTTTATTTAATAAAACATTTAGGCGTAGGTTTGGCCATTGGCATTACAATATATTGACTGGGTCTAAATGAGAGAAATATTGTATCTGTGGTAGGTTTCATTGTATCAACTTTGGATACTTTTATTAGCAAGCAACATGTACTTGCTTTTTGTTCTCAACTGCAGAATATATTATTTGTCATCACAATCACTGGAGGACCATTGGCATACCATAATGCTGCTTTCTTAGAGTACTTTTATTTCATCATGATATGTTTTAAAATGTATTTTGGTTTATTGATTGCCATTTTATTTTATGTTCCTGCGCTGATTTTTCTTTTTTCTTTTCCCCCTCTTTTTTCTTGTTGCAGATATGTCCAATACAAGCAATTGTTCTACAGTGGTGAGTTTTGAACAACTGAATTTCACCTGGAAGCTTTGTGGTTATTAATCTGACTTTTAAAGCTTTTGCCTGTAGTATTGTTTTCACTGTTCATATATCTGTAATTCCTTGTCTTTAGGTTAATAATCCATCAGAATCGCCAGAAATTGCAGAATCTTCATTACCAAATCTTCCATTTTCGATACCTTCAGTTCTCTCAACACCAGGAGATCCTTTGCCTATTCACAAATATCATCACCTTCCCAATTCTGTGCCATCAAGATGGGCCCATTGTTCTCCCGGACACCCACTTTTGAGACAGATTTCTGACAGTTGGATCCTGGGTTTAAAATCACAAGACAACTCAATTTCTGAGGGAAGGCCATCATTTGTACTCTCCAGTTGCAGTAATGACATGGCAGCAGGATCACAAGGGGGATCATCTGATGGCTGGTCCATGCGAACATTTTCTGAGCTTGTGGCTTCATCTCAAAGGGAACGCTGGTCTTTTGACATTGAGTACTTTGGTTCAGGTCATGGTAAGATAAGTGGATCTAGTAGCAGGTTCTCCTATTCTCCATCCATGGATTTACAATCATGTGGGGCATGCTCGAAGCATGTGAGCGAGAGATGTGCATTGAGCAATCAGAAATTCATTGCGAGCAATGACCTCTCAGTTGTTGCTGTGTTGGTGTGTGGACATGTTTATCATGCTGAGTGCTTAGAAACGATGACAGCAGAGGCAGATAAGTACGACCCTGTTTGTCCAGTTTGTACAATAAATGGGGAGAAGCAAGAGTCCAAGTTGTCCAGAAAAGGTGTCTGTAGGGAAGCAGAGATGAAGGCCAAAAACCACAAAATATCCAAAAATCGGGTGGTTGACAGCTATGTCGAGGGCGGATTTGATGTGTTTGATGATAGGCAAAAAGAATTAGAAAGTGGAAATGGAGGAAGAGAAAATTTTGAAAAGATGGAGGCTAGTTGCAGCTCAAGGTCAAGGAGCTCATCTGGAATTGGAATTGGAAAGCCCTTCTTGAAGAGGCACTTTTCACTTGGATCCAAGAAGGGCTTTTGGTCAAGATATCCTAAAGCTTGACTTTGCCCCCACATAAACCATTATATTTAGAATTAACTGATTTTTTTTCTCCTATGTAGTCTAGCTTTTCTTACTAATAAATTATATAATTTTAAACTAATTTTGTTTAGTGAAGTGACAAGAAATTGTAGCCACATAGTATACGAGATTCATTAAGTGTACCGGACGCACCGTCCCATTACATAAATAACTGACGCACACGATGTCGCAGAGAGGAAACAAAAATACGAGCATTAAAAAGGGAGGCCTCACTATACTTGTCTAGGCTAACATCATATAAAAGTTTTGATAAAATTAGGTTAATGGCGTTGTTAGCAGATAGCAGTTAGCAGTTTTACCTAAAATTAAGAGCAGAAAGTGCGACCACATGATTTGAACATCTGCAATTGTTACCAGTCATTTTCTGCCAACTAAACAGTTCATTAAAAAATGACAGGCTGGAATGCTAGTTTGAGCTTAAACATTGTTGTGATTAAATTAGCTGAATTCTTATATAGCAGGAGACCATAATTTTAGGTAAAAAGGCTTTGAGTATAGCACGAGTACCATCAATATAATAAATATGGTAGTTGCATATACTTTGTTGAATCTGAATATTTTCCGGTTGTAGCTGGTTGGGGCCCTATCAAATTTAAAGCCTCAATGTGAGGGGGAGAGCATCTTGGTGTGATCATATCCTCTTGCTTTCTTTCATTTATGTGCATTCCACTTCCAGTGTGATTGAAATGGAAGACTACTTTACAAAGACTATTGGGTTGGGATTGATTTCATGGACGACGGCATTTCTCATATTTAGAAGGATCTTTTCTAATCAATCCTTTGAATTCAGCAACCGCCTAGTCTCTACGCTTCATGCTACTTTAGCAGTAACATTAGCGTCACTCTCTGTTCAAGATTGGAAATGTCCGCTCTGTCCTTATGCTTCAACATCTTCCCATCCACAGGTATATAATAATCATGTTCATGTCATGTCAGTTACAGAACCCTCCAAATTAAAGTCCAAGTTCATAATCTTTCAACATTGATGAACAGATGCAAGCTCTGGCAGTGAGCCTCTCGTATCTGATATATGATGTAGTATGTTGTCTCTTTGATGAAAGAGTGGGTCTGGACAACACCATCCACCATTTGGTCAGCATTGTTGGAATAACAGCTAGTCTCTATTATCAAAAGGTCATTTTATTTTTAATTATATTCTCTCATTATTATGTCACTTTTTGGATGAATGTATCTACAAATTAAAAATTAAAACTTTGACATTGCAGTGTGGGTCAGAGTTGGTGGCAGCACTTTGGGTAACAGAACTGTCAAGCCCATTCCTGCATTTGAGAGAACTTCTGAAGGAGGTCGGTTATAAGGACAGTGCCCTTAATTTAGCTGCTGACGTGAGTATTACTATTAATATAATGCCTCAATCAGATTCGGTAGTGTTTTGGATCAAAGCAAGTTAACAATTTGTAGTTTGTGGCGCAGATTTTGTTTGGTGCTATATTTACAGTTGCTAGGATGGTGGTCGGTCCTTATATCACATACATAACTCTATCTGCCGACAACCCGCTTCTCATAAAGGTTTTTACATACAAAATTCTAATTAGTTGAATTTTGGGATACTATATGTTCCTTCAAGTTTGAACCCATTTTCCAAATTTTGCACTTCTCAGGCCATGGGATTGGGTTTGCAGCTAGTTAGTGCCTTCTGGTTCTACAAGATTGTAAGAATGTTGAAATATAAAATAAGGAAGATGACGACATCCAACAAACTGGTGTAAGAGTGTAAGAAGACTAGTTTTGGAATTCAGTGTTGCAAGCAGCCTTTATTTAGATGGGCATTTCAACTTGTACTGTGTGATGTGATGTGATGGCGCAACTGTTCAGATAGCTCTAATTATTTGGCTTCACCAATTCTTAAGCTGTGCAGATTTTTAAATCAAGCTTTTCCTTCTGTACTCTTGGCCCTGGCCTTCAAAATAATAATCAATCTTTTTTTATTCCTTTTACTAAAATTTAATTTTTCTTTTAAATTTTTAACTAATTCATATATATATATATATATAGTTAAAAAATAATTAAATTAACACTTTGACAATTCATCTAAACTGCTCAACCAACTCGAGTATGCTTTGACCATAATAATATAACTTAAATTTGACATGTTGCACAATTGTCATCAATTAATAAATCGATAATGCTATAGAATTATCAAGAACTCAAGCTCACCATCTGTCAATCGTTAAATCTGTTTAGAGATTTATGCCAAAACACTTTTTCTCTAACGACTTACAACTTGTGAGCTTAAACTATTGATAAAAATCCTCGCCCTTAATCAATTTTATACCAAGTCAAGATAAAAAGTTAATTTTAGCCTTGAGCCTCCGTCATAAACCGGCGCATATACATATGCAAGCACCCAACTCAATAATCAATCAGCGTATAAAAAATATGTGGAAAGCACGGTTATCAATTAATTTAAAACTAACAATCTCAATTCAGACAAACAATTGAATTGACATCCCCCTTTGCTGAATTTGGTTAAGAACTTGAATTTCAGTATTCGGAAAGTAACAAGGCATAGCCCAATAAACCATTTCATGCTTAATATCAAAGTGTCACTCCAGACAATCAGATAGCTATTTCCGGTTCCAACAATAGAGAAGATGCACTGCCTAGATATCCATGGCTCTGAATATATTGCGCACTAGATTTAGTCTTTCCCAAAATCAGCATTGTAGTGAGCACTGGATTCAAGTTTCTTCGCCTCATTCAGCTTACGAACAGCCTGAAATTAAAAGTATCAAGTTAAAAAAACTACTGTCTCTGAACTTGACAATTAAAGGGAGTCCTTTTGTTCTTGATCAATGGGGCTAATACAGTACCAAAAACAGCTTCCTGACAAAACAATATCCGGAGGAAGAACTCACCTTCATAAAATCTTCATGGATCACATAATCACGCTCTGCACGAATTGCTGACATTCCAGCTTCCGTGCAGACATTTCGGAGATCAGCCCCATTAAAGCCCTGAGGAAAAAGCAACAGACGATGCATCAATTATGTACTGGTTGATTGATAAAACTAACCCAACTTTATTGAACTAACCTCTGCAAGTTTAACAACAGCTTCATAGTCTATTTCACCATGCTTTGCAATTCCTGCCGCATGAATTTTGAGAATTTCCATCCTTGACTGCTCATTTGGCAATGGAATCTCAATTTTTCTATCCAACCTCCCAGGACGTAGGAGAGCAGGGTCAAGTACATCAGGTCTGTTTGTGGCCATTATCATTTTAACCTAACAACAGATATGCACCAATAAGACTTGCACGAAGAGCCAGCCATTTAATGGGAAGAATCGGTCAACAGATCCAGAAGACCACATTAATCAGACAATGTTAGTAATTAGTATATGCCATTCAGCTTATATCAGGCCTACATATGAAATCTCGGCTAAAATATGCTACTCCTAAGATCAAACACAAAGTTGAAGAAGGGAACATGCCCAAGTAATATTTAATCTGAGCTCTAAAGATTCATTATTGCTCTCTAGTCAGTCCAGAATTCATTTGTTAACTTCACCATTCCTAATAGGCTCACTTAGCAATTGCATCTCAAAAGAGCAAAAATTACAAGCTATAGTTGATCCTTGATATAGCCGACCCTACCTAGTGGGAAAAGGCTTTGATTGTTGTTGTTGTATAGTTGATCCTTGATAATAATGGGCAAAATCATTGTCCAAAAGTATAACATTTGTGAAGTGCATTATTTGTACAAGCTTACTGCCACACCCCTCACCCCAAAAGAGCAATATAAAATTTATATTTGGAATTTGATACAAGGGAGCACATGTTTTAAGAAACCCCATGTTTAGTCATCAATTAAATGGGGATTCAAAGCAAGACATACCTTCCCAAGTGAATCAAACCCATCCAGTTGATTAAGCAACTCCATAAGTGTTCTCTGAATCTCACGATCGGCACTTGTTCCTTCGCTGAATCGACGACCACCAATGGCATCAATCTCATCCATGAAAATGATGCAGGGCTTAACATACAAAACAAAGTTCAATAACTACTTGCCATTTGAATATATAAACATAAGGAAATTTATTTGACACAAGAATATCACCTGGTGATCACGTGCATACCCAAACATTTCTCGTATCAACCTCGCACTTTCTCCAATGTACTTGTCAATTATGGCACTTGAAACAACCTGAATGAGAATTTAGGGTAAGGCACAATATATTTAACTTTAGAATGAAACTCAATGCACAAAGAGCTTCAGAAGAAAAATTATCTCACCTTTAAGAAGCTAGCATCTATATTACTGGCAATTGCCCTGGCTAACAGTGTCTTGCCAGTACCAGGAGGCCCATAAAGAAGAACACCCTGAGAGATGAAAATTAAGATGCCAATCAAATTAAAAATATAATTACTTTCCTCCTTAAAGTACACATTCCACAAAAAATGGGACACTTAAAGTGACAGAGCTGCCCAATTCAGAGATTAATAATAAAGGTTAGAGTGGAAAATGCAGTAAAATGTTAATCACCTTAGGAGGTTTTATTCCAACTCGAAGAAACAGTTCAGGATTCATGAGAGGCAATTCAATTGATTCTCTCAGTTCCCTTATCTGATCAGATAAACCACCCACAGCTGAGTAACTGACATTACCGGGATCTTCATGCAGCATATTGTAAACTACTGGATCAACCTACCACCCATATTATACGAATTAGTTATGATAACGCATGAAACAATAGCTATTAGTTAGAAAACATTTTTTTAAAAACAAATTCATACAACAAATATTTGAAAAGAATATTTTTTTATAACTTACTTCACGTGGAAGAGCCCGCATTATGGTGAGTGTTGTCATATCCAGAACTACTCTTGTTCCTGCAGTCAGTTTCTCCTTATCCACTTTATTTCGGCAGCCAACCACATACCTGGGACCGCTGCTTGCTTTAACTATCACTGTGATAACAAACTAATCACATTCTATAACTATTGACCAACCCTAAATTTCTAAAAACCAAAATGCAAAGATGATTCAATAAGAAGCTAGCTGACACAAAAAAGATGCAACAGCACCATGTATCAGAAGGAATACAGAACTATTGAGAACAAGCAAAGTAAACATTTCCTATATTGAAAAGAGGTACAAAAAATTGTAAATCTGAAAAATCAGCTTAAATGACAGTTACAAAATTACAATATATTATAACTTGCCACGCTACTGTTAGGCAAAGCACTAATAAAAGAGAAAATCTAAATGAAGGGATAGATATGATAAGATTAATGATGTTGAATAGCAAGATAGCATTCCAAATTTTAAAAAGAGAGACAGAACTATTACAGCGTTCATTGTCTAGAGGCCTGAGAACTTCGCCAATGATCTGCCCAACACTTTGGAGGGACTTCAAATCGTCCTCTGTTTTATTGAACTCTTTCTTTGCAGCTCGCAAATTCTCCCTCACTGCAATTTTTGTTACAAATCCAAAGTCACCAATCTAGTCCATAAAGATCAAGGTCCATTATTTTAGAACAAAAAATGAGCCAGAAGAAAGAGCAACAACAACAACAACAATCAAAGCCTTATCCCAATAGGTGAAGTCGGCTACATGGATCAAGTTACGTCAATGTGTTCTTCTAGTAGCCATAAGAAAGAGCAAATATAGTAAAAACTGCAAAACGAAAGAGCAAATATAGTAGCCATAATTTAGACATTTTCATATCAAAATTGTGCCGCATAGCAAAGGGCATGCTAAAATGAGCATTCACAGCCTCACTCGGATGTCTGCTCCTCGCTAGCATGCCTTTATCCATCTTCTCTAGCCAAGAACTGTTTCAATACTTCAATTTTCAACCAAAAAAGATACGTTTCATCTAAATTATCCCAGCGAGGGAAGAAAAGTGACTTTTAACGACAGATCCAGGCGTTAACCTTACCCTAATCTCCCGAAATAGCCCATGGTCCTTCCAGTTAGAAATCAATAGACCAGACAACGTCCAATAAGTTGTAAATTTATCAAAAGTATCTTTCTTATATATTAAAAGATGCATCTTGATGTCATGGAAATCGATAAATGCCAAAGAGCACAAACCCTAAAACTTAGGTTTTCCAGAATTAGTGAAAGTTAACATATGTATGAACCATAGGCTGTATTATAGACAAACAAAAAACATAAATTTATTACAGAAATTTAAGCGCTCAATAAAATTGTAACAGCCTAAGATACCAACCCGATCGAACTCTGGACTCCAATTCTTTGTGCTGAAGAAGTTTCTTTCGATAATCGGCCACCGCACTACGGCGCCGTGTTGCATCTTCCGCGTCAGTCATTGTTTTGGCGCCCCGAAATCGGAATATTGAACGGCGAATGTGCAGAGACTAGAACGCTGGACTTATAGATGTAGAAGCTGAATGGAGTAACTTGGCTAAATGGCTGAACTGCCCCTATATATCCAAATTAAAAGCCGACGACTGGTAAATTGGGAAATAACCCGCTGTAGGAAGGTTCCCTCCTAAAATTTACATTAATTTTTTGGCCTGTAAATTTACATTAATTTAACAAGTTATCTTTTTGAAAGAGTAAGATTATCTTGTAAGAAATGATGATGGAAGTCTTCTTTCTCCTATTTTTTTTTATTAAATAGATTTTACTTTTTGTAATATGATGAAATTATGTTTTTACTCACTTTTGTTTTATTCTCATTTTTGATGTAAAGGTAAAATGATTATTTTACCTATTTTTATTTTATTCACATCACATCACATTAACATGACATTTTCATTCCTTCATCTTTTCTCCTTACCAATCACACCCTAAATTACTATTTCAGATGTAAAAATTATATAAATATTTTTGAAATATTAAAAAAAACTAACAATTTTATTTATTTTGATAAAAAAAAGTCATTAATTTTATTATTACATAATTACATATATATTTGACTCCAATAAAAAAAATCAGATTTAAATGCACTTCAGTTCTTTTAATTTTATAAAAGTTTTAAATTGACTTTCAAATTTAGAAATAGACAATTGTCCTCTTATTTTTCAAATAATTCAATATTATCCTCCATTTTATTTTTTTAATCTAAGATTTGATGTCAAATTTAATAATTTACTCAATTAAATATTAATTCTGAGTGATATTAATAAGAACTATTTAAAAAAATTAAAATAAACTAGTTTTATTATTTTAAACTGAAAATGAAATAATAATTTTCAAAATATACATTTTAAAAAATCATAATTTTTCATAAAAATATTCCATCTGTGATTCAGTTTTGTATCAGATGCAGTAGTCAAGCGAGACAAAAGGAGCACATCGATTATATTAGAGCCTTTCTATCATAAATGAAATCTCTTTTTTTTTTTACCAAAAAATATATATATATATATATATATATATATATATATATATATATATATCACAGCCTTACATATTCTCACACAGAGGACGTGGGGAGTTTGAGAAACATTCTCGCAAAACCATTTTTGATTATCCTAGTGGAATCAAATTTACATTTGAAGGGTGAAGTACATGGTGGTTGGTTTAACTGTGGCTCTTTGCCTTGTGTAACACTTGTTTAAGAACCAAGGCAATTCTATGAGCCATGTGGTGCTCCAGAAACCTCTCCGTCACTCTTTCATATCCCTTTTTTCCCATAGTTAGCCTCCTCTCAGCGTCAGCTGCCAGTTTCACAATGTTATTAGCAAGAGCTGTAATACCTTCTTTTCCAACAGGGTGCAGCAAACCCGTTGTCCCATTCACTACAATCTCCGTGGTACCTCCAGCTGCAGTGCCCTGGGATTTATATATATATATATATATATATATAACAGTTGTGTTAAAATAAGACGTGATAAGATAAAACGTGCACATAAAGATTTGCAGTAGAAGGTGAAACTTTGGAACAGTCTGAAGAAGATTGGTCACTATTTTCGCAACAATGTGAAAAAACGATTATTTTAGTGAGTTAATTGACAAATTCAACTTACAACCAACAGAAGTTATAAAACATGTCTGACTACCAAGAGGTATAACAATACTTTGTACCATCATACCATGTACTAGGCAGATAACTTCAGCTGTAATTTTCAGATCAGTGCAAACTTGCAAAAACGGGAAAGACTAATCTACCTAATTTCTATAATAATGGAAATAAAATGCCTAGAGGAGGACAGTATGGAACAAGCAATGGGGAGGTAGATAAAGAAGACAATTCATAAATAAAGAGTTAATATCCAAAAGAACATAGCCAAAATGTAAAGGGGAGCATTCTGGTTGCACTTCCCTACTGCCTACATAATAGTTATTATCTAATATTCTTGAACCTAATAAATAAGTCATGTGTCTAAAACTCATGGAGTACAGGATTTGCAATTATAATAACAATGTCTTTTTCTACTAGGTGGGATCGGCTAGTAGAGGGTTTGCAAAGAAATATTAAAATATATACATTCATACATATAAAGCACAGTATCATACAGCAAGCAAGATCTAAACACAGCTTATGAATGAATTTGGAAACAATTACTGGAAAAAATAAACACCCAAAGATTTTGTTGAAGAGAACTTGTCTAAGAAACTTAAACAAAGTAGTAAGATACCAGTACAGGCAGGTGAAACGCCATTGCTTCAATGGTTATCCTCCCAAAACATTCTCCCCTCGCCTGAAAGTGAAAAATTAAATAACTTCAGATGTGGATTTATGTAGGGTGAAATTGAACTCTGAAGACTATATAAATAATACATTGGTCTTTGGAAGGCCAATTAGGCAGTACACTTAGGGCTTCATACCATCTATTTTCAGGTCCTTTACTGAAGTTAGTATAAAATGGAAGCCAAAAATATATCAACCGCATCTGAGACTCTTGCTTTGAGCAGAAGGATCGATCAAACAGGCAACAATTCTCACTTTGAATAACAATAAAATGTATTACTCATTCTGTTTCATACTCGACAATTACACTACCAGTAAGATACCTGAGAATTCTGAACAAGAACATCTATTGAAGCCAGGTAAGGAGCCACTGTCAAGGTTTTGTTAACAAAGTGAACACGGTCCTGTATCTTTTTCGCCAATACAAATTTCCGCAGTTCTGTTTCGTACTTTGTTTGAGCATTCATATCACTCCCTACAACTACAGCATGCAAAGACGGCACCTTCAATTTCCTCTCGTGGACCAGTTGCAAACTTTCATGAAAGGAACGAAGAAACAGATCCTGTCCTTTACCACGAGATACACCTGCAGTTATTTCATACCTCTGGTCATAATATAAACTTGTAAAAGGATTGACGAAACAAATGGAAGGGGAGCATACAAAGGGAAAGATTAAATTGACATATTATGCATCACCATTTTGATTATAATTTTATAGTCTACTGGATGAAGAAAATGTGGCGATTGGTGGAATCATCAATTCATTACAGCCTCCATTCTCTGTCACCCCTCAACCACTCGGCCTCACCTTCTCTCACTTTTCACAAATGCACAAACAACAAATGAAATTGTGATTATGATTAGCTATTAGATTTCTTGCTGGTAATACCTGCTGCAATGAGCAGATAATAAGTTTGGGTCAAAAGTCCATTTTGGTCCTTATATTGTACTCAAGTTTCATATTGGTCCTTTATGTTTCAAAAAGTTTAAATTGGTCCTTTATGTTACACAGAAGTTTCAAATTGGTCCTTTCGTCCATGTCTTCCGTTAAGTGCTGAGGTGGACATATCATCTCTCCTAAGTGTCCATTTAAGCTGACGTGGCGTGACATGCTATCGCCACGTTATCTTCCATTTCATTATTTGTGATGATGCGGCGATGATGTGGCATGACACATCAGCTTAAATGGACACGTCAGCATGCCACATCAGCAATTAACTTAAGAAATTGACGGAAGGACCAATTTGGTACTTCTATGCAACATAAAGGACCAATTTAAACTTTTTGAAACATAAAGGACCAATATGAAACTTGGGTGCAACATAAAGGACTAAAATGGGCTTTTGGCCTAAGTTTGCCTTATGGATGCATTAAACCAATTTCTTCTGCTAAACGAAAATCATAAATCTTAAACTAAAAGAACCTTGATTCAGGCGAAACATATTACTAATATTAAAATGAAAGAAAAGAAAAACTAAGAGGAAAATGATGTCTATCAGGTAACGAATTTGCCGACAGATCATGCATTAGATGGGAAGCACTATTGTGATTTGCATAAAGGTAGCTACTAACTAAATAGCAAGGAAGAAAGCATACTATTGATGATGGCAAAAAGAAGATCATCGTTTCTCACTCCAAGAGATTCCCTAACATGCTCACGAAGGGCCCTCTTTGCTATGCTATCATCAGCAACTTCCATCAATTCTTGGCTATTTCCAAGATGTACAACATAAGTTTCAGGCATTTTAATCCTACAAAGTTGGACCACAGCATACAGTTAATAAGACAACAGCAGGTTATGGAAAAATATAAAAAACGCAGTGCACTACATAGTTGAGTTTATACAGAAATGGTAGCACAGAGAATCTAACATCACATAAAAATGATGTTGGAAGCATACCCTAAACGTTCCCTAGTCCTATTCTTCCAGTATTCTGCTGTTGTATGTGAATCAATCATGGCACCCGCAACAAAAGGGAGATGCTTAACATATTCCACTTTGAAATAATGTCCTCGCATTTCATGAATCCACCACAAAACCTTTGGAAGAACTTGGGAAACTTTTTCTTTGAGGACAGCATCCAGCCACTTCCCTGCTACAGCAGTATTTAGAATGACGAGATCAGCTTTAAGAGCTGTGTCTACAGCCTTTTCACCTTTGGCAGGCATGACCTATCAGGTGCCAAACACAAGAAACATCAGACATATACACAAATGAATTTCTAGTTGTCCTTGAAATGAGATATGTATACCAAGGCTTGAAACAAATGGCAAAATCCAGGTGCTGAAACAACATTGATCACTAGTAAACAAACGTCGGGACAACAATGACAAGGAAGAAGATAACAACAATAGTAAATGATCTGGACAACTACTCATTCTAGACATCCACAGCTCCTCTGAAATATTAACACGGAATAAATATTATTATTTGGAAGTGTGTCAGAATAACTTTATAATGCTTTGAATGTGGAGTCTGATAGTAAGAAGAATTATTTGTTTGCAGAGAGATTGGCAGGAGAGCTAAGAAAGAATAAATAACAAATCGCAGTCCCTGATTCTGGGGAATATCCATATTCCATAATATAATTTGAACAACATGAACATGAGATCCGTCGGATCTTAGGCACTGAACATTTGGGCGGGAAATTTATTCCTAAAGAGCAACATAAAAGCAATAAAACTAATGATATACACACACAAACAAAAGAAAATCACCTTCACTCCTCTGTCCAACATCTTATTCTCCAAATTGTAAATCACTTCGTCAGGTTCTGAAGGTTTCTGATTAGTAACCCAAACAACTTCAGAACCAACACCTCTCAACAGAAATGCCAACTCCATCAACAATAGAGGTCCGCCTGCATTAAACAGCGGAGAAATGAATCCATCTATGCAACTTTCTTTTTCCCCGTGTACTGGTCCAAAAGAATCAAAATGTAAAAGAGCATTGATATAGTACCTGAAAGAGACAGCTCGTGGGAAACCATGAGAACTAGCTTGAACCTCATGAATTCCAAAGGACTGGGTGGCCGATTTCCTACTTGGATGGATGATTGAATCTGAGCGTCTCTTTGCTTAACTTCTGAACCAAAATGTGTAGCGCTATTACTGGTGCTACTATTAAAGGAATCAGAAGTGATTCTCATGAACAACAACATCAGTGTAGAAAGAGAAACCAGTCCCAACAGCACTAATTGCCAACTCTTCTTCGACATTGGCATCCATGTGTTCGAGTTCTTTACCATTTTTCTTCCTCGTTATCATTCAAACTTCTAGTTACGCAGTCTAATATTTGTGTTTTCGATCTGAATCTTCGATATTCAGATGTACACTTGGTTAGAGCAGTTGAAGCATCTGCTCTGGGAATTAAGAATTAATTAAAAGAAATAAGAAAACACAGCATCAGTTCAGACTTCACTTATAGATCGATGAGCGAAGGAAGGAGCAGATGTTTTTTTTTTTTTCCTTTTCCAATTGGGGAAGATGAGAGACGTATGACATTTTAGAAAAAAAAATACAGTAGTTGCCATTTGGGCTTTGATGTCCCTTCAATAACTGGGCTTATTTTTAACACTATCAAAGCCCAAATAATTCTTTTACGTTAAAATTTTATTGTTCAATTTTTTTTAGGACTATTCATTATTTATTTTAAAATAACCCAGGTTTGTACACATTTTTTTTGGCCTTGAAGGTTTGTACACCTGAGTAGTGGGTTTTAGTTTTACTTACATAGTAAATTTCACCAAATGTATGATTTGTATCCATTTTTTGTGAGAATTGTAACCATTTTGTCTCTACCAATGTTTTTAAAACAGGACCGGTCATTGAATCGGTCGAGGCACTGGTTCACGGTTCAATGGTCGAACCGTGGTTGAACCGTGGTCGAACCGGTGGCATTTGAAATATATATTTTTAATTAAATATACTAAAATATATCATAAAAAAATTATATACTTCATAATTATATGTTTCCATCTCGATCTAAACATGATAAGAAATAGAACAAGTTGCAAATTACTACAATATCATATTAAACTCTTCAAATAAGTTCAAGGATCAACATATTTAAGTCTCAAATCTTATCACAAACCAAACAATAAATACTGAAATAGAACAATCCTTACAACTACAAGTCACAACAAATTTTCAATAAATATTAAATCATAAACAACACAATTTTTTTTTTTTAAAAAAAAGAAAAACCGGTCGAACCGTCTAAACCACCGGTTTTGACCGGTTCTGACCGGTTCTTGACCGGTTTGATACCTGACCAGTTCATTGGTTATTCCGAACCGGACTGGCAGCCGGTTTTCCGGTCCGATCCGGTTTTCAAAACAATGGTCTCTACGCTCAAGTCTCAAGCATGTAACTTAGTCAAATTATATAGTAAGATTCATGATTCATGAGTGGTCGAGAATAACAAACATAATCCTTAAATAAACATAATCTCTCTACTTAATTCGAGTCAAAATAACTTAACAACTTCAGAGTTTTCACAATTATGTAACATCACATAAGGTTACAATAATAAAAAGTTTAATGAAATTGAAAACAAAATTATGTTATATTTAATATTATATTCAAATTAGAAATATAATATAGTTGGGATGATAACAGTACAGATGTGATGAAGAAAGTCGAAAGAGACGTTTGACATAATTGAGAACTAGTTTCAACATGAAGCTGAATTCAATAGAACCAAATAAATATATAGTCCTTGGCATGCATGTAAGCATAGTAGATGGAGTTAATATAATAGGTATATATATGTTTAATGGTTAACTCGGCGGCAATTCTTCCTAACTTCCCCATGATAACCAAGGAGAGGGCTTATGTTGGCCATCTTGATCATGGAGTTAGCAAATTGGTGAAAGAAGAGTGTCTCATCTTCTGCAAATGCCTTCACCAATTGCTGAGTGTCCCCCACACCTCCCGTGAGAAGCACTTCATCTGAATTGAGAAGCCCTTTTCCACTCAGTATGAGTTTGAAATAAGTATTATCAAATCTGGTTGGTGACCCAAAATCCAGAGGAGAGATGTTATTGTCACCACCTGATGCTGGACAAACTGTTTTCAAACCAAAGTAGAAGGACTTTTCAAGAGTCTGATCAGGTTGGTTCTGTCCCTTTTGGTTGTATAGTCTCTGCTTGAAAGTCGCACACCTTGCCACCCCAATCGTATGCCCTCCTTCAATATAATATTATATTGTAGTGAATGAATTATTAATGAGAGAAGATCAGAAATTAAAAGTGTTGAATACAAATACAATTAATTAATTGAACCTGAGAGGGCAACAAGGTCAACTTGATCAAGGCCTTGACGTCTGAAAAATGTGATGAGGTTTGCAATGGTGGCGTTTGGAGGAGGAATGTGTGTGTTTGAGCCGCTTAAGCTTGCCGTTTTTGAGTCCCTCCTGCCTAATGGAAGCTCCCACCAGGGTCCTCCACTCTGTACGTTAATTTTGAAATCTTAATTCTGAATTAAGAAGATATAAAATGGTGATGGAGTGTATGTAGTTAAGTTTGGTTACAAGAAGAGTGGAGCCCCTGGCAGCAAGGGCAAGAATGTCCGCGCAGGAGACAGTGTGAGGACATGCTTGTTCCAACTTAGCTTTGATGTTATCAATCACTTCATACCCTCTTACGGAATTCTTGTTAGGTCCAGAATTCTTTTCGCTTACGATTGTGGCGCTATCGTCCAGTAAAATTGAAGCGTCGCACCCCTGTCAGTGTCAGGCATTTTATAATTATAATAATAATTATTATTATTATATATGCATGAGAGGAAGGAAAATATATATTAACCTGCACGAAGCAGTCGTGAAAGTGAAGCCTAAGCAGAGAGGCAGGCATTCTGGGATCTCTAGCAATGGCCTCCTCTAAGACTGACATCACAATTTCATTAAGTTGAGGACATGAGAACTGATAAAATTCAGGATAGAGATAATGACCACTACCCCACCCGAAATTGAAACCCGGATGAGCTTCGGAGACTGCTACTGTGGCAGAGAGGATAGCTATTACCACTAACCTTACTTTGATCAAACACATGGTGAACTCAAATGAAGAGACTAGGTTGGTTATATTAATTAAAAACACACCTTGCTTCTTAAGTCTGACTGTTCTGCCTTGCATAGGTTTGCTTCATATATGTATATGTATATATAGTGCTCCATAGATCAAGCCACCCACTCCTCCTTACCAAATCCTCTCTAAACCACCCAATTTGGGAAGCAAGCCATATGACTATGTCAACATATTCTTGTCCCTTCCCTCTTTCTGTTATTACCTGCTCCAGGGACTGGATCAAATCGGTACTTTTACTCTATAGTTGCTCAATTTTTAATAAGTAAAAACATTAAATTGATACCTAAACCAATTTGAGTAAAAAACACTGTGTAGAAGAGGGTATATGATAATAGAATGAATAGTGACATGTAACACTTAAATGTACTTTCCTTTTACATTTATATTGTCTTGGCATGAATTAATAAACATAAATCTGAGCTTTCTAGCTGTATGTTTAAGCATGAAATAAGCTTTATGCTAAGATGATGGATGAGGAGAGTTTCAATTCAACTTTCAAGTCCTTTGTTGAGTGGCAATAATGATTTACATTGCAGAATGGATCAGCGTATCTTGCTCACGTATGGAATAATCTCAGAAGGTCAGTGTTCACGCGTATAAATATTACTCAACTTTGTGAGTGCCTTCTTCATCAATCATGACTCGTGACACAGACAAGGTTAAAGGTACAAGCACCAAGTTAGATGAATGGGTTTCCTACAAAAACAATACCATAACTACAGTCTTTGGTTTTTGCTTTCACACTTGATAGCTTAACATCTTTGGATACCCACTCTGCTGACTCTACTCTACCTCTCCCAAATATTCCCTCATTTTTCTCCAACTTCTCTTCCAAAATTCAATTATTTATTATATGTAGTAATAATAATAACAATAATCAATTCTTTTACACATATCAAATTCTGTTTTTAATTGGTATAACTGATATAATTTTTCAATTCTTCGAACTGACCTCCTCGTAGGTTTGGGTCCACCTGACAAGTAGAGCATAAGTACTCTGTTCCATAACTTGTTCGTGTATCAGTGAAAAGCTAAAATTGATATATTTTGGAAAAAAAGAAAAGAAAAGAAAGGGAGCTTTCGTAGGAGTTGGTTCTATCAGATCAGATGGTCCCAGGTCTATAATTTTCATGCTCTTTTGGGTTTAAAAATGATTCTCTCCCTCTATAACTTTCATGCTTCTTACAATTAATTTACAGTTTTACATCACATAATGCAGCTTATTCAATATGTTTAATTTAGCACATAATTAGAACATTTAAAACTACTATAATGGCATGGGGTTCCTTTGCTTGTTTCTAATTTAGAAATATGTCTCTGTTTAGACTTTAGAATAGTGAACACATTACATCATTTCCATTCCCATTCCTGTCAAATGAATTATGTGTGATAAATGTCCATCGCCCTGTGTGTTCCTAGTTCTACATGTTTAAAATGAAAGAGAAGTAAACAAACAAAAACAAGAATGTAGTTATAGGGTGGGGTGGGTTAAAAGGGCTAGTAAGTTATAATGAAGAGATTGTGATAAGGTTGGGTGAATTCATCTAAAGCATCTTCTGATCCACCTTTAACGTCAGATAAACCTGACACATAAGTACAATTAAATGTTCAAACGTGTTAAACATTCATTTTGCATTACTGCTGGTTAGTAGTAATATAGAAAATATGAATTCGTTAGAGCTCATCTTGTCAAGTTACATAAAAGTTTGTTCTCTCTCTTGCTTTTGAAGCAAACATTCCAAGTTGCATTTTCTATTGATTTGAATCCTCTACTCGGTCTGTGGTGTCCTCCCTGGCCAAGGAGTCTTCTGAAGAATCTCCAAACTCATCTTTGTACATCTCTTCTATCATTGGTTTCCATAGCCGTACTCGAGCATTTATGAACCAATTTGAGACCTGAATTGAAACAACACCAAATGCACCAACATCAATATCCTTATAATAATTAGGAGAATGGAGATATATAAGTGGTGAAAGTATTTGGATTAGGAAATTACTTGGTTCTTAGTCAAACCTATCTGGGATGCCAGCATAAGTTTTTCAGAATCATTAGGATAGCTGTGAAAATCAAATAGCAAATTAGCTAGTTTTGGAAGAAAGGAAAAGGGTAGAGTCTTGGTCTCACAGATAAAGAATGAAGTTAGAATGTGCTTACGGGTGGAGAAAGTGTTCAAAGAGCCAAGAACGAAGGATTGCTACTGAAGTTTCAGGTAAGCCTCTGATAGGTCTCCATACTTGGCGTTGACTTTGGATCAAGCCAAGGTGTTGGAGAGACATTCTGTTGTGTCTCCTATCTCTATCAAATAAGCTTAGTTGAGATAGGTCGGTGCTGATTTTAGGCAAATCTTGCAAGAGTTTCCTTTTCTCCATGTTGATTTGTGACACTATGGCATCCCTCAAGCTGCAAAAATGCCTAGACATGGCCTGGAGTGCCAAAGCAGTATAACACTTGGCAGCTCCTACACCTGCTATCATTTCAAAGGATGACATCACTTCTTCCATTTGATGGTAGTATGTCTCATATCTACCCTCCACCTGAAACTTAAGCATAACATTTAATGAAAAGAGATAGAATTTCAAATCTAAAACTGGGACACGATTAGACTAGACTAACCTCGTCTAATAAAGAAATCAACTTTGCAATTTTCACTTGAAGTTCATGTTTGTCAGCCAATAAAGCCCCATGATTGCACAACTCTGCTCTTAACTCTGAAGAAAGTCTTCTTGCTCCAGTTTTACTCCCTCGAGATAGCTTCTCCACATACTTTTCATTGATTCTGTCAACCACATTTCCACCAACATCAACAAGTTCTTCGAGAAGGCACTGTACTGGCCTTAAGTATCTCGAGTTCCCAATTACAGAAGCATAAGAGGTGGAAAGAGACTGGTTTAAAGAGGTAGAAGGTGAAGCAAAAGTGGTGGTGGTGGTGAAAGAATAGTCACTAGGTAAATGATCCAATCCTTGATTAGAAGCTTCCCTTGATTCTTGTCCAGACATGAAGTAATTAGGGGTCAGAAGACCCTGATCCTGATTCAAGGAAGGAGGCTGATGCCTGTAATCTTCAGAATGGACAAGCATATGTGAGCCTAAAGAAAGGGAAAGCCCCTGAGGCTGAGGTTGATGGTTGCTCCCATTAGAAGCACCAAGAAGATCCATTAAATGTCTAGTATGGCTCATCTCAGAATTATCTGCTAGTACAGGAGCTTGGATGCTTGGGAAAGCTGCCAGGGTCTCAGGAAATGTGTTGCTTCTTCTTAAGGAAGAATCATAAGCATCAAAATGTTGGTTCTGAAATTGGTTTGACATGATGAGCTTGTAAGATACCTGGAGGTGGGTTTGAAGATGAGTCTTGATTGGTCAGGGAACAAGTTGTCCTTGACCAGCTTGAAAAATGGAAAACACAACTAATTGGGAAAATTGAAGCAGGCAATGCATTACAGCATAACTACAGAATAAAAGAGGAGAGATCAGATCACAAGTTCACAACCCTTGGCACCGTTTTGAAAGAGATAAATGGTGGAATAAATCAAATTTGAAGAGAGATAGACTCAGAATTTTATAGAATGGAAATGATATCTGAAGATATGACTTATAAGCTAAAGCACAGAAGTGGAGAATCCGTACAGAATTGCACGAAACCCGTCGATGTTAAGCATTGGATTATTCATTAGCAAGCATATTCAGTGGTCACAATCAACTCCCCAAGATTCAAATTTCAAGGAAACACTTTTGTTTTTCTTTTAAAGAAATAAATATATAACATATCCATTCATCATGACGGAAAATACATTAGATTTCTAGCCAAAACTACGATCAGAACTCAGAGGTGTCAAATTCAGAGAATAGACCTGACAGGAGAGGATGTCAAGTTAAAGAGGTAAAGAGATCCAACTTTGTGAAAAGCTTGTTGAAAAAATAGAGATTAAAGTACAAGTTAGAATTAAATAAACAAGGCAACTAACACATTCCATTGATTGGCACAATGAAGATGCCAAGAATTCATCATATTCAAAGTAAAGAGAAGAGACCCACCAAAAGGCAAAAAGAAACTATGCTTTGCTTTCTTAAATGAGAATAAATAAAGAATGAATAGAATACCAAGCTAGCAGCTAACGGCGGAGCGCGTTCAAATTGATAGTGATGCAAATATATATTATAGGTTTGATTGAGAATAAATGATTCAAAGAAGAAAGCAACAATTTCCCCTAGGTTGTTCAGTAGGTCTAAATCCCATCTATCATCTACGCCTCAGAAAAGCTATGAGACAGTCCTTTGTTTAAAGAGGGCAAGTTAATTGGGTGAGTTAGAAAAAAAAAATATGGTCCCCCCAACATCGCTGAGTATAAAACAATAAGGCAAAAGCATCAATGTTTCAGCTTTAGTCCCTGCAGACTGCAGCTATAGCTTTTTGGGAGACTCAAAAGCAGCTTGAAACAGTGTACATCTCCATAGGTTAATTGTGGTGTCGTGAGCTGCAAAAGGAGGAGAAAAGTGGGCTATCTTTTACACACTCCCAGTTCTACGATTGTCAGTTTGTGAGGCTCTGTAATCTGTATAAATTAAATGTGGAATATCTAACCTTTTTTTTCCCGTTAGGTGCTGCCACTGTGAACATGCATAGGGATGTTGAAAGCACACTGATTGTCATTTATCACATTTTTCTGAAATTCAAATAATAATATTTTTCCTTTGCTCTAATGTGAGCATGAGATGGATTCTGGGTTGTTTTTTTGGGTTGGTCCGTTTGGATGCTTCAGTAATGATTGCTATCTTTGTTCCTTTGGCCTCCTCCACTTGTCATTTTCCGGTTCCGTAACTTTCATCTGTAAAACATGCACACATTGATCAGACTCTACTTCATCTTAATTCTGAAAACAACACTCTATATATGCTCTGTGTAAAATAAAAAATTTCTTCACTAGTTTCATCCTCGTGAAATTGGCTTGGGATAACCGCTTTTTCCCCTGCTCTTAATTCATGGTCGTGAACGAACCCTTCGTTAATTGTATTATAACAAAATTTTGATTCTATTATCAGTACTATTAACTAAATTTTTAACTCAACTTCCTATGTTGGTAATATAACAAAGGGAATCGTTTTAACGTTCATGTTTACATTACACTCCCTTGGCTTCTGTATGTGTTAATGACGATGACATAAAGTTAAGGTTTTCACATCAGCCACACGTGAAAGGCTGTGAAAAGTTACTGAATAAGCCAATACATCCACATCGTACTTGTTACATTTTTCTTTTTACAAGATTCCTTATTCCACATCATGCATGCACTAGATGTGATTTTTATCCTTACAAAATTGCCTGCACTTACAACCAATCATCTGTAATATTACAAGTGAATATCTATACATATCTACGTGTATATTTGTACGGTTTGTGATTTTCATCACTTTATGAACAATGGGCAACAAGAATGAGCAACAAAGTAATCATCAGCATATAAGCTTCCTTTCCAGAGTTTCCTTAAAACATCAATTTATTATTCATTATATTATATTCTTTCTTTCTTTCTTTCCCGCCATGAAGCTCCAGAGGCAAGCAAGTCTTAGACGACAAACTCATGCAATAGATGAGGATTGCTAAACCTGTTTTGTTGCTTTCCTGAGTCTGTGAAATGATAATCTATCAAATCATTCTCTGGGGAAGGATCTAATGTCTGATTACGTCGTTTATTATCAGGCATGGCAAATTCGTTGGTTTCGCAGTTGCGCAACTCCAGTGCGAGGGACACGTGGCCACCCACAGGAAAACTACCCAACTCTGATAAATCATATGAGGCTGGAGCAGAAGGCATCAGGCAGGCATCACCATTGTGGTTGGTTGGTATAGGTCCACTGGAATAAAAGGTGTTGTTCATGTTAGGCCTTTGATCACCCTGCAATTTTGTAATTCCAGAATGCATGACAGTTTCTCCATGAGTAGCATCAAATTCTGTAGTTTTTATATTGTCCTGCGACTCTTCTCCTCTATTATCAGACATCTGCACATTATCTCTAACAGCTTTAGGAGTACCTTCGGAGGAGAGATTGCTACTCATCATCTCAGAATCACCAAATTCTTCTTTGTACATTTCCTCAACCATTGGCTTCCAAAGACGCACCCGTGCATTAATGAACCAGTTTGCTACCTAGAATCAATGCACTTAATATCAGTAACTAAATAACTAAAAAACAAAGGTAATCCAACTAAAATTTCAGTGTCATCGTACCTGGTTCCTGGTCAAGCCTGTTTGCCTTGCCAGCATAATTTTCTCTGAATCCTTTGGGTAACTGTTAAGAAATGGAAGTTGGAAAAGAATGATCAATTATTAAAAAAAAAAAGATATTAGTTTAATTAAGAAAGTAATGAGTATATGGTGGGACATACGGATGAAGAAAATGCTCAAAGAGCCAAGCACGAAGTATGGAAACAGAGCTTTCAGGAAGACCCCTCTGAGGCCTCCAAGCTTGTCGCATGACTCCAAGCTGCTGAAGGGCTTTTTGTTGCCTAAGCTGCTGATCAACATAGCGGAGACGTGGTATTCCTTCTTGTTCCCCAAGGCTCCTCTGAGTCACCTGAATTTGGCCACTAATGGCATCTCGCAAACAGCGAAAATGGCGAGAAATTGTTCGCAAAGCAAGCGCAGTGTAAGGTTCGGCTGCCCCACACCCAGCAACCATGTCAAATGATGACACCACTATTTGCATCTGATGGCAGTACTGTCGGTATCTTTTATCTACCTACACTCACCACAACAAAAAAGGTTAGTTATCAGCTAACACCTCCTCTGCTATCATCATTTGAGCATCAATAACTGCGCTTTCTGGATCTGACGTCGCATGCTAGCCTTTTCTAGTCAATCCAAACCTGCTTCTACTGCTGATTAATGTAATTCAAATCTCAACATAGCGTGGTTTTTAAATCATCATGTCATGGCAATACTGCACAATTTCTTCAAGTAGTGGATACAAATACAGAACTACAAGCCAGAGACAATTATTATGTGAGTTAAATAAAAGATATACCTCATCTAACATGGACAAAAGCTTCGTCTTCTTATCCAACAGATTCTGCCGTTCTGCGGGTGATAATTCACACGAGGTGTTGGCAGATGAAGCATTAGGGTCTGAAGACATCTGCATAGATTGACTGGTGGATTTTTCCTCGGTATCTTTAGAGCCATCCAATCCAATATCACGGAAACTTTTTTGTTTTTCCAACCCAGGCTGCTTTAAGGCCTTTCGGACATTAACTATTTCATCAAGCAACTCCTGTGCTGCTTTCAGGTATTGTGAGTTAAGGACAGCATTTGCAAAACCTTGTGATCCGTGCAGGGATGGATCAGAGTGGAGTTCCTTCTGGTAGACTGAGGATTGTGGATTGTACAAAACCTCCTTTGGAATGTTGTTATGAAAACCTCCAGAAGATACAGACGCCATGCATTCAGCACTTGCCTCATCATCTTTAAGAGAAACTGTACCCTTTAAGTTTGGAAGACAAGTGGTCATTAGAGAGGAAAAACCTGTGGTGGGATAGTGGTACTGGAAGGGAGGGACAGAAACAGATACAGTAGGAGGCATGAGTGTGCCAAGGCTAAGAGATAAACCCTGACTCTGCATGTTTTGCTCACTATCAACAAGTCCCAAGTGTGTCCTTGTGAAGGAATTTCCAGGTGTGTCGGAATGTCCATCAATAGAATGCATAGTGACTGGATCACCTATAGTTGTGATGAACTTCACCTCATTTTGGCCTCCTACAGATACAGGTTCATTGTAGTTATGAGGTAAAAGGGGATTCCCAGACAACATATCAGCATAGGACCCAGAGGAGAAAGTTTGGTTCGGGTACATCATAACATTAGCAGCAAGTGATGGAGATTAGAAATGAGAAGCAGATTTCCGATCCCTTCACAAATGAATCAGCATCCACAGTTCATCAGGCCTTTCTGCTGGATTAATTACCAGGAAAAAAAAGGAGTCAGAGGAAGAAGAAAGTTATAGGAGAGTCTGGAATCAAACAGAAAATGCAGTAAGAGAATGCCTGGTTTTCAATAAATCGAAAAGAAGGAAAGAAAAATCGCGAAGTGTCATAAAGCAAAAGCACCAAAGTAAACAATGACAGACAGAGACACAACACAGTATATATAGCATTTAATACAGGATTTTCGCTACTTTAATCATCAGATAGTCTTGAAACGACAGGAGGCACTAGAGAGGTATGAGTAGATGATGAAATTACTATTTGACACCGCCACTATATTGTTTCCATATACTGCCGACAGATGGCGCTTTAGAATTAAGATGTACAAAATCAATTTATTTCTCTCTTGAAGCTTCAAACCCAACTTCAATAATAATGAACCAATTTACATTCTTCAGGGCCTACTACTTCTCACTTTCTCAGTATATTTCTCTACAAAGCTACAACATTTGCAGCGGATGACCGACGCGAATATTTCATTAATCATTACCCTCCTTTTATTTTTTTGGGTCGAGCAATGGAAACTTAATTCAAGAAAACAAGAGAAAAAGAAACAGAGGCAAAAGCCAAGCAAAACAGGATACAACAACCAACGAAAACAAACCAACCCAAAGATTAAGGGTTTATGCAAGTCGCAAGACAGACTAAAACAGACGTAGAAGAAAGTTTGGTGAAGAGAATTGACCTCAAGTCAAGAAGATACCGACAAGGACAATGAACTATCCCAGAAAAACAAGCAAACCAGAGAATCCAACAAATAACCCAAAATTCAACCTTTTGCTCAAACCCTATACCAGACCACAGAGCTCCTCCCTACACGCCCTCACAGAATAAACTATAAAGCATAAGACAAGATCTCTTCTTTTTTAAAAAAAAATTATTATTATTATTATTATACAATCAATCAATCAAAAACACAGCACATCCAAACCCACGAGTAAAAGTTGCACTCATGGTACTCCCACAGTAACGTATGCTTTCCAATTTCTGCAATTATTAACAAAATCAGAAACTCTTATAGCAGCATCATCCACTAGCACTAACAACAGTACATCATCATGAGGAGGATGATCAGAATCTAGCTTTTATTGATGTGGGATATCATGATAAACATCAAACAGAGATAAAAGAAAGAGAGAAGTGGAAAAAAAAATACCTGAAAGAGGGGAGAGGAGAAAGACTAAAATGAAGAAGAGGAAGGATAAGGAGTTAGTGGGAAGCAAATCGGGAAAGAGAGGGTAATAGCAAAAAAAATAATTAGATAAGTGTTTGCGAGACAATCCGTGCAGTTCCTATTCTTGCCCAACCGGAGACAAATGCTAATCCCAAGAGATTATATTTTGATTCAATATGAAACAAAGACCGACCTCCTTATCATTGGAGCAACGGCAACAACCAATTAAAAATACTAATATATAAATAAATATAAAAGCAATAAACTTTTTGGGAAATTGAAAATTGTTTACTTTCCCCCGCACCAACTACCTTTATTTTATTTAATTTATTTTGGGTGAAAAGGAATAAATAATTACTAAATTTATGTGTCAATCAATGTCAAGTTTGTCACGTGTGACAAACGCCAAGACAAAAGTCGCTAGAAAGCTTGAGAAGACGGAGATGAAGAAGGAGGCGTCGTATGAATGGATGGTGGAGAGGAAGGAGGTGGTTGTTTGCTTGGAAGGGTTCAAACCCTAACCACCAGTTGGTAGACCTGTAACTTGTAACCCTCCCTTTAAACCTATGCTTAAGGCATCATAATCCATCTCTCTCTTACCAGAATATCTCAAACTGTTTGGTTCTCTATTTTATAAAAAATAAATAAGAGAATATCAAGGTTAGCTGGATTCGCAATTCGCAGTAGGTGAAAGTGACAAATTCACGCGTCGACGTGTACACTCGTTGCCTTCTTCTTATAACTACAACCCACCATTTCCTATTATCTTATACACCTTAATAAATAATATATAATCCCATCGTAACCAATTCTGTCTGTGTTGGTGATTTCCTTGCTTCTGCCGTGCGTTTCTCATCCCTTTGTTTTTAAAATTAGACCCCAACCAAATGCAATGTAAAACAGGTGGAGAATGGAAATTATTATATATTCATATCACCAAAAGACTTTTTGGAAGCTTATTTTAATACTTTATATTCCCATTTCTAAATTGTCAAGAGTCAAGCCTCATACTCTTCACTCGTATTTAACATATAATTATTTATTCCATTTGAGAGAGAATCTTCTCTTCTCTGTTATCCCATGGGAATATTAATATTTGCCCACCCCATAATATGCTTTCTTTTCATCCAATTCCCATTCGCAAATGGTCCCTTGACTTTTTATTCGGCAGGGGTTCTCTTCTCATATATAATTAAAAAGTAAACTCCAATGACGGTGAACATTAATTAGTACACATAAATAATAAAGATAATAAATTAAGCATTTCTTAAAACTGCCCTCTCGCACGCCACGACTGGACTGGACTGGGATTTGCAATGTTTCTTGTATTAAGACATAGAAATTGGCTCCCTTTTGTTAGATCCTCTGCTTCTTCACGCAAAGGTCCGTTTCGTTTCCTTGTTTCTCTACACGTGTATATACGCAAATCTCATGTTTCCATTGCTTGAATTTGACACATTCATCGTCATTATATGAATCTTGATAATTTCTTGGTCATTTATATACGCAATATCTCCAGCAATCGGCTGCGCAAACAAACACAGCGTTAAGTCCTTAATCTCCTTCCACAGGTAAAATATTTAATAATTTAATTTTGTCAATGTGCGACTGATAAGGTTAACTTATTTTTTTTTTTCAGGTACTGGTCAAGATGAACAATCGTAGTCAACGGTACTCCGGGGTATCTGTTCAATGATGAGACGTCTCAACTTGAAGAAGTTGGGTTTCCATGAGCATTGTCCAATTGAAGCAAACACAAGTCGATTATTTACTCGTTTTAATTTAAGTAAATATATACATATTTTTCTGCTCTTTATCTGGTTGCCGACAACACTCATATAGTAGCTGAGATTAGCTTTTTACAAGATTTTCCACCCACCTATAGCAACCACAAGTGGAAATTGCCGTTCATGTGTTGGCGTCATGTTTATTAGATGCATGCTTTTGGGATGTTTCTTTTTATTGCTTCTCTTGCTCTCTTTTTCTTTAAAAAAGAAATAGGTTGTTTCAATTGAAAAGGTTATCTTCTTTTCTCAATCTACCTCTGCTCACCAACCAATTTCAACTTAACCAATTAATGCTTATAATGTTGATAGTTATAGTGATACATTTTATACTTCTGTTTCTCTTTTTTTTTTTAAAAAAAAATTTGGAGTTATTTTTCCTTCCTCTTTGGCATCTCTGCTGCACTGCATCCCCATGTTTATAGAAATGCACATATTTGTTTGGGTAATGCTCAAGCCTAGACGTCTTCCTTCTTTTACACTGTGCCACCAACCCTCCTGCTTTTGCCATCTCCCTCCTTTTCATTCTTCCACCTGTCTACTTATAATAATCATATTTCTGATGCTCCTTCTGATAAAACTTGAAGTAAACCGCTTGATTCTGCTCTTTCAACTCAAATAAGCAATCTTATTCTGTTTTTTGGCGACTTGATTTACAATTATCAGCCTTCTATGACCTTTTTATTTCTCTTGGAGTATTATGTTTTAGGTGATCTTATTCATTGAATTTTGACTTCTTTATTGTGGAAGTAGCTTTTGGAGACATTTGGAATGCAGAATATGAACGGTTCATTTATAAAGCATGCATTCTTCTCATCAGAGATGTATGAATGCTTCATGTTAATGCAACTTCATCAAAGATATCATCTGCTCTACTTATTAAGAAATAACTCCTATGCAATCAATTGTGTATAATATCTTTTTGGCCCAGTTGAATCATAATGCATTCATCTTTTCGTCAGGCCTGATTATGTGAGGAAGTTTGTAATAGTGGCAATGTATGATTAGTAACCTACCATGAAATTGGCTTAATAAAATTAAGGTATATATCATGCTGACAGAAAACCAATCAGTTGTGTCAGTGATATTTTTTCTCAAGCACCTGGGCTTCTGAGCGTTTGTTCAGGGTCATTCTAGTGTAGACATTTCATTTTTTGATTATATATACCTGCAGCCAAATTACTGGTTTCTGCCTCCCCCGGTGCTTTCTTCTTCCAGGAAGATTTATGATTAAGATGATATAACTTATAGGACTATGAAACTCACTAAAAATTTAGCTGTCTGCTTTGGTATGTGAAATGTGTTTGGATATAATGTAAATGTATTAAGGTAGTAATGCATTGGCATAGAACACCTGTTGTCTAGCACTGTGTGGCTTGATGCTGTTTGGGTTGAATCAAGCAGCAGTTTTTGGGATAATGATTGATTAATTCGTGATGTTTAATTGGGGCCCTGTTTCTTCAGAAATAATTTGGACTCTCCAGAAACAAAGAAGTTTAGCTTTGTCCTTTTTGTTGGTTTCTGGTAACTTTTTTTTTTTCCGTGAAAACTGAAATTTGATTAAACAAAGGGAACAGATTACAACATTCATTACAAACCAACTAGGAAAAATAAAACAAGGGCAGTAACAGAGCCACCAAAATACAAATTGGACACAGCAGACTATCCAATTCTGATACTTGTTTTGAGTTTCTATTCATTAAGGAATTTTCTGATTGAGACGTTAAGATCGTTAGTTTATAACTTTATATATTTATTTAAGATGCTGATTTCAATGGGATAAAGGTTTATATACCTTGAGCGAGTAAAATAGTCCATAATTTTGGACAACCTTACCTAAATCAAAATATATACTTATTAGACCTTACATGATTACATGACATAACTGCATTACTGTGGTTGGTTTTCTTCTAAAACGTGGTAAATCTGGGAGATGCTTTGTTTCCCTATGATGGGAGGGCTCTCTACTGATGCAACTTAGTTAGGAAAGTAGTGCTGCATCAATTTAGTTATATCCTCTTCTCATATGAATTACTTTATTGACGAATTAGAAGATGATGACTCTGTAGTTATTCGTATGGTTTGAATGGAGAACATACCATACTGATTGTAGAGTCATCATATTCTAAGTTGGAACCTTCATCGGAGAATTGAGATTCAATTCATTGATATTTGAGATATTTGGTATCACGGGGGAGAATCTCGGCATGAAGTTTGAGATGTACTCTGTAAGCTGCCAAAGCTATATATGGAACCCATGATTAAACAGGCTGAGCTAAAAATGGTAATTACCATGAATTGCTCTCATTCTGTGCAGTTAACGTTCCCAACATTGCATAGGGATACTAGATATAGGAAGACAACTTTTTTTTTTCTGTAGGACTAGTAATTTGTGAAGATGATGAAGCCATAAATAAGGTAGCAGTTGAAGGTCAGAGAATCTGTTTTGCATCATAACTCTGACAAATGTTAATTGTCAACTCTATCTCGTCATTCTGATACTGTATCAGCTATTAATCAGCCCTAAATTGGGACTGCGTGTTGCTATCAAAAACTCCATTTTTGAAAGAACAATTTTTTTTCCAACGCATATCTTTGGAGTTGGATTAGATATTTGTTAAACTAGTTTAACTGTCAAAAACACTAGATAAAGATTTAAAACTCATCTCCTTATAAGATCAAAATTGATAACGACATTGTTGCACTTGCTGAGTGGAGTAGCTAATGCTATGGTGCTGATTTCTGGCCCTCTTTGGTGTTGAAATGGGAAAAGAAGAATGTGACACAAAAGAAGGTATGTTGCACACTGTCCAAGGACAGCATGAAAAATGTTATAAGTATGGTTACAGCACTTGGTGAAATTCATATCGATTAAAATGCAGAATTGATCATTTATAAAAATTGGAAAGTGCTGAAGCTAGGAGTGGAAGATGAAAGGGTGAATTTTTTTTAGTCTTGTGAGTCTGACAATAGTACTCTGTGTAACTGCTAGAAATCTTATATGTACAAGGAATTGGGTTGGATGCAAGATGACTAGTTACTACATAGTAATAAGTACTAAACTAGAACGTAACTAAATGGGTAAAAGCATACCAAAAAAAAAAAAAGAGTGAAAGCCATGAGGAATGCAAAAGAAGTGGGTGTAGGGACAAGAGAGGGAAAGCAGAAGGGATGTCGGAATCACGGGCGCTGCAAAACGACATGTCATGTGCCATCACACACTTGTGAATTACAGCGTCCACATCCTCAATAGTCAATAGTCAATACCCCTTCCCTCCCACCCCACCAAAAAAAACAACAGAAACTTGTTGAATGTTGATGGATGCTCTTAATTAATTATTCACAAGAATCATGGTACTGCTGAATAGACGTTGGTGAGAGTGAGTGTGGTGCTACATATCAGTAGTGGTAGTGATGGAGGGCTTAAAAATGCGCTGGCCAGTGGCTAAGATGCGCCGGGGGTCGTACTCCATCTTCATGTGATAAAAGTGGTCCCACTTATCCCCAAAGTGGTCCTTCCACTCCTCCTCCCTTGTGTAATGGGGTAGATACTGTTTCACCTTGATGCTTGCATCATCGCAGAACCTCAGAATCTGACGGTTCTGCCTCCTCAGCTTCTCCAGTGTCTCACTGTCCAAAGCTGATCGAAGAAATCCCACTAAGTAAAACACCTCCTCCTCTGGTGTCACCACCGAGCTCCTCTCGTCCCACCTTTTATTCATTTTCACAATTATTTTATATTAATTAATTAACTTGAAACTATATATATATATACATGCAGTAGCTAGCTATAGTGTGATTGCAGCTCCAATATTAATTCATATTTCATAATTAATGGGAGTGGGCCCAAAACTCCAGATCTCCTCCTGACAGCAAAATCTTCCAAGTTGGATCATTACATTCATGGCTACCCTCCAATTTTGTTTGCTTGCTTTCCTTCATGAGAATTGACAAAAAGTCTCAATATAACAGTTTGTCATCCTAGCTACCCATGCCCTACCTCTCTTCTCTATCATTTACATTTTCAAGATTTCATCTGTTCCATCTGTTGGCTACATCTACCCCGCCCACAACTACAATATATTCTCCTTCCCTTTTACTCTAATTCCCTACTTTTCAATTTAATTTCACTCCCCCTAGCTACATATATATATATATATATTATTAACACATGCCCACCCCACCACTTTAATTATTCCCCCCCAAAATTTATAATCAATCATTTTAGCTTTTTTACATTGCCATTTCTTATATATTCAGTAATCTATATATAATCAGTAATTATAAGAAAATTTATATATAGAATCTTTTAAATGTAATCATTCTATATCAGTCAGTTGATAACCTATACAGATGTTACACTATATATATATGATCAAGAGTTACATTTTAAACACATATATGTATCTATCCTCAATGTTTGTGTTTCCCTTATTCTTTTTTCTAACGATTCTTATTCTCTTTTTTCTGTCTCTTATGTTTTCGTGAGAAAAGGCAGAGAGGGGGGATGTGGGCCTTATTTACTTTACGACACCTTGATGAGGCTGTCAGCAACAGATATGTCGTTAGGAGCCATGCATATATGTAATATATTACTACCTCTTTCTCTCTCTCTCTCTCTGCATATATATATATATATGTGCCTGCATGCATACTATTCATGAAGTGCGTGGCTTTATATAATACATACATATAACAGGGACATGCATGATGAAACAATAAATATGATTGGCATGCATCTGGAAGCTTACTTGTTCTTGTTCATGGGGTAGATGAGGATGGGCCCACTTGTCTTGTTTCCTAGAATGCCCTTGAACACACCTTTGTCGAAATCCGCAATCCTTGATTTCGGAACAAAAAGGTTCAGCCATGGATGCGGGACTTCCCATAAACCCTTGGACCTCATCTTTAGCTCAGACTTGTGTACTCGGTCCAGAAAATCCACATATGCCAAGTCTGTCGTAAACACCGTTTTTGGTATGAAATCTAACTTTTTCAACAGATCATCTATTTCCTGCAATTAATAACCATCAATAAATGCATAATATATACAAATATATATGAAAAAATTAATTAAAAAAATAGTGTTAGGCAAATGCAGATGCTTTTGTCAGGATAATGTCCATTATTATATTATAGTATATATATGCAATTAGGAGAATGACAGAACAAGAGAATAATCAGGTGGGTGGGCCGCGTAGTTTAAGTGACTTCTCAATTAAACAATTATAAAGGTTGCCTTACGCTTACGATTCAATCGAGGATATATAATAGATTTCAGAAGATCTTGCATGTTTTCTTGTGTGTCTCTATATATATTAATTTCTTTTTGTTTGTATAAGTAATTGGTTTATGTTCGGAAAGAATATTATCTACATACGAGGACAAAGACGATTAAAAATGTGGAATTAGCCAACGAATTGAATGATCCTAGCTAGTATTTAGTATGAAAATGTCTTTATTCCTTTGTTCTGATGTGAGAACCATGTTAATTATTGACATGGTTCGCGAAGTGATCTGGAGGGTAGGTATAACTTATAAAAGGATATTACTTTTGGTTCTAGCCGATCACTTAAATGCAAGTACTTTTAATTTGGAAGTGATGATTTCTGCCAAAGTGATTCGAGGGGACCGATCCATGCATGCATCATGTAAAACTATGTGTGTGTATATATATATATATTCCTGAGTTCAGAATATTTGAGAAAGATAGAGCTAGAGACTAATTAATATCGAATAATGCCATTTGATTTATTCTTGTTGCTTTGTTTGTTTTTGTTTTCTTGGTGGCTTCTATATATATCCGGCCGGGATCAACTACATATATATATATATGTATATGCATGTTTGAACTTCAATGTGACAAAATTGGACAATGAAGCTCCCACTATTAAAATGTTATAATAAGAAGAGATTGATTGTCACAAGCTGTCCAATTGAGTACAGCTTGCGAGTTTCATAATGTAGGAGACAAGCATATATATATATAGCTAGAATTAGAGAAGTGTAAATGTAGACGCCGCATAAGTAAATATAGTCCAGCTAGCAGAGGAAATAAAGATATATATATATATATACCTACTTTAATTTGGTTATGCATATTGCCATACTACGTGTCTACTTATAGAGAAGACAGAGAGAGTTGAAAGAAATTCCAGGTACGCAACAGAATAATTTAGAAGTTGATATATATATATAGAATTAAATTTAAAAATGTATATATAGGCGTAATTAAGGTACCTGATCAATAGTATGTGCATTGGGTTGTTGGTAATTTTTGGTAATCTCCAAGCAGTACAAGACACCGCCATGGGGTTTGAGGGAATCTAATTTAATAGGGTTAGTTGGTGAGAAGAATGAGGATCTCCAATTATTGATGAGCCCTTCATCTACTATCACGAAACCCTCCACGTAGTCGAATCTCTCCTTTGCTGGTTTCCCATGCAAAGAGATCAGATACTCTTGGTCCTTTGTAAAGGTTGAAAAATTCGAGTATAGTACTCGTATCCAACGAACCTGAGATACACGGTTAAAAATATACATAAATAAATGAGATGAGAGAAGGACACGTGAATTCGAAGAAGAGAGATCCTAAAATGCTAGCTTAATGGACCACCACTCCATTAACCCTCGAAAACGACCCTAGGCAAAGAAACATTGGGCAGAAAGCAAGCACACATGTCATGTGTCCCGCCTAGGAACCATTGAAAACACACCTCCAACTCCAACAAGTATTTTGAAAATAAAGATATATAATCAATGTTGATTAAAAAAGAGAGAGGGCGAGCTAGGGAGTTAAATGTAATTAATTATATTATTGCATGGGAGAAAAATGAATAATGGGGAAAGAAATGATAGGTAGGTACCCTGTGAGGAGCTGGTTCAAGAGCAATTGTAGCTCTAGTGATGATCCCAAATTGTCCAAGACCCCCAAGAACCGCATGAAACAAGTGTGGGTTACGGTCTTCTGAGCACGTCACCAACTCACCTTTACCTGTTATACGACGTGAGACACCCGGAATGAATTACTTACAATAATTATAAATAAAAAAAATAAAAAAATTACCAGTAACGACGTCGAGGTCGTAGACATTGTTGATCTGAGGGCCGTGATTGAAGGTCTGGCCACTGATGCCAGCGTTGGATAGGGTTCCTCCCACTGACAAATACAAGTAATCGGTCCATGACTTAGGCGCCATCCCATAGTGGACCGTCTTCCTCAAGACTTGTATCCACAACTCTCCACCCCACACCTCCACGTAGCTTCCCTTCTCCCCCACTCCCATTCTCACTTCCCTCTCTCTACTGCTCATTTCTATCACCACCCCCTTCCTCGCCCCCGCCTGCCCGTTTATGGAATGCCCGTGGCCCCTAGCTGACACCCTCAACCCATGCGCCGACTGGTACGCTGCCCCAACTACCCTTGCCACGTCATCCGCCGAAGCCGGGTGAACCACCGCTATGGGCTCCGCTCTCCTCACCATTCCGAAATCCACCGACGCTTTCTCCACCTCCCAACTCTCCACGCTCATTTCTCCCTCTATTCCCACACCCACCAACTCCACCCTCAATCCTACTCCTACTGTTACCATTAGTCGACATATAGCGAATGCCACCACAAGCTTTGTAATTCTACCCATTTACTTTTTATCTCTATTTCCTTCCTACCTACCTACCTAGGGCATATGTATATATATATATATATATATATATACATACATACAGATATTTGAGAACAAAATCTTGGAGCAGCAGCGTTGTGCCTGGATTGTGGTAGCTTTAAAGATTTTATGCGCAGAGATTCCTTGCTCTCTTTTCGTTTGGGGTTTGTGGGCGGATAACACAATGCATCAATTAATTAAGATTCTAGTTCTACCACTCTCCTCTTCTTTTCTAGTCTATATATGTGGGAATCTGAGTCATATCATGATCATCTCTCTCTCTCTCTCTCTCTCTATGGTGTCTAGTATATATGATACATGCAGTTTGTTTCTGCATTTATAGGAGACAGGCACGTGAGGGGAGACACGTGCCTCAATATGAGATGGGGGAGTTACGTTGAACAAGGTAAACTAGGGGCCCCTGCTTTTGGTCATTTGTATCAGAATTATGAGAGGAAGAGGGTCCATGTATAGATACGGAGGATCTTGGTGGGGACACGAGGGAGGGGGAGGTTCACGTGGGTGCACACACTGCGACGATGCTAACCTTATGCCCTTATTCTAATCTCACCTTTTGCTAAACCATAACTCTACTAACTACACCACATTCCACAACCACCATTCTCTCTCCTCTTTTCTTTAATTAACTCGATCCCATCTATTCTTCTTTTCTTAGCTTCCCACTTAATGATAATAGGGTCACAATCACTCAATTATATTCTTCCCATTCCAAATTAACCCCCAACAAACCATAACTAATTAAACAAAAATAATATCACACAATCCAACGCCTACATTGCATCACCCTACTTAATTACTACTATACTTTTTTTATTATTTATTAACTCCCCCATCTCATATCAATATATAATTACTCACAAGTGCCCCTTCATACTCCAATAATACACATCCTTACTTTAAATACGCGGCACAACTACTCAATATGCTAAAACCCAAGTGGGTGTTTTATTCTGGCCGTGGGGCCTAATTACTTAATCAATTCCATATCCATTTCTCCTCACTTCTTGCATTCACATTTTCCTTATTTATTAATAAATTAGTACGCACATATGATATATATCCGTAATTATGCACTTGATTGTACATTTAAAATTGACAAAAATATCTTTTTGGTCCCTAAACTATAGAACTTGTGTCAATTTTGTTCATAAATTTTTAATTTGCAAGTTAACTTTGCCCTTCACACCCAAATTTTTTTAATTAATTAACAGCAAATATAAATATAATTGTCTTTGTGGTTTCCAATAGTAACTATGATGTCAAATTATATATTTAGTAACATTGTTTTATCAATTTAGAATCACAAATAGCACCGTATGTGACTATAAATTAAGTGGTGTTATCGTAGTTAAATAATTGATGATAAATTATAACTAAATATATAATTTAATATTACAATTAGTATTAAAAATCACGAAAGTAAATTACATTTGCATTTAGAGTTAATTATTGAGTCTTGACCAAGAACTCACACTTCCACCAATTATTTTGATGCTGCACGGTTTAACTATACGAAACAGCTAGCGAATCACATTCATTATGAATTGTTAATTATAATGAAGGTCTTGCTCTTATATATAGGCCAGTGCAGTCCTAGAACTGATTACTAACTTTATTCACTGCAGAATGCAGATCAGATATGCTGATGAGTAGAATACTATAGCTAGCTAGCTAGTTTTCTTTACAGAAAGGGCAACATGTTCTTTTTCATCTTATCTTTTGGTCAGAGATAAACAAGGTAAAAATCTATCTCGTAAAAGATTTTGTTACCTTTTAGCTAAAGCAAACTTCAATCCTATATCTTCTTAGTTTCTAGCAAGTGGTTTGCAGATTTACACAACTTTACTTTATGCCTCATTTATATATATATATAATGCATGCACATCAATAATATTCCTCTGTTTTTGAGTCACTACTACTACTCATCCCTATACTATATATATGTATGTTGCCCCATTCGCATCTCCCTCTCTCTCTTCTTTTTCAGGTTTCTGTTACCATAAAATTATTGGCCAACATTTTTTTAATTAACCAAGAGATACTCATATTCCCTCATAATCGACTTGGACGCCATGTATTATAATTAGTGAGACTTGATTGGGGACAAAGTGTATTACGTTTGCTTATCATTTACGATAATATAAAATAGTATGTAGTAACTAGCGAAATAAAAAGGATAAAGAATGCGCATGCCTCGGGGTGTATGTAATACGAAAGCATGCATTCATTAAAAATTAATGGTGTAGGTTTCTTTTAGCTCTGTTTGGAATATGACATTCTTTCTAGGTAAAAGCTAACGATTAATTAAAGAATCTCACATTATAATTGTTCAAATATTCTGAACGCCATTATTCAAATCAGTGGACTTAGAGATCAAAATCCGCTTTAATTAATTCGAATCTCTAAATCAATATAATTGAGCACATTTGGCTCAAAGTAGGCGAATATATATACATACATGCATGATAATTTCATTTAATTAATTTATTATATATATATGTGTGTGTATTATTTGTTGTGGGTCTGTTGCATGGAGAACAAGATCAGAGAACTCATTATTCTTATATAAAGAATAAATTATTTTAAGATTACATATATAATAATAACAAAATTAATTTGAAGAAATCTAACGTAACAGTGTACGTAATAGCTCAAGAAGTCAAGCTCTTTTGTGTATATATGCATGCCTGAAAGGTGGTACTGGTACGTAAATCTACTTAGCTTGCGCATCTTTTCTATCACATTCGTTTCATTAGTTAGAGGTAGAATTTACTTTGCATTTAGAGGGACTCTCTCTTTTGGATTAAATTAAACCAAATATATATTACTGAAGATAAAGGCACGCACTGAGGCAGAGGCAGTAAGTGCAGATGTGTTAATGTCCAAGAGTACAAAGGCAGAATCACCTTTTTCTTTTTTGCTTACTGAGATTAGATTCTTCCACTTCCAACTTTTCTCTTTGTTTATTAAGGTTGGCCTAAATCACGTACCTGGTTTTTCTTCTATACGACACCCTTCCTTTTCTCCTAGTAGTAGATTCGAGATCTCCCCACTTACGCCTTTACAAAAAAGAACGTATACATAATACATATATAGTGACACCCGAATATATAGAGAGCTAAGAAATCCATCTTTTTATGCTTTTTATGATTCTTACAGCTCAGTTCAAAGTGTGCATGCATGTTATTATAATTAATTTTATTTAACTTGCACCACTTTGGTGTTGTCTAAAATTTAGGTTGGGGTTAACGATGAAGAATCACATTCTTTAGGGAAAAGTCCAACATATATGAGGACAAAATTTACTTTGCTTAATAAAGATATGGAGAACTTATAATATTCAATTTATATATGTTTTTAAATAGCTTACTAACTAAATCAATTCAAAAACACCGCAACAACAACAATCAAAACTTTATATGAATTAAGCAACGCTAATATGTTTTATTTTACTCATTTTATGATTAGGTTATATTATTAATAGTTAAATGTGTCTCCCAATATATAGCTTGTCCTATTGTTTTTTTTTTGTCTTTTCCTACCTTTAGTTGTTATTGAGTTATTTTTTATCTGGTTAACTCTACGTAGGAGTCTCTAACGGCCTTTTTAATTTATACATGACCAAACCACTTAAAACATGTTTCAATTAATTTTTCAAAAATACAAATTAAAGAAATTAAAACAAAAACTTAAAATTAAATATTAAATCTCAACGTATATGAGAAAGAAAAAACTAAAAGGGATGAAATGTAAATGAGAGGTCAGAAGGGGAGTGTGAGGCATATACGTGATGATGTCCTCTTTGTATTGATATGTCTCATATTAATTGGTTGAATTTGAGATTATACATAAGATAATATTTAAGTTGTTTTGAGATGAGTTTTCCAAGTTGAAGTGAAGTTGGTATTGCATTATTATATTTTGGTGAAATCTTAATGACTAAGGCCCGAGATGGTATATACCATATGCACACTAAATCACCATGTGGAACATGTATATATAGTGGTTGTATGTGGTATCAAAGAGACCCACTTTGTATCTTGTCGTTATAGTAAAACACAATGAAATAAATGAAAAGGTTGATCTCCAATTACGACATTACGTACCGTGGTATCTTTTCAAAATTGACACCATACCACACCACCAACCTCCGATCCAGATTATTTTCCTCATGCTTTAAATTTGATTTCATTGATTAATTCCACTGGAAGTTTTGAATATTTAGGACAGTTTTTGCAAATTCATAAGGGCTTATATATATATATGCCTTAATTTCATCTTGTATATATATGATTATATACATGAACTTTATCTATATGATTGTTACCAAATGAAATCATAATATGGAGTCTTAAACATATCACATACATATGTGATAGTACTTTTTGTTTGCTCAAGTTTGGAATATAGGAATACAAGATAATAATAATAATAATAATAGATGGGAAGAAAAAAAACTATAGCACAAGGCTCTCCCATTTATGAATCATATATATAATGATATAGCAATTGATTATTGATCATACAATTCAAATGCTATAATTGGATGGACATAATTTGTAACTCTTATCTTATGAATGAGATCATAATTAATACAAAGTATATATTTTATTTTGTCTAAAATCTAACTAATGCAATCTATATATAAATATGCTATATATGGAATTTAATACCTACCATAATTATTTATGTGTTTAATTAGTTAAATCTAACAAACCAAAGTATGTTGTTATAGGAGCTTTTGATGTCTGTTCCGTTGTTCTTAAATGCTTCAACAACTTGAAAATCTCTAGGTAGAATCAGCCATGTGAGAAATACTGAATATTCCAAAACTTTGTGACCAGCTGTGCCTAATTTTCATCACAACGTCCCAAGAGTTTTTATCAGACTAGTCTTGTCTTAGTTGAAAGAAACAACAATAATGATGAGGTTGACTCCACCTTAATTATACACACACATTATGTATATGATTAATGTACACTCGAACTCGATCTTGATTTTTTTCCACTTCAGTGACAAAAAATGAAGGCTCTAAAACAAAGAAACTCAACCACCAAACTTCTGATTCAGACATTTAATTTCAATTTGTCCTGTTCCCCTATAATATATAAGCCAACCATGAGAAATAATCTATAAAGTTTAATTTGATCCTACGGTTAGATGCATGCAAATTGCAATTTAACCAAATGACAAATTCGTAATCATCATTCAATTGAAACAGAGTTACGTTAGCAAAAATATTTACGGCGAATCTGTTTCAAATTTTCAATTAAATTCAATCTAGCACAGTGCAAAATTATATATATGCAGGAGCTATGGGTTATCGCATTTGATAGAACTAAATGCAAAAATCTTATTGCAAACTTTTAATGTGAATTTGATTCCAGTTTCAATTTTAGATCTGACCCAAGTTAATATAACAAATATATAATTACCCATTGGGGTGCACTACGTACTTGATATTAAGAGCACTACTTTTGCTCCACTTAATGACATTGTTATACTCCCTTCTCTTCTGTCTTCAAAAATTACATTTACATCCATTGAAAGATTAAAAAACTTATATGTTCACTTACTTTAAATAAAATATCTTTATGTTTATTATTTATTTATATATATATATATATGATTAATATAAAAAAATATGTGTCACTAAGTGTATTTTAACCAAAATTGATGATATTATAAGTTTTTTAATCTTTTAAGGGATGAGAATATAAATTTTTAAACTCAGGCTTAATGAAGTTGTTTGCCACAAGTTGAATTTAGTTATGTAAATGTTATCCGCACCAGATAGTTAACAAAGAAGCTGGGATTTTACTTTTTTGTTTTTGTTCACAGTATCCATATTTATAATCTGCTTCGTTTTTTGGGGGAGAGGTCCAACCCATAACCTAATTGGGCCTTCGACCTATTTCCCGAAGGTTAATAATTGAAACATATTCATTAAAAATTTGAAAAAAAGAGAATTTGGAGATGCGGGGTATCGATCCCCGTACCTCTCGCATGCTAAGCGAGCGCTCTACCATCTGAGCTACATCCCCTCAACAATGTCCTGACATAAAAATCATTATATAGTGAGTTTAAAATTCGAATAAATGTTAATTACAATGAGCTGTAGGTTTGTTTTCTTCGTGTTAATTAATAGATTAGTTCGTATTGGAAGCTGGTTGTAATCTTTATTGGGAATTCACGGTGACAATTTTTTTTTTGTAAATTTGAAAAAAGAAAAACCTGAAAATTATTTTTAAAATCAAATTTAGGGAAAATAATTTGTATGATAAATTTGGTTTCTCAAACTAAGAAAACAATAGTTTAAAACGGGTAAATAACTTTTATTTTGTTTTTTTGTTTGGTGTCTAAAACACTGTTTCGACTAATTTAGATTTGACTCGCATCGCACACTTAGCTAAATAAAATCTTGCGACTTTGGATTGTTTAGGGTTTATGGTTTAGGGACCAACCATCATTGGGTGCATTCAGAAGGATTTTGGTCTTGTTTAATTGGTTACTGCAATTAGAGGGAACGGGAATGTTGAGAGAACGAAAATATGATATGAATAGAATAAAAGTAGATAAAATAGTTATTTTACCTTTATTTTTAAAAGTGAGAATTGAATAAAAATGAATAAAAAAGTAAGAGCAAAAAATATAATTTCATCACATTATAAAAAGTAAAATAAATTGAATAAAAAAAATGTTAGAGTGGATATTAAATTACATCAAAGATTATATCTTTTTTTTTATAAACCAAACGAAACCTTAGTCGTGTATAATTTCTACTGACTTTACAAAATTACATATAAGTAAAAGGCAATATCCTCATTGTTCATTAATAATTTAGATAGCATTAAGGATTAAGACAAAATCGTTTATAATTTAAAATTTTAAAAATAAAATTGATGGCAAAATAATTGTTGGACGAAAATAAAAAATGACTGTAAAATTTAGAAACATAAAAAGTATATTTATTTAACTTTAATTGCAGGCACAATATATGTACAGGCGTTGAGGCGGCCCCAGTGGGATAGATGATAATCACAAGGCATCAGCGACACTAATGATGGTGACGCACTCACTTGATCCCATCCCATCTCTTCTGGGAAAAATGGAGAACGGAGAAGCACAGCACAATCTAGCTAAAACAGAAGAGAGACAAACGCCCACATTACGGTGTCTCCTCTCCAGCTTTCACTTTTCAACTATCAATGAAGTCATTAAGATTCATTTTAATTAATCCTTCCAATTTTATTACTTGTATTCAATTCCCTCCCCAACAATATTCAAATTAAACAGCTCAAACTTCAAATTGGGTGAACCGTATCTTCATTTTATGAATTTTCTTTTACAACTATCTTTATTAAAGCTCAAACTATCTGATTTTAGGCACATTAACTAAATAAGGTGAAAATAAACTTATGAGAGAGGAAAGGGTCTATCTCGTATCATAATAGATCAAAAGAAAGAGCAATTAGACTGACTTTATTGAAATTAACATGATTACTGGAAATCATTAAAGTAGTGATTGTTCGGTTTTGGACCTAAGGTCATGTCTGGTTCAATAATTTTTTTTTTTTGAATTTGAAATTGAAATTTGTATTGGTGAAAATTGAAGAATTGAGATTGAAATTAGTTAGAATTCTAAGAATTGGAACTGATATTTTGAAATCGGTGAGAATTGAGAATTGAATTGATTTTTTATAATTAAAAAATATATATGCTACGTAAAAATAGAATTAAAAGTTTGTAATTAATTTTTTAAAAATGTTATTTGTTAAAAAAATAATTTTTTTAAAAAAATTAATATTTAATGAAGGGCATTAATATTTCATGAAAAATACATGGAATTAAATTCTAAAGGTCTTTCACTAAAATCTAATTCTAAAAATTCAATTCTAAGCTATAGTAATTGAACCAAACATTTTTTTTTAGCAAAGTAATTGAACCAAACATTAGAATTCATAAAAAAAACGTAAAATTTCAATTCAAAATCAAATTTTAAAGTCAACTGAATATTGATATCCAAATTAAATTCTAAATATATTTTTAAAGTCAACGAAACATTGAAACCCAATTCTAATTCTAATTTTAAACTCAACCAAATATTAAAATTTTTCAATTTTTATGCAATTTTAATTTAAAATTTAAAGAGTTAAACCAATATTAAAATTCATCGATTTTCGTACCATTTTAATTATGAAATAAACCAAATACATATTAAGTAACTGTCATCATTTTACCACGATCTACTTTTGTTTATTTATTCTTTTCCATATATTTCACTGTAAACTTGGCCAAAAAGTCAAGACTCAAGAGTGCATAATAAAACGTGTACAAATTTAGAGCAAACTAATAATATGAATAACAATAACTATGAAAATGAGTTCATAACAACCCTATCTGCTGCACGCCGGCCTCATCATTCTATCTTCACGTTGACACCTGACGGTACGTAATCACAATTATAGATAAAGTTTGAATAGAGTATTATATTTTTTGGACTTAAATTTAAACATGAGTAGATATCAAAATTAATTCTATCTCTAGACCTTATAAATAGTTAAATCTTCATACTTGGACCTAAATTCATAAAAATTTTAAATAAATTATTATTTTATTTTTATTTTTATCAATTTCTTTTGTTTATAATCACAAAAAATAAAAAATTAAATCATAAATATAAATTTATTATTAAATTATTTTAATATTTATAAAATATTTAATATTTTCTCTAAAAATCAATATTGTAAGAACCGAACTGGACAAAGATTCGGACAAGTGTTCGGTTTAACCGGTCGAATCGGATGACGCAATAAATAATAAATAATAAATTCTTAATATATAAAATGACATCACTCAAATTTCAGGTTTCAATATACATAATTTTGAAGTTTTAAATTACATAACTTCTCAAAGTTTTAATTTTTAAGACTTGTCAAGCTTTGAAAGAACTTAATCAAACCAAATATTAAATTATTGATAATCATAACTTTTAAATTTTAATTTTTAAGACTTTTCTAATTTTAATTTTTAAGATTTCTCTAATTTCTTTTTTTTTATGTTATTTTTCCTTTTTATTGTTTAATTTTTTAATTTTAAAAAAATAAAATAAAATTGGACCGGTTGGACCACCGGTTGACCGGTCCAACCCAGTTGACCGGTCCAACTACAAAAACGGTTTTTTGGTCCAACCGACTCGCCTTTGTATTCGGTTGGCGGTTGAACCGGTCGGACCGTTCGGTCCGGTCCGGTTCTTACAACATTGCTAAAAATTATATATTTTCTCAACATAAAAAATTTAAAAATATTATTTTTTATGTATAAAAATAAATAATTATTATTATGACTAAGATACCTCCTTACCTGTATCCGTTGACTTTGTACTCAAACAAATACATAAACTTAAGGAAAAAACTTATGTCCATTTCCTCCAATTCCACCAATCATATGTTGTATTTACACTCTCTTTCTTCTATGATTGATTATATAAAAGGTGGTCTTCTATATTCTATCTCTACTGTGATTGGTCATTTAAACACTTTTTGCCACGTGTCATAATTATATTGGGGAATTGGAAGAAATGGACATAAGGAAATGAACATAAGTTTTTTCCTAAACTTAAAAGGATAAAATTTTATGGTACTCATGAAATATAAATATTTTGATCATCCTAACGGTATGTATCAATCTAAAACGTTTTTGCCAGCATCAAAATTTTTGAATCTAATTTAAACTCCGCAAGGCAGGGTTGTGACGACTGTGGAACAGCGTTTGCTCCTTGTGGAGCACTATAGTGGATGCTTCGTCTTGGGAGATAGGAAATGGGATGAAGATTGACTTCTGGAGAGACTATTGGATAACAAACTCAAAACCCTTATGCAATTATGTCAATTTGAGCCTGAATGAGGAAACATGTAACTGGAAGGTGGCAGATGTAAGTGATGGACAACTCGGGTGGAAGGAGAATATGGTTAAACCTTTGATCCCAAAGGAGCAGTGGTTGAAGATAAGTGCAGTAGTTGCTTCTTGGAAAATGAGAATGACATGGATAGGAGAAAATGGGCAAAAGAGAAAAATGGGGAGTTCAGTGTCAAATCTACTTATCAACTGCTCGTGGGTAGGGATGTTCAAAATATGCATAGTCAATGAATACTCTAAAATTTTATCATGTGGGTATGAGTATAAATTCTGGTATAAAATTAATGGGTTCGGATCCGAGTAAAGATATACCCTACCTGCAATAATAATTATTTATTTTTATATACAAAAATTAATATTTTAAAACTTTTTTGTTTTAAAAAAATATTAAATATTTTAGAAATATTAAAATAATTTAATAATATATTTATATTTATAATTTAATTTTTTTAATTTTTTGTAATTATAGATTAAAAATTTGATAAAAAAATTTTATATTAATAAAATAATAATTAATTTAAATTTTTTTTTTTAGTCTGTGTCCGAGTATGAGGATTTAACCATCCGTAAGATATAGAGATGAAGATTGATTTTGATACTCGCTCAAATTCGAATCCAGGTCCGAAAAATATAGTATCATACTCAAATCGATCATCCCTATTCATGGGCGAGAAATGACTAAAGAGATAGTGTGGACAGTAATATGGAACTGGAAAGGACCTGAAAGAATCAAGTATTTCTTGTGGATCCTGGCTAACGATAACCTAATGAGTATGGTGCTCATGGACTGGATAGCTCAAGGCTACCTAAGTCGCTTATGGGCCAGCTACCCAATATTAGTAACGAGTAATGACCAATGAGTATAGGAGGCGTTGGTCCTAATGGAAAGGCTCTGAGAGACTGTCGTAATATATTTCATAGATGGAACAACTTAATCACTGGAGTTGAGAGAGGGGCGTGATATAATGAAGATCTAAAGGAGTGGCTCAAGCATAACTTGAAATCGAATAAGTATTAAATCAAATATCCAAGTGAGGTTGTAATGGAGGAGATGTTCAATGGTACGGTAGTACTGAACTTCAGTACATCCCTTCAATCAGTTGGCCCCTAAACCATTCAAGGTGGGCCTTAATTAATGTGAGTTTTTATTAATATTAACAAATGGCACTACATAATTGGAGGGATGCACTGATTTATCCGTTGTAATGGAAGAAAATATAAAATAAAGAGAATCTCATAAAGTAAAAACAATAAATATACTTGCCATCTCCTTCATTAGTTGAATTTTGTTGGGGTAGTAGTACACTATAAATCTCATAAGCATTGATCATGGGAGGTAAATCTGAGGTGGATGTGATTGAGATACGCTTAACAAAATCCTCCTCTGTAATTAACCTAACCACAGTGAGGGGCTCCAGGTATTTAAGAGTTACAGACATTTGTAAGACATCATCGAAAGCAATTTCCATGGTTCTTTGCTGATTTTGTGGATGCTCCTCGAAATTAAAAAAATGAAGGTACAGAAAACACTCATCAACAGTATCGTTATTCAAGTTAATATCTAAAATTGGTGAGTGAAGAAAATAAATGAATTTGAAGGAAAGAAGGTTTTGATCAGAAAAATAGAAAAGAAGTGAATAATAGTTCGAGATGGAAGAAAAAAGAGAGGAGAACACAGATAGAGAGAGAAAGAGTGAATGGGAGAATCTTTTTTTAAAAAAATTTAATGTTTAAGCTGACGTGTCATATGATTTGACACATGACTGAGCATTTAATGGTGCCACGTCAACGGTTAACAGTCATGTCAGCAGGTTAATTAACGGTTAATGGCCAAGAGACTGAATAGTTGACAGAGTTAATAATTTGGGGATTAAATAGTATTTTTAATAAATTCGAAGACTAAATAATAATTTGACCAATAATTCAGAGACTAAATAATATTTTACCTCTTAAAATTTCCTATAAAGCAGAATTTGCCCTCACTTTAAATAAAAGAATTAAGTAGCCAAACATTAGGTTGGATTCCCCCTCGGATAATAAAAGACAAATGAAACTGAAGGTTTCTCTTCGTCTTGGATCAGTCGTCCTTATACACGTATTATTTTCCTACTTTTTTTAAAAAATTATCTGTACGTATGAGCTTTATCTTTCCCCCAAACTATATACTTGTAAATTCAGCTAATACAAATTTGCAGAAAGTTGAAAAGAAAAAGAGTGAAGAAAGGACGACACGACAAATGTGATGCCACATGGGCGCAACCTACCTCTCATTCTCACCAGCCCCAGAAAAAGGCGTATCATTAACATACAGTCACAGAAATATTGTCATAATTGGGAATAATAGATTTAAGCTTTAGTTAGGTAATTGTGACTTAAAAGCAAGAGTTGTGTTGTGTGGCACATGGCAACAAAGTAAGTTTTTGCAATCAATTATTGCTCAACATATATTAAAGTTAGTCCCCACACTCTATTCCTTTTCATTGAAGAAAAACCAAATAAAGCTTCTTGTTTCATTTCATTTACGTGCTTTTAGTCTATTACTGTAAGTGTTTGATTATATCATACATTCACCAAATCCACTCCAAATGATATTAGAACTAGAAGACAGCACGTGTTTGTTTTTCAGATTTCGAATAGCCCACTTTTGATATGAATAGATACGGTTAATATACCACATAACTTGTTTTGTTTCTTGGGGTTTTGAGAAAATGGGGGACCAAATATTTGCTTCTATAGATATTCTTGAAATTTTTAATTGAAGCAATAAATACATTCATACGAGAAAAGCAATCTCTTTTTGTAGTTTGTGAAACTATTGAACTTGTTTAAATGGTCCCGACTCCCGAATAAGAAAATAAAAGCAACAACGATAGTTCCAGAATGTAAAAATGACCTTGCCTTAACCTCACATGGTGCTATTTTTATTTACTTAATAGAGTAGTTAGCAAAGCTAATATATATGCCGAAGCAAGCAATAGAAAAATAGCAAACATAACAACACAAAACACAATGGTCATATTTACAGAAGTTTAGAGCAGAGACACAGAGAAGAAAACCCCACTTACATTGCGCCTCTCTGAGTTATCTTTTCAAAATTTCCCTCCAATCAGCTCAGAGATATGAAAAGCAGCTCAGTTTCGAAGCTGCTACTATTCTTCTTCACCGTCTTGTTCTGCTGTTCTGAGCTCACTCACTCCACTGTAACCTACGATAGAAAGGCCATCATCATCAATGGCCAACGCAAAATTCTCCTTTCCGGCTCCATTCACTATCCCAGAAGCACTCAACAAGTATGCCTCTTTTTTTCACTTGTATTCCTCTTTAATGGCGTTGCTGCTTCTTTTTTCTTTATGGATCTGTAATGCGTGCTACTGTAGATGTGGGAGGATCTTATTCGAAAGGCTAAAGATGGAGGCCTCGATGTCATTGACACTTATGTCTTCTGGAATGTCCATGAACCATCTCCTGGCGATGTACTCTTCTTCTTCTTCTTCTTTCACAGTTCAATTTCTCAATTCAAACTTATTTTTCTCGTGTTGGTTAATTTGCAGTACAATTTTGAAGGGAGATACGATCTAGTGCAGTTCATTAAGACGGTGCAGAAAGTGGGGCTCTATGCTCATCTTCGCATTGGACCTTATGTGTGCGCTGAGTGGAACTATGGGTACATACATACATGCATCTTCAACCATTTTTTTTATTTACCAAATTTTCATATATATATATATATATATATATATATATATATATATATATATATATATAATCTCTATTTACTGTGAAATTCCTGGTTTAGTTTGGTATGAATATGCTTATTGAGATTTATGTGGTAGTACAGAGGATTTCCTGTTTGGTTAAAGTATGTTCCTGGCATCAGCTTCAGAACAGATAATGGACCTTTCAAGGTTGAACTCCAATTTCATGTTCCTCTTTAGTCTCCCACTTACTATGTCTAACCCTCCATGTCCTTGTCTTTTAGGCAGCAATGCTTGGCTTCACCAAGAAAATTGTGCAGATGATGAAAAATGAAAAACTATTTCAATCTCAGGGTGGTCCAATCATTCTTTCCCAGGTATGCGCTAAGCTATGGGGTTCCTATCATTCTACAAGTTCCCAGATATCAAACCCAAGCCAGGACTGAAACTATTTCTGAATATTGTTTGGTAGATTGAGAACGAGTATGGACCAGAAAGTAAGGCACTAGGAGCTGCTGGACGTTCATACATAAATTGGGCTGCAAATATGGCAGTTGGATTGGATACAGGAGTTCCCTGGGTGATGTGCAAGGAAGATGACGCCCCAGATGCTGTGGTCAGCACTCTGTCAGCACTCTTATTTTCTTCTCTTTCTTCAATAATAGATTTTCTTTAGTCTTTGTTCTTAAGACCCTATCTCCAAATTCATCGTCATTACAGTTTCACTTACTCCTCAACATGATCCATTTATTTCTTCACCACAGATAAATGCGTGTAATGGTTTTTACTGTGATTATTTCTCTCCAAATAAACCATACAAGCCTACCATGTGGACCGAGTCTTGGAGTGGCTGGTAAGCCATACTATTATATTTGAAGCTCAACCTGCCTGTGCAACTGCAAAATTGTTCTAAGAATTCTTTTCAACTTTTTTTTTTTTTGGGTTTTCTTTCCCTATAATCATTAGGTTTACAGAATTTGGTGGTCCAAATTATCAGCGACCAGTTCAAGATCTAGCATTTGCAGTTGCTCGTTTCATACAAAAGGGTGGTTCTTATGTCAATTATTACATGGTCAGTTGCCTTATATGATATGCTCTTTGAAAATAGTTCATTGGTACACTATACTTGGCCTAATTTAAAATTTGAGTTTTCGCTTGTGTGATTAATGACAAAATACAGTACCATGGAGGTACTAACTTTGGACGCTCTGCTGGAGGCCCATTCATTACTACAAGCTATGACTATGATGCCCCTATTGATGAATATGGTAAGATAATTGTTCGGTTATTCATATTTTTCATCATGAGATTATTCTTTGACCATCTCGATTTCTTCAATAGTTCACTTATACTTAGGCATCTATGCTCACCTATATGGCAAATTAAAAATGAAAGCTTCACTATCGTATAGGTTTGATCAGGGAACCTAAATATGGTCATTTGAAAGAGCTTCATAAAGCTATTAAGCTATGTGAACATGCTTTGGTGTCTTCAGATCCCACTGTTACTTCATTAGGAACGTATCAGCAGGTCAGTTGTCTCTTATATGAAGCACACATTACCCTTTTCTAATTGTAGAAAACTTTGTGGTAAACTAACTTTAACAGTTAAGGATACGTGCCATGGTAATTTCAGGCTCATGTATTCAATTCAGGAACCAGAACATGTGCAGCTTTTCTTGCAAACTATCATTCAAAGTCTACTGCGAGAGTAACATTCAATAACAATCACTACGATTTGCCTCCTTGGTCTATAAGCATCCTTCCTGATTGCAGAACTGTAGTACACAATACTGCAAATGTAAGTCTATATATATCAAGGTTGTTTTTTTTAAAGCAATCTCTGTTCAGCACGAAGAAAATCTTATGAGCTTGTTCCTTTGCGTTAATTTGTTGAGTGGATTGTTGTGTGTTTCGTGAAGGTGAGAGTTGAAACATCAGAGATACAAATGTTGCCTACAAATTCCAAGTTGTTCAAATGGGAGACCTATGATGAAGATCTATCAACCCTAGCAGAAACCTCAAGGATAACAGCTGCTGGACTCTTAGAACAGATCAACGTTACCAGAGATACTAGTGACTATCTATGGTACATTACCAGGTGTGTTAGTCTGAAAGATCATTTTGTTTAAGATAAAAAAGCAATATCTCCATGTTAAATGCAGTGCTGAATCCCTAGGTGGGACTAGCTTTCAATTATCCAGATAGTGAATAGTTTTTGTTCTCTTACCTTGTGAGCCATCAGAATCATAGTGTTTTCTGGCATGCATCCCACAGTGTTGACATAAACCCTTCAGAATCGTTCCTCCGAGGTGGACAAAATCCCAGCATTAGTGTGGAATCAGCTGGCCATGCTGTGCATGTGTTTGTTAATAGGCAATTTATAGGTAAGTAGTTAAAGTTAAACTCAGTAGCTAGGAGATCTCTGCATTTTGAATAAACTCAAGCTCAATAAAGACGCGAGACATCATGTTTTTCAGGGTCAGCTTTTGGGACAAGGGAAGAAACTAGCTGCACATTTAATGGTCCAGTCAATCTACGTGCTGGAACTAATAAAATTGCCCTTCTCAGTGTAGCTGTCGGATTACCGGTTAGTAGTAGTAGTAGTCACTAATTGCTTGTCCGAGTTGATGGAGTCACTGATTGCTTCCCCTTTTTTCTTTCTCACTCTGTGTGTTGGAAGAATGTTGGGCTGCATTATGAGACATGGAAGACAGGGATCAATGGTCCAGTTTTGCTGCATGGTCTTGACCAGGGAAACAAAGACCTAACGTGGCAACAATGGTCTTACCAAATCGGCCTCAAAGGAGAGGCTATGAATTTGGTGTCTCCCAATGGAGTCTCATCTGTTGAGTGGGTACAAGAGTCTCTAGCTACCCAAACCCAGCAACAACTGAAATGGTACAAGGTAAGTAACGTCAACAACAATTAATTAGTGATCCCTTACATTACAGGCTACGGAAAGAACAAGGACAATGTTTAACTATAAATTTAAGTTGGAATGTTCAGGCTTATTTCGACGCACCCGAAGGAAACGAACCATTGGGTCTGGACATGGGGAGTATGGGAAAGGGTCAAGTATGGATCAATGGTGAAAGCATAGGAAGATATTGGATGGCTTATGCAAAGGGTGAATGTAATTCTTGCACCTATTCTGGCACTTACCGCTCCACTAATTGCCAACTTGGTTGTGGACAACCCACCCAAAGATGGTATGCTGCTATGTGTAATGTGTTGCACAATCTCTATGTATAGTTAACAATAAATGACTAGGTTTTTTAGTTTTACTCATTTTCTGAATGCAATTTCCCAGGTATCACGTTCCAAGGTCCTGGTTAAAGCCAACCAACAACTTGATTGTAGTTTTTGAAGAATTGGGCGGAGATCCTCGAAAAATATCTCTGCACAAGCGAACCTTGCATGCACCTGCATCTGCTGCTCAATCCCATTCAAAGAATTGAAAGAACATGAAGCATATATGTCCGCTTGTGAAAATTCTTGGTTTCTACAGGTTGATATATATAGATGGTAAAGGAATAGGCTTTAAAATAATTTATCATTTTTGTTTGTGGGTTTCCTTCAAGATTTAACGTGTAATGATTGATGCGTGGCCAAGATCATTTCATTTCTAGTTTTTATTTTGAGAACGAGACCAGCATATTACAATCTCTTGAGACCTGATAGGTGCTTTCATTGGATAGTGTTATCTTCTACACTTAGTTGATGTTGTACAGAATTCACAACCTTGCTGCAATAAAAGAGTTGGTCTATTTGCTCTGCTTTATCTTACATGGTCTTTGCATCCCAATTTCCGACAATAAGCATCAATTAATTTACATCTAACACCCCCCTTTATACCCTCCTTTTCAAGTCCATCCTTTGCTAACTTCACATGCACGATAACATTAGCATCCTTACTGCTTTTGCCAAATAAGTAATTGTAGAAGGAGCTCACTTCTTGAAAAGAATATCACAATCATAAAAGTGGGAAAATGCTTGTGTAAAATTATCCATACAAGTATATTCTGCATTATAAATAAACCCCCCTTTTGACAGCTAGAAAACCAATGGTCACGTTTGCAACTCAGATTTTTTTTTTCCCGAATTGACATTGATTGAAGGAACTATCGGTACCGCCATATTATAATTTCATTTTACATGTCTGATTTGATTTTATTGAAATTTTCAAAATTCAGAATTTCTTTAGAAAATAAGACAAGAAAGGGTTAGCTACTAGCTAGTGATCTTGACGGCACGTGGAATGACTGAAACCACATCCAATCCAAATACACTCGTTCCGTTTCTTCTCACCTTATCATCCACATAGTGGAGCTTGGGCTTTAAACCACCAGATTTTGGAAAATCTGAAAGGATAATTGAAACCCAGAAAATGTATTTACACAGATTTGAGTACGAAATCACCGTCTCATCTCCTAGCAGCTGAAAGTGATCTTCACAATAATGCTCTCACTCACTCATCACTACCACATAACCTTCTCTCCCTCTCTTTCTATCTCTTCCTCAGATTAAGAAACAAACGCAGTAACGCCTTCTCCCTTGTAATTGGAATGACGCAAATGGCATTCCCCCAACTCATCCCCTCTGCTTCATCATCCTCATCCTTAAACCCAAATAAACTTCCCTACTCTTTGAATCCCAACCTTCACCTTCAATTCCCTTCACAGTCTCTTCCTCGTTGCCGCCATCCCCTCTTCCGCCGCCGCCGTCGGCCTGATTCCTTCCATTGCTCTGCCTCCTCCTTCTCCGAGAAGCACCACACCAATTCCCCCAAATCAGACGACCTCGTCGAACTCCCTCTCTTCCCTCTTCCCCTCGTTCTCTTCCCCGGCGCTATCCTTCCTCTACAGATCTTCGAGTTCCGCTACCGCATAATGATGCACACTCTTCTCCAGACCGATCTCCGTTTCGGGGTTATATATTCCGACGCTGTTACTGGCAGCGCCGATGTCGGGTGCGTCGGCGAAGTCATTAAGCACGAGAGCCTCGTCGATGACCGCTTCTTCTTAATTTGTAAAGGCCAAGAGCGGTTCCGCGTGACCAACCTCGTCCGTACCAAGCCCTACCTAGTCGCCCAGGTGACTTGGCTCGAGGATAGGCCTTCTTCCAATGGCGAAGAGGACCTTGATGGTCTGGCCAATGAGGTGGAGACCTATATGAAGGATGTGATTCGGTTATCGAATCGACTGGGTGGGAAGCCGGAGAAGGAGGTGGGAGATTTGAGGAGGAACCTCTTTCCGACTCCTTTTTCATTCTTTGTTGGCAGTACATTCGAGGGTGCGCCTAGAGAGCAGCAAGCTTTGCTTGAATTGGAGGACACTGCCACAAGATTGAAGAGGGAGAAGGAAACTCTAAGAAACACACTTAATTACTTGACTGCCGCCTCTGCTGTTAAAGATGCGTTTCCTTCTTCTTAGTAGAGGTTCAAGTTTCAAATTATAGGAACGTGATTAGTAAATTTGATAAATGAAGCATATTGAGATGGGTAAAGAGGAGGTAAATATCCATACTCTTTCTCTTTTGTGATTACACATGCAGGGTTTGGGAAAGTTGTAAATTTTGATGTGTAATTGGACATGTTTACTCTTAATCCTAGCTTCTAGTTGCCTATTATTTGATTTTATGATAGTGCAGTTTATATACTCGATACGATTTGGAAAAGAAAAATATGGGATGTTACTTTGTCTTGGTGGGTTTTCTTTATTTTTTGTTTTGTAATTAATGATCCTTATGACCTGAATATGAAGTGACATCAAGGGTGTTGGTTTTGCATGTTTCCAGTTCTCATGATTGGTGATTATTGTTTCGCATTAGTGATGTTCAAATACAATCAAATATTCTGAGAAGAAATAGCTCGTAATTGAAGGAAGGAATAGTTGCATTATTTGAAAGCCAGTTGAGCTTGTTGATCAGACTTGTAGGATGACCTCTGCAATATCTTTCCTGTTCTGAACTCTGGCTGCTTTGTGGAAACTGAAACCATTTGTGTATTAGGGCAGCTTTATTATTGAGCCAAACAAGGAAGTATTTAAGAATTTATTTTTTATACGGGAAAATTCACTTTTCATCTTGCCATTCTAATTCTTCTTGCTAAAACCACTGATCTTATGTTTAATATTTCTTCCATATAGCCAGAATATTATGCTTAAGATGTGCTACTGCTGACACCATGGTTGAGATTATATTTATTAAGTCATGTTACTATTTTTTTCATAATCTGTTAGTAGGATTAGACGTAACTTGTTAATATTACTATATTATGTTAATGTAAATGAACCTAAATTGTCATGAATACTAGTTGTTTGGCTTGGCTCTTAAGATTTTTATCATATTTTGCAGCTTTGTTAGTTTTGAAGTGTTGATACACTGTATAGTAAATGCAGTATATTATGTGACTGGTTGAAATCAAATGGAATATACCTGCTTTTCATTTTGAGGAACTTTTCTGATGGGCTCATGAGTCATGAACATTATTTTGGTTTATACCAAAGACAATATAGAGTGAGATTAAAGGTTCAATGGATCGTGTTTGTTGGTGCTTATCGAAATGAAGTTATATAAGCAGCTTGCACAAGTCCATCATGTGTGATAAATCATATATTTTGCATAATTTCACAGGCTGATTGGTAGTGTTTAACTATCGCTCAAATAGTCAAATCTGATTTTGGTCATCACATCAAATACAGATTTGGCTTTGTCTAATTAATGTTTGGATTAGTTTTATGTTGCTCCCTGACATGATTTCGTAGCTAGACCCAGGAAGTTGTGTTAGGGTGGTTTAATTTTTTAAGAGTTCCACTTATTTTGGGTATTTATGTCTAGAATTTCAGTGAAGGACGGTCTGCTTTTCGTTAGTTCCACCTGTTTTGGTAAGTTATTGACTGAACTTTTGGAATTTGGATTATATCATGTCGTAGTCTAAAGTTGTGCTTGGAACTTCAGCTACTTAGAGTTTAATTAGGACCAGGTACTGAAACTTGAAACTTGGAACTTCATGTTGTATTGCTGTGATGATACTGATACACAGAACACAGTGGATAATTGAATCTCCTCGTCGTTTTAGCTTCACTTATAAAAAAAAAAAAATGAAAGCCATGTCGGCGTACATCATCGTTGACAGGAAATTATTGAAAAGAAAATGACGTCGGGGAATGATCCTGTGATTGCAATGACGGAAGTTGAATGCTCACGAACTGTATCTATTCTTAATGAAAATTACAATTTGTTTAGACGTGGGCAGGGCACATTCCTTTCATATTCGTTCACATGATCTCTCGCTCAATGTGATGCTATATTTTGTAGTTCGAGTGTGTAGTTATTGTAGATCCCTACTTGTCTTTGTAATGGAATCATTGCTTTCAAACTCTAAATTTTAAATAAAATCGTAATATAGACAAATTTATATAGTAAAATTGTAAGAATTTATTTATTATAGAATTTTAAGGTTAAAATTATAAATTATTTTTTAAAATGAAAATAACATAAAAAAATGAGATATCTAAATGTGTATTATATAAATACACAAGTGTTTTCACTTATCTAACATCTCACAGTATGTTTTTGGTAAGTGGAAGGAATAGGGGTGTGCAGAACCGATTCAAACTGAACCAACCGATCCAATTCAAACTAAATCGATTAAAACCGATCAAAATCGACTATATAATTGGATGGATTGGATAATTTTTTTGACAACTGATTTGGTTCGATTCGATTGTTGGATGAAACACAATTCCAACCGAACCAACCGACTATAATTTTTTTAATATATCATAAATAAAAAATTACCTAATTACTAACCTACCTACCCCACCACTCCACCCTTTCTCTTTCTCTTCTCTCATTCAACCATTCACTGGTTGCTTCTCCCAAATCGGCGCCTCCTGCTTCATCTCCTAAGGCGGTAGCAACTCCGGCTTCGTCTCCTAAGGTGACATTGCTTGCCTCGTCTTCGGTTGCATCTCCATCAAAGGCTGCGGCGCCACCACATCTTCGATCTCCTCGTCTCCGGCTACATTTTCAATCGAGATAAACCCCTTTTATTTTCTTACACTTTTATCCATTTATCTCTTCCCTTTTCTCTTTTCAGCCCCCAAATGAATTTCTTCTTACCTGCTACTTTCTGTAAATTTTGTTAGCCTTTTTCTTTCATCATACCCTCTATATGTATATTAGAAAGGAAACTAGTTGTATAAGGTTGGTGTGTTTGTGAAATCATTCTGATTTTCTCTTCTCTTTGCCAGAGTTGTTCGTCCCTATTTTTTTTGTACAAAAACCGATCAACCGAACCAAACCGACTACAATCGGTTTTGTTCGGTTCGGTTGATGTTACTTGAGCGGATTGGATTGGATGATATTTTTGGTCATCCGATTAAGTCGGTTCGGTTGACAAAATCATCGAAACCGAACCGAACCGATTAGTTGCTCACCCCTAGAAGGAATGAGTGGAAATGATAGAGGGAATGAAAATGTCATGTTAATGTGATATGAATGGAATAAAATTCATTAAAAGTGTGAATGGAATAAAAGTGGGTAAAAAAAGTAAGAGTAAAAATATAATTTCATCACATTATAAAAAGTAAGGTTTGTTTGATATGAAGAATGTATGTGAGTCGTGAAAGATGGGCATTCCTTTGTTTTTTTTCCATGCTTTTTTCATCATCAAACATGGCCTAAAAAGATGTCAAATGACATTCTAGATATTTGAATATTGATGTCATAATAATTTAACAAGTTGTGCTCTAAAATTTTTTTAAAAACTAATTTAATGAATAAAAAAATTTCAAAAAGTTGCGTATATTCTTTCTCTAATCTAATCTAAATTTTAAAAAATAATACCAAATGCTATAAGAATATTATTAACCATTCTTATTATCTTTTTCCATAAAAAAAACCATTCTTATTATCTTTAATTATCTGTAATTACAAATAATTAAGTGTCTTTTTTAAAGAACTATGCACCAAATTAGACTATAAATAATATTTAATTTTTTGTTACTATAAATAATTGATTGTCTTTTCTAAAAAATTATGAATTGAATTATTAATTCGGACTCGGTCCACGTCGTGTATACGTACCTGGTTATGGTTGCAGATAGTTCAATACATAATTAACAAATTCAATAATTTATAGACAAATAAATTAAACTATATTTTCAATTAAGATTATCAAATGATTTTTTTTTTCATATAATCATTATTTGATCTATTTCCACTACTATAATTACCACTATTATCATTATCAATACTTGGTACTTCATTTTTAATATTATGTAAATCAAAACACATATCATTTAAAGTACTAAGAATTCGGGCATTATCTATTGGATATTATTATAAATTAATAAAATTAATTAATAAAATAAATCAAAACCAAAACGTGAAATGAGTGACGTGTACGTTGCTACTTGTTTATATATATATATAAATGATTGGTCTTCAATGAAATTAAACATAAAAAACCATTGAAACTAATAAATAATATATTCATAAATTGTGGTAACGTAGAGTAACTCCTTTCTTTAGTCGTTTGATTTTATCATTAAATGAATCTAATATATTTTATGGGGTTCTTCTAGGGTGCAAATTGCTTATGATGTAAACCCATGCAAATGCGCCACATAGGCGGGCGTTTTGATAGGTTTACACCCTAGAAAAGTCCTATTTTATGTTAGGTATAATTTCTCACCTATATATATGTGGGTTGGGAGAAGGCAGAAGATACGTAGACACGAGGAGAAAAAACATGAAAACTTATATTATGTGATATTTGGGTAGAGAAAGGTGTGGGAGTTGAGAGTCTTTTTTACTTCTTACATGTAGATGTTGTAGACAAACATGCGAGTACACTGTTGTTTCCTGGAGGTAACGCGTCTAAGTACCCACTATACCGGGTGATATAGCAAAATAAATATGTGGGAGGCATGAATTCCCTTAAAGAAAATGAGATATTCGTGCTTCAGTCCGATACCACGCGACTTAGTATTTACTTTTTCTCTATTTTTGGTGTTTATTCTTATTTTCAGATTGCTGCTCCAACAGTATCAACATTCAACAACATTAACATGAAGAGTTTTGTTGAATTGAGCCGAGTTATGGATATCCACACAAATATGCAAAAAAAGATCCAAACGAATATATTTTTAAATTGTAGTGAAATTGTGAAATTGCTTGAAAAAATTGAAATTTCATACGATTTTATCCGATTCTACCTATTCAATCGATTTTATGGTAATTTTGCACCAAAACAATTTTGTATACAATTAAATAAGATTTGAAGGTATCTTAAAATTATAAGATTTGAAGATTTAAATTTAGATTTTAGTAATATTAATTTAATCCTCTTTACAGTGTTTTAATTTAGGCTTCTTTTCCTTGGGCGTAGTGTAGTCCTTTAATATTTGGGTAGCACACTAAAAATCGCCGTTCCTGTAACCTTCCAAGTCCGAAACAATTTACTATAATTATAACTTGTAACTCAACGCTTCTAACATACTTGGTCAATATAAAGAACTGAGGGTATATCTTATCTTAATCCTTAATTAAAATTATGGCATAATTCACAGAAATTAATGTAATGTTTTAGAAAATAATCCAATAATGGAAGATTAATAATAATGATAATGATTTCATTAAAAAAAAGTCAAAGGTTCATTTTGATACTCTATGTTTCATCTAAGTTTTAAATTAGTCTTTTTATTTTTCACAGAAGTTTTAAATTGGTCTTTCTGTCTAAATCATTCAATTTCTTAAGTTAACTGCTAACGTAGCGTACTAACGTGTTACGCCACATCATCACAGATGATAAAATAGAAGATGGTGACAATGATATGGAGTGACACATCAACTTAAATAGACACGTAGGAGAGATAATATGTCCAGCTCAACATATCACATTAGCACTTAATAAAAAAAATTGACAGAATGACCAATTTAAAATTTCTGAAAAAAATAAATGATCAATTTGATAAAAGAACCAAAATAAACATTTAAAAAAACTGATTATGCTAAGAAGGAGGAGAGTGCTTCAGGAAAAAAAAAAAAGGAGGAGAGTGTGCTGTGTACGATGGAACAATGCGCCGCGAAAAGGCTGGTCCATTCGCTTGCTGTGTGGAGGGTTGGAGCAGCAGTGAGCAGAGGATTAAATAGAATTATCCGCACGTTTCGACTTCCAATTGGGTCAAACTGGCCAAGCTCTATAAAGTAACTTTGGTGAGTCTATATTACACTTAAAAAAACTAATATTAATTATTTAATGTTATTTATTAATGATTGACTTTATATTTATTTTTAGTTCATAATATATATTTCGTTAAAAGATTTTTTATGTATTAAAATATTTATTATTTTACAAATTTAAGAAATTATTAATTATATTTTTATAATTTTATTTTTATCAATATATATTTTTAAGATAAGATTAATGAAGAAAGAGTAAATAAGAATAATTAATTAGTAAAAATAATTTAATTTTTTTATTTTTTTATTTTATATTTTTCCAATTTTAGGATAAATTAGTGATTTTTTTAATCTGTACTATACACATACCTAACGTTAATTATAGAATGAAAGTTATTCTCTTTAACATTAATTATAACCAAAATTTCTAATTAATATTAAAATTATAATTTTTTTTCTAACATAAGATCTATAATGGTAATTTTGGTACAGGAAATTAATGGTCGTTAACTTTTTTTTTTTTGGCCAAAATGGTTGTTAACTAATTATATGAATTTGTCTCGATACTTTAAAATTAAAATTAATGTTTTAAAAACGGAACGTGATGTTAAATTAATAAAAATTCACAATTCAGTTGTAATCAAATATTCTAGTCAAATTAATAATTTTTTATACTCTCAATCTTGGTAAATGGTGAATGATGATGCGGAGGATGTGAGGGCACGTGCTATACAAAAACCGACAGTGAGTGTGGCGGTGCGAATTGGATCCCCCGAGTCCTACTACTACACCCACTCTCATCTCATCCCTGACCACTGACCAGCGGTGTGGCTGCACGAGACGGATCGGATCCTTTCACTGAGTCAGTCGGGTTAAACCCAACCCAGCCTCGACCTGCTTAGTCGCTTTTCGTCCACACTTGAAGGATTCTTTGTTTCACTACGCGTCCGAGTATCCTCACCTGAGCCACCCCCATCCATCATGGACGTCGATCCCCGCCAATACGAAAACCTCGTATCCCTCTATTTCTCTTCCATTCTTCTTAATTTTGTTTCTCCAATCATTTTTTTTTTCTTTTCTGTTTGCTGATTTGCCAATATTGCATTGTACTATTTCTTATTCCACCAAATAATCTCCCGCCCCTTACTCTTACTTTTGTTATCAATAATTAATGAATCATCAAGCCCTATTTCCGTATGCTTTCTTCCTATTATAGTATTTTGGACTGGATATTTATATATTTAACAATACGTGTTCCTTTTGCCCCTGGATTATTCGTATAATATCAATGTCTGTTATTTTCTTGGCTGTTCTCTGCTTCAGTGGGAAGGTAATATATTATTATTGGCTGTAACACATTCCCTAGCTTTTCAGATTAAGGGTGTACTTGCTTAGAGTTAAACATTGAAGGACTTGATGGCGAATGGAAGAAAACACTACTTATTGTACCATAATTATTTCACTCAGAATGTCATCAAATACTACAAAGTGAAATTGGGTCCACTCACGAGAAGTATTCTGAAATTTCTCTTGAATATATAAGGGAAACTTTTTGGACACTATTTAATGAAATAATAATGTCCAAGATTAAATGGAAGTGTGACTTTATGATTCAGGATACATAAACTCTGGCTGTATTCTTAATATTTAATATTTTTGCTATTTATTTGAAGAATTAATGGTATTTATTATGTTCCATAGTTTTTGGGATTTGGGTGTTAATTTGTTTTGCTAATTAGAGGCTGCCTCATTCTGCTTTGTGGTTCAGTCAGTCTGTGACTTGCAGAATTGTTTTGTTTGCAAGATGTCAATGGTGAACGATGTAATATTTTCTGAAATCTTTTGAGTTTTGATATTTCTAGGTGGTTGGGTTTTTGTTATTGCATTTGTTTTTTCCTATTTACATGACAGGAAATTGGTTTAGTTTTGAGTATTGCCTTTCTAGAAGTACTTTTGCTCTTTATTTTACCACTTCTATATAATATGATGTTATCTTTTATAGTCTATAAATAGAAGAAACTTTTACGATAGAACCATAGAAATAAGCTAAGATGGAACACGTTGTCATCGCTTATCCATATAGCCTGCCTCACCTAATGGGAAAAGGTTTTTTCTATCGTTGTTCTAGTCGTAGTAGTATTAATTCTCTTGCCATTACTTATCTAATTAAGTTCTTAGTTTAGTTTTTTTGATTGCCTGTATTGACAGACTATAAAAGATAATGACATCCACAACATAGTTCTGTCATATCTTATTCATAACTGCTACAAAGAATCAGTGGAGTCATTTATTGCATGCACTGGGACGAAGCAGCCAACAGATTATTTGGAGGACATGGAAAAAAGAAAAAGTAGGTTTGTTGTTATATTTGTCATTAATGACTTTTAAGTTGCTTGATGTCATATTTTATTCTTGCTTGCTATGCAAAGAAAGTTTTGTGTACGTCAAGTTTTATGTACTGTTTTATTTTATTTTATTTCATATACAACATGCATATTGGATCACTGGACTTCAAATGGAATGATGCTAAACTATTTTTTGCTCTTTGACTCCGCTTGAAACATCTTCTCTTTGGAAATAGCAGCTGAGATTTTTCCTAAATCTTTGAATTGTGATTATACTTTTAGTTTTGGACTTTTTACTCATTAAGATATCCAGTTTCCTTATATTGGTTATTTTACTTTTCCCTCTTCCAATCACAGGGTCCTGGGGTATATGCCTAATATTTGATGCATGTGTTAGTCGTTGGAGTCCAACTCCTTGATGGAAATTTTAATGATTTTTTTTTCTTCAGGAATTTTTCACTTTGCATTAGAGGGAAATGCACTTAAGGCCATTGAGCTGACTGAACAGCTGTCACAGGATATTCTAGAGAAGAATAAGGACTTGCGATTTGATCTTTTAAGCCTTCATTTTGTTGAGCTTGTATGCTCTAGGAAATGGTGAGCAGAGATTGATTTTTCCTAAAAAAGAAAATGTTACATACTTTCCGCTTTCATAAAATCTCATTTTATTGGCAGCACAGAAGCTTTGGAGTTTGCTCAGACCGAGTTGAGCCCTTTTGGGAAGGAGCAAAAATACATGGAAAAGCTTGAGGTATGTATATGTCATCCTATTGGATCTTTTATTGAATATATAAACATTGGGCTGCTTATGTTGCAGGACTTCATGGCCCTTCTTGCCTATAAAGAGCCAGAAAAATCCCCAATGTTTCATCTGCTTAGCTTAGAGTACCGGCAACAGGTTGCAGATAGTTTAAATCGAGCTATTCTTGGTTGGTTTCTTGATTTCTTTATTTTCTTGTGTAGTGCACTTATTCCTTGCTTATGTATATATAGCTCCAGAATTCAATATAATTTTTGTTTTTCTGGGAACGATGGTATTTGCCAGCACACTCAAACCTTCCTAGCTACACAGCAATGGAGAGGCTTATACAGCAGGCTACAGTAGTTAGGCAATGCTTAAGTCAAGAAGCTGGCAAGGTAATGTGATATAACTCTTGTCTGACATAGTTTTTTTGGCTGCATATGCTGGCTAATTTTTGATGGCATAGCATAAGTAGTTTTATTTTTATTTATTTTTGTGGTCTGAAAATTCATCATAAACTCGTTCAAGTATGAGTATGAGAGATGCAACTCAAATTATCAGTTGGATAACCTGGTTTTTTTTTTTTTTTTCATCTACTCTCTGCAGGATGGGCCTCCGCCTTTTTCACTGAAGGATTTCCTCAAAAGCTGAGACACCAACTGTTAAAATACCCAAGGGCAATTGGGGAGTGAAGCACATTTATCTTAAGCTTTTGTTGGCACATATGGGGTTGGTGTGTGGTTTGATGATTGATCATGGGAGGAAAGTTGTTTGAATGCCTGTTCATCTATAAAATTTAATAATCAGGCTATGGTGATTGTTTGGTCTTCGTGAAGTTCCGTGAGTGACCATGGACAAATTTGCATTGGTACCGAATTGAGGATTCTGTTTGAGGCAGTTGATCTATTGTGTCGCCTCAAGATGTCAACCGTCATAAATATTCCCCCAATTAAGATTTATTTTCAATCCTTTGTCAGGTCTGAGGTGGGGCAGATAAACCAAGTTTTCTGATATTTAATGTAAAATGCACATGCATCTTTCAGTGATAAAAGGAAGGTTCTTATTGTTAATGTGCAAACTACCAACGGTCTGATCCCAAGCTTGTACCTTGTGTTCATGTATTCTACAAGTCCTTCGTTCTATTTTTTGTCGTCCGTCTCTAATTTCAGGCTTATTTCAAAAGCCATATCGTTCAGCTTTGTGACCTTCTGAGGGAATGCTATTGCTTTACGCGATGCAGCTAAAGGTACTTGCAAAACTTTAAGGCGATGTTTGGCTATGGGAATTGAGAGGAGGGAATGGGAGTAGGTAGTAGACTCATATTTGGTTGTGCGTTAAGGTGGGATTGGCAATTTGAATCCCACAAGCTAGGCAATCCTAATATCTCCTTTGAGGGACGTATTGAAGAATCATATGGTAATTTGGACAAAATGTTCCTCTTCCACCACTCATCACTTCCAATACCACCACAACCTTCTATTCCTATCACTAAATTTAATTATAAGGATAAATTAGTCATTGTCTTTGTTTTATATTTTTATTCTTAATCTCAATTCTATACTTTATATTATAACATACGTAAATGATATTATTTTTATTTGGCTAAAGTACTATTTTGATCCTCAATGTTTGTATGAAGTTTAATGTTGGTGTTTCAAGTTTTTGTTTTTGGTCGATTTTGGTCTTCGAGCGTAACACCGTTAACTTTTTGCCGTTAAATGATGACATAGCATGTTTATATGGCACACTATCTCTCCTACATGTCATATTTTAATGACATGGCATGACACATCACTGCCACGTCACTCCAGATGATGATGATAATGATGCTGATGAAGAAGAGAAGATGATGATGTGGCAGTGATGTGCCATGCCATGTCATTAAAATATGACATGTAGGAGAGATAGTGTGCCATATAATCATGCCACGTCATCATTTAATGGAAAAAAGTTAACGGTGTTACGTTCGAGGACCAAAATCGACCAAAAACAAAAACTTTGAGGACCAACATTAAACTTTTGAAACATTGAGGACCAACATTAAACTTCATGCAAACATTGAGGACTAAAATAGACCTTTAGCCTTTTTATTTTTACTCTCAATTTTTTTTTAAATTAATCCACCAATCAAACAAACTTGAAAATAAGGACTTCAAATGTCCAATAATTGGAAAAGTTATTAGGTGTAAAATGTGGGACGGTACAATATCTAATCATATTCCTTTAATCTTGATAAATAAAATAATGATAATAAATAGTTGAATTTTACTTGTCAATGTGCACGTTCTAGGGTTTTCCCAAGAAGTTAGTGTGCTTCACTAGGTTTCAAAATGTAGAACATTATTTTTCCTAATCCTTTATTTTTGGGAGAAACTTTTCCGCCCTTGCTTTGCTTCCTTCCTGTTCTCGTTTTCGTTCTGCTACTCTACTGTTATGGTTTTTTGTAGTGACTTCCCTTTTCATTTAATCTAAGGTTGTTTGTTTGCAAGATTTAATGATGAAACAAAAGACACAAACCCCACTTTTTAGTTTTTACAATGTAATGAAATTAAATTTTTGTCTTTAGTTTTTTCCTAATTTTAATGTAAAGATAAAATGACCAATTTTACTCACTTTTATTCTATTCACATCACATTCTCTCTAATATTTACATTCCCTCCTTACCAAACACACCATAATTTGCATATTTTCATTAAAAAAAAAACTGTTTCACCAAGGAATCAAGCTGAAATCAGACCAAGAATATAAAAAAGGAAACAAGCTCAAGGATTCGGGCTCGCACATTCTTTTTTTCGGGCCAAGCTGAGGTATAAATGGGCTTGTATTTCTGAATAATATGAAGTAGTCCATGTTGTTTCCCACACAGTTTTCTACTCGTCTCGCTGTCTCCCTATCCATCTGTCACGGGAATTGGTGATCGGACTCGGATAATGGTGTCTTTAATTTCTCCACCATCGTCACCTTCATTTCCCAGCATTCGTTTTCGTGAAACTTCCTTTTTCTCCACTCGCTTGCTTCCACAAAGGTATTATTTCTCTCAGATGTTTCAATTCCACTTTCTTCTCTGAGTTCCTTCGGTTCAGATGGCTGGGGGGAGTAGCTCATCTTTGTAAAATATAATGATACTGGGAAGGGGAACGGCTGCATCTAAATTGGCTACTTTGCTGGCCATTATTAGAAAAAGATAATATAAGTCACTGTTCTAACATCTTGCTTTGCTTTCCCTCACGTACTCCCACTCGAGCACTTGACACAGATATACTTTCATGAACTAGCCATTCTGAAACTTACTTGGTACAGTCCCTCATCATAAGGCTGCTCTGTTCATTCCAGCCCCTGTAAGTTTTTTTATATCTAGGAAATGTTGTATACCCAAACCTCGTCTACTCTTGTTATGAGCAACTATGAATCAAGAGTTTTTTTTTCTCTCCCACGTTGTCCTGTATGCCCAAATCTAGGAAATTACTCTATTTGCTTTGTTTCTTAATATTTTTCAATGCGGGAAAATTACAATTGTTTGGTTACTGATATGAAGCTTTTCTAGTTAAGATGATGTTTTGAGGTTTATTATGGAATCATAGACAACTTTCATGCCACCAATTTTTCTCTTTACCTCTTGCTTTCTTGTTTCCTCTAATTTATTAATAATCACGTCGGTTTTTTTACCAAAAGGGGTATTCAACAGAGAAGCAATTCCGAAAATTATAGATGGTATACGGTTAAGTGCAGACTTCTCAGCGCCAATGTGTCTCCGTCGTCAAGCCCTTCTACAGTGATCAAGGAACCTCACAAGTATTTTGATCAGGTAATAATCACAGTTCGTTCAGGTGATGGAGGCCATGGAGCAATACTTAGTATGCCCAACCAGAGAGTTAATAGTTCAAAAGGAAAACAGGAAAAGGAAAAGACGAGGAAGAAAAGCTCATTTAGAAGGGACTTTGATGGATCACTTATCCTACCTACGGGTGGGCATGGAGGGGATGTGGTGATTTATGCAGATGAGGGAAAAGATTCATTATTGGAATTCCACAAGAAAAGCCGCTATAATGCAAAGCGTGGTGGCAATGTGGATGCAATGGGTGTTTTGACCTCACAATTGCGTGATGGACTTGCTTCCCCAACTTTGCGCATTCCTGTTCCTGTAGGTTTGTATATATATATATATATATATATATTTACACACACACACACACACACACATATATATATATATATAACTGAAGAGATCTATTTTGGTGTTCTGTGTTTTAGACAAAATATGCCTGAAATGTTCTGTTCCTGCAATATTTTGTTGTCATTATTGAAACATTGAACAATAGCAAGAAGTTATTAGGTACATTACCCGTGCTTTCAAATTTGGGACATTTGATGAACAATATCTGCTTTCTCTCATAGAGTTTACTGATATGACAGGTACAGTTGTAAAACATAAACGAGGCAAATTGCTGGCTGATCTGGCACAACCAGGTGATGAAATTCTTGTTGCGAGGGGTGGCCAAGGAGGGGTAATATATCCTTTTGACCCTTAAAATTCTTTTGGAGTCTATTCTTCTTTCATAATTCAGTGCTTCGTCAGAGTCATTTGATTTTAAATGAAACCATTGCATTATTTAGTGCTCTAAGGTGATTGATATTGCATCAAAGTGTTGATAAATTGAATAAGTAGACCAATAGGGTTCATTTTTATTTACACATAAGCACATTGTTTGGTACAGAAGTATATTCTCCTGTATTAAATGATTTAACTTTCTGGCATATGCTCTTCTATTAATATAATTGAATGTTAAGCCTGCCTCTCATTTTATTTTTGCCTTCCCAGATTAGCTTGTTAGAAACGCCTCAGCATAATAGGAAAAAGATGATGGCTTTGACAACAAATGTGATGAGAGATGAGACTGATAAGGTATAATTTTTTTTGGTCATAAATCTGTTTTTGTAAAATGTTAGCAATTTTTTTCCCATTGAGTGATATGCACACTGAAATATCTCCAACCTTTCTTCCTTGAAAAGATAGTGACATCACATAATTAAACTCTTCTTAATCTTAATTGAATAAATACTAGGAGAATGAGCTATGAGTTATCAGTTTTGTCTGATATGTATGCGACTATTCTTGATGTACTTTATATTTGTTTTCTTAACTTTATAGTTTTTGAATCTGGGTGAAACTCTTGCACATCTGATATAGGTTGGTGCCACTTTATATTGTCTAGTTGTGCTTCTGTCTTATTGTAAGATAAAACATGTATTTCAATATTTATTACAGGTTTTAGTTCTTGGTCAACCTGGTGAGGAAGTTAGTTTGGAGTTGATACTACGAGTTGTTGCTGATGTTGGTCTAGTTGTAAGTATTGCATCTATATGAACACCCTCTTCAATGGATAATTGCAGTCCCACATTTATCTTTAATAACTTTACATGGGACATTCATCAATGAGTTTTCTTGCATGTACATCAAGGAGGGTAATTCTGAGATTGCCAGGAACCAAACATGTTGATGCCTATTTAAGCGCATATCATACTTTAAAGCAATAAAATATAATATGTAGGATCCAATAAAATGAGTCAATATTTTGGCAGCAACCCATTTTTTGGAATTGAAGGCAACATCACGTCATCACCCATTGGAAATTTGTTGGTTGTTTATTTTCAGCAACTAATTTGCTGTTTCACTGGATTTGCATCGGGAACCAAGACCACAATCCACTGTTCATTGACTAGCTTAACATAAATATGCCACTGAATTTGACAATAAGACCCTTAAACAATGCAATATTATTGAGTCTTACATAACACTCATCTTAATACTACTAACTAGGTCACATTGTAAATCACATGAATGAATATATAAAATATGTGGCCTATAGCAAAAACTTTTCCCTCCTCTTTATAAATGTCCAAATCTTTTCATTCATTTTTGCAAAGACTAAGAAACCTTTTATTTATTTATTTAGGGACTTCCAAATGCTGGGAAATCAACACTTCTGGCAGCCATTACTCTTGCAAAACCTGACATTGCTGATTATCCTTTCACAACATTAATGCCAAACCTTGGACGCCTTGGTGGTGACCCCAACTTGGGGGCTGAGATGTATTCATCTGAAGCTACATTAGCAGATTTGCCTGGTCTTATAGAAGGTGCTCACTTAGGAAAGGTATGAAATACGAATATTTTGTATAATCTTGTCCATTGTGCCAATTTTAAACCATTTAGATGCAAGGCATGAAATCTTTTTTTTTTTTTTGGTGTTAATTTTAGGGTCTTGGTCGCAATTTCTTGAGGCACCTCAGGAGGACCCGGCTACTGGTCCATGTTGTTGATGCAGCCACTGAGAACCCCTTAAATGACTACAGAACTGTCAGGGAAGTATGTATCACTTAATCATGAGCTCTTCTTTTGCATAATTGTATGTACTCTTTGTCCATTTAGAAATTTGTGTGGCTCCAACTGCTTTAGTTTAAGTTGTCAGTTTATTTGTGCTCTTTCAATAATGCAGAAAGTTATCTGTGATCAGCTTTTCTTGTCCTTTTCTTGGAGTTATCTTGCTCATGCTATGGTCTCCATGGGAATTCTGTTCTTGCAGGAATTGCGAATGTATAATCCCGAGTACCTTGAACGACCATACATTGTGGTTTTAAATAAGATTGACCTTCCAGAGGTATGCAGCTTCCCCCCACCCTGTGTTGGTCAATTTCCTGTCATCATAAATGATCAGGGAATGCGAATATGATGACAGTAAGAATTTAACTAAAACTATTAAGCTGATTATGGTTTCAGGCAAAGGCCAGGCTTCCATCATTAACTGAAGAAATACAGAGAATTGGGAGTGTTGGTACACATTCTGAACCAAAATTGAGCTCTGAAGCTCCAGTTCAATCATTATCCAATGAAGGTGACATAAAGGAAAGGAAGCTGGAGGATTATCCACCACCCCTCTCTGTTGTGGGAGTTAGTGTGCTGTAAGTGCAGGATTATTTCTTTCAAAACTATGCATGCAAATGTCATCTGACACGATAAAAGAAAGATGAGTTCATATCTAAGAGATGTTATTAGCACAAAGCAATCTCCTCAGAAGTCAGAATCCCTATTATCGAAGAAACTGTATTCCTCTTTATTCACTTTACTCACTTTTAATCCATGCAGAAATTTGAAAGGTTACTTTAAAAGATGTTGAGAGGAGATTGTGCCATCCAAACGCATAATGTATTTTTCATTATTCTTGTTCTTAACGCATACAAAACACTAAACCTAGTGGTTGTTTAGAAAATTTATATCATGCTTTGTATTATACCCAGAGTGGCTTAGGTTAAACATGTTTTATGTTCTTATTGCAGAAAGGGCAACAAGATAGATGATATGTTAAAGGAAATAAGGGCAGGTTTAAGGAAATGTATGGATTCCAAAGAAGCATCATCGCTCTGAGTTTGCCTCCGTGAATTGGCCTGCAATGCTTTGTTGAAACAAGATTGACAAAGTTTTCTGGAAGAGGCTCACCCAAGTTTTCATTGCTTCTGGACTTGGTCTTGCTTTACCAAAGAGGAACATTAGAAAATTTGCAACAAAGTAGATTAACTAGCTGTGCGGTGATTAGTATGCCTTTTAGAGTTTTATGATTGTATATATGAAAGAGTTATCCGCTTGTGGAAGCGTTCACGTTCGCTCTCTCCTATTTGTTGTAATGTTTGATCTTGGGGATAAATTCTTAGAACAAATTATACAATTTAATAGATTATATTTCCAATTCACAAGCTACTGTTAAGGATTACTAGCCCTTCTATTACTCTGAAATCCAAAGTCTAAACCATTAAGCTTTTCAATAATTTTTTTTAATTATCTTTGGAGACATCGGAGATGAAAATGTTTACAGCAACAAAGTCAATTTATTATGGTCTAACCCCATGTGAAAAACCTATTTCGATCGATTGGTGGTTCTAACCTATGACTCAGCTAGCTCTAACCTACAAGCCTTTGGATAGAAGTGTTGGATATACAGGTGAGGATTTGGGTACAACTAGTCAAAACAAATGTATGTGGTTTATGAACAAAATAAGAAGGAAAATTTATGAAGTAAACTTGAAAACATGTGGTTTTTAGAGGGTACAATACAGGCAAAAGAGCAATAATATGTTGTAATTCTGGCTTGTTGAACCCCTCGTGTCGCTACGTTGGAAGATCTGGGAGCTGCTCCATATGTTTTGTCTATTTTGGAGCAGTGCGACACAACAAATACGGAAATGTGTCTAACATCTAACATAAATCACAAAAGGTCGTCCATGTATATATACATAAAAAATTAGTGTGCTTTTTGTACTAGTCTCTATTCAGTTTCCGCCTTTACCCCCGCGTGCACCGATATTTGATGTTTGTTTGGGCTAAGAAATAAAAATAGTATTGAACTAATTTTGCTCCTGTCTTCGAAAACGTGTTGGAATTGTTCTACAATGGGAACATGGGAATGTGTAAGGAGGTCAGAAATGAATATAGGCAGGTGCTGAAAATAAAAAGAAACATTAAAGTAGGAGAAAGAGTGAAGAGAAAGGAAGCAGCAAGTACAATGAACGTGCATAATAAGAGGGGAAGTACAAGCGCCGATCAATTTGGGAAAACTCGTAGTTATGTCGCATGTGGTAGTGTGTGTCTGAGTCCATTGGATCTGGTTTTGCTCTTATAGGCACAGAAATCCAAGTCGTGGTTTTGAAACACCTGGGTTTGGGAATAACCACGTATCATTCTACACTGCCTTCCTAATTATCATGTATGAGATTTTGGAACCCCGCGTTCTTATCTTGAACCCTTGCTTCCAAATCACACCGCTCCTCCCTCTACTTAAATGCTCATTATCTTTATTTAATTTCTTTTGCTGAAAAAATGCAGGAAAACATCAAATGTTACACCCCCCCTTCCCCTTCCCCTCCCAATGACTTATCCATCCACACACAACCGCCTTCCCTCCCCCACACCTTTATTCTTGTTTTTACCTTTTCCCTTGTTTATTTTAATCCAAGTGATCTATTAAGAAAAAGGTAACACATAATTTTGGTGGTTCCTGCTTCCTCTGCTTGAATTGCCACCTGAGCACATATGCAAACAAAGTGGTAAGCCAAGTGTGTATTAGAGAAACGAACATTTAAGTGTGGCAGAGGACACGATCTGTCTTGTTCATCATGCCAAGTAGCACCCCAACCCCACCAAAGGCCACGTTTCAGGTTCTATACACCCTCGCCCCCAGTATAAATAGGTGCCATCACCCTCATACTTGCTTTAACTCAACTATATAATATAATTCTTAATCATTGGAAAATGCTGAAATCGGGGATGGGAATTGAGGAGCGAAAGCAGGTGAAAAGGCCTGCTCAAGCCAGCTCCAGAAAAGGGTGTATGAGAGGCAAAGGTGGCCCAGAAAACGCAAGCTGCACCTACAAAGGCGTTCGACAGCGAACCTGGGGCAAATGGGTGGCCGAAATCCGCGAACCCAACCGTGGGGCCCGTCTCTGGCTCGGCACTTTCGAAACTTCGCACGAAGCTGCTTTGGCTTATGATGCTGCTGCTCGCAAGCTCTATGGTTCTGAGGCCAAGCTCAATCTCCCTGACCTCTCTCTCAACTCCCAATCCCAATCCCCACCCAACATCCCAATTCACCATCCTCATCACCTTCTTCACACTCACAACTCCCCCCTTCCTCCACCCTGCACCTTCAATTCCATGACGACCCCCACTAACAGTACCAACCCTATGATCTCCATGCCTTCCCATCAATCAATTGGGCCTAATTCTACCTCCACTACTTCTGCTTCTGCCCTGTCTCACTCTGTTCCGTTGGAGAAGGAGGAGGATTTTACTCAGTTCTGGGGGACAATGAACGACAACCTCCCCGTGCCTGAGCCTGAGTTTGACGATTCCATCTGGGCAGAAGCCGCCTTGTCTCTGGATTTTCCGGTCATGCCTGATGCTGCCAATGCCATATACGCCACTCCCAATTTTGGAGATGTGGCTTCCACCTGGGACACTATGCAAACTCCCTGGTGCGTCTGATCTCATCGCTTGCTTTCTCTACTCACTTCATCACTCTCCTCGTCTCTAATCTCTAGTCTCTAGTCTATACCATATCAGATCATATACCCATATATACACATACAAGCCTCTGTAAATAGTAAATAGTAAATAGTAAATACATATATACACAGCCTACACTACCTAGCTAGCAGTAGTACTACTTTAGGTCACGATGCCGTGGTTATTTCAACACTACGCCGTGTCCCTTTTCTCTTGTTTAATAATTTTACCATATTTGTGTAAATCTTAGTCTTTTATTATCTACATCATATATGTGTAGTTACTAGTTACTTTTTAGTTTAGGTGTTTTATAAATTTAGGACAGAGTGTAATGGTGGGATGGTGATGAAGGTGTTTTATAAAGGCTTGCGTGGTTGCTTCAGTTATATGTCAATCACGTATGTGCCTTGTTCATGTCGGGGCTTTGTTTATATATATATATATATATATATATATATTATATGTAATATGTTATGTTTCATATGTGAATAAAATTGTGTACTTGTATATAATGAATGATCGAGGATCGCCCTTGCAGAATGATATATATTTTAGTACACCCATAGTTTTATTTATTTCCCCAATGTTTACATATTCCTCCATGTGTGTAGATTCTAAGCCACCATTTCAAGTCTGAAGATTCTTTTTTGTTCTGTCTTTCCTAAAATATAATAAATAAATAAAACGCGAACGTCCACATAAGAATAAACCGTGAGGCATTGACTGCGCGATGTCTTTCAAGCTGCTCTGCGAAAATACGAAGCGAGAATGGTGACAAAATTAAGGAAACAACTTAGGCTTTTCTTGTATAACTTGAATCAACAGGTAAAAAAGAACGGAAAATGTTCACCGTGGAAAGAAAGATCGTGCTGTACACAACTCAAATAACTAAATAAAGTTAATGTGAAAGAACGTAGGAATTTGGTGCATAAGATGGGATAGCCGCAGGAGCAGGAGAAGAAGGGAGGTTATGAATATGATGGGTGGAAAGTTAAAAGAAAAGGACAATAGAAAGGGCGGTAATGATGACGGATGGATTTGAGCAAAAAGTTGAATGTATATATATTGGATTGGGACGTCAGTGTCATAATTACAATTACAGATGCAGCCACACTTCAGAAACCGTCTATTTGTCGCTATCCTTAATTGGTAACTTTGTTCGCTTTCCATTTTTAGGACTTTACTTTTGCTTCTATTCATATATGCTTCAATATCACGCGCTTCTCCAATCTACGGTTACAATGTTATTGTTAGGAGAGTAGATCTCTACGGTAATTTCTTAAATTTTTTTTTGAGTAAAATTAAGAGAGAGATAAAAATAAAAAAAATTTAAAATTATTTTAAAAAGTCTACTTCCGTGTGTTAGTAGTCTGTTGCAGAATTTACATTTTTATAAAACAATTTTTTTAAAAAAAAAAATACCTCTGTAATTTCCTTTCTTAATGTAAATGATACTTTATCTCAAGCTTCCATTATATATAATTATTAGAAAAACTTTTTCCTGTCCCCCAAAAAAATTGTTTATCAAAACAATTAACTTCCTTTCTTATTTTTTTTTAAAAATTGCATTATATATGTTATAGGCAAATAATTCTTGAAGTTTTACGTATCTTTTCTGTATTTTTACTTAAATTTAAAAATTAATTTTTTACGTATCTAGAATTTTGGGTAAAAAATATTAACAAATCAAAATATCTTTATTTGATTGAATTACAAAGTTTAAAAGGTTATAGATTAATTTTATTATTATAAAACATGCTGCAGGTATTTTAACCAAAATAATATAAATATTCGAGAAAGAAAATTGTTTTTTAGAAAATTCATGGATCTGTCATTTCAATAATTAATTAAGTAAATAAATATAAAAGTAGTTTAATTAAGTATAATTTATATATAATTATAATTTTTTGATTTTTTACATTAAACTATATATATATATATATATATATATATATATATATATGTATATCTATCTATATCTATATATATATGGCTTTGGAGTTTTTAGTGTCACACAACCAAAGTGTGACACCAAAAAAATAACTTTCCTCTCAACTTCTCAATAAATAACCAACTTCTCACAAAATAACTATATTTTATAATTAAAAAATACAAAAAAAATAATATGATTGGAGGATGTGGGAGAGAGAAAACAAATATGATAGGTGGTTACTAATAAAATATAGAAGTACATAACTTCTCATTTTTTTATTTTAAATTATGATAAAAATTCTATTTAAAAATTTAAAAATTATCAAATATTTAATTTTTAATGATTTTAAAATATAATAACTATTTTATATTATATTTTAAAAAAATTTAAGAATAAATTACATGTATGCAGGTAGGTACATGCGAAGCCTCTAGTCTATATATATGGTTTTGGAGTTTTTGGTGTCACACAAGCAAAGTATGACACCAAAAAAATAACTTCCCCCTCAACTTCCCAATAAATAACCAACTTCTCACAAAATAGCTATATATTATAATTAAAAAATACAAAAAAATAATATGATTGGAGGATGTGGGAGAGAGAAAAATAAGTATGATAAGTAGTTACTAATGTGGAGAAGTCCATAACTTCTCATTTTTTAATTTTTTTATTTTAAATTATGATAAAAATTCTATTTAAAAATTTAAAAATTATCAAATATTTAATTTCTAATGATTTTAAAATATAATAACTATTTTATATTATATTTTTAAAAAATTTAAAAATACATAACATGTATGCACGTAGATGCATGCGAAGCCTCTAGTATATATATATGGCTTTGGACTTTTTAGTGTCACACAACCAAAGTGTGACACCAAAAAAATAACCTCCCCCTCAACTTCTCAATAAATAACCAAGTAAGATAGATGGTTACTAAAAAAACAGAGAAGTGCATAACTTCTCATTTTTTTAATTTTTTTATTTTAAATTATGAAAAAAAATCTATTTAAAAATATAATAACTATTTTATATTATATTTTAAAAAAAAAATTTAAGAATAAATTATATGTATGCACGTAGATGCATGCGAAGCCTATAATATATTAGATACATTTCTAAATATATTGAACTCAAACCCATAAAATGAGAAAAACACTTGGAAAATGTTGAGTGCACCTACATTTTTCTTTTTTGTTTTTGTACTAAACTTTTAGTGCACGGTATATTCATATATAAAATTTATAAGAACTCAAATCCATAAAAACATGATTCAACCCCCTATGAACATCCCTCTCAAAAGTTGGGATGGAATTTTGCACGCACGGCTGCTCAAATGAGAGGATATGCGGAGTTGGCTTCCAGCGTGGCCGTGGTGAGTTCCATCATAATAACGACAAATGAGCGCTCAAATTGGTTCATTGGGTGGGTCACTCAATAATGGCATGCAATACAATTTTGTTGCAAATAATCTAACTTGATCCATTTCCGTTTACAACATCAATCTCAAAATTGTTTTTCTGCTGACACCTAAGACAATTCCAGTAATTCAATAATAATAATTTTTATTAGTACGTGTGGCACTTGGACGCAAGAGAGAGATAGCACGTGACTTATGTTTGGAAGAGGATGTTATGTTTTGTGCTTCTCTGTAACCCTACGTTATCGTGAGGGAAGAAGTGAGACTCATGGAACCTCATTTCAAAATAAAATGTTTCTCTATTTATACAGTAGACACGTACGGAGCACAGCGCTTCATGCATTGAGACAGTAATAATAAAATGAATGTGTATATGCGACACCAAAAAATTTACATGTATAATTCACATTCGTCCCATCTCATTTTCTCACCAATCAAATTCATCAGTAGTGTATCTATATATGTATTTCAGAATATATATTGAGGTCAGCTATCCTGCTCCTGCACCATTCTTTCATTTTAACAGAGCCCAATTAATTAATTAAGCACAAAACTTTTAATAAACCAATATTCTCAACTTAAGGTCCTAACTACAATAACTTTGACAGAAGAAGGTAAACGACAATAGACATACACCACTATACATAGATTGAGATGAAGCAATGTACAAGAAATGCAATATTTTGTAAAAGGAGAATATAATGCATGTGCACTTGACACATGGGATTCTTGTTTTAATTTTAAGTCGATTTCACAATGTATTTATGTTATCCTATTTCAGTTTTTCTGATTTTGTTTTATAATTAAGTCATCACTTTCTTGAATTTAGGAGTGATAAGAAAACATACATAATTGACTATATTATTTGACTCAAAATTAAACATCTGTAATTAGATATAAGTTGCAAGGATTACATTTTAACTTCCTGTCCTGTGATAAAGTCATAAAACTAAGAACTCGATCGGGTCCATTCATTATTATCAACTGTAATTATATATAATATAATAACTACTAAATATAAATTAGTATCTATTTTATTAAATATTTCATAGCCGATGCTTGTTTGGGTCGCTTCAAAACCATCATCACTTTATCCCTCATCTATGCCCTGGGGGAAAAAATTCCTATGGCCCAAGGCCCATTGTGTAATACCAGCCCAATTGCCCAAATGTTAATTTATAGGGTAGGAAATGGCTTTACTCACAGTGGTGGCGTCGACGAAAAGCCTTGATCCGCCTGCGTGCAGCGCAGAACGCATTCCTTTATGGATCAGTGGCTGTGTGGGTCTTGGTACTTAAGCCATGTGTGTCGTCCTTTGGGGTGGCAGATCAATTCTTTCTTCATAAGCGAAGCCGAAGGCAGCTCTATAAATTATAAATGCTATCATCTTGGTTCCCTTAGCTTGTACGAGAAATGCATTGTCCCAATCCTTGAATCTTCTGGTTGTTTCCACATATGTGGGGCAGATGGATGGGACGAGAATTGAAGCATATGTTTGTGTGTGAGATTATTGGATAAACATCATTGCGGAAGGAGGGTGGCTGGCTACTGATCTCAACAAGAGCAACTTAATTCGATTACTTTTATTGGGTATATTATATATAATATATTATTGACTACCATCAATTTTCAATTTCTCGCGTTACTCCGTGGTGGCATGGGGTTACAAAGGCAAATTAAACGTGTGAATACAAGTCATGTCACAGACGACACTATAGTTGAATTCAACATAGCCCAACCAAATTAAAAGGAAGCAATAGGATCATATATACTTGATATTTGACAGGGATCCATTACTGGATTTTTAGCCGTACAATTAAAATCAGGTATTTTGGTCTTTTTCATGTATGTAGTGGTCCTTCTAGTTTCTAATTTTTTATGTTTTTTTTTTTACATTGGTTGGTTTACTTTTTAAGGTTTTATTGATACTGAGAACTCCAAGATTCCATGTATTAAACATGGGTGACTCACAATCCTTTCTACATTCCTCCTAGATTCCATGTATGAAACATGTCCTAAGTTTTTTTTTTTATATATAAATTAGTTGAGTCTCTGCTAGTTTACATTTGGGAATTTTGGCAACTATTAATTGAATAAAAGTTCAGTCCTATAATAATATTAAATTTTAGTATATTTTTTTATTTATATAATATTAATAAAAATTTACTTTAATAAAATTTTATCTTAAATAAATTAAAGATTAATTAATTGGATAAATATACTAAAATTTAATATTATTGTATTAATAAAGATGTGCTCATAATCTAACACTTGTACCACAATAATGAGAAAGAGTTATACGCCAAATTTTTATATTATTAGCTTTTTGAAGCATAAATGCACAAAATTGTATGCACGTATAACATAATTTTAAAAGTTGACTCAAACCTTTAAACATTTTATATTGGAATCTCACCCATCTTGAAACCCAAAGGATAGATCCGTTGGAAGCTCAGAGAAGTCAACCACCATTAACTTAGAGCACGTTTGGTATTCTTTACTAGCAGGAAAGTTGAGGTGAATTTAAGTTTGAGCATGTTTGGTATGTTTGTTCTAAAGCGACTATGGTAGGTGGCTCAACAACATTTTCTCCTCTAGGCTTTGAATTTGAATTTGTTGGTGCTTCAAGTTGTATGTCATCACTATTTCTCTCTTTTCTCTTGAAAAATAAATCAATCCTGGTATTCTTAGGTATTGTTCAACTCTGAATAAATTAAAGAAGGAGGAGGAGGAGGAGAAGAAGAAGAAGAAGGAGGAGAAGGAAAATTGGAAATAAGAATGTGATTGGAAAATTGGAAACTTGAAATTGGAAAATTGGAAAATGGAAAATTGGAAATAGAAAATAAGAATCAAGAATGTGATTATGTGAAATTGGGTTTTAGATTTTCTATATTTTCTTCAAAGAAGAAGAAGAATGATGATGATGGAAAATTAGAAATTGGAAATAAGAATGTGATTGAAAAATTATAAACGTGAAATTGAAAAATTGGAAAATGAAAAATTGGAAATAGGAAATAAGAATCAAGAATGTGATTATGTGAAATTGGGTTTTAGATTTTCTATATTTTCTTTAATTCTTTTATTGTCTTTCTAATTACTTCCTTAATTATTATCACTTTTTTTTATTGCGGACTCTCTTTATGACTTGATGGATCATTATCTATATTAATATGGCTGTGGGGTCTTCCCGTCAACGGTATCCTAAAATAGTCAATTAGTTAATTAAAAAAGAAAATAAAAATATGATGTGAGAAGATCATGGGTGAGAGAAAATAAGAATAGTGATAAATTTTCAGGATTCTATTTATTATTTTAAATATAATAAATATTTTATTTTATATTTTAAAATTTTGAAATAATTTAATATTTAATTTTTTATTAAATTAAAATATAATAATCATAATTTTATAATATATTTTTTAAAAAATAAATTACATGCACGTACCGTGTATGCGAAGCCTCTAGTATTTAATATTGATTATTGCTATAATGTTATTTACTAATGGTAAACAATTAACTTCCAAATTTTAACAGACGGCCACAATCGATCTTAGCCAATTATAAGATAAGAGCATACATTTTATTTTATTTCTAAGAGGGCCACAATATTTATTAAGGGGGTCATGGCACCTCCTCCCTCCGCCATTGGACCTTATGACGCAATTGAAGATCTTGGCACGAAGTGTTCGATTGAAGCTCTGATTTGGGCATGTGTTTGACGAATCCGGATCCGGTAAAGTGTATAAAAATATATAACATGAATCATTAGATGAAATTGTTACAATACAAACACGAATCTCAATCAATTTTTATTTAACAGACTAAATTATACATTTTATACACTTTATATATTTTACACTTCAATTGATCTTTTGTTGTGTATGACTGATCTACGTCCTTTCCGTTGGGTAATCTTCAAGTACTCTTCCAAAACTTCTGTCTATTTCTCCTTTATTTTTGCTCTTCAAATGCTAAGTCTATTTGCTAAGGCCTATGAAGTTAGAGTATATAAATTTGAAAAGACAAGAATGAGCACTGTCTTAATGATGACATAGCAATTTCTGCTTAAAATTTCGATGAAAAAATCAGCCCATGATGTTTTCTTTAAGTGCTTTTGGTCAACTTTTAAAGTTTAGGAAAGTTATATCTACATATCTAAAGTTTAAAGTTTAAAGAGATTTTGTGCACTTTATTTTTTTTTATAGAATGAGTAATTATAAGTATGATTTAATTTGATAATTTTAATAGTAAATAAGCAATATGATTTGCAAGCAATAAGGAAATATAACACGACCAAAGGAGACATATTAGTAAATGCATGAAGAAAATTGGGAAATAATCAAGAGTAGTAACTAGAAAGAAGAGTAATAATTCAAAAAGCTAGAGCAAAAGTTTGAAAAGAAAAGCTGGTTTGACCATTTCAATGACCTTAATTTGATTGTAATTAATAAATTACCAAATTGAAAGACTGTATCGTTTTCACCTTAAATGTGTGATGAATTGGTTTATATATAATAAAGTTTCATGAAATGAAATTCCTGAAGCAGGCAGCTCTTGTCCTGTAAAGTATTGATCGTCTTATATAGTGAGCTACTAGGCGGAGAAAAAGAGAGAGTGGCATCCAGTAATAAGGTAATGGTAAGTTTCTAATTACATGGACCAAGTGTGGATCTATGAGCACAAACGGCGCCTTAGCTTATATATTAATTTTAATACATTACGCATAATCATATTATATGTCTATGGCTTTCTTTGATATTGTTTTATTATCAGTTGTCAGTTGTTTTATTGAAGAGGGATAGAACAGGAACAGCATATATGGTTGAGGGCTTGAGGTTGACCTCTTTTTTTATGGAGAGGATGACTTGAATATATATAATCTATATATCTTATTGAAAAGGTCAGTGTAACTAGGCGGCATTTTGATTTGTTGCATTAAATATCCTTATGAAGAGAGGGTTTGTGAGCGTCACCTTGATGTGCAATTAAGCTCCATTTGTTATGTTAAAAATTCAGCATTCGCCGACTTGGGCATAAAATAAAACCACTTTGTTTGTTTTTGTTACAGCCTTGAGCCTTGCACTGACACTCCTAGACTCCTACTTCAACCCATATACCCTCGTTTCGTACTCCGAATTACCCCTTTTAAGAACTCTTGTTGAATAATGCTATGCAATATAAACGCATTATTATTCTGATATATAACAAAGTGCACAAAGTAGTGTAAAAGAGATGAAGGCAAGTGCTAGCCACATGGCTATGGAGACGCTCACCACCAACCAGGAAAACAATAAGGCACCCTGAATTTGTTTTATGAATTAATTAATTAATACACATAAATATATTCTTGGATCCTGCAATCAAATCAAATTAAACATCCAATTTCTGTCAGTCAGTCTGTTTGATTTAATTTAATTTCTGGTTTGTTTTATTTGGAACAGGAGGGAATGGCATCAAGTAGTTTAGTAAGCAATGGATGCGTGGATGTCCGCGGCAGGATTGCTGACAAGAAAACAACAGGAGGATGGAAGGCGTCTCCGTTTATCATAGGTATATATATTATGTATTAGGAAATTAAAGAGGAATGAATGAATTAAGTAAATTAGAGGATGGGGTTTAATTTGCAGTGAACGAGGTTGCAGAGAGGTTAGCATTCTTCGCAATTGCAGTAAACATGGTGAGTTATTTGGTGCTTGAAATGCATCAGTCCCTTCCAGACGCTGCCACCCATGTCACTGATTGGATTGGAGCTGCCTTTGTTCTTACACTCTTTGGAGCCTTCTTAGCTGATGCTTACTTGGGTCGTTTCAAAACCATTATCCTCTTTTCTGCCGTCTATGCCCTCGTAAGTCCATCTCCTTTCTTTTTACACTGGCCCAATATCTATATCTATGCGGATTAGGCCCAACTGCAATTTAGAAATGTTTGTGGTGAGAATATAATATAATATAATGCAGGGGATGATACTACTGACGGTGTCGGCCCGCCTAGAAAGCCTACGTCCGCCTGCGTGCACAGTGCCACCCTGCCAAGAAGCAACCCAAGCCCAAACCGCATTCCTATACGTAGCACTCGCTCTCATTGCTCTTGGAACGGGTGGGATTAAGCCATGTGTCTCCTCCTTTGGTGCTGATCAATTCGACGAGGGAGATCAAACGGAAGTCTTGAACAAATATGCTTTCTTCAACTGGTTCTTCTTCGCCATCAACATGGGTGCCCTCCTTGGAATCACCCTTATAGTTTACATTCAAGACAAATATGGATGGAGCTGGGGATTCGGTGTCCCAACCGTCGCTATGATCTGCTCCGTCCTCATCATTCTCTCTGGTATCCCCTTTTACCGTTATAAAAAACCCATGGGAAGCCCTTTCACCAGGTTCCTTCAGGTCATGGTAGCCTCCCTCAGGAACCATCTCAAGGCCAAGGGCGTCACCCAAACTGACGACCTCTATGAAGTTACAACCGCACATTCTGATATAATGGGTGCTCGCAAGCTTCTTCACACCCCACAGTACAGGTAGCTAAATTTTAAATTATTATGAGTTAGTAATTAATAATATTAATACAAGGTAAGAATTAGTAATTAACAAATTGGATGGTCAGGTTTCTGGACAAAGCGGCGGTTATAACAGAATCAGAGGGAGAGGAGAGAAGCAACCGGTGGCGTATATGCACAGTGACGCAAGTGGAGGAACTGAAATCGTTCATAAGAGTGCTTCCGGTGTGGGGGGCCACAATTGCTCTTTCGGTGTCGTTTGCTCAGCTCTCAACCTTCTTTATAAGCCAAGCCCGCATCATGGACCGATGGCTAGGACCCAATTTCGAAATCCCCGCGGGGTCCGTACCTGTGTTCGGCTCCATGAATGCTCTCATTCTGGTGCCCATCTACGAGAAATACATGGTCCCTATTCTTCGAAAGTACACAAGCCACCACCGAGGCCTAACATCCTTACAGCGAATGGGGGTGGGCCTATTTGTGTCCATCTTCGCTATGGTTTGGGCCGCTTTGGTAGAGAAGAAACGACGCCACCATTTCTCTTCCTCAATGAGCGTCTTCTGGTTGCTTCCTCAGTTCTTCCTCATTGGCACTGCGGAGGTTTTCACATATGTGGGACAGCTGGAGTTCTTCTACGATGAAGCCACGGATGGGACGAGGAGCATTAGTAGTGCCATGTTTCTTTCTGAGATTGGGATTGGAAGCTGGTTAAGCACTGCCTTGGTCAACATCATTCAGGCTTCCACGGGTGGTCAACGCAATGGCTGGCTCAGAAACGATCTTAATCAGAGCAAGTTGGACTATTTTTATTGGATACTGGCTGCCATTAATGGGCTCAATTTCTTGGTTTACTTGATGGTGGCATGCCGTTACAAAGGCAAACTGGCTACTTCTAATGTTGCAGATGTCGCCATAGTTGAATTCAGCAACAAGCCCAGCCCACAACGGGATTTCCAAAGCCTTGTCATCTCATAATAATATTTCTTTTAATATATGAATCTGGTTTTACCTTTCTCGCAATTCTTTTAATCTGGCGGATAATCACTATCCCTCTCCTTTGTCTAACAAAAATTCAAGTACTGGTAGCCACTTAATTAATTATAAGGATGTTCATATGTCCTGATAATTTAATTTATGCTTTTTCGAGCTTGTAATTGTATTTTACAGCTTCCATCGTATCAACTTTCTTAAGTAATAGCAGGATTATTATTTTTTTATAGCTAGCGTTTCTGGCCCATTAAAAAAATGCGTTTAAAGAAGACTGGTCCAACCTATTCACACCGAGGGTCATAATTTCACTTTGACACTTACCATAATCATTATAAATTTTTTCCAACTTAACGCTCACAAGATTTATGTGCCATTATGGGTGAAAAACAATTTAATAATGTATATACGAAAAGTTAATATAGAAATCAAAGAAGTAATTTATATTTAATCAAATATAATATTCAGTCATATTAATGAGGTATTACATAAGCAAATTATTTTTTTATTGAAACTATAATTATGAGCAGTGATATTAAACGGTTATAAATTACAGTCAACATCAAAGCATATTTTGATTCATAATTATTGAATTCATCATAATCATATCTAATTTCCAATTAATCGAAATATATGCTCATAATATATATAATATGACATGGACAATTAATATAAGAGATTCAAACCTCCTACATATAGCTATCCAATTTCTTAATTATTAATGTTATTAAACTATATTATTTTTACTGTGCAATTACCATTTGTCATTGCTAATGATAAATTGATGAAAATTTTACACCAATTTATCATTGCAAATGACAAATTGAATGTCAAATAAGTTAACCCCGATTCGCCAATAGCATTGGGGATTTGGGACTCAAAAATGTGATTCTCAATTTTGTCAACAGCAATGGCAAACTTAAATAAAAACAAAGATATAATGCTGCAAAACCCTATATTTATGTTTAATTATTCTATATATTATATTCTTCAATTTTTCTCACACAGTTCTTGTAAAGAAGTTAACTAATAGAAAAAATATAAAAGATAAATTTTTTGTTAAAGTAAAAACTCGGTAGTAGTAATTCGAATGTGAAAGGAAAAAAGAAAGATATTTTGAGGCTCCCAAGTAAGGTTGTTAAAATCTAGATTTTAAGTAAAATCGTAGAAGGGAGGGTAAAATCGTATCGTAAAATCGTAATAGTTTACCTATGAAAAAAACGTATGAATTTACCAATATATATACACACACACACCTAACTATTATATCTTAGTGACATAAAAAATTAAACATATATCATTCAATATTCACAATTACTACATTTACAACTAAGTTCGTCAAATTCATTTGATTAATTTTCACCACTACAATTACTGCCACTATCATCACCACTTAGTATTTCATTCCTAATGTTATGTAAACTCAAACGCATATATGATTTGAAGTACTACCAACTCAGCCATTATTAACAATAAAACCTAGAAAGAATGGGAAGGGAATGAGTTATATGGGTAGGAGAGTCCGGGTTTGGACATTAGGTTTTAAGGAAATAGGTGGGTTTTTTTTGTTGAGTTTGGACAAGTTATGGATATCTATACAAGCATACCGATTTTTTGTTAAAAAAAAAAATCCGTATGAAACTTTTTTTCGGCTACGGTGAAATCGTAGAACCGCTAGTAAAATCGAGAATTAAGATTTCATGAGATTTTACCTGATTTCACCGATTCTACTGTGATTTTGTACCAGTACGATTTTGTACAAAATTTAACAAGATTTGAGAATGTAAAATCATAAAATCGTAAGATTTTAATATTTAAATCTAGATTTTAACACCTATACTCCCAAGATTGAGCTCACGAGGAATGCTAGTTTGACACGAATATTAAAAGCAAACTAATTAATTAAGGATAAAATTAAAATAATAAGTGGAGAGGAAATGGCAAAGTAAAAAAGAAGAAGGAATTATTAGAAAAGGAAAAGCATAACATCCGAATAAGGAACACTTTCAAAAAAGGGATTAATAAGTTGACATATAATCATGGAGGTAGCCTAATTATTCATTCTCTTTAATGATGTGATCTTGGGATCTGGTAATTAATCACCTAGAAGTGTCAACTTGTGGTTGTCCTTATAACAATTTAGAGTGACATATTGCTGGCGTATAGCGCAAGGGCAGTATCCAATTCAACACTATTGGTCCTAATTTTCTTGCCCTTAACTGCTTTTCTGGTTTTATATCTATGTCTTAATGCCAACGACATATATGAGACAATATAGCTAGAGCTGACTGTGCCATCACATATATCAAGTGATTACCCAAAAGATATTAGCTGCGCTTCTACACAATATGCACTCTAGCTTACATAATATATATGTGAAGCATGTGAATAAATTTGTATTAAAATCAAGCAATCACTGTCGGCCATTTCTAATGCACACATACATGGAATGCTTCAATGTTTCTACCTCCTTTCTTGCATCTCATTTCTCTCACGCCCACTTACACTACTTTCGTCACGCTACCCACGTACGTCCATATATTTGCTTCAAGTTTTATTAGCAACCCACTATGTAACGTTAATAAATATATATACACTATACTAATAAATTGGTCTCTAGATGCTAAACAAAATTTTCTCTCTTTTTTAGTCTTTAAGAAATTAGTGTTATATACTAGTTAATCTTTTCAAGTTCTAAAATATTTTTCTCCTCCTTAATTATCTATTAACCTTTGAGAATAAAAAAAAATGGTTGAGAGATCGATGCGTACCCCACTGCAATATTGAAAAAGATCATTTAATAATGGCACCAAAAGAAAACATCGATCGAAAAATTAGAAAGAAAAAAAAAAGTAAAGTTGTAAATTAGCCATTGAAAAATTATTTCGGTGCACTGGAAGAATGAACAAATATAAAGTTATTCTTGTATAAATTATTAAAAAAAATTAAGTGAGTATATGGAGAGTTTAACCTCTTGATGAGGTTAAGTTCTCTCAATTAATTATCTCAATCTGATCATACTTCATTTAAAACTTTTTAGTAGGAGAAAAGAAAAGAAAAGAAAAGAAAAGAGTAATTAAATAGCTATAGATCGATCCTGCCTTTAAAATTTACAAACGCCACGCTTGCAGCTTTGAGAAATATTTATGTATTGACATGATTGAATCCAACCGAAACGAATAAATTATTCCGTTTTGAGAGTGGGACTTTATGTCTTATCAATATCTTCATGCTTAGGGAACTTTAGGGAAAAAAAAAAAACAATCGAGTATGTTGGTAACAGTACTAATTCTATTGTACCACGGTGCGTGGGTGTGTTAATCTTCCATTCCGTCTTTTGCGTTTGACAGGAGTGTAATTTAATAAAAAATAAGAGTGAAAATAGAAATAGTGGTAGAAGTGAGTGATAAAAAATATGTTTGGTATGCAAAAAAGTAAAAATAAAATGTAAGAGTAATGTTATTTGGTATGGTAAATAAAAGATAAAAAAAATATAAGATAAATGTGTGAAATGTGATTTTTGCTCTTGCTTTTGTCATCTATCAAGTAAATAAACACTTTTTCGGTACTTTGATTTATAAAAATTGCTTTTTAGCAACTTCTCCAACTCCACTACCTCTAAACATGGTACAAAAGAAGGAAGCATCTCACCTCTCAAACTCACCTCACTACCTATCAAATCATCACAAATATCATCTTCCTTCACCTCACCAATATTCAACTCATACCAAACAAACTATTAATGATCTCTCCTGTATATATATTGCCATTTCCCAAATGAATAGTTTCCTCGGGAATTACGTTAATTTTTGGATCGCCAATGACATTTAAAAATGTTGTATTAAAGAAATATTTCGCAACCTTTCAAATAATAGAAAAAATTATACTTTTACAAGATTAAACAAAATGTACTTTATTATCACACAATAAGGGAAGCAAAATAACAAAAGATAAGATGAAAAACTCAAAACAATAGAATATCAACAGAAAAATTCTCAATTTTTAAGTACATTTCTCTTAGAGTAAATTACACTGCCCTCATCTGAGAGATGCTGAAATTACACTGCCCTCCCCTCTCGTTTGCAAAATTACACTGCCCTCCCTTGAAAGATCAAAAGTCATTACACTTTGGTCCAAAACACCATTCTCCAATAAAAAAAAAGTATAAAATGTCAAATTTTTTCAACTTCCAATACAATAAATATTCATGATTAAATTACCCCTCACAAAAGAATAAAACTCTATAAAATGTGATCTATACATACTTTCATCCTCTTATAATAACATTGTTTCATTTTTTTATTGTCTTTTATTATTTTATTAGTATTTATAGTAATTATTATTGTTAACAAAATAAAATTCTAAAAAAAAATTCTGTAACTTAAAATAGTTTATAGATTTTTATATTAATAATGTAAGTAATATAAAACATCTATTATTTTACTTAATTTTCAATAATTAAGTTTAATATATATATATATATATAATAAAATATATCAAAAAAATTTTGTTAGGTGTACTAGAATTCAGTTTTATAAATTTTTTTTTGGTAAAGATTCAGTTTTATAAATTTCGATGAAGCATAACGTTAAATATTTTTTATCTTGTGTGAGGGTCAATTTAGTCATGAATATTTATTAGTCATTAGTATTTATTATATTGACTTTTTAAACCTTTTTTTAGTGGGAGAATAGTGTTTTGGATCAAAGTGTAATGACTTTTGATCTCTCAAGGGAGCGCAGTGTAGTTTTGCAAACGAGAGAGGAGGGCAGTATAATTTCAGCATCTCTCAGGGGAGGACAGTGTAATTTACTCTTTCTCTTATTGTGATTAATTGTTGTATACCTTTCAATGGTGCAGGGTGAGGGTTAGGGTGTCATGGCCCCCTAAGATGATACTAATATGTTGAAGCAACAACATGAAAATAAGAATAAACACAAATTATAAAAAAAATATAAACTGTTAGTGAATTAATAAAACTCGTGATACCAGAAAGAGGCTCGTATGTCTCACTTTCTTTAAGGTAATTCATGCCTCCCACGTGTTGATTTTGTTATATCACTTGGTACAGTGGATACTCAGAAACGTTACTTTCATGATACAACAGTCCAATACTCGTCTGTTTATCTATGATCTCTGTACGTAAGAGGTGGACAGTACTCTTTACTCCCACACCTTTCTCTACCAAAATAACACATATAATATGTATTTTTCATATTTTTTCTCACAAAATCTCTTCTTTCCCGTATAAGAATCTTTTCCTCGTCTTCTTTTTTTCTTGTAACTCACCTATATATATATATATATAGGTGATGCTTTGAGTGTAAGATAATAATAAATTAAATGTATTTACACAAAATTAACTTATCAAACGGCTAGAACAATAAAAACCAACATTTTGATACAATTAATGTTTCATTGGATTAAACGTTTTTCATTCTAATTTATTTATTTCCTGATTTATAATAATAACCAACTTAATATACATGTATTACATAGTAAAAAAATTTTATTGCCAGATAAATTTTTTGGCCCCTTTATAGAAAAAAAAATAAATAAACAAAAAAAAAATCATACTCTACTATTTTTAACGATACGATAGACTTTGGAGCTATTCTACATTAGGAACATAAAGAGTTAAGAGATAAATTTTTAAATTTTACTATTTATAATAAATGAATAAAGAGTGCTTGTGTAATTTCAACTTATTTCAATGTCATCTTAACATATATATAATTTTTGAAGTATGATGAATTACTTTTATTTATCATTATTATCAAATTGTCAATTTTTTTTAATTCATCATGTGCAATTAATTTATAAATTAATACATTACATTTTAAAATTACACCAGGATAAATATTGAATAATTTATATAATATTATATAAATAAAAATAATGGCGTGCACAATTAATTTATTTAATTTTAATATAATTATATATATATATATTTATAAAATAAAAAAAATTATCATATATTATAATTTATTTTATTTCGATTCCCTTTAAAAAAATTCATGTTTGATCTGCCGTTAATTGGACATGGAAAAAACTTAGGTCCATTTTCTTATGTCCATTACATCAAGTTCTCCAATATAAATATGACACGTGGCAAAAAGTGTTTATGACCAATCATAGTAGAGAGAGAATATAGAAGACCACCTTTTATATAACCAATCATAGAAGAGAGAGAGTGTAAATATAATATTTGATTGGTGGAACTTGATGTAATGGATATAAGGAAATGAACCTAAATTTTTTCATTTATTTTCCCCGTATCATTATCATCACATTTGATTATATATATATATATATATATATATATATATATATATATATTTGAATCTTCTTTACTCTATCTAATGTAAAGCTTATAAGGGGATTTGATGAGCTGGTGTTGTGCCCCACTTAAGCGACATCCTCATTGTAATCATTCCCATCATGTAAATGTGTAGTGAGATTATAATGCAATAACCAAAACAAGAAAAAAGCGAACAAAGTAAAGGCAAGTTAATTAATAAAAAAGAAAAAGAGGTAAATTAATGAAGAAGACGACGAAGAAGAAGATCCATTGACACACGCAGAAGCTTCATGATACAGGGTAGTAGTATAATATTATGGGTGGGTAGCTAGTATCATATTGCTTTTAGGCCCAGAAAATAGAGTGCAGTTAAAAGTTAGGGGTTTGGTGCATCTCAGACATTATTTTCCGTTGACGAAGGAAGGAGTGGCTGAGTAAGTGAAGCTTTGGCATGATGAATTGGTGGCCTGCTACCGCTGGGCTCCGTAATAATTGCAAGCTGCTCCTTTGCAAATTTCCTCTCTTCATTTTTACCCCACAGCACTAGGTATAGTCCCACAACGATCATTGCTGCCCCTATGATCCTATAATATATATATTAAAAATATATTAATTAGCAGCAAATTAAATACATTCACGCACACATGTACTAGTACTCTGCATCCTCCGATCAATTATATGTTGGTTAATAATTTTTAGTGTGTTGTCTTTTTATTTTTGAAGTTTTAGCTTTAATCCTCTGAAATCATTGAAAGCTATCATGGTGTAGCACTTCACATTTAATTTTTGCATGTCACCGAAAGTTCCCAAGCTGTACCACAGCCATGTTGCAGTTGTCGTTTACCAGATTTCATTTGTCGTTTTTAAAGAATCTTGAAACAATCAAAAAGTACTACTCTAGCTTTGCAGCTAAAAGATACTTTTGGTCATTTAATTTATTTATTCAATATTAATAAAAATGAACGTGGTCAAACTTAATTATCAAGAAATATTAATAGATTTTTTAAATTAAAAAATAAAAAAATAAAGAGAGAGAGAGAGAGAGAGAGAGGAACCCGCCCAAGTAGAACTGTTCGCCTAAAGCAATGGAAGCCATAATAGCGACAACAAGTGTCTGAACAGGTTGATACACCGCAACGAACACAGGGCCACCTCTGTCAATGCACCATATCTGTACAGCGAAGGCAATTCCGGATGCCACTACTCCCTGCATATATATATATATGAACGCGTACGTTATAATTAATTATATTAATTAAAAATACCTTCTTTATTATTAATTATTAATTAGTACTGTTCTCTCGATCATTTCACTGTACTATATATCAATAATTCATTCATTGAATATATATATATATAATACCCATGCACCCACCGGCATGAAATAATAATAGTAAGAATAGTAAAGTAGCTACCGCGTATAAGATAGTGAAAAGTTCAGCACCAGAGTGGAAAACCCAAGCCTGGTAGTCAGTTTCGAAGATGAGAGCAATAATCATGAACTGAATGAGTCCGAAGAAACAAGTGTAGGAAGTGACAGAGAGGCGAGCTGGGTACTTCTTGAGGACGGGTGCCTGCAACACCAGCCAACCAGACCATGACAAGCAATGGCCGATGAGGTAGAGGCAGCCCAGGGTCCAGTTTTTACCCTTTGCGTCTCCAAAGCCAAGCATGGTGGTGGTGGTGGTTAGGAGTGGAGGGGATGGGCTGTATATGGTTGGACCCTTGTATAGTGTAATCACGGTTGCTCCCGCCACACAGAATAAGGTTCCCATCACCTTTGCCACCCCATCTTTTCTGTTCAACCGTACTTGCTCTATCCTGATCAAATTAATATAATTACTTTAATAATTCATTATGCATGCATTATTTAATTCATTCATTAGTTATGTAATTAGCTTGCCTCAATATGGCTGCCATCAGGAAAGTAATGGCCGGGACTGAGTTCTGTATTGCTGAAGCAAAGGTGGGCGATGTATTGTCCAAACCCAGCAAGTAGAATCCTTGGTTTGCGGTTATCCTGTTAATAATTAAACATTCATATATATATATATATATTAGCTGGTACCTGGTATTGGTTCTGATTTTTGAACAAAAAGTAGATATATATACCCGACAAGAGCGAGAAGAAAGAATTGTAGCAGAAAGTTAAGGGTAAGGGCAGGCCTATCCTTCCTGGAGCAGGAGGAAAAATAATTAATAAAGGAAAAATAGGTAGTAGGTGAAATTAAAGAATGAATTAGTGATTAGAAATGAAGAATATGGATGGAGTAGTAGTAGTAGTATACTAACTTTTCTAAGAAGTAAGCGAAGGGAAGGAGGAGAAGCAAAGCGATAATGTTACGGTAGACAGGGTAAACAAGTTTGCTAATGCCCATGTTAAGGGCAGCTCTGGAGACGACATGGAAGCCAGCGTACCCAAACTGGAGGGCCAACATGGCACCATGAAGCTGAAGGCGCTCCGGTACAGAGCACCACATTCTCTTCCGATTACTACTCCCACCTGCTTCATCACCCATTGATCTATCCATGGAATTAATTAATTCAAACAACAAAAGTATATATATATATATTGAAAGGAAATTATCGATGGTGATGAATTGAAGTGAGGAGAGGAGATGGGAGAATGGGGAGGGATATAAGTTATATATATATACAAGTCTAGCCTAGCTAGTAGAGATTGAAGGTAGAAAGGAAAGGAGGAGGGTAATAGTAAAATTAAAGGAGGGAGGAATATAATAGAAAGAGTAGGGCCCACTCAGAGTGAGTCTAGTGTCAAGTGTGGGTAGCCTTCAAATATTAATGTTTGTGGTTGTCTCCCACATTCTTCGCTATTCCACCCTTCTTGCCTGACAACACAACCCCCACCGCACTTAATTTCACTTTCACATGATCATAATATGTATTCATCACACCCTTAATTCTCTATATATATGTATATATTCACTTGATTAAATGAATTCTATTCTATATTGTTGTGATCCAGGAGAGGGTATAGGGTAGAGCGGAGCCTTGTTAATAATTAATTTAATTAGGTGAGGAGATAATATTAGAACAGATATATATATATATATAGATATGTAGGCTGCTGCTTCTGCTTTGGCATTAGACATAAGTGATGATAATTGAAGGAGGGAGGACCAAGCCCACCATGGATAGATAGCGCGCACGAGGGGTGGTGGTGGTGGGTACCCAATAATATTGCCATTTGCCAATTGCCTGCCTTCTTATCCCCCCCACGCCCCACCAATATTATATATATATAAATCACATCCATCCTCCTTTCTCTCCTTTCTCATCTTTCCCTAATTCCGATATATACCTTCCTATGCCGTTGGAAATGAAAATGAAAATAAAAATGGTAGAGTTTATTGGGTTCTACATACTTTTTTAATTTTTTATTTTCATTAACTTTAAAAAAAATACAAAATATTTATTATACCCTTCTGATTTGACACAATTATAAACTTTTACTACTAAACACAAGAAACGCATTCTGTTTTCGTTTTCGTTATGGATCAATGTAAATGACTGGCTTATTTTAAAATGTTTACAATATTTTATACTTGAAAAACTTTTTTGTTCAGGCAAAAAAAAAGTTTTTTGTTGGCCGATATATTAGAAACAACCTTAACAAAAATTGATTATGAGAATTTATTACTGCTAGCATTACATAATTCACAAAGCCGTACACATACCGCTTTTTGACTTTTGCTTTTCTTTCTTTCTTTTCTCTTTTGTCTTATAACCCCATTCAGTGGATATAAATATAATAAAATCATTATTGCTTTGCTAGTGCCCAAAAATTCTATTATATCAAAACCAGCCCACCTGTGCTTGGAACTATTAAAAATATTTGAATTATGTCTTTGTATTTTTATATATCTAACAATTAAAGTTATTCAAGGCCAAAAAAAAAAACAATTAAAGTTATTGATATTTTGAAATCAGAACATGATTAAATTAAAATAACCAATAATTTATTTTTGATACTGTTTGTGCTGCATGAAATGAACAAATAATAATTATAAAGGAAGCGTTACCACTTTCACTCAGTTTGAATATCCATATATAATGCTAGATGTATCTCCCACGTTATATAGTGGGGTAATTTATTTGACTCTTGTGACTTGTGTCCTCGTCGATGACGAATTCCTTTGTTTAATATATTTCACCTTTACGGAAAAAAATATCAATTATATAATTTGTATAAGATTAGCTGGCATTACGCAATTAGCTAATTCAAAGCATGGATATGAGGTAACCAAATCCCCATAAAAGGCAAAGCCTATCAAGTCTAGGAGTTTTTATTTTTGTTTGGTATCAAGTGAGATATGTTCTATGGTGACTTTGGTTTTTTTATTGGGTGGACGTAGAGCTGTCAAAACGGGTCCAACCCGGTAGGTTGGCCCGTTTAACCCACCAATTTGGTGGGTTGGGTTTCAAAATTCCAACCCGTTTATTAAACGAGTTGGAAGAACCCAACCACCGGATTAGGTGGGTTGGCTCGTAACCCACTTAACTTAAAAAAAACAAAAAAAAAAACATAATTCCTAATAATGTTTCTTTCTTTTTGTGATAGTTTCATTTTTCACCATATTTACAGGAGCCAGGAGGAAAAGAAATGAGTAATGTTGTGATATTTTGATTATGTTTCATACTTTCATTGTTTTATTTTTAATTATTTGTAAGTGACATGATGAATGATAAATCTTTTATTTTATTTTATTATATTAAGTTTCTTTTTATTTTATCATATTAAATTTCTTAGTTCATAAAAAAAATGCACAAAAAAAGTATAGATTTTTTTTTAAAAAAAAAGTTAAAATTAAAAAAATTTCAAAAAAAAAAGGTGGGTTAGGTGGGTTGGCCCGACCCACCACCTTAGTGGGTCGGGTTGGGATTTCCAACCCGTTTAGTGGGACCAACCCGAGTGGACCAACCCGTCACGGGTTCAACCCGTGGTGGGTCAACCCGTGTGGGCCGGGTTGGCCCACTTTGACACCTCTAGGTGGAAGTTTGGTGTCATCATGGTGAGAAATGAAGTTTTATGTTGTTTCAAGGAAGTGTATGTAAAAGTACCATTACATTTACACCCTTAACATGTGATGAAGAGAATGGAGGGTTTTGTATCACATAAATGTAATAAGGGTATAAATGTCTTTTTACACTCTTAACTTTCGTTTGTTTATTTTTTCCCTACCATACCAAACAACATTATTTTTAACATTCCACTCATATTTTTCTGTATACCAAACACACATTTTATCTTTCACTTTCACTTCTACTTCTATTTTCACTCGCACTTTCATTTCCCACAAAAACATTCACATCCTACCAGACGCCATCTTAAAGCGAAAGGTCCACCATCATTTGAAAATGCGAAACTAGCTAGCTGGGAAAGTATTCCAATTTGTTCCTACCAAAAGCAAAGAGCAGAGTACGAGAAATTAAAAGTTGGAACCAACAGGAGCAAAGTAAAGGAATCCATAGTCTTTTTAAAATGTTTAAGTCTTTTCTTTTCTTTTTCCATGTGCATGTACATATATTATCTTTTGTGAATTTATATTAATTGAAGCAGAAATTAAAATTAATTTGCAACCACTTGATGAAGGACGATGGATTAATTAACTAAAGGAGTGTTAAAGAAAGGCAATGAAGTAATTAAAGATAGATATGATGAGATAGGGGGCTGGTTCCTGAATCCTGATATGAGGCTCTTCGCTTTAACAGACATACTGCCCCCACTCCACCAAGACCACCATCGTTCTTAAATTCAAAAAAAGAGGCTTACAAAGCAAGAAAAAGAATAAACTGTCCTTTTTGAGAAAAATTCTTTAGGACAAACAGTGAATCCTCTAAAGTAAATTCTTTATATTTTTTGGTGGAGTTATGAGAGAGATAGAGAGAAGAAAAATTGGGAGAGAAAAAAATTAAGAAAGAAAATATTTTCCTTATTTCTATCTCTCTCATAACTCCACCAAAAAATATAGAGAATTATTTTAGAGGATCCTATCTCTTTAGGATATGTTTGAGAGTTGAACCAAAATAAAATGATTATTAATAGAATCACACAAATTAAATTAAATGATTTGAAAAAAATATGTTGTTTAAGAATTTTAGTAATGAAAAGAAGGAGGAACAAATATTGATTTTGTTTTGAAATTATAATAAAATAGAACGATTTATTAATTGTTTGTTCAATATTATTTTTTTTTGCTTAAAAATGGTAGTAAGGGAAGGCACTCCCAAGTACTACCGGGCAGGGCGCCAGTGGTATGTTGGGGAGACCAACAGAGGCCCAACCCAAAGAATTACTGCACAGGCCTAAATCGCGAGCAGTTTTATCCAGTCGCAGCTACTCAACTAGCCCTTGGGTACCAGGGGATCTTCCTGAAAAGGGATGCCCACCAAAGCAGGATTTTGGATGGCTTCAGGGGGATTCGAATCCTCGCCCATGGGTGAGGCGAGAACTTTCCTTCGGATCCTTGACCATTTGTGCCAATCCACTTTGACGTTGAAATTATTTCTTATAATATAAACACACCACTAATAATTTAAAGATAATTAAAAAAGTATAATTATATTTTAAAATATTCTATTACTCTATTATATTTTTTACCTCCAATTTAGGAGGACAAAAATAATATATTTTTATATGGCTAGGGAGATTTTTGGAGGTCTTCCGATCCCCTACCATTTTATTTCATTCACGTAAAGTTGACCAAACAAATGTATAACTCAATATAGGCAATTCCACTTCTCTTTCCTAACTCACAATTCAAACATAGGCTTAAGTGAATGATGATCAACACCATTTATTTATTTATTATAAAAATTCTTTTAAAATATTATAAAAAAATAAATAAGTATTTATTATTCATCAATACAAAAATAACAACACAACACATCCAATTAAACATTAGATTTGGAAGTAATAAAATGTAAGTTTATGAAGTTCACAGTCTATCCATCAAATGAAAATTAAAATTCCTATTGATACAGTAATATTTTCATTTAACAGTTCAAACTATACAATTTATATATTTTATTACATATGTAATTTAACAAATTGGAATACTAAAAAATATTTCTTCATTTTAATATTTTGGAAGTCCTTGTTATCTGACACCCACGCTTTATTAATTGCATTATATTTATATTTCTACATGGAAAAAAACTTAAATCAACTTTTTTATATTATTTTCATCAAGTTTCCCAATGTAAATATGACACGTGACAAAAAATATTTAAATGATCAATCACAGTAGAGAGAATATAAAAAGCAACTTTTTATATAATTTATCATAAAAAAAAAGAGTGTAAATACAATATAAGATCGATGAAACTTGATAAAAATGATATAAAAAACGTGATCTAAATTTTTTCTTTTGTACATGCAACAAAAGGTGGGAGAAGCTGAAGCGAGAAGCATGAGCCGACCAACACTGGGCCTGACCAACCCGGATTGCGTGAACCGGTGGAACACCTCCCTGACCAAGCCAGTTGTGGTCTTAATTGCGTTTCCCTCTCTTTTTGGGTCGCATAAGTACATTCCTGACAGCTATTCTTAGATTTTGTGTACTCACTAGAATCTTACAACCCTCTCTCTCTCACCAATTCTACATTTTCACTTAATTGTTTGTTTATCCTTAATTTTGGAACATTAATATATATATTTGATAATTCCTCCCATTAGAGTAGCTAGTTAAACTCAGCTTTCTGGCCAAACGAAGTAGTGAATATGGGTCACTTATATATAGGGTATATGAAGGATGGGAATATGCTGTTTTATAAAATGTAGTTCCGTTTCAATTTAATTTTGCATTTGTTTGGGGACAAATATATTACAAATTAAAAATGTTGCGGAATAAAACGTGTATAGATGTATCTGCAAGGAAATTAAAGGATCCACTTGTTGTGTAGAGTGACACCAACAGTACATGTGCAACCGGGTACACGTGGCAAATGAACAGCGAGGTTGTGGTCCAATGTGTGGGATTCTATAAAGGAAAAAATTTAGGTGCTTGTTATAAAGTTTACCAATCATAAATCTTATTTATATTCTCTCTCCTATTTGATTGGTTATGTAATTTATTGCTTTTCAATTTCTCTCTCTACCATGATTGGTTATACAAAACTTTTTTGCCATGTGTTTTAATTATATTGGTAAACTTTATAGCAAGCACCTAAGTAACTTTACCTCAGTTTAGTCCTTCTATAAATATCCTGTAGGGCATCACCAACCTTCATTCTTCCGTCTTCCATGCCACCCTATATAACGTGCCACGGTTTCGCCTAATTACACTACTCTACTACTCTATACTTTATATATATACTCTTACTCTAATTAATTTTTTTTTAATATATATTACCAAGGAAAGGCCCAAAGCCAACACATACAGAGATAACAAATAACTAGAGCAAACCGATCTAATTAACATACAGAGAAAATTATTTGTTTATGCTAACTTTTAAAGATGAACTTGTTGATCGATGTGCACCGTGCATGCCGATCGATATATATCTAATTAAACGTCACTTAGATTTCTAATCAATTTTGCATGAAATACTTCTTAAGCAGCGATTATTAAGAGGTTGAAAATGGGTATATGGAATCAAATCAATTACCATTTGAATTATTCAGACCGCTAGTACAGTAGTATATATATATATATATATATATATATATATATATATTACTTGTTTCCTCCTAGGAACCGACATGATGTTGAAAACTTGAAATTACACTAATGAAACGAGGAGAACGTATACATATATGTATACATATGAAATATAATAAGATTGAAGGAGATGTGAGAGTGAAAGAAATTGATCATAGATAATTAAGAATAGTAGTGAGAAAGAATTAGAAATGATAGATAATTATTAAATTATTTATTATTTTAAAAATAATAATACTTTTAAATTAAACTTCAAGTATTTTTTTTAAAAAAGGTCTCTAATATATATATATATATATAAATGTGTGTGCGCGCGCGCGCCCCTCGCTTTTCATGTTCACATTTGCCAAGTTCCCACTAACGTGAATATGGCACTTTATTTTAGTCATATTGGTAGCTCATGTTTAGTCATCTTCAATGTGGGGGCGGCCGGGTTTTCATTTTTAATGAATTCTTTATATATATATAAAGGATAGTTCTTAATGGTTCACACCCGACTTGGTCGAAATCAATTGCCCAAGTTAATAGGATAATTCGAAGGTAAGGGAATGGGTCTAAAACATAGTGGGAGTCATGGAAGAGTCAACGGGTATTTGTAGAGGAAGAAAATAGATAAGGTAATTGGAGAAAGGAATGCTTGTTAGGTTCAATGTCAAAGATTAATTAGAACAATGCCCACTTAGACTAGGCCTGGTCTATAAATGTTAACATCTTCGACCAACCAAGAGGAGGAAAAATATATGTAAAAGATTACTTTTTACATAATTAGTTATAAAAGAGATAGTGTAAATGAAGGATATATTAAAAAAATCTTATAATAAAGATATAATCTTACCTAAGTTTTTTTTTAATTATTATTATATGTATTGTTGAAAGTTGTAAGAGACCAACTTTTGGACCCATGTAAATTGGAAAGTTGGGGAGACTGTTGGACCAGTCTTGGATGGTATACCTCACTCTCACTACCTATCGATCAGTTAGTCAGAGAGTGGTACCATCTACCTCTCATTCAGGCACATATATGATCATCAGTGGTCACTTCTCATAACAAGAAAGCGTTACCTTACCAAAGTATTAATAATATTATTGCATATGGAATAATTAATCAGATGCATATAGAGAAAATTAAGAAATCACCAAAACTAAAATGGACCTCTTGATCGTTGGAAAATGATTTGAAAGGGGACGGATAGCACAAGAGCCTAAAAGAAAACCTCAAATTGCAGCAAATTAATTAAAGGTTCATTTTGTCGATGATCGTGTTGTTTATTCATGTATATGCTTATGATGGATTGATCAACTATATGTGATATGATGTTTTAAATTACTTGTCAATCGCACCACAGTTTTTTTGGACTTTTCATCAACGAACGCAATTTTAGGTATGCTAGCTAGCTAATTAACTAAAAAAGCAACGCTTTTCTCCGTTTAATTTCTTTTCTTTTTCTCTTTTTCACTGTGCTAGCAGCCTAAAGCACACGACCCCATATATTGTGGCTGGGTGGCTTCCAAAGTATATTCTTTTGCACACCTCCAATTCTAAGACTGAAGTATATATATATAGTTACGTTGAATATATATACTTACTACTTTGTGTCCTTTTCTTAAACAAGAAAATGCGTTTAAAACGTATAACCCGGCCAAACTTAGTTCCCATCCTTTGGAAGGATTCCTTTTCTTAAGTGCCATGGCTCTTTGGCACGTTTTAACGATTAGTGATAGCTGCAAGATAAAACCCACTGGGCACTAGCTAGCTAGTCATCATTCTAACTTTTTCTTTCAAATTCTTGTTTGGCACTTTTGGCACACATGAATTTTTTAAATTTGAGAAATAATCAATTTATATAAAATAAGAGAGATAAACACACACAAAATATTCCTACACCATTTATTGTTCCAATTAGTAAAAAAATCTTCAATTTTTTTAACACTTGAAAAAATTTATTATTTCTCAACAAGTGCGCCACACACACCAGTCCACAACCTGCACTTGCACGACTCTATATATGCAAAAACTATTTGAAGTTAATATGTATATGTCTTTTATAAAATTAATTAGTTTCACATATGTTTTTCTTAAAAAGGAATACCCTATGAGAAATTTTTAAGTAAACGTATTATGTGAACTCATTTTTGAATTAATAATATTTAGGAAATTCTTCTTTCTTTACAACAATAAGCCCACATAACAAAAGTTTTATTTAAAAGTGTCATAAGATATTTGTTAAAGTTTTTTATTGGTATAAGAAAAAATATAGGCTAAAGTATTATTTTGGTCCTCAATGTTTACATGAAGTTTAATGTTGGTCCTCAATGTTTCAAAAGTTTAATGTTGGTCCTCAAAGTTTTTTTTGGGTTGATTTTGGTCCTCGAGCGTAACACCGTTAACTTTTTGCCATTAAATGATGACGTGGCATGCTTATATGGCATACCCTCTCTCCTACGTGTCATATTTTAATGACGTGGCGTGACAGATCACTGCCACGTCACCTCAGATGATGATGATAAATGATGATGACGAAGGAGAGAAGATGATGATGCGGCAATATGGGGTGACGTGGCAGTGATCTGTCATGCCACGTCATTAAAATATAACACGTATGAGAGATGGTGTGCCACAGAAGCATGCCACGTCATCATTTAACGACAAAAAGTTAACGGTGTTACGCTCGAGGACCAAAATCGACCAAAAAAAAACTTTGAGGACCAACATTAAACTTCATGTAAACATTGAAGACCAAAATAATACTTTAGCAAAAAAATATATTATCTTGAGTTTAATAAAAAACTAAAAAGAATAGTTTTTTAAGTTATTATATTAGTTGAAATGAATTTTTAAACAATATTTGTTTAAAACACTTAGCTTTAGTAAAACTCAAAATAAATTAAAAGGAGTTAAAGTGAATATTATTAACTAATACACATAACATAATATATATAACTAAGAATCTGAATAGATAGCTTCATGGTTCATGAAAACATGCAGCAATTGAAGTTGCGTGTGCCGTAATCTAAAATAAAATAAAAAGCATTCATTCATTGCTGCGATAATTGTTTTGAATTCCAGCTTTTTGACCATGTACAAATCTTTCGTTATGATTACAGCTCCGGCCGGGAAGTCATATCGTCTTGGATATCCAAATATCCATCTTCACAAAAACCTCTTTTTCTTATAAGCCACGCCTTTTCTATGTCTCTTTAAGTTGGGTGTTGTCCTTCAAAATTGTTGAACATGTCTAAAAGGTGAGGAAGGAGAAAAATTTATAAATATGAGAGTTTAGTTTTACTTTTTACACACCATTATTATTATTATCTTACAACCAAAGAGTGGAAGGGTATTTGGATAGTGTGTGTCAAATGGATTAGGGTTTTCAATTTTTCCGTATAAAAGTTGTATTGAGAAATATTTGTAATTTTTTTTGTTAAAAAATTATAAATAGTCAAATTTATCTCAATGTAAACTATAGTAGTAAATCTTGAAATATTGAACTACATTAAAATTTTGTATGTGTTCCTCCTTTATTTTTATGCCTTTGTTTGTATGTATATGTATATACTGTGTAATATTTCAAACCCACGTACGAATGCTAGCTATGCTACATATTCATTCATGTTAATGAGTTAGTATCTTAATTAGGCCAACTATAGTATTAATTTATTTTATGTATATATATGAATTATTTATTTCGTATTTATTACGGATAGTATGTAGAGAGAGAGAAACAATATAGGATCGGTCACTAATAACTAAAATGATAAATGCACAGAATGGACTCATCATGCATGAAGGTATTTCAACTACTTATTGCAAGGGAGACTAAATTTTCAAAAGATAACATGTATAATTATACGTAGGTCAAAATGTTTATTTTGGTCCTCTATATTTCACCCAAATAATTTTAATTTAGTCCTTTATGTTTCAAAAGTTTTAAATTGGTTCTTTATCTTTCCCAGAAGTTCTAAATTGATTATTTCGTCCAAGTCTGTCAATTTTTTAAGTTAATTACTGACGTGGAGTGCCGAGGTGGATACATAATCTCTCCTATATGTATCAGATAACTGACGTAGCCTTAGACACACAAAAAATACCAAAACGACGTCATTTAAGCCAAAAATAAAACCATGCTGAGAGGACCAATATGAAACTCTAATGAAACATAAATGACTAATATAAAACTTTAATGAAAACATAAAGGGCTAATATAGAACTTTAATGAAACATAAATGACCAATATAAAACTCTAATGAAACATAAATGACCAATATAGAACTTCAATAAAACCTAAAGGACAATAAATATTTAACTTTTGAAAAACATAAAGAACCAATATAAAATTTTTGAAAGATAAAAGACTAATTTAGAATTTGGGTGAAACATAAAGGATCAAAATGGACATTTGATCTTATATGTATGGTCAAATAACTTTCATGAATATTAGGAGGCGTTAATTTTTCACAATTTTATTGGGAGAAGTACACATATTTTTTTTAGTACATATAGTCCCTCCAACAAATTATACTGTTTCTATAATAAAAATACTTGTGAAAAATCAAAATCACTATCATAAATAGAAAAGTTCAATTGCATAGAGTATATATTTCCATGAATTTCCTTTTCATAGATCACTTATAAAGAAATTAATGAATAGATATATGGTTATAAAATATATAGTAAATAAATATATGAAACACAACATTTATAATAAGATTTATCTCTCATAATAGTATATACATGAATGTTTATTTAAGATTGATCAATAAATAATTTATAAGTTAATTAGTCCATTTATTATCTCTCTATATATAAGCCGTCCTTGATGACTGTTTTAATTATATGTGTCTCTCTTCGTTTATTAGGATAACTTTTGATCTCCACCTTCATCATGGGAGTGAGTGACTAACCTTCCATTATACAGTTCACTCTCTTTAAAGTGGGTGCGCGCGAGGGTCCCAATTACACCCACCATACAATGTCGACGTAACTAATTAATTGATATTCCTTTAATTTGGTTGTCAATTAAATTTGGGAATCTTGAAGAGAATTGAAAAACAAATGAATAAATAAATAAAATTAAAGGTGGTGCAAAAAATTTCCAAAGCTGACAAAGAAGATTCCTTATGATGTTGCACGATAGAAGAAGACGCATGAATGAATGAATGACCAGGCCATTCCTTTCCTTTCGTGCCTGACAAGGCCTATATATGGTATTCTCAGACTCAGCTCTAGTTCAGTGATCACATTCAAAAATCCACTTGATGGACCTTGTCCGATCCTCTGTATTTTTAGTAATATTTAATTATTTATATGCAATACTATTTGACATCAAACGCAACCCCCGATAGATTTTATGATCGAGCAAGCTATAGCCACCAGGTTCCACTAGTCTTATCATGCTGGAAGCCTGGAACCCACGTCCAACTTGATGTATGACCCAAAATATACCAAATAATTTAATTTGTCATATATTCACATATCGCATGCATGCATAACTTAATATTAGGTTATATTTAAATTAAAAGAGCAAAGTTTCATAAACATTAGCTTACAATTCAAGTTCCAAAATAAATCAGTTTTGGGATCATTTTTGTTTTAATTTTGAGAGTATCAGTCTTCTAAATCGAACAAAAATTAAGATTGGTTTTGGTAACACACGCATTCATATATATCACATACTAACAATATATATATACATACCATCATGAACTGACTGTTCATTTAACTTATGCTTAGCGATTATTAGCATGTAAAACGAACCAGCTGATGCATGCATGCATGCGCCTATATTATGCATGCATGGATGGCTCCTGATGAGGTGAATAATTAATTACAATAAGAATCTAGCAATTTGGCTGATGTGAATGCGCGAAATGATGATATTTGAGAAAGACGAGGCAAATAAAATGCCATAATAGCTTTTGAATAGCGGATATACATATGTCTACATGTTGGTAATATATATAGTGGCAGGAACGGATAAGGCCATGCAGAGAAAGTTTACATTTAATCCTGTACCATCCATTTCCTTTGATTTGAGATTACATTCTAAAAGAGAGTTCTCATCCTTATTGCTTTGATATTTATGCCGCCGCTAGCTACGTGGACTTAATAATATCATATACCAATCACAATCAATAGATCCATAATTATTGAATATGAAGATTGAAGGTCGTTTTTACTTTTCTCCTTAATTAGATGCAATAGACACTTCACTCGTCTCTACCTGCTTTTTCCTGCCTGGGCCCACTTCAGTATTGGTCAAGCATCATATAATTACAGAAACAACACTAATTTTAACGTGATACACACCTCGATCACTTTCTTCCCCCCATTTGTTTTTTCCGAAACCCCTAATAATTTCATACATATAATTAGAAGACATGCGATAAGTTAAATTCCATAATTATTCAATCAATTAATTCATCCAATTTCATATGTTAAATTAATAGAAACAAATTTAAGTGCATATTTGTTTTTGGAAGCTTTGTCTGCATATTTTTTTTTTGGAGAACCTAATGATAAATATAAAAATGTAACTAAGTTTAGTCCTAAACTCATTTTGTTTTAAGTCTGTTTTTACTCATGCTGTTTATGTTGTTTCTGGTTTGTACTGAACTTTGCTCTTTAATACAATTTACGTCTCTTCATTAAAAAAAATCTATTGTTCCTTTTCCAATTTGTTCTGGACTGGTTGTAGTCTCTTTTCTTTTTGGACAGATTGGTTGTAGTCATGACTCGCGCATAAAGAAGCCTCAACTCAACCGTTATAGACATGGGCCTCCACACGATCATTATTAATTACTGAATCTGGAAACCTTCTAGGGTTGGGCCTTGAACCAGCCTGATAGTCTGAAGAACTAAACTTCTTACTTACACGAGAATCTTTTTAAAAAATAAATATTATGTTCTTATTAAAATTCTGATAACAACCTCATCCTATTAGCCAGGTTATTAAGAACATCCAAATACTCGTCAAAAGAGACTGGATCATGAATTTTTCCTTCATCAGAAGAGAGTTTAATACTGTTGCTCATAAGCTAGCTACCCATGCTCACAATGAGTCTTTAGACTGGATCATGAAACATAACCAGAGCTAGAGCTCCCCAAGCTCCCAGCGAAAGATTATAATATATATTTTTGTAAGTTAAGAGGAGAAAGATTTTTTTTAGTCCTATCAAACTCGCTCCATTTATATAATTGACTATTGAGTAGCAAGTTGGCAAGTTAGCACTGACTAGTAAATGCATTCATTTGTCAGCAAATGACAGCATACCTTATATCACACATTGAGAAGGAAACTGAAGAACAAGGGAATTCTGACCCTGCCTTGAAATAGACAGCTCACAAAATGGTGTATCCAAGCACAACAGTTATTAATAATTTAATATTTTTCACTTGCTAAAAATCCTTTCAGAATGTATACAACTATTTCCGCATCTTTTTAAGTTTCATAAGGTGTAAAAAAAAAATCACAAGCTGTTATAATTGAGATACACATTTTACTAGTTTTTCTTGCCCCGATTCCCCTCCTTCCATCAACCTATTAATCATCCATAAACATATTTAGTCTTAGCTTCTCCACAAAGAGAAAGACAGTTAGCATCATCTTCCATTTTACTTCGGATGGAAGGGGAATCGAAGCGTAAGGAGCAAAGGACTATTCTGCAGTTGTATCTTCAACAACAGATTTCTTGTATTCGGGCTTCAGCTCATACGTTCCTTGATTGGCACCTCTTTTATTGTACATGCACAATTCATTCAGTATCTCCTTCAAAAATTGCTGCAAAGAACGGGAGGGAAAAATCCACATATCAAATGTTAGAATCAAGTCAAAAGTATTTAAGTGTAAACATTTTGAAATTACATATCGAATATATTATTTAGTGAGACCATAAGCAGATTACAAAATTTGGCCTTCAAAAATAAAATATAAAGTATAAACATTTAGAAGAATATGGGAACTGGGTATTCTATCTTGGAGGTCCTAGGTTCAAAATTCGTTATAGGAGTAGCCTCCAGGGACCAGAAAAAAATGTTGAATTTTGCATTAGGATACTCATACATACAGTGCTGAAGATATCTGCACATTGCAAATGTCTTTAATAAAGACAAATATTATGCAATATGAAAATAGAAAATCAATTTCCATATTTACTATAACCACCACATAAAGCAGCGAAGTCTAACCCAACTAATAAATTCCAGAGATGAAATGTGTAGTCAAACCAAAATTTTTAAAGTCAACCCCCCATCCAGAAAAAAGAAACAAGACCGTAAAAAAGAGGGTAGAAAGGCATACAGCAGGTTGATCAGTCTCTTGGACAAGCTGCTTCAAGGCCCAATTAGGCTGTCTTTCAAATAGCTTGAACATTATATCCTCCAGCTCTCCACGATCACGTCTTGTTCTCTTTGTATCTGATTGTTTCACTGGTTGTGTCTTCTTCTTATCCTGCGACAGTTAGTTTGATAAGAATAATCTTAATTGCAATTCATACAAATTTCTAATCATTAAAAAATACTATCCATACACTAAGCCCTACAGTTTATCTAATGCAAGCACTTGTGGTAAAGCCAATTAGCAAAATGTCAATCAACATGTAATGTAATATTGTTTATACAATTTATATAAAACGTACCTTTGAATTGGATGAAACTAGACCAACCATTCCAGGCATGGGCCTCATGAGAACTCCACGATCATTATCAATAACCTTCCAGAATCAGGAAAACCAGATAATCAATATTTTCCATCATACACATATTATGCAATAAGCCAAGAACTACATAGGAAAAACCAAATAAGAAATAAGAAACAACACCTGTATTTGTCGATTTTTAATCATAGATTTGTTTGTCCTCTCACGGCACAATTTGCCATACTCTTCAATATTTTCACCATGGGGTTTCATATCAAATTTATGTTCTACTTTCCCTTCCATGGCAACCTTGCCTAACAAGAACATAGTGGTTGTTAGTTGTTACCCAACTCAAAGTACCAAGCATAATTAAGACAACTGACATAACCAAAAGCAGAGTATATGCAATTCCTTTTCATCTATTTTAAAATATATAACAGGAATTATGGTGAGTTAGTGACTAAACATTTTTCGCGTCATAATAAAACAAGTTAAAACTTAAGACCTGTGAAGCTTAAATATACAAACACTTTGCCTTCTTGAAGTCTCTCAACAAAGCAATCCAAATTACCAACCTTTCAATACTAGTTTTCAGATTACTGTGCAAACATTTCAGAAAACTTGAATGACACATAACGCACATTCTACTACTGCTAATACTAACACCACATATGATCTAGAATAGCTAAAAAGGGGGGGGGGGGGAAATTACATCCAGCACTATCCTATCCTGTTTACTCACATCTTGGCCACAAACAGAATAAAGGAGTTACTGTTCACTTAAATTGTAATGGGCTAATATCTATATCCTGTATTGTTTAAACTCAATAATCAACCAAAGTACAAACTCAGATTTATTTCAGTCTTACAACTTGCCCATCTTGACTTAGACATTAAACTCCAAATGTAACTCCTATAAGACAATCTACAACCTGGGTCCTGGGTGGTATCTTTGCTAAATATAGTGTTCCATTGAAGAGTAAGGCATGAAATGTTTAGAAAGAAAATAACAACAATAAATATCATTAATCAATGCTTAAGTTGAGTTGTTATTATATCATCTACAAGAGGTTAGATATCCAATATAGTAATATTGATGCACCACTGTGTGGCTCCACTGGAGCAAACTTTTAAAATAGCTATCAATGAATAAGAACAATAACTAACTTTAAGCTGATACCACAATTCTTACCTTGATTTGTCTCAGAGAAGACACACATAGGAACAAAGTCCTTGAACATATTTAAGGAATAAGTTTTTGGCATATTCACAGCTTCGGTTCCCGCCATCTCCATTGTGAACTGTCGTAATTACTATGCGTTAGAAAACGGATGAAACGCATGACAATCTCACATCATTAATGAATTGACAAAATTTAGCAGAATCCTTAATTTTATTGGGATAATTGTTGAAGCTTACATGTCAATATTCTAGCACAATTAGTAAAACATCAATTAGATAACAGTAAAAGACGTATACAATAAGCATTCATACTTCAGAGAGCTTTGACATCAAAATGTTTATCTAGGTGCATTTAAGCAACCAGTAATCATGAAAGTACTTATGATTCTGCAAAATGCACAATAAGATTAATATGCTGCCAAAATTACAATACCAGTTATCAGATACTACAAGTGGTGCATATATTAATTAAGTAGGGTTTTGAAATAGTTGAAGAGGATTGACAACAAATTGTCTAAAAGTTCAGCAATACATAAGAGAATATATATATTCCCACATATATAAATATCTGGTAAACTCGCCGACTTCCACCAAATAGCATCACTCTGTCTTACCATCAAGAATACCAAAGTCCAAAGCGAAACAATTTGAAATAAGCGCAGAAACACAAACGAAAAGATGAAATTTCAATAGAAGCGAGAAGAACCTGGAGAGCGGAGGGATCGTCGGCGTGAAGAGGATCAAGAGAGAGTACGACCTTGGCGAGAGGTTGGGGATGGGACGGAGGATGATTCTGCCACGACTTGGCTACCACCAAAGGGCACTTCATCAGCCAAACCGATCTCTCAGCCTTGGAAGTCTCCAAGTTATTGCCGCCACTGCTACTATAACTGTGATCTTCATCCATCTCGCCGTACTCTAAGCTCTCTAGATTCCCTCTTTCTCTTCCCTAACTTCGCTGCTGCTGTCTGAAACTGGAGAGCCGAAACGCTACCCTGTACATGGATCCAACTTGAAATAGATAGACTTGAGTCTGCGGTCCGGTCAATTTCTTTAAACGTACATCAAAATTAATAAATAAAGGAAAAAATGGCTTTTAGCTTGGAGGCCTACATTTATTAGATGGAGCTATTGGACTTGGAAATATTGGGCCCAAATGAATATAGGATTAATTTGGGGAGCCCAAAACAATTGTTGGAAACACTACCAAAGAAAAACTTGCCTAGATTCTTGCAGTTACGTCTTGCCTTAAAATTCCGTAAAGATGATTTTTTTTGGTTGATATGTAAGCCTCGAGTCTAAGGTGAATAAGCAAAATTCGGCATTTGTGGGAGAAGGAAACTACCGAGTAGGAGAGAAGAAGCGCTAAAAGGCAAAAATATCCAAAAGGCGTTGGACTAAAATGATAATGTTTGTTTTAACGTCACGCTAAATGTTTCTCTCCATCTTTGTCAATCCGCTAACGCTCAGGAAAAGAAAGAAAGAACAAAGAAGAGCCACGTCTCGTACTTCTTAGCTGATGGGTATCGTTGGGTACACTCGCAAGTTTCTTAGTCCAAATATTTATAAAAGATTTGACATATAAAGATTTTAAGTCTAATTTTTTTTTTGAACAGTTCCAATTTATAAAATTTATAAATTAAATATAAAGTGAGTTTATTATGCAACTTATTGCATTATGCAATGAGTATATGATACAATTAGTGCCATTAATACAACATACCCATAATGCTATATATTCAATAAAAATCGCATCAATAATACCAATTATATCATTGTAGTTGCATCATAAACCTACTACTCTTAAATATATCATATAGATAAGCACACTATTGGTTATTATTTGATTACAAAAATTAATTTTCTGTATATGGGATATTAATCCATACATGGACCACACCTTCACTGTGTTCCTTTTCAATTTATCCTATCTTCATGAACCTTTCACTCCACTTGCCAGTTGCCCCAATAATAAAAGACCACGCGTGGACGTCCTATTGGCTATTAGCTATCATTTTTGTGCAAGCTACAATCTTGTTAGAAGCATTTCTCAGTATTAAATATCTGCTTCCCCATCCTAACGGAGATAACACATTCTCCTTTGCCATTAGTACCAATGGGTCGCCACTCGCTCTTGGCTTTACTCCTCTTGTCCCTCCTATCCGTGGCGGTGGCAACAGCCGAGTTCGACGACGATGACCTTCTAATCCGACAGGTCGTTTCGGACGGCGAGGATCACTTGCTTAACGCCGAGCATCACTTCTCCAACTTCAAGACCAAGTTCGGCAAGACTTACGCTACAAGAGAGGAGCACGACTACCGCTTTGGTGTCTTCAAGGCTAACTTGCTCCGAGCCAAGTTGCACCAGAATCTTGATCCCTCCGCCGCCCACGGCGTCACCAAATTCTCCGATCTTACTCACTCCGAATTTAGCCAGCAGTTCCTCGGCCTTAAGCCTCTTCGTCTTCCCGCTGATGCTCGCAAGGCTCCGATCCTCCCTACCAACGATCTCCCTACTGATTTCGACTGGCGTGATCATGGAGCCGTCACTCCCGTCAAGGACCAGGCATGTACATCAATATAATTGTTCATTCACGCTCTAATTCTGTGTTTTTGAGTTTTGACAATTTCTTTTCTTTCTTACAATAAACTTTTGTGATCAGGGCTCATGTGGATCATGCTGGTCATTTAGCGCTACAGGAGCCCTAGAAGGAGCTCATTTTCTATCTACTGGAAAGCTAGAGAGCCTTAGTGAGCAACAGCTCGTAGATTGTGATCACGAGGTTCGTACATACTTTTGCTTCTTGATTTATGGGTCTTGCTTTTTCTACCAAATCTTTAATATGTTCTGATTAGAAAATTATTCCAAAAAATTATTGGAGTATGATAATATTGAGGGCAAAGTTAAGGGGAGGTGGAGCTCTCTCCCTTAATATTGGAGTATGATAATCTGAGAATAATTTTTTAAATTTATGTTATGCATTTTTTAAAAAAAATTAAAAATACACATACAGGTTGAGGCGATTGTTTTACTATGTCTTTGACTCGATACTCTGTTTTTAATAACTTCAGTTGTTCTATTTATATATTTCAGGGCGTATATAATGCTCTGTTTTTCAACTAAAACAGAGATATAGATGTTGAACATCGTAGTTGTACATTTAGTAATCGAGGGAAAAAATTACTCAAAACGTTTTCCTATTCTTGTATTGCTAATATGCGTGGTGACTTGGTAAGTCACACAGTCAGCTCATGCTCATGATCTCTAATCAAATATTGAATACATGATTAACAGGGTAGTCATTTTTTTATTAGTTAAATTATAATTTATAAGATGTCTTGGAAGTTAGTTAAAATATCCACCGTCATATTGCCAAATGACATTTTCAGTGTGATCCGGAACAATATGGAGCATGTGATTCAGGTTGTAATGGTGGGTTGATGACCTCTGCATTTGAGTACACACTCAAGGCTGGGGGTTTAGAACGAGAAGAGGACTATCCTTACACTGGAACAGACCGTGGCCCATGCAAATTTGATAAAAGCAAAATTGCTGCTTCTGTATCTAATTTCAGTGTGGTTTCCATTGATGAAGATCAAATTGCTGCAAATCTGGTGAAGAATGGTCCTCTTGCAGGTTGTTAATTTGCTATTTTGATTTCTTTTAACTGAAAAAAATTAAATGGGAAGTGGAAAAATCTCTGACTTCTGCTTTGCTTGGCGCAGTTGGTATCAATGCAGTTTTTATGCAGACATATATTGGCGGCGTTTCATGCCCATTCATCTGCACAAAGCGTTTGGATCATGGGGTTCTTTTAGTGGGATATGGCTCTGCTGGGTATGCTCCCATTCGATTTAAGGAAAAACCTTACTGGATTATTAAGAATTCATGGGGACAGAACTGGGGAGATGATGGATACTACAAGATCTGCAGAGGTCGAAATATATGTGGGGTGGATTCCATGGTCTCAACAGTTGCTGCAATACATACTTCTAGTGAATAATTTTAAGGAAGTTTAATTGTGGTTTTCTGGTACTAGGCTAGTTAGAGTTAAGCTTATGTAAATGATAAGATCTGTGATATGTGTATTGTTGGATGCTCCTACAAATATCTCCACGTAGTAGCAGGAAACTGCTGATGCTCATTGCAGTTATGTAACTCTATTTGTATTACTTCTACTGCCGATTATTATCCCTTACAGTATCAAATATCAATAGTAATGACAATTAAGTGTCAAAACATGATTGGAAACCATTATGCATGAAGGCCTAATGCGTTCTTAGAGTTTATGCGGCATATTGTGAAATACCACAGTAACTTGACTGCATGATATATAACTGAAGGAATTTGGAAAGCCAGTACATAACGCTTGTGAAGTTGTAGGCAATCCACCCCTCACCCACCCACCCACCCACAAATTCTACATACCAAACAAGCCCTAGGTGTAACCCATTCAGCTTACGCTAGTAATTAGTGAATGACTTATTTTTGTTTAACAAGCATGTATATATGATATATGAATGACGAATCTGAGTTATTCTGCTCTAGGTCTGTTTGGGAGGGGAGAATGGAGCGAAAGTGAAGCGAAGGAAATTAAATAATATTATCTTTGTTTGATTTTTAAAAGTTTTGGAGGCGAAGGAATTGAAGAATTTTATGTCAATTCTTTTTTATTAATTTTAATTATCTCAAATTAAGTGATTTTAGAAGAATCTAAAGAAGAGAGGATTGAAGGAGAAACTTAACAAAGTGGAAGAAGAAAAGTTACAATTACTCTATGGAGAGATATTAGATGTGTTCTATCTGAGGGGGCGGTGACTCATTAAAATAAATGGGCTGCGTGAAATAACAAATATTCTGCAACAAAATTTGCTTACCAATCTGGATTCTTGTTTACCATCCAAATACTCTGCAAGTTAGTAAAAGGGAGCAAAAAGGTGTGGTTTGCTGATTAATCTCCTAAGAATTCTGGAAATATGCACATCTAAATGTTCGATTTCTGAAAGGTAATCTTCAGGAGAGGGAAAAAGGTGGGTGGGGGCCGGGGGAGGGGGAGGGGGAGGGGGGAAGGGTTGGAGGAATTCAACTTAGAGAATACTTAGCCAAGAGTGCGAACCCAACAGCAGTAAATACGGGAAAAAGAAGAGCACAGAAAGTGAGTGTCAGATGAACAAAAATGAATTTACAATGATTAGGAATATTTCGTTTCGTGATGCAAGCAATGTAATGAAACACAGGTAAGCAAAATAATTCAACATAACAGTATGTCCGATGAGAAATTCTATCAATGGGTTACAAAAGATTACAGAATAAAAAAATTACAAACTCCAAATTTTGGCAAACACTAAGCAAAACTTAACTGTAGCGTCATTTACATTCAATTCTTCCCACACAACTGTAGCACGCTTCAAATGATAAATAGCAGATACCGATTAGAGTGATCAATAGAGATCCATTCCCTGGTCCTCTTAAACTGCAGGCTTTTGATTACAAATCCATTGACCAATGGACAATATAAAATTGGCAATCTATGGTCTCAAGGCTAATATTTCAACAATAAATGGACAAGGTGATACTATTACAAACAGACTGGTATGCAGGTTCAGAGCTTCTTATACAAGATTTGCCGAGCTCATATGGCAAAATTGACACATTTCTACACTACAGATAATTTGTTATTTGGCAACTATATTTCATCCTCGTCATTAAGTAAAGCAAATGAAAATGGGCAAAACTTGTAACCATCTCCCTCATAAAACTTATTCTGGAACTCTACCCAGTGAAGCCTCAATGCATGCAAGAAAGCACTCAGAGTTTCCATAACCAGTAGCACACCAATAGTAGCGCATATGAAAACAATAATGCCGACAATGAGAACAGTGATATTGTTGAACCTGCATCAGTAACAAAAGAAAAGGCATTTTAAGACGTCGGGTAATTTCTTACAGTCCACCGCTGACATAACACAACTAGGACTTACCCCCAGGCCAGAAGTAGAACTTTGTCATAAAACACACTTGACAACTCTGAATGTGCCAGGCTGAACAAGATCAAAAATCAAGGAAAACATTAAGATGAAAGGGTATGATTAATTACAGAGAAATATTTCAAACAAGAAAGATATATGAGTTTTAAGGTCCACCGATAGAAGTCAGTTTTAAACATCTTATATACTACAAGTAATGAAACATTTCAATATTGGCCAGCTAATAAAATGTGTGCAAAGTGAACCATGATCTCCCATATTTAAAGGAATAAAATACATATCATGCTTCCTTATCCATGTCCATTTCAGTTCATGCTAAGATTAGTTCACAAGCTGGCATCAAATATTTTTGACTACATACCTGAGGGCCCACAAACGTAGATATGAAGCTGTATTAGACACTGCCCCAAGCACAAACTCGATTGTATGTATAAGTTGGTGGACAAAAACCTCACTGAACTCAAACTCCTCATGGCCGTCGGGAATACTATGTGGCTCTGATTCAAGAGGGTCATCACTGCTGTCAAGAAGAGAGTAAGATTGACCTTGATGCCTCTGAGGAAGAATAACATAAAATATTAGTTTGGAGTTTGGAACCAAGATATATCAATAATATATATATATATATATATATATATATATAAACAAAGTTTAAAGCATACTTCTTGGTGCTGCTTCTTGAGGAGAAAGGGCTTTGGAAACAGCATCCATGGTACAGCAACAAGTGCCAACAATAGTAACACCAGCTATCAATGAAACAGAGAACAATTTAGATGTGGCAACTGTCTAGAATTGCTGCATACAAAATCTATCCAAATCAATATTTGAAATTTTCTTACTTGAAGGAACTTCTGGCCAAAAAAGAGCTGGTTTTCGCCCAAATCATCAGTTGGACTAAGGAACATGTAAATCATCACATGATACAGGTCAGCTTGTGATCCAGTGCACCATTTAACAATTATGAGGAGCGAAAGGTAGCCAAACAAACTGTTTAAGAATATAATTTGGGGAACAAACTGGTACCTGCAAAAAAGTTAGGTAAGTCAAATCATCAACAATTCACATATAAACAAAATATCACATCATAAGTTTTCCCTATTACCAGATATTTATCTCGTTTCCGAAGTATTTTGCATTATAGTAGCTCAATACAATTCCAAGATTCATTTGGACTACTCCCAGTATGATTGACATCTTCATCTTCAAAGAGTTGAGAAATGGCAATTCACTCCGTGTACCATGCCACTTGGGATCCACACCAAATGGATAAGTGTCATGCACCTTTATTAAACCTATTGTAGAAGCATCTCTGCAAAAGAAATAATAAATAACACGTAGCTAGAATGAGGACGCCTTGCATAATAGAAAATATACAAGTTAAATAAATTATACTGATAAACACCTGCATGAAAGATCACGGCATCCATAGGCAGATGGCGCAAATAGTTCAAATGGGACAGAGAAAAACTCATTGTATATTAATCCTGTGTATATTGAGAACAGTGCCATCATCATAATAACATATCGGCCACCAAAAGTCATTTCTATTATATCCCCAAGTTTCTGTCATTAACAACATCAAGTAAAGCCAATCTAAGCATAAAAAAGGAGATATCGAACAGAATGTAAATAAAAACCCAGTAAAATGAATGAAGTACCTGGCTAGAAAATTTCTTCTCTCTGATTATGAAATATAAAGTTGCTAGCAATAAGCATATACCATGGCCCCAATCACCAAACATCACAGCAAAGAGGAATGGAAATGTAATAATTGTGTATACACCAGGGTTTGCTTCCCGGTACTTGGCAACTCTGAATATTAACAGATAATGCAGATAATAAATACAACAAGCAGCCAAGAGGTAATTTGGAATCAGAACATAAAAAATCACTAATACGAGTTGCATCATAAAAATAAGATGCAAGGGATCAGAGACTGCAAGAATATATTCTCTTACTCCTTGTCAGGATACAAATAACTTTAAAAGGTGCAATTATTAGATTACTATAACATGATAAGTAAGTAGATGTTAAAGAAAATTCACCAACATTATATGAGACTGGATTGAACTTACTGCAAACCCACAACACTTTTTCATTTTATTACCTTTTTTATATTTAAATTTGTTATATAATATTTATTCTGTTTTAAAATAATGAAATCAGATAATGAGAAATTATAGATCTTCAAATAACTACCCACTACTCTTATAAATGTGATATTAGGATAATGCTTTATGTATGATATCAAACATCCAACATTGTTTGACATTATGCTCGTAACCTGTAATTGTATATAAGATATCCTTCTAACCTCAAGGTGACTTACCCATAGGCATCGACAATTTCTTGGAAGGCAGAAGTAAATTTATTTGTGCGGAAATACGTCGGCGGTGATTCCTTTGTTTGTAAAACTTGAAATATCACCCCAACTTGTGAGTTACTGTCCATGGTTGCCCGCTGCAATGCAACTTGAATCTGCCAAAGTATTGAATTCAAATTAATTAGATAAGCTAGCAAATAACATATCTTACTCTCTGCATGTGCGTGTGTAATATATAGGTTGAGATGCACATTGTATCAGAAATACAGTTCGAGAACAAACCTGATTTGTTGCAAAAACAGGACACCAACCTTCTGCCACAAGACATTTCTTTGTCACATCAATGCTAAGCATATTTAGAGTGTGGAAAATGGATTTTTGCTTCTTCACCTATCAGTTAAATTAAAGAAAAGAAATGTCACGGTTGGAATGGAAATTAATTTCAGAAGCTAAGCAGCAAAACTCAAAACAGAGGCATTGGTAACTTGTGTTAGTGTTTTAGGGTAAATCTTTAAGAACACTATATTAGAGCAGTAAAACAAACCAGAAGGCTCCACTGCTCAAAATAATATCCAATTGTCTGCAAAAGATTGCTCCGGTGCAACAATCCAACATCAATGGTAGTCTTCATTTCAGAAAGTCTTCTTGACACCTACCACCAATTCCAGATTATGCAGTAATTGTTTCTGATGGCTTATCCACAATCAGACTAGGAAGAATATCACCTATCCAGTAAATATCTTCAATGAAGAAAAGTTGCTTAGGTAATATAGGTGTGCGTGAGTTGGAAAAGGCTGACATAACAAATTTAAGATTTTTTGTCAATAGCGAACATCTTTGTGAACAAACTAGCTATCATTTCAATATTTTCCAATCATTTTTATTAATTTAATCAACTTTAGCCTAGACTTCTTAACTTTACACAAGTTTCTTCCTTCACCAAATATTACAGGAACAGTTAGAGTCAAAGAATGTCATTTCAAAACAAAACAGAAACTACACAAACAAAAATTGGAAAAAGTACTCTCTCACTTTTGTTGTGGGGAAGAAACAGATTGAAATTAGTCAAATCAATCAGAAAACATTACTGAACGTGGATAATAAACACTAGAAAACCTCTTCAGGGAAACAAAAATGAACAACAACTTTTTAGTTTTACAAAAATAAAGAATTAAGATTAAGATGTAAAACAATCAAACATCTGAAATGTCCAAACTGAAGATTAAATCTGCAATCTTATTACAACTCTAAAGCAATAAGTAAATGCAGAAATTTTTTACATTCAACAATAAGAAGCATTTAATTTTATTTTTTGACTATAGGCAGAAACCCAAAAGAACACTATGAGTACCTCTGTAGTCATCTGAAATTGTTTGCCCAAATCATCAGTGAATGGATAACGATTTGCTCCAAAGGCGTCACATATTTTCAAAATTTTACTTTCTGCTCTCTCTCCAGAATAATATATTACAAATACATTTTTATCAACCTGTAAAGAGACAGATAATAAGTTTCTTTCCTTAGTTTAAAGGATTCAGAAAGTAAGTGTCAAGTAACAATAGAAGAGTAAGGTGTCAGAAAGGAAGAAAACGAGTATGCAGAGAAATATGCCAAACTTTCACTGTGAAAAGAATCTTCGCCATTTATGAATGTTTAGTGCTTCCTAGTAGTAAATGGCAATAAATTGAATCAAGATAATAAGACGTGCCAACAATATATATATCAAACTTCTGCAACAAGTCAAAATTTATAATTAAAGATTTTGGTATTAACCTTCTCTCCTGACAAAGGATCAAGAACAGGATGTTCAACCATGGTTTGCTTCAGAAACACATTACCCCTAGTAGCACGAAATAATATTCTTTCAAATGCCATTGATTTTTCTCTCGGAACAAGACCACATATAAACCCCAGCTTAATTTGCTTTGATGGGTCTGTTGTCATCTCCTACGGAATGTAAATTTTCAAGTATCATCAAAAGGAGAAATGAAGTAAATATGTAAAATAGTGTATGGAAACTACAAATCTGTACTTGTTCCAGTAATAATGGATTGTTAATAGAGCCTTCAACAGTGTTCTGGACTTCCAGCTCTCTTTGGTGAGCGGCAGCACTATTCTTAGCTGAAGAGAAAAATTCACCAGCCTGATATGAAATTAAAAATAAATAAATAAACAACTTCTCAACTTTATTTGTTGTAGGCTTGTAGCCTTATTCAACAAATGGAGAAACAAGGCCAGGCTAATTAGTCTGATAAGAATATTCATACATTTGTACCAGCATTCCAGCAATGTGCACATAATGAGATAGATCATATTAACTAGTAAATAGCTCATCTACTATTAGTTTTATATAAACAAGATGACCATCCAGCAACAAAACAAAGCAATTACTGTTTGAAATACTAAGTATCAGATTGGTGATTAGTGATTACAATGCTGGCAACATACACTTATAACAACCATACCTTCTGTAGAACGAGTTCATACTCTAGTAGCTCACTGTAAGTGTGTTGTAACTTCTCATTATTCATATTCATCTCAAGTAGCTCCACTTCAAGTTCTGCAAGTTTAACCTGGCCAGGAAGAAATGTTGCATTACTTGGAACTGGAATTTCTAAAACTGATAATAGTAATTTTGGAGCACATAACAACCTCCAAATTATCCAAATCAACTTCATTGTCTCCTGTTGACCTTGTTGAGGGTGATATTCCGGCCTTTGTCATTTGTTCCCTAAATAACCGAAGCTTACGTGCCATTTCCCCACATCTTTTAATCTGCATGGTAAAATGGTAAGCTTTCCAGTCCAGTGACAAATTCTAACCACAAACATTACATGATAGTATATGATGGAACTATTTTGTGTAGGCATGTCCATTAGCTATATTGACATGTTTTTAATAAATTAAATTGACCCAGCTCTTAGTTGAACAACCGTGGAAACTGTGTAAGCATATCCACATGTGTGAGAGGAATAGGAGCCTGGATGATAACATATTAGAAATGAAGATTGCATAACAATAACTTCAGAAAGCTCATCATATTGTGAATGCTGCATGTAGTTTCCTTTATTCTGTTAAATACAAATCAAATTTAAAGTATAATGTAGCTCTTTTTTCCCTTTTGGTCTTTTATGCTTCATAATTGTGATCATGTACTTGGCTAGTTGGCTTACATAAATTGGGGAAATCAGCATCACCAGTTTGAAGTGAAATCGCATCTTATACTAATAAAAAAAGAAAGAAATCTCCTTAAGGACACCACGCATTGGTGGATGGTCTTTCTGAAGATGCAACAAAAAGCACAACTCGGAAGACGGGGTCTTATATGCACCTGAGAAGCATATGTTCGTTGGAATGGGCTTTTCTCTGCATTTAGCTGGAAAATTGGCATAAAAGTGTATCAATGTATGAAAAAGAATAATAATCAGACATCAGACTTAAAACAAAATTCAATTAAAACATCAAATCATGTATGCTTCTTGTCTTAAATCATCACTGAAAATTATCCGTCAGATCCTAAATTCCTAATGTAAGTAAAAATACGAATTATATTAAGAAAATCGAGATTCATGCACAGGTTCACAATAACGAAAGAAAAATTGAATGAGAAAACTACATAGGAAGATCAATGCAGGTTTTGGGAGAGGAAGAATTCAAGTGTGATATACAACATAAGATCAATGATGAGACGCAAGCTGAGAAGAAAGGATCAACAGTGAGGAATAATAGCAAAGGGAAAAGAGGCGTACATCTTTGAACTGGAAGAGGCCAAGATCGCCGAGGTAAGAGATGGCTCGGTAAGCTGATTCAGTCGGAATGATAAGTTGCACAAGTTGCATTGGCTCCGACCGTAGCAGATCCATCGTCGGACAACAGCTTCCATCCGCCATCTGCACCCTCTGCTTATTGAATCGTATTTCGATTTCCAAAATGCAGCAGCAGCGAATGCGTCTGAATTCTATATATCATACGCTTGATCTGAGAGGATTTGTAGGAAAACCAATTATCAGACTCCAGGAATTGCTTGATAATTCTTCCAAACCGAAATACCAAATACCAAATTCAAATCGTTTACCGTACCAAAAGTCGTTGGTGATGTGTCCATTCGCACGCATGTGACCGACGATGCTTAAAAATTTATTCGAAGCCGCAAGTTGTAATATCAGATGAATAATAGCGTTTTACGACAATAATAACGTCATCGGTCATTCTGTACTCTTTTTTACGCGAGTATTTTCATGCATTTTAAACCTTCTCAATAAAATTGGTCTTGTTCGAGTCTTCAAGGTATTGTTAATAAGTGTTATTTTATATGTAGTTTACTTTAGAATAGCAACAGGGCAAATACCACTGCCTTTGCGAAATGAATCAAAAAAATTTCTCTCTTTTTTTTTGCCAATAAAATTTTTCTTAAATGTGAGACATTTGCACTATATCATCTTATGAAATTTTTTTTCTGCCAAAACTTTTATAAATCTGGCCAAAAAAAAGGAATTGTCAGGCTAAGTTAAACTGATATTAAGTTCAAGCGAATTTGTTTTTACGGGGTAATGCACTTATATATGGCTCAAATCTTTATAAATATTCAATACTTGTTTACGAGGAAAGTTATGAAAATTATATGCTAGCTTGAATAAATATTTTGGATAGTGTGACGTATATACTTTTAATTTTTAAATTTAAATTATACGGTAGTTAATTCTCTGTTTAAGCTACCAAGTACCGTCTGTTGGGTTGGAGTGTTCAGAATCGAATAAAACTGTCGCACTTGAATCAATCTAAATCGAATTAGCACAAATCGAACAAAACCGATCAATGTTTGGTTTGGTTCGGTTTGGTATGTCGAAAAACCGAAACAAACCGCATACACATACATGTATATATATGTACATATTATGTTAAAATTTTTAAATAATAAAGTTTAAAAATTGTTTTTTAGAATGTTAGATTAAATTTAGTCAATCTAAAAATTTAATTTTAGAACTAAGTTGATTGTATATTGTAAGTAAATGAAATATTACAACACTTTTTATTATTTATATTGAATAAAATTATATTTTTTATTAATAAACTTAAATATGTAAGTTTGATGATATAAAAGTCTTAAATTGCTAAATCGAACCGCTCAAAACCGTTCGTTTGTAGTTTAGTTTGATTTAGTTTGACGCTATCAACTTAAACCGATAAGTACACTAAATTTTTACCAAAAATCGCGCAAACTACCCGCCTTGGTATAAACTTTTTAAATTATAAAAGAGTAAAGGTCTATTGAAGCATCCGGTCATTTATTTTTAAGAAACGTAGGTATTTTTGAGTTTTGTTCAAATTAAACTTTCTCTTTTGAGTTAAATCGCGTCGTGTACCAGTAAGTTGTTTTAACTTGTTATTTGATATTATTTATATGACAATAATTCTCTGTCCTATATATGTTTAGGACTTGGAGAGTTAAATTGCATAGTGATTAATTAATGCACGTATATATATAAATAACTTTTCCTTTAGTAGTTACGGAAGTAGGCAAATGTCACATGCCTGCAAATCACGCGTTGACATTTAACAAAAATATTGAAGGGGTTCGAAATTTTTGGGGAAAAAAATGAATGGCGCTTAGTGAAAATGGAATTACGCGTAATTAATGAAGTTTGCTAGAAAAACGAAAAGAACATTCTGAAATGGATATAAATGGGCCAATTATGGTCGTTGTGAAGCCGATCATGGAAAATTTACAGGCACAGCGGAAATAAAGATCGGGATTCTGGACCTACAATGGCCACAAAAATGAAAACGAGGTCTGGCCCAAGCGTAGTATAGGGTATTCTACATTCGGTAACAAGCTCAATTCCAAATTTTTGCAAATAAAGGGGTCCACCCAAAAGGCATAAAAATGTACAGTACCACTGTACCAATTACCAAACTCATCGTTTCGTGGCTAGTTACCAATACCATATGCGAGCATGCGACGTATATTAATATTCGTCATTGTCACTGGTCACAACTCATAAAATAAAATGCAAATACTGATATATCATGGTGTTTGTTGTATTTCATTTTCGGACACGCTTTATGTGACTCCCCTAAATTTGCTGGTCATTTTGGTTCATTACATCCGTGCCATAAAAAGCATTAAGCTTGGAAAAAATTGACATAATCTGAAGTTCTCAACTGATCAGGATTGACGATTTCTTGAAATCGTGTCCATTTAAGTCAATTTTTCCGAGAGTGATTTATAATTTATATACAGGGCTTTTTTTATGGAGAGATATTTTTATCTGAAAATGATATGTATATTTCATAAATCAGGATTTGAAAATAATTCATGAATTTCATATATGTAATTAATTTATTTAAAAGCATATTATTATAATGAGTTTTGCTAACCAATGTCCAAACATTTTTTTAAAATGGTCAAAGGCTCATTTTGGTCCTCTATGTTTCACTCAAGTTTTAAATTAGTCCTTTATGTTTCAGAAGTTTTAAATTAGTCCTTTATGTTTCCCAGATGTTCTAAATTGGTCCTTCTGTCCAAATCCATCAATTTCTTAAGTTAATTGTTGACGTGGCATGCCGAGGTGGACACATAATCTCTCATACGTGTATCAGATAGCTGACGTGGCCTTAGACACACTAAAAACACCCAAACGGCGTCGTTTAAGCCAAAAATAAAATCATGTTGAAATGACCAATATGAAACTCTAATGAAATATAAAGGACTAATATAAAACTTCAATGGAACATAAAGGATCAATATAGAACTTCAATGAAACATAAAGGACCAATATAAAACTTCAATGAAACATAAAGGACCAATATAGAACTTTCATGAAACCTGAAGGACAAATATAAAACCTTTGGAAAACATAAAGGACCAATATAAAACTTTTGAAACATAAAGGACCAATTTAAAACTTGGGTGAAACATAGAGGACCAAAATGGGTATTTGACCTTTTAAAATTAATGAAAAAGTTTATAGCTATTTAAATTTTTTATTTTATTGATTTTTATTAAGTTGAAGAGGACAATAAATTTCTTTTCAGCTAATTAAAATTTTTAAAAAAAAGTGTGACACTTATTAAATAAAACTTATTATAATTAATTTTTATATGTCCCAATAAATTAAGTTTGTGAGGAATTATAATTACTTTTTCTTTACTGTATATCTAATAGATGCAAGCATATATATGTATATATGTGGCAGTGGTATATGGCTTGTTGAAATTACAATTACGAAGCTCTCCATGGGAATTCATCAAACATGATCACAATAATTTGCAAAGCTTGTGAAAACATTGAGAATAGTATATGAGAGAATATATATATATATATATCATATACATGCATGGTAATGCTATATTGGTAGGTGTAATAGTATAGGTATAGGAATTATATTGGTGTATGGAGTATGGACCATGATGTAGCTGAGCAGGTAACGAGGCGACTCAGAGACGAAGAAACCGCTTGCTGGTAATGGCAAATATGCCCCGGCCCATCACCTATATATGCCATGCTGCTATACTATACATATTAATTGCACAAACCCTTAGCTTAGCTATCGGCCCTCACCCTCACCCTCACCATCATATCATATCAACCCTTTCTCCACCATCATCTTCCTCTAATTAATTAAAACTGTCCTTTTTTTTTAATAGCGACATGTGATTTATCCAAACATCACCAACTAAAGAATAAAGATATTCGATCGATGCCAAAAAGGTAAAAACTAAGTAAACATAATTAAATTGTTTCTTAATTAATAGGAGGGTTTTAATTAGCTATGTCTTTATAATGCTTTTAAAAATTGTGAGAGCTAGCGCGCTGCATACTCGAGTGGCTATAATTGTTTCCTAAAGTAAATCAATACCGCAACAGTTAATTATCTAGGAAAACTTATACCTGTCAGATCCTACTATATATATATATATATATATATATATATATATCGTGGTTAAAACTTGTTTGTGAATTTGACGGTCTGTTCATTCATATCATCATATTATAGATGATGTCCAGAGATATCTAACATTTGCTGTCATTCATGCATGAACCGTCCAATGTCCATATTCATATTAAGTGCATTTAATTTGGTATGTGAGGATCGGAAAGGAAGTCAATTTGATGTTGACTATGGTAACAACAAGAGTATCGAATATTAAATAAAATGGTTTGAAAACGTGCATGATTCTCTCGATCGCTGTAACGAAGGAAACGACAATCAAAATCTATATGTATGTTAAATCAATAAGCGATCTTTCCATTTGATCCTTCCCCTCCTCTCCGGGTATTGTTTACTTCGAGCAAACCCGTGCTAGCACCTTACATTTTAAATCGCGTACTCGCATTCGCATACAGATGATATTAATTCTTTTAATTTTCTTCCTCATCTTGCAATCACAATCATAAGTCAGTATAACTAGCTACCAATATCAATCTGGCCTTTGGGTTATTATTATTTGGCCACTGAAGCCTTGAAATTAATGTCAATGTATTTACATTAACATTACAACTGAAAGATCCCAAGGAGAGACTTATCGTTTCCTTGCCTTAACGTATGAGAAGCATGATTAGTTTAGTACCGGTGTTTGATAATCCAAATCTACATCCACTACTTCACCAATTATCTTCTTGCATATTTATAATATATATGCTTTCATTTGACAACCATTTAGTATTTCCTAATGTTTTTAACATAAATATTATGAAGGTAAACTCTTCATATATACATATATATAGTCTATTCTTAATATTTATCATTAAAATGCCACTTGAGTATACAGTTGTTAATTTGCATCTGACCTATGTTTATAAAACAGCTGCTATATACAGTTGCTTAGCCAGTGATCGATAATATTATTACAAGTACTAATAACGATATTGTAGCTTTACAGGAGGAGTCTCACTAAATAACGAACAATTTCGAGTCAGAGCTACAAGTGGATATGCTCACCATTCTTATTACATTTTATGTATGTCTATCAAAAGAATTTTGGACCTTTGCGTCTTCTTTTTTTTTTTTTCTTTCTAGATCATAAAAAAGTTCCATATATAGAGTACAGAATATTCTTTGCTCTCTCTATAATAGTGTTGTTCTGTTCGATGAAAAGCCCAGAGTACTAATTTGTTTTTTTTAAAAAAAAATAGCGAACGAAAGCATATAATGTAAATTAAAAAGAAAGAGAAAAGAATCAGAATATATGTAGACAATGTATAATAGTGTGTGTCCCAGATTTTGTGGTTTTCACTGGGTACTTCTTTCCTCCAAGAATATCATTCTATTGCTTTTGGGTTAATAATTTATGCAACTTTAATTCTTATCCCCTTACTGTATTTGTGCATGTGTGCACTGCCTTTATGAGACTAATTCCCATGCTATTGAGATGCCCTCTGACCATTAGAGCTTAAATATAAATGTCAATGCTCTATATGTTGAAAATAATTGAAGCAGTGAAAAATAATTCAAATAAGGAACTAATTCTTTTAATTTTGTTTTTATTCTCTTTAATTTCTCTCTGATCTATTAATGAATATAGCCAAAAGAAAGACATCATTTTAAGTTAATTGAGTTGGACTAGAGAATAATTAACCCTTACCTTTACTTGATTTCCTTGATTGGACATAAATTGTACACTAGAACTACTCCCCAAAGTAAAACATAAATCAAATCATCCATTCAAAATAATTAAATCCTCAATCTTATACAAGGAAGGATGAAATTGTTGATGAAGAAATTAAGAGAGAATGATTATAATTTGAATAAGATATCAAAGCATGGGGCGGGGGATGGGATGGATAGGGAAAGGGAAGGGGCATACTGCAAGTTTCTGTTATATAGACATAAGCATGAAAACTTGGTGAGAGGAATCAAGAATAAAGAAAGGAGAGAGGAAGGAAACAAGAGTGGGAAAAGAAGTTATAAATACAAAAGAACAAAAGTATAGATGAAAGCGAAAGAGAGTGGTACGTCTCAATCAGCTGAAGGGTAGTGTTAGTGAAGCACATGTTATGGGCCAGTTTATTATACAAAACTAGGGAAATTTGTTGTAAAGTTTCTGATTCTTGCTTATAAACCAAAACCAGCAGCCTATGAAAGTATCATTAACCCTATCATATCATATGTACCTTCCCCCTATATCATTGGTGGCAGCAGACACTTGTATGCATATATAATTAAACATACATCACATGCACATACTTTCAGAAGCATTTAACATTATCGGCCAAAGAAGAAGAACCCCCCACCCCCACCCCTTTCTAACTATATCTACCATATGGGATGGGAGTCACATCCATGGATGTCTATTCCAGTGCCTAAATTTTATTGTTTTTCAGATAAGTAGTTGGTGTAAATGCTAGTTGTAATTCACCATTTATACGTAATATAATTATTTTATACTGCAGATTCCGGGGGATCGGAGGATATATATATATATATATATATATAATTAAAAGGAATGGAACTCAAACTAACGATATATCGAGAGAGATATATCATATATCCTACTCCTAGTAGTGTTCAAGTAGAATATGTGTGTGTGTGAATATTCACTTTTGGGACTGGACTGACGAGTGAGACGTCCGGTTTCAGTTAATTGGCAATGCAGGGAAGAGAAAGAAAGAAAAGATGGGGAGCGCAGGGTCAGGGAGTGTCGCGTGGCCTTTTACCCGGCCCAGAAATCGTGCAAAAAGATGGAGGCTAAAGTAAATGAAAATGAAAATTGAAAAATTCTATTGCTAGCTAGCATTTCCTAAGGAAACACGAAACCTATTTCCTTCCATTTTGATCCGGCAAGCAAACGGATAAACGGGAAAAAGCGGCTTCGAGTTCAGCACCAACCAGAAAGACAGATTACTGAATACTGAATACAAACCCAGAAAAAGAAAAATACTATAAACAAATCAAATAAACCAGCGGAACATAATGCCGATGCGCACATACACTTTATATTTATATCCAAAATTATAATACTAATGCTTCCAAAAGAAGATCCACAACGAATCTAAAAAAGGGCGAGCCATCGATTAAATCAAAACACCAATAAAAACCTCAATATAATTGCGAGTTTGCAACAACGTAACATAACATTAATTAATTAATTAATTCCGATGGACGAAACAAACATCCATCCGGGCATCCTCCGTTTCATGCACCCAGTGCAGATTAATCATTTTAATTAAATGAAATCCCTAAGCGTAGTACTCTTCCTCCTAGCTAGCTGGCTACTTGAGCTAAATGTTAAACATATAATACTCGTAGCTAATCAATAATTCTGAGAGTACGTACGTTGATGACAAAATAAGAGTTGCTTCATTATGAGAGAGAGAAAGAGACGTTAAGTTTAGGGCCTTGAGGGTGGAAAGAATTGCGTACCAGCCATGAAGGCATTGAGCGGAGCCGGATAGAGTGAAGAAGGGTCAAATATTGGGTTGGCCGTGGTGGTGGCGGTGGTGGTAGTTATGAGATTCAGTTGTTGGGCTTCAGCTCCACCGGAGGAGGTGTCACCACCGCCTGTGGTGTAACTACTTTCTGGGCCTTGGTCATAGAGAATTCCCTTGAACACGTGGCCTCCGATGTTCACAGCCGTTTGATACGCGTACTGCTCATCTGGACTGTCCATTGCGCTTACTCTCACGCATCGAAACACAGCTGAAGAGTTCACCTCCGCTGGGAATTGTCCCACTTCCAACCCTAATTTACAAATCACCCCAAAACTAGATGAGCACCAGGTGGGGTTCCTTTAATTGTCTCTTAAGTAGTCTAAAGGATCAATATTAATTACATGGAATTTTAATTTCCTCAGTTTTACTTCCAAACAGTGATATATGGAATGTCAAAAAAAAAGAAGAAGCAAGCTATATACATATAGCTAGGTGGAGCCGTGGAGGATGGATGACAACTATATATGGAGTGGAGTGGAGTGGAATTTAATTTTAATTTCACACACACAAAATGATATGGGATCGGTTAGGTATAGTGATAGAAGGCTATAGTTTTAGTTCCTCATCATCTTAAATTGATGCATTACTTAGGTTCTTTGGCTATATATATATATATATAATTGATGAAGCTAAGCCTAAGAGTGGCAAAGACAATATAATTCTTGACATGGATGTTTGAAGGATGAATTGAAAGCAAAATAAAAATTTGATAGCGCGAGTATGTTGTGTTTTTATGAAAAAAGAGAAAATTGTAATGTTTGGTGTACCAAGAAGTTCAGCTAGCTAGGTACCTGTTGTAGGAACTGGCATGAATGAAGTGGAGGGTTGATTTTCTCGGTGTCGTTTAGAGTTGTCAGGTCTAAATTGGTGGTCGTGGTGTTGTTGGTGGTGCAAGGCAGCGAGTTGTTGGTGTCGTTCACGGCGTTTGGCTGCGGGAACCCAAGTGCTCTTAACGTGTGTTTGGCAGTGAAAGCCTCGACTCTTACAGCAGGTCCTGCATCGAAGATGTGCACAGTCTTTCTTAGCTTGGTTCCCACAGTCCTGACAGTTGATGCCACCTCCAGACCTCATCACTGTGAATCCAAATCTGGTAGAGTCGTCCGATGCCACGTCGTCGTTGGAGGAGTTTCTGCGACTAGGACCCGCCCCAAATGACAAGTAGTTGTGATGTTGATAAGACGACGACTGTGGCCATATCTCGAATCCTTTGTTGTAGATCTCCTCGTTCCTGAACAAGAATAGGCTGTTACTGTTGTTGTTCTCTTGATCTTCTTCTTTGTTCTGTGGGCCTAGAGAGAAGAATCCTGCCATTTCTTCGTCTTGCACTCACTACTCTCCAATTCAGACTTACAATCCATAGCCCTCCCCCAAAATCCCTTCAAATTAAAGCTCTAGTTTAATTTGGAGTTGATCTAAGTAACAAGTTTAATATATATATATATATAAATATTTGACTCACTCAATCTTTAATTTTTTTTTGAGTACTGTATGTAAGGTAAGATAAGGTAAGGGGCCGGTGGGTATGGGTGTGGGTGTGGGTGTGGGGGCGGGTAATTCGTCTCAAGTCTCAAGTATGATCTTGTGGGTGTGGTTGGGATTTTGCAGCTTTTGAGAGGGGAAACTACTGTGGTTGAAAATCAAAAGAAAGAATTAAGGATAAAAGGACGGAGCACAGAGAAGAGAAGGTTTTATTTGTTGTGTTTGTGTGTTGGAAGCAATTATAGCACGGAATTAGAGCGTCTCTGCTACGCCGCCATGGTAACTGCACCCATCCACTCTACTATACATATACAAATTAAACTCTCATTTATGTTCACCAACCCATCTCTTTCTCTCTGCTTTCCTAGCCTTGCTCTCAGACTTGGACAGCGTGTGCTATGTTATGTTATGTTATGTGAGGAGATGTGTGAGAGAAAGAGAAAGAAGGGGGTTCGTCTCGTGTGCGTGGGGGAACATGAAAATCTATCACTCCCCACTTCACTACAGTTGTCTTTCAGTTTCATTCAATCTCAGCCGGGATTAGTGAATCCCCACTCCTGTTTTTAACCATCTAACGGTTGCCCTTCCTCCACGTGTCGCTGCTTCAGCTTTACCTTATTCGTCCTTCCACCGGAAAACCCGCTAGTACTTTCTCTGACCCTCCCTATAATTAACATTGTTTTCTTTCGATATTTTAACGTCTATGAAGCAATCTACCCAGAGTGGAAAAACCAATACAGTGCTTCACTCACATGCACCTCCCACTCTTCCTACCCATTCCACTTGCTTCCCCCTTTTTTTACCATAATTTGGAAAATCCAAAGTGTTTCTACAACTAAATGGGGGGGTTAATCTCCGTCTCGGGTCTAGTGTCTTTTTACCTGATGGACTGCCTTGTGTTTACCTATTCCTATTTCCTCCTTCCATGCCTCCTATTCCACTCTAAATTCTTCCACTAATCATTATCTGATTGACTCGCAATTTCACATAACACCTTCATTATTTTTATTTTTCATTTCCAAATTATATTACAACACCCAGGTCAACACCTGGACTACGTCAAATATTCGGCTACCTTTCACTACACACAAGGCAAGAAATAGAAATGCACACCCGTGTCATCTACCTGTAACCACATACACGCCCCTCCTTTCATCACTTTATTTTAAGCATTATTTACCTGGATTACTCAATTACAATTTTTTTTTATTTTTTTCTACTCAAGGAGCTACCTACACTTGTTCTTAACTATTTTCTCTTATGGGGTTCCCAAGTATAGTACATGTCTTTCATATTATCATCCATGTCATTAATGTATTATTTGCTTCACAGATATATTCTACTCGTGCCGGAAACATATATATATTAATTAAATATGTATCACTTTAATTTCTTCTATTTTAGACCCTACATTATGCAACATGCATCATAAAAACCTCTCCACAAATATGTGATTATTAATTTCCAATACGATGATTACCATTTTGAACGGTTCACATGTCATATTAGACTTCATAGTTGCTCCCTTCATGATTTCCCCCTCCTTCAAATTTGCCATGGGGAAGAAAAGTATCTCTTAAATAATTATGCAGCTTAATTGGTGATGAGCGCCTTCAGCCTTGCAAACCAACTATAAACTCGCATGTTACTCAACACATTATGAGAATGCCCACTAACATCTCAACGAATTACAACAATATATATGAATCATGGTATAAATCTACAAATGTTTTTATACTCTAACATCGTCATGTAATTGGGTTACATTTATGTTCATAAAAAATGTCAATTACTGAAGTATGAAACTTAAAAAAATATATATATAAACTGTTAAGTTGGATTAGCACACATGACCTTTATATATAGGGCAATGCAAGATATATATATAATATGAGAAGAACGTAACAGTTAGAGTGAAGTGGCAATTAATTAAAGACGTATGCTTTTGTGGGTCACTAAACGGCTATCCAAGGAGAAAATGTGTTGATAGGACTCATTATATGTATATTTAATATACACAATAATGATTTGATGCTCTGACAATTATGAATTTGTAGAAAAAGCTCGTGGTTGTCAATACTCATAGGTCCTAATTAAGACAGTAGTGTCTCAAGTCTCAACGTAAAGTTTAATATATATATTTTTCAATTAAAATAGTAGCCAAAAGGAAGAAAAAGTACTATAGCAAGACTTTGAATTTGAAATTATAATTAATCTCATACCGAGTGTTGAGTGGAACCAACCATATATGCATATATGGTCTTATTTGGTACAGTGTGAGTATATAAATAAATGAAAGAGTGAGTTGTTATTTGTGATTGATGAGCAGTAGCTAGCTAGGTGAATGGTGAAGAGTGAACACCGAATTTCTAGAAGTAAAGGAAGGGGGGGGGGGGGGGGGGGTAGAAGAGTACGTATAGTAGAAGCTGAGAATAGAAGTTGGGAAATGGTCAATTTATTAGAAGTAAACAAGAGGGAACAGCCATTAGCTAGCTGTCAAAGTGGAAAGCGATCGAGAGAGAGGGCACACATAACAGAAAAAAGAGTATTATTAAGAGGGTTTTAGGACTCAAATATATAAATTGCTAAGGGAATTATATTTAGGGGCGTCCATGAAAGAGTGAAATAAGTAAGAAGTGCATCACGTGAACCGCCTCAAACCTATCTAATTAAGAAGCCACTAATAATTGATTCCCTATTATATATAAAACAGGTAAGGACACCACTCCACCTTCGCTGCTCACTCACCGTACGCGGTCCTTCCCTACCTCAATCTTCTCTCTGACTCTGCTTTTAAAATTTTAATTAATTAATTTTTGTTATTAGGGGCCCGAGGAGACAAATCATCCTTCCCTTTTGACTCTCCAACAATATATATCCCACTAATTAACCTTATCTTCTCTTTCAACCATCATTGACTTCTTTTTTGGGCTCTTTTTTGTAAGTTTGAATCCCGGACTTTTTACTATATATGATTGGGCCAATTAGTGGCCGAAATGAAAATCATGCACTCAATCTTCGGTTATCGGTGCCTTCCACTTCCATCACATTCATTCAACCTGGTCAACCTCCCCTTTCTTCAACATATATTATATATAATCAATTGTATCCTGAAATGAAAGCAAAATAACAACACGTTTAATTATAGTTTGGACTTGAAAAAAAGAACTAGGAATTAAGACGAGTTAATCAATTTTATATATTAAGCACTCTTCATCAACCTGAATGATGAATATGATGACATGACGAGGACTCTAAATACCTCAACCTGAGTGCCTAATTAATAGGGTTGAGGTTTCAATTGAATTAATGAGTAGTGTTAATGTGAGTGATGAGAAGACGTGATCTTTGCTTTCAATTCCTACAGGCTACAGGCCTGGTGTCAGTGTTATGACTTGCCTTCTCCCCAATCGGGTCATAGATCATGATTCAATCCTAGACCAATATTCCATGGTCGGTTTGGGCTGGCCCAACAATATAACTCATTTAAATTAATTAACCATCATTATCCATTGATTTTCAACACAACTACACTGCGGGTGGAGTGAACTGTGAAAGTGATTGCTCCAAATAGTAATACTAATAATATGGATCTAAAATGTATACACGCCAATTGTAAAATGGAGACCTTGTGACTGTAGGACTGGTATACCTACATTCGGATAAACTTATATCGCGTCTTTTATTTTATTGGACGGGTTATCTATTGGGTAGCCTCGGGTATGTTATACGTAATAATTATTAATCATAATTCAGTCTTTTAGCCTATACACTTTCTTCAATGGTCTATAAATAATAATGTGTTAAAACACTTAAATTTTTTAAAACTCAAACTTTTTTATAAAATCATCTTCAAAATAATGGCAACACGTTGTTGCATGATAAACAGAATTTTCCTACTAATACAAAATATATTCATTTTTTAAATTTTTTTTAAAAAAAGTAGAATTATATTTTTGTTTTGATGAGTAGAATAAATAACCGACATATGGGTGATAAAGAGAGGGAGTGAGGAGTGTGGTACAATTATTATCAAGGTTTGTGAATGATAGTTGGGGACTTGGGGTCCCAACCACAACATCCCCATCTCTGGATCGCTTCACAACTTCTTCATCCTTCCTTCTCCTTCTTTCAGTTCACTGTTAGTTTTTCTTTAATTAAAAGAAAAATGAAATTTGTATTGTTGTTGAAACTTGAATATAGTCTGTTTCTAGCAAGCAATTGAGGTTGGAAATGGGGAATGTGATGAGATGGTCCCACCAAATGTGAAAAATGTAAGAGTAGTGTGGTTGAATTGGGCCAGCATGTGACTGAAATAATGATGATTGATGAGAATATAGACCCAATTTATGCATACTATATACATAATAGGTTTCTCTTTAACTCCTCAACCTGCCTCTCTGCCGTTTACTTGTCATCATGTCTCGCCCCAGGTAACACTTCCTTCTTCATCTTTTCTCTCCTTTTCTTCTTTATTTTAAATCATTATTCTTCCTTTCTCTTTTGTTTCCCCCTCAATTCCACCGTTAACACAAAAAGAACATTATCTTTTATCCTCCTTTTTTATTTTTAATTCCATTATCAGTTTTTTTATTATAAATAATCCAACTTTTATATATAGTCACGTCCTTTTCACAGGAAGTTTATATATATATATAATCTCATTTATGTATTGATTAATAAGATTCATTAATTTTTTTCATATTTCAAACTAGTTAGCTTGATGTGTCATGTGATATACAAGATAAAAATATTTTATTAAGTTCTATTATTAATGTATAAATAAATTCACACAATATACATACCTAAGAATTTTTCACTCATGACCACCCACGATGAATACGTTTTCAATGAATTTCAGTCTATACAAGGCAACTTGCTTAATTCCCTTCCCACTCCTTTTCTTTTTTTTAGCACATAATCAGAAATTCACAGTTTCTAATTTTCTATAATTTCATCTGATCTGTAGTACAATATATGCTTTACCTTCGGAGCAGGAAACTTTTCGAGAAAATTCACATTTCTCATATATTGTATTTATAAATAATTTTATTTTTAATTAAAATTTCAGAACCTAAGGTTATATGTTTGGTATAAATGTATGAATATGGAAGGAAGGAATGTAAAATTGAGTATTGTAGAGTAAAGGGATATAAAAATAAAAATGTGTTAGGTATGTAAAAATATGATATAAAGTTTGTAAAGTAAAATATTTGAAAAAACTAAAATACCTTTACTTTATAATTAAAATATTTATTGATAGGTGAAAATTAAAAGTAAAACATAACCTGTGGACATCCCATCTTACCGCAGTTATATAAACACAGTCACACTAAAATTTTATAGTTACTCATTTATATATATTTCAGCATTTCCCTTATTTTTTTGGTTTATGAAAATGGTATCCCACCAAGATTAATTATACCTCCTAACCTTTTTGAAAATTTATAAAGAAATTTACATATTATCTCACCAATAAAACCCTTATATTAGTTCTAAAGCTTAAACTCTCGTCTTGTCTTTATGAAATAAAAATTCAAACCTTAATCATTTGTGCTATTCTTGATTATATTGGCTCCAGCATTTCCTTTTGTATGTGCTTGAAAAATGACCAGCTAAAAGACAAGAAACAGACTATATTAAAGTTCAAGTACAGTCATCCACTAGACGAACAAAAGCAAGAGATTTAATAGAAACAGACATTCAAGGAAAATGGTGTACGTTAAAGCTAATCTAAACGTGTTAAGATGACTTCTCAGACTCGACTTTAGGGTAATATTGATTATGTGCATGTTAGATATAATAAAAATGGTAATAAAAATAGGAATACATGAGGGAATGAGAATAGTAATATAAAAGTGATGTGATATGAATAGAATAAAAGTAGGTAATAAAATAATTATTTTACCTTTATAATAAAAGTAGGTAAAAAAATAAAGACAAAAATATAATTTTATCACATTACAAAAAATAAAATATATTTAATAAAAAATATATTAAAAAATGTTGAATTATAAAATGAATTAGGTGATTTCGCAAGCGTGCCCTTAGACTTTAGGTCATACAATTTATAATACCACAGCATGGTTGCAGTATTGGGCTTTTCCTTACTATAGGACGACCCATATAGGCCCGGGGCCGGTGAACACTCTGGGTCTTCTATTTTTTTGCCCAAATACTGAAAATGGTTCTGATTTCTTCAACAATAAACATTTAAAAAAAATATAAAAATACTATTTAATTCTTGAATTTTTAGTCAAATTATTATTTAATTTTTAAATTTGACAAAAATATTAGTAAAAAAAAAAACACCATAGTTCACTCTTCCTCACAAACAAATTAAACAGAAACACTTGCATATAGTTGCGGCTTCTTTGTCTTCAGAAAAATCAACCCAATAGCGCACGTATTTTAATGATTCATCCTGCTTCACTTTTGTGCACCATACTTGGTACAACAGCAAAGGCCTTTGTAGACAAACTTCTCTTTTATCGAACATATTGTTAAAATCTGAAATAATCTTCATTGTATTATTATCATTGTTCTCAGAACCAAATTGGACCGGCCGGTCGGACTGGAAAACTAGAAAACTGGCTGCCAGTCTGGTTCGAAATAACCAAAAAACCGGTCAGATATAAAACCGTCCAAACCGGTCAAGAATCGTCCAAACCGGTCAGAACTGGTGGTTTAGACGGTTTGACCGGTTTTTGATTTAGTATTTATTGAGAATTTTTTGTGACTTGTAGTTGTAAGGATTGTTCTATTTCAATATTTATTGTTTGGTTTGTGATAAGACTTGAGACTTAAATATGTTGATCCTTGAACTTATTTGAAGAGTTTAATATGATATTGTGGTAATTTGAAACTTGTTCTATTGGTTATCATGTTTAGATCGAGATAGAAACATATAATTATGAAGTATATAATTTTTATGATATATTTTAGTATATTTAATTAAAAATATATATTTTAAATGCTACCGGTTCAACCACGGTTGGACCATTGAACCGTGAACCAGTGCCTCGTACGGTTCAATGACCGATCCGATTTTAAAAACATTGATTATTATTTACATGATCTGAAATTGGAAGGGTGCATTAATTACTTACCTTAGGCTTCCATTTTTTTTTTAAAGTCATTTTTCAACATCTGCAAATTGCAATAGCCATATGTATGTTAATGTTTTTTTTTTCCCCATTTTGAAAGAAGAAGGGATCATTAGAAATATTTTAGGAATCCTTTTATACATACATTAACTGAAGCTATTCATTATCCATGACGTAGTATCTGACCATAAGTGATTGCCAACAAGATTCAAGTTCATCAATGATCTCATTATGGTTAACACATTTTTTAAATTCAATTTCAGAAGCAATTATAGTGACTTAAAAGTTACACCTATTAGAAGAAAAAAACTAAACAATTATGCATCCCTTGAATATATATCACTTAAACTTAAGAGACATTAATAAAAAGACATGTCTTAGAAGGGTTTGACTTATTAAAGAAGGGTAATTTTGATAAATTAAATTTGGGATAAAAGTTCAATGGTATCGTACTATTGAAGTTCAGTACATCCTTCCAATCATGTAAAGTCATTTGTTAATATTAATATAAATTTACATTAATAAGGACCCACCTTAAATAGTTTAGGAACCAATTGATTGGAAAGATGTATTGAAGTTCAGTACTACCATACCACTGAACATTTACTCATAAATTTGTAAACAACTCATTCTTTTGTAGTAAAGAGATTAAATTGAAGAGTTAATATTTGATATTTCCCATAAAATTATAACAAATAAAGGAATAAATATTATCGACACAATATTATGAAACAACTAAATTAAAAAAATATTACATTATTTTAAAGGACGAAATTAAGAAATAAGAAGTCTCTCATCTTTTGATTTACTCATGCAACCTTCGATGTGGACGTACATCATATCTAAATGGTCCGCATATTATATATCCTCGACATCTTTTTGGAACATTGTAATATACAAACAACAATGTTTCATGGATACCTAACTGGTGTATGTACTCTAGATGTAATCGATACGGAAAACGACGTACAATAAAATATATAAATTAAATTAAAAGAAATGAAGCATTCATGCATTAGCATTATATATATAGTTATACTGACCAAGAGTGAATGCGTAATATATATCCCCTCCCCTCCCTGTACAGCTAGCTAGGTAGCGTGCAAACAACCATAACAAAAACGTTATTTTCTTTCATTACATCAAATTTAATTTGAAGATTTTAGATATTTTAATAATTTCCCTAGTCTCAATCCTCACCTATTCCCCTATAAAACCAACAATAATATAATGCATTGCATACAGACTAGGAAAATCAACGATATCTGATCTAATATAATCCCTTAATTAATTAGCTTGTTTGAGTCTGAGTGTCCGCAGCAATGGCAGCACAAGGTGTTTGTCCATCTCATGAGATCGAGCTTGTAATAGATCACCAAACATCCACCACTACTACTAGCAGTACCAATATTAATACCAATACGAAGCACAGTAATAATAATTCCCTCTCGACGATGATAGTTGCGAAGCGGTCGTCCCTAAATTGTGTACTAACGAAATTTCACGCAGGTTATTTCAGGATAAGCCTCTCCCTTGGTGGCCAAGCTTTACTATGGAAGGCATTTACTGAACCAATAAATGCTGAGGAGACAAGCAACACAGTGGAGCACGTGAGAAGCATGCTCCATCCCACGGGGTTTCTGGTGCTATGGTCTCTGGCTCTCTCCATACTCCTCTTACTGTCTCTTGTTTACGTTTTACGGTGCTTGTTTTACTTCAAGATGGTAAAGGCAGAGTTCTTGCACCATGTAGGGGTTAACTATCTATTCGCTCCCTCCATATCCTGGCTTCTCTTGCTTCAATCGGCGCCATTCGTGGCTCCCAAGACGCTTAGTTATTTACTACTCTGGTGGCTGTTTGCGGTGCCGGTGGTGGTGCTGGACGTCAAAATCTACGGCCAATGGTTCACCAAGGGGAAGAGGTTTCTGTCCACGGTGGCTAACCCGACGAGCCAGCTGTCGGTGATAGGGAACTTGGTGGGCGCACAGGCTGCGGCTCACATGGGTTGGAGAGAGACTGCGGTTTGCTTGTTTTCGCTTGGGATGGTTCACTATTTGGTGCTATTTGTGACGCTTTATCAGCGGCTTTCCGGTGGAGATCGCCTCCCCGTGTTGCTGAGGCCCGTTTTCTTCTTGTTCTTTGCGGCTCCAGGCGTGGCTAGCCTCGCTTGGGAGTCCATTGTTGGCCATTTTGATACTGCTTCCAAGATGCTCTTCTTTCTATCCCTCTTCCTCTTCACCGCACTGGTAATTAATTTATTTCATCATTTTATTTATTCTTTCTTTCATTTGAACACTACGTTTTTATTTTAATTTGTTCCATTCCATGAAGCACCTCCTAAGTCCTACCTAGCTAGAGTACTCCTAATTGATAACCTCAACTTGTTTTCATGCATGTACCAAAAAGACTATTATATATTCCACATTATACTACTCCTGCAACGACGGGAGGAATATTGAGACATCTTTGTCAAGTAATGAGTAGTAATGACAAATTAAGTGTACAACTGGACAATAGATAATGGACATATTAATTGATAAGAAATATAATATAATGAAATAAAATAAATAAATATTTTTTTTTCAAAATTGAAGTTTATCACTTGATTTTGTCATTTCAAATCAAACTAAACAAGGCATATATATATATACTCCCCGGAGGCCTGGAAGGATATATAGACTAGTTGGAAAATGGAAATGGAGGCTTCCTATAAATTCAACCTTTTGTATTGCGGTTCAAAATTTTAAAAACAAAGCAGAAACACGTGATAGTTCATTTATTATATATATAGGTCCGTGGACGTCGTACATAGATTATTAAGTCAAAATAATAGCCTTTTATTTTTCTTCTTTTGAAGTGAAATATATATGTGTATAATGGAAAATGAAATAAAATAATCAGCATTTATATATGGTCAATTTCAACAGCTGTGAGGAATAATCCTAAGAAGCGGATTGGTGAGTGAGAAATTAAAGCTGGCGCATATATAAGTATTTGGAGTACTTTTTTTGTTTTAGTTGGATTAATTAATTATAATGAAATGATTAATTAAAAAAGAAAGAATATAATTTAGCAGATGGAAGTGATTGTTTTTGAATAATATATTGAGTAGTGTGAATTACAGATTTGCAGGCCAATGCTGTTCAAGAGATCAATGAGAAGGTTCAATGTTGCATGGTGGGCTTACTCGTTTCCGGTGACGGTGCTGGCTATTGCTTCGACGGAATATGCACATCAAGTGAAAGCAAGCATTGCAGACATTCTTATGCTTATTCTCTCTGCTCTTTCTGTCTTCGTCTCTCTTGCTCTAACGCTCTTCACTTTACTCAACTCTAACATGCTTCTCCCCGACAATGATCCTACTGCTACCTTGCTCATTCATTTACCAACACCACAATATTCTTAGAAATATATATTATATGGAAAAAACTTAGTCCATTTCCTTATGTCCATTTCATCCAATTCCACCAATCATATATTGTATTTACACTCTCTTTCTTCTATGATTGGTCATATAAAAGGTGGTCTCCTATATTTTCTCTCTACTGTGATTGGTCATTTAAACACTTTTTACCACGTGTCATAATTATATTGGAGAATTAGATGAAATGGACATAAGTAAATGGACATAAATTTTGTCCATATTATATATCTCACGCATATATCGCCCATGCTACCTACCTACCTCATTATAACAAACATTATTTAAGTATATACATATATATATATATATAGGGTGCAATTAAAATTAATTAATATTGCCTTCTGTCTCTCTGTCTATATATGTACTATATATTGATAATTTATAAGTGATTTACCTAAATTTTCAAATCCCATATATTTACATAAAATATATTTGGACGCTAGCTAAAAGGTAATTACTTGGAGTTTTTTTTTTTTTGGCCTGGATAATTACTTGGAGATTGAAAAGATATAATTGCGTTGCAAGTAATTAACAACAAAATAAATACCAAATTAAAGTACGTACGGAGATTTTAGTACAGCTACCCGCCCTTTGGGCGGGGATTGATAAAAAACAGGTTATAGTCTCCATCATGTACGTTAAACTAATTAATTAACCACTAACCAATACTCAAGTTTTACGTTGCGCTAGTTGTTTTGCAAATATTCGTCTACACGTGTGTGCGCTCATCCCTTTTATGGTAGAAAATAGAAATGGATAATTTTACCTTAAAATTATGATATAAAATTTTAAACCTTAAAATTTATCTTCTTCAAAAAGTATTTCCTTAATATTTTATTTTTGTCTTTTTCTTATTAAGAATCCGTCTGGACCAAATTCGTCTCAGGCCCAGACGAATTTGGATCTGTCTTTCTTTAATTATTATTATTTAATGCAATCCGTCTGCTTGGTAAATGGATTAATCCGTCTGCTTGACATACAGATTAATCCGTCTCAGGCCCAGACAGATTTAGATCTATCTTTTTTTTTGTATTATTATTCAATGCAATCCGCTTAAATATATATATATATATATATATTAATTTTTAATAATATAATATATATAATTATTTTATATATTGTTAAATATATAATAAAAAATTAATTATATACTTAATTATATATATGTTTAATATTTTAAATTATGATAAAGATAGGTTATAGTCAACAAAATTAATCACTGTTCACTTAACTTAAGTTAAGAGAGTTTAGGCTTTTTTATAAATGAGCCAAAAGTATTTCAACTTACTTAACTTTCGAGTTAGATGAGTCAACTCGTAGGTTAAGTGAGTTAAACGAGACAACCTAATATATGAGTTAAACAAGCCAACCTAAACCCTACGAGTTGCCAATTTATAACTTTTATATAGACATGACTCTATACACACACCTTTTTCTCTGCTCAAATGATTCTCCCTATGCCTGCTTATTTTTCTGTGTGTCAAATTAAATATTGCCTTCCACGTTGAAAAAATGGTTCATGAATACTTAAGAGCAATTATATGCAAAAACTGTCCAACATAAAACTGTCCAAATTAAATAAGTGAGCCAGGTTGGGTTGTTTAACTCACATATTAGGTTGTCTCGTTTAACCCACTTAACCTACGAGTTGGCTCACCTAACTCGCAAATTAAGTGAGCTGGAATAGTTTTGGCTCATTTATAAATAAGCCTAAACTCCCCTAACTTAAGTTAAGTGAGCAGTGATTAATTTTTTCGACTCTAACCTATCTTTGTCATAATTTAACATATTAAAAATATATATAATTAAGTATATTATTAATTTTTTATTATATATTTAACAATATATAAAATAATTATATATATTATATTATTAAAAATTAAAATAAATAAATAAATATATATATAAAAGAAAAAAACATATATATATATATATATATATATATTTAATGCAATCCGCAGACGGATTGCATTAAATAATAATTAAAAAAAGGCAGATCTAAATCCGTTTGGGCTTGACACGGATTTGAATCCGTCTCAGGTCCAGACGGATTCTTAGTAAGAAAAAAGGTAAAGATAGAGTGTTAAGATCGATAATACTTTTTGAAAAAAAAAATTTAGGGTTTAAAATTTTATATCATGATTTTAAGGTCAAATTGCCATAGAAATGTATATACAGTGTCTTTGGAAGACAACCTAACTGAACTAATTGATGTCTTAGCCCTTGATGACTTTTGTGTTTCTGGTTAATGAAATTTTCACTTATCCACAAAAAAAAATCTGCAAAGTTATTAAGATTGTAAAGGAAGAAAGTAGTAGGGAAAATTTACTCTCTTTATCATTCACCTTCGTATGGTATTTATACATAAAAATAAGAAATTTTAATTAAATTCCTAGAATTATTCTTAAACATGGGGAACAACCTTATCAACCAAAATTCAAAATATAATATTCTTAAAAACTTATCCAAAAATATTCTTTCGCAATCCTAACTATTTATAAAATATTCAATTCAAGTATACATATATTCAAATATATGTATATTAATCTGTTGAAAAGAATGTCTTCCCATATTTTACATTTGTAATATAATAAACATGTCTTTTTTGGATGGATATATATTGAACTAATTAACTTAATTGATAATGCTATGATGAATACAATTTTTCAAATGTTGGATGTCACAGATACATTTTGTTTACTTCAGATTTTTTAATAAACATTATAAAAGTTCATATATATATATATATATATATATAATCACATAATACTCCCTCCTAGTAACACGTGACATTGACCACTTGATTGCAACAAGTCGGGCACAATCCTCATAAAATTCTCCTAAAGAAGGGACGTGGGGCGTGCCTCAGTTACAAGGATGTGGAGGCGTCCACGTCCTTCCTCATATGTTATAAATAGCCTCCCTCTATGAACATTAAGGGGCATATTACTTATATCACATATACATTCTTGCTCTACCATATACTTTCACTCTATTCTCATAGATCTCAACCACTAATTCCACAATTATTGTCTAATTATCAACTTTAATTTTACTAAGCACAGCTTTCTTCTTTAGGCGACCAAACCTGCTCTAACACGTGTCCTAGTCGCACACGGCATTCACAGGTATAGCCCTTGCCTAATGACTCCTATAAACGTCTCTTTCTCGAATTACGTAAATTTTAATCTTATTAAAAGTACATAATCAATCGATTCTTCACCTAAAGACAAATCCCTTCAAAGTTAAAACTTATTATAATCCTAAATTCCACTTAAGAATGTTCTATGAAAAATGAACATTACAATATATATATATCTTGAGATCCATCTTCGCACCCGCACCCTAAGTTAATTGTTAATAATTAATTTGATTTTGCATTACCTGGATGCTTTTTTGTGTGTGGGTTATAGTATATTCGTAATTTCGTATACAATAAAGTTTATATTTTTTTTTTCAAACAAAAAGACAATATCTTTACACAATATCAAGTATGCTGAAAACTCTATAAAAAAAAAAAAAGTATGCTGAAAACTGCAAGTGAGGGATTTTTTTTTTTTAATCAAAAGTGAGGGATTCCTGGAGTACCGGTAAATAGTAATTAACTTGCTATACGTACGCAGTACATGTACTATTGAATGTCAAATGGCTAATCATTTTTTTTTAAAAAAAATAGCTAATCAAATTAAACTATATATATATATATGCTCTATACAATGGTGCAAAATTTTGAATTGTGATAGACTTGAATAATAATTTTACCATTAAATCTCGTACAAAAAAACAAAAACAAAAACTCAAAGAGAGCAAACACCAATATTTGTTAACAAGTACTCTTGTATATTTATATTTTTTTTTACAGGTATTCTCCTATCAAAGATAATTATATTTGAGCCAATTGAGATTTTATAACGGGAGTAAATTAAATTCTCACAACAGAGATTTTTTTATATACAAGATTCAAACCCAAAAACTTACTTAAGGGAAATAGAGTATATCATTCCAACCAGTCATCTGTTGGTCAAGTACTCTTATACATTATTTAAAATTTTGTTAACAAGTACTCTAATAACACTTTCTAAGATTTGTTCCTGTTACTGTTAGTTAATAAAATTTGTAAATATTAAAAATTGTTAATTTTATTGACTTCTCGTGAATTTAAAGTCATTAAATATTCATTAACTAATAGGAAACAAAAAACCTTTCTAAATAGACATTCCAAATTTCAATGGCCAAATTATTCTTTTGGTCCTCAACGTTTGCACGAAGTTTAATATTGATCTTCAACGTTTCAAAAAGTTATTTTAGGTTCTCAATGTTTTTTTTATCAAAATTGGTCCTCTAGCGTAACATCCGTTTGGTTTTGCCATTAAATGCTGGTGTGGAAGGCTTATGTGGCACACCCTCTCTCCTACGTGTCATATTTAAATGACATGGCACCCTCTCTCACTCCAACTCAGCAAAATGATGTTGTTTCCATGGACATAGCAATGGAAAATTGAATCAAAACGGCGTCGTTTTGTTGAGTTTGAGTGAGAGAGGATACCATGTCAGACACGTAGGAGAGAGAGGGTGTACCACATAAGTCTTTCACGTCAGCATTTAATGGTAAAACTAGATAGATGTTACGCTAGAGGACCAATTTTGACAAAAAAAAATGTTGAGGACATAAAATAATTTTTTGAAACGTTAAGGATCAATATTAAATTTCGTGCAAACGTTGAAGACAAAAAAATAATTTGGGTTACAGGAAATTCACCATCATAGTTATTTAATTACCATGCATAGTACAATAAATAGAATAATAGATTAGAGGGTTTTTGAAGAAAAAGAAATAGATTAGAGGGTAAATTAATTAGTGGTCCAACCCCAACATTGATAAATTAATAGCAGCTGTTTGTAGCTAAATAGCCACTAGCCAGCAGCAGGAGAAAGCCAATTTGTTCACGGAATTGAATCACCTTTTGCAATGGCGTCAGCGTAATATAAGGCTAAAACTTTCCACTTGGCCAAGTCTATAATAATGATATTTCCTTTCCATTAAACTAGGCCTTCACCTAATTCCTACTTATGATTTCTTTATATTGCAATATCTTTTTCGTATCTATAATCACCTATTTAATTTCTTTTTATTATCAGATTAAGCAACCACCAATCTCAAGCTCATTCTTATACCTAGCGTTTATATGAAATTAAATATGACAGACAAAAATCTTCGTAACCATTGAAAGTTACACAAGTTTGGATTTAAAATATATCCATTTGTCCTGTTCAGTACAATCCCGAATTATTTATAAAAGAAATAAAACAGAAGCAAATTGTAGAATGATACAAAAAATACAGGACAAGTGGATCAGTTCTAGTGATTAATTAATATTCTTGTGAAATGATGGGCAAATCACAGAGCATCGTCAAGTTAATATTTTTGAAGTGAATATATATATAAAAAAAAAACATAAACATTAGGTATGTCAAAATCAAAGGGATTAGGTAGACTCCATATGACTTTTTATTCAGATACAGATAAACTGCTGCTTTTCTTATTGTTCTCCTATGAGCTTTACCATACAGGGGACAAGATGTGTCACGCTCATATTTTGTCTGCTATATATGTCCAAAGAAAAAAAATGCTGCAGGAAAAATCAGTCAACGACCTTGAGATTCTAAGAAAATATTAGTGAGCAGATCAAAACGTTTAAAAGTCAAATAAAAAGATTAATATATGACAAAGTTAAGATTATTAAACTTCAAACGTGTATAGTTATTTGACTATTGAAAGATAAGTTCAGCATAATTAAAATTTAAAAACTAGGGGAACAATCGAGCGAATTCTGAAACATCATCCTAGAAAATATCTAAAAAGATAAAATCTTCACTTTATATAATATATATACTTGTATACTATCTAGTTGGTTTTTGCATCCAATGTTTTCCTCCAATGGTACAGTTCTCGAACGTTGAACTTTAATTTCATGTATCCAACTATATTTTTTAACATAATTGTCAAAACTCAAAACAGTATGTAAAATATTTATATATATGACTACTAAGCCTAGACAGTTTTGTTGGTAAAAAACCACGTTATAACTTGTTTTTGGGTACAAATAGTATGGGTCAAAATTGGTTATTGAATGGATCAAACAATGGGCTTTAGAGTTAATGGGTAAGCTTGTTTATTAGTTTGGGTTATGTCTGGAAGCCCAATTAGCCCTTCACAAAATGATGAGTGGGTTGTCACTTGTGCGATTTGGCTGGGACTTGGGAGTTGATTTTGATGTGAGGTTGATTAGTGATTTTTTATTTGTAAGTGTTTTTTTTTTTTGCCAATATTTGTAAGTGTATTTATTGGTGCGAGTGACTAATTTTTTTATATATATATAATATGACCAATTTTTTTTAAGTATTGTCAAACATATTGTTTGGGGTGCCTCTTTTATTAGTATTTTTTGAGTTTAATTGAGAGTTTTGAAAAGAGGAAAATACTGTGGTTATTAACGAAGTGTTGTGATGAAATAATTTAAATAAATTATTTTATTGATTTAAAATTAAAAAAAAAGGAGTGATAGAGTTAAAATATTAACATTACTCTTATAATGAATAAAGTCAATAAACAAAAAAAGATAAAAATATAAATAAATATTATAAACTATACAAATTATCTCAAACCTCTCAATTTTTTTTTTCTTTTCCACATATATCTTTCTACTGGAAATAATCATGTTTGAACTAGCTGAGATTCCATAATGGAGGCAGAACTACCCCAACAAAGGTTTTTTCATATACAAGTCTCAAATTTGGGACCTTGCTTAAGGGAAATGGAATACCTACCACATGTTAGTAAACCTCTCAATTTGAAAGAGCTTGAAACTTAAGATATTAAATGGTTTAGAATGGTTTTTAAACCATATAACTCCATTTACTCTTTAAACATCCAATCAATAATTTATAAACTCACAATACTCTCAAACCATCTTTTCAACCAAATTATAAAATTAAAACCTATATTTTATTGAGTTTTTTTTGCCTTTATTTTAGTGAGGTTTAATCAATGTTTTTTTTGCTATGATTAAAATATCTGTCAAAGCATAACTAAGGGCTTGTTTGATAACTATTTTTAAGAACAATTTTTTGTTTTAGAAAACAATAAAACAAAAAACGTGTTTGATAACCTTGTTTCTAATCTTTGTTTTTTTATTTTTATTCTTCAAAACTTGTTTCCAAAAACTATTTTGAAAACTTATTTTAAAAACACAAAATAAAAGTAGTTATCAAACAAGCCCTAATTCTTCAGGTATTACAAGGCTCATTACTAAAAATATCATTTTCAATTAATGACGTTTCATTTCTATTCTTTTATGGATCGAATTCAAAATGTGATAATTAAAAGAATACAAACCCTTTATCATTAATCTCAAAATATTTATTAATGAGTAATGACATTACTTGTGGCCCTCCACAAAACCACAGTCAGTGCTTTTGAATTTGACTTATTTTCCCATACTTGGTAATGACATTACTTGCAGCCTCCACAAAACCACCTCCTTGAACTTTTTTTCCTTTGTAGTTGTAGCGCATTGACAAGCCAAAAAGGTTTCCTCTTTCTATAATAGCAATTGATGTGATATCAAATTAGATAAAGGCTCAAGGCTGCATTTGATTGGAGTTGAAGTTTAATTATATAATAGTAATTGTACAATTCTCAATATTTTTTGGTGATTGGTTCACAATTTTGTTACCTTTAATTAAATTCAAAGTTGGAAAACAATTCTATGATCCTTTAAAAAAAGATAGAATTTGATTTATGGGTATTTTGTATAATTGGGATAAATGTTATAGAAATGGGTTAAAAAAATATTATTATTATTTATTTTTGATAAGTTATATTTTTGTATTTAATTGATATAAAAAATTAATTATTTAATATTAATTGAGGGGTAAATTAATATTTTCACATCACAATTTGTTACAAACTTTTAATTATATCGTTTCATACCAAACACACTTTTCAATTCAAATTTTATTTCACCAATTCTAATTCCAATTCCGTAATTTTTTTGAACCAAACGCAACGAATATTTAATAATTAGTGCTGTCATGTTGACTTATAATAATATTTCTCTTATCATATTAATACTGATATTTAGGGCTAGTTATTTATAATACAGCAAATTACAGTTTAAATTCTTGCTAAAAATGCTCATATTTATTATTTAAAGTAATATTCGTAGAAAAAAAGATGTAATTTATTAAAATGTACGAAGGTAAAAAGAAGTTTGAATACAGGCAAAAAAAAAAAAGGAAGTTTGAAAAACAAAAGTTATGCTCTTTAATACAGTAAATTACAGTTTAAATTCTTGCTAAAAATGCTCATATTTATTATGGAAAAAACTTAGGTCCATTTCCTTATGTCCATTTCATCTAATTCCCCAATATAATTATGACACGTGGCAAAAAGTGTTTAAATGACCAATCACAGTAGAGAGAGAATATAAGAGACCGCTTTTTATATGACCAATCATAGAAGAAAGAGAGTGTAAATACTATATATAATTGGTGGAATTGGATGAAATGGACATAAAGAAATGGACCTAAGTTTTTTCCATTTATTATTTAAACAATAATATTCATAGAAAGAAAATAAGATATAATTTATGAAAGTAAATAAAGAAGTTTGAATACAGGCCCCCTATGGTAAAAAGAAAAGAAAAGAATACTATGCATCTTGAAAAACAAAAATTATGTTATTTAACAAAAATATTAAACATATGCATCTTACACGTATGATATAAGATATGATTTATCGTCATATCAAATATTAATATCTTACACTATAATATTTATACCGTATTATTATCTAATATACTATAATATGTGACAATGTCACAGTTGGTATCCAACAATCTATCATTTTTCTTTTTTAATGAACGAATAATTTAAGAGAGACTCTAAATTATACTAGAAAACAATAGTTATGTATATTTAAAAAAACGGTTGAGAGAGTCCTGCGTCTTGCCCCCGAGCTATAATTATCTATCCATTAACAAATACTTCTAAATACTATTGTATTGGCGTAACGCAATCTTAATTTTGGCACAAAAGATTGCATTATAAATTAACTTCTGGTCCAAAAAAGATTACAATCTAAATTGCTTTTGCATATTGGGGGAAAAAATATGCAAACATTCCTGATTCCTGAAATAGGCTAGACGCAGGGATGTACCATGTTTGCATTCACTGAATCTGAATGATACAGAGATTGTGCCACGTGACATACACTACATGGAAATTTCATGAATTCATTGGTCACCCAAACCCTCCAATTATTTATTTTTATTTTTCCTTTCTCCGTCCTAACTCCTAAAACCCTTCCTTTCCCCCTTCCAAGCATCACTCTCATGGAAAACGAAAACTAGCGCGCCCTTTCTTGACAAACTCATACTCTCAGCCGAACCCACTGTTGTTGAGGTTCAAGCATGGTGGCTCTAGCTACAGTCGCCCCCTGGACCCCCGAGGACGATCTTTTGCTGAAGAATGCCGTTGAGGTAGAGTTTGCCTTTCTCCACCATTGCTATTCATTCTCCAACTTCCTTCTTTCTTGGCTTCCAATTGAACCCGCTTTTAGTATCTTGTTATCTTCTACATTTTGTACCAACTCTTCACTTGTGTTCTTATTTCTCGCTCCTTGTGCTTCTACTTCAAGAATCAACGACTTTGAATTCAACCATGTCGGACACGGAAATGAAATTGATTTTTTCTTTTCCTTATATCTTGCTTTATTTTAGTTTTGTCTCTCGCCTATTTAATGGCAAGTTAGTGAATTCACTGTGAACCATCCAAGCGTACCTTCCATTGGCAGTGTTGTTCTAATATCCCAAGTATTTTGTTATTACTGCTACTGATGTTAGGAAAATTTCCTTCTTCCTTCTTTTTTTATTTTCTTAAATTTGGGAGACTGAAAGGCAGAGGAAGTCTCCAATTGTTGCTGAATTCTGTTTAGATTAATCTATAATTTTCTATTTGCAGGCTGGTGCTTCCTTAGAGTCCCTTGCAAAAGGTGCAGTGCAATTTTCTCGAAGATTTACCATTAGAGAAATACAAGACCGTTGGTATTCTCTACTCTATGATCCAATCATTTCTGAACAAGCCTCTGCATGCATGAATAATGTCGACCTTTCTGCTTTGCCTCTCCCTTCAAAATTCAGCAAGTTTGGACATTTAAAAGAAAGAAAATCCGCTCCTGTTAAGAGAAAAGCTGAAAGTGTTCGTAGCTCTTACTATGCTATGCGTAAAAGAATCTTGAATGACACCATTAATTCCTTGAACTTAAGTTTTCCTATGGGGCCCGAAAGTAACAATAATGTAGGAAGTGGAATTGAAGCATTACCTGAAAATTCCTTGCCGGAAGGTGCAGCCTCAAATCATTTTGGTTTCCAAGGATCAAATTTTGATCATATACACTGTGCTTTTCCAGAAAATATGGTGGATGATAATCTTGAAGCTACTGAAGTTACTGCCCATGCCTTTTACACTGGAGCTGTGAACCCAGTTGAAGAGGACCTGTCAATTGACCCAAAAAGAATACTCAAAGAAGAAACTCAAATGCTTGGAGACGAAGTGTCTCTTAGTGGAGGTGTTGAGGAATTTGGTGATATAAAAGAATTGCCTATAAATAGCCTGATGGGAGATGATAATTTGGTAAGACTGCCTTTGTCAACATTTGATCAGATCAACAGTGAACCTGGAAATTTATGTTCTGAGTTTGATGGAAATAATGTCTTTAGTTCATCTGATTTAGAGTGTGGAACATCATTTAATACCTTGCAGTTGTCTCCAATTCCTGAATTGCCAATCTGGAGAGACGAGGGCATCGAAGAACCTGATGTTCTATGTGATGCTTTTAAAAATTCAATTGATTCTGGGGAGGCTTATTTGGAAGAACTGTCCAATTCTCTCTTGAACTTCACTAATGAAGAAGAACTCTATTTAATGGACGTTGATGGAAAAGATGGGTTTGATAAGTCTTTTTATGAAGGCCTAAGTTCACTTCTATCAAATTCACCAAATGATGTGACTTCAGATCAGATACCTACAATAACTGAAACAGAGACATCAGCGGCTTCACATTCACATGTTACAGATCCATCAGTGCTGAGCTCCAGTGATGTAAAAGTAGCTCCCCGATCAGAAGTCCAAATGCCATCTTATGCCTCAGCTAAAGACCCTCGATTTCCTGAATTAATTAATGGAGTTATTTGCTGTGTATTAAATACTGAGGATCCAGAAATTCCATCCAATGAGGACGTTTTCCTACCTTTTGATGTTCCCCCTTCAACTATGCCCTCTTCATTTAAAGTAAACACACCAATTTCTTCATCAGTTGAGGATTTTGGATATAGCCACAGAACTGCTGGAAGAGGTACCATTCTAAAGCAGGCGGAACTAAAGACCCTCGGAGAACCTCACGTCTCTTCTAAATTGGTGGGATCTCCTCCCTTGCTGGGACCTGTTGTTAGTTCTAAGGTGAAATGTGAGTTGCCCAATAGTCATGCCTCATACACAGTTTCCCGGAGTGCAGTTATGGATTCTACTGGTCCCAGTGAAATTCATTCAGAAAAAACAAGCATCAGGGCTCTAGTACATGCAAATTCAAAAGAAGATGCTGCCAATATTGGCTTAGCAAAGCATCTAGGCAATGATTTAGCAAATTCTTTCAATGAGAAAACATCCCATTTTTCTAATAGCTTAAGAAACTATCCTCACTCTATTGCCTCTGGCATGAAAAAGGAACAAGATGCAGCTAAGCCAATTAAAGATAAAAAATTGCCACATGAGGAAGTGATATCGTCAGTTGTCGAGTCAGAGCTAGTGGCAAATCCTCCAACATTGGAGCAGGAAGAGCAATATATAGATAGTGATGATGATGTTCCTTATTATTCTGACATAGAGGCAATGGTAAGGCGTGTAGTGGCATCCCTTAACCCAACAATTAGCTTTACCTTTGTTGTATTTGCTGTTAATTCTAACTTTTTTCTTCTCCTCTCACAGATACTTGATATGGACTTGGATCCTGATGACCAGGATATGTATTATTGTGAGGAAGGTATTACTCAGATGTAGACTTAGTATAGTTGTTGCTTGCTTTTTGTTGTTCGGCATCCAGTTTTTCCTGAGAAGGGAGCCTAAGATGACTGATGACCATCTCAATGACATTCATTGCTTTACAATGGTTCTAATGCACCATACTTCTCTCTTTTTTATTTTTTCCTCCGAGTGATTGTATTATACAGTTGCTAAATATCTGGAATTTGTTGAGTTTTTCCTAGGTCAGTTTATGATTATATTTTCATGCTGAATATGGCTAACATCAACTGATGGCATTATTCAGTGTTTAATGCTATATCTGTTACCTACACATTTTGTTCCACACTTCCAATAGTTTTTGCAGTGTGAGTCTCATAATCATATGTTTGTGTGAAGGGAATATGCATAATTTCTTTGTTTTCTATTTCATTTCTATGTTTGTATCATAGGTTAACAAGTCTAAATTCTGTGTTCTGTCTTCAAAATTAGTATTACGATATCACCATGAGGACGCTAAGCGAGCTATCATAAGGCTGGAACAGAGTGCTCATTCTTCTATGCAAAGAGCCATTGCTTCTCATGGAGCATTGGCCATTCTTTATGGTCGCCATTCCAAGCATTATATAAAGAAACCTGAGGTATTTGAACACTGAAACTCTTTTACTGGACCTACCTGAAATTATCCTTCCCTTTATATTTCTTGTTTTTTTAATGCATTGCAAGTTTGTAATATATTTTTCTTAATTAGCTATTTTATTCAGATTCTGTTTCTGACTGGAGTCAGTGCTGTAATTTAAAAATTGAAATATGGCGTGGATTGTGATCAAAGTCAAATATTTTATAATGTCATAATTAGACAGATTTGTTCTACAATTGCAAGGAGATGTGCCTCAAAAAGTACTCTGTATTCACATCCAATGTTGCTAAGCACTGAGGACTGAGCTTGAATAAACTAAAATAATTGTTTTGTGTGTGTGTTTGTGTTTTTTTTTTGGTGGGGGGGGGGGGGTGTATAATATTTGAATGGATACATGTTTTCTGTCTGAAGTGATCTTACTGAAGTTGCTTGTGCAAATTAAATCCAAACATTAGGCAATGCTGTTAATGATGGCTAGATTTTTTCGCAGGTTATACTTGGTCGGGCAACAGAAGATGTCCTTGTTGACATTGATTTGAGCAAAGGCATGAATGCTAACAAAATATCTCGAAGACAGGTTAGTTATATTTACCTGCTGACTTATTTGTTCATGTGGCAGCAATTGTTTTGCTGAACTCTTAATGTTCCTGGTTAGTTATATAATAGGCTTTATAGTTAATGATGTTTATGAAACTCTTCAATGGTTATATGCGTGACATCTTTCTTGGTCTTAAGCATCACCCCTTTTTACTCAGGTTAATTGCTAAAAGTGAAACTACAGTAGTAATTAGCCGAAGGAACAAAGCTGGAGGGGCTTACTAGCTTTTTAGCTTTATTAATGGAAATGCTTTTTAATGAGGTGCAAGGAATTCAAGCTACCAGTCAACTTAAAACAACTTTCTGCTATAAATTTAGCTTCAATTCTTATGCCAGTGCATTCTTAGAAGTTTGGTGATGGAACCACTTTAGGAATAGGTGGTTTTGCTTAGTGTAGCAGGGACCCCTGACATGCTTCTCTAATTTATGGGGATTATCTTTTTATATGAAGGAAAGGGAAAGGTGATTGAGTTGGTGTTACTTTTTTTTTTTGCTTTTAATTTGTAGAGGTTAAAAGCGTAATGTCCTTTAATAAGCAAGCGTGTCTCGATTAGGTTCATGAGAGAGGAAAACTTGAATGAGTTGTCCTTTAATAAGAATGCATTTTCCAATTGTAGCATTCTTTCTTTGTCATATCATCATACGTAGACTGATTATAGGGACAAACTCTTATCTAATCTGGATCATGTACATTGTGAATGCTCTTTCTGCTTAAAAGCCATTTTCACATGTTCTGAAGTTAAAAAGGCTAGAATCAATTTTTTTTTTATTGTCTGGAAAATTACAATTTGACATGTTAAATAGCTAGCTGTTGTTTTTGCAGCAAACAATTTGGCTTCAGAATTTTACTGATGTTTTACCTTGCTAATCTTTTAGGCAATTATAAAGATGGATAAAGTTGGATCTTTCTACCTTAAAAACCTTGGCAAGAGTTCGATCTTGGTGAATAACAAAGAAGTGCATCCTGGTCAGTCTCAACAACTTACCTCAAGTTGTCTAGTTGAGGTATGCTCATGTAGCTTCTTGTACTCAAATTTCAGTTTTTGGTATGAGTAGCCGCCTTGTGGATTTCAAGTTTCTTGCCATTGTAGTTTGCTCTTTCAAATCCTTTGCTGATAAATAGTCTGTTGATAATTAACTAAGTAAGCCATTAAGACTTCCAAGATATGCCTATTGCCTTACATCTGCTTTTTCTACAAACAGCATCTCTAATTTTTTTTTGCTATAGCTAAATATTTGGGTCAATGATTTTAATTGCTGGATTGTGTTTGATCATATGCTTGCAATTTTGCAATTGCTTTCTCCTATTTGTTAGCGGAATTAAATCCATTGGATCTTAAATTTCTTTGTTAGTGTGTTAATAAAACTTACTAGGCATCACTAAGTGGGAAAAGTGAAGTCTTCATTTAGTTGCTATGGTAACATCTCACAAGTCTGAAATGAAACGTGAATGACTAATTTTGCAGATAAGGGGCGTGCCATTCATATTTGAGGCGAATCAAAGTCGTGTGAAGCAGTACGTAGATGGTAACTGTAATACCGAAAATAACCAAACCTTGTAGTGTCAGTTGTAAATGATAGCAAGAGATGTCATTCGCATTAGCAAAGAAAGTGCTTATTTTAACTGCGCTTTCTGATTTTGGTAAGGAGTGATTCGGCTGTTGTATTTCAGTGCTTTTAACGAAATTGTGTTTCCCTGGAAAACACTTGAATGCATCTCTAGTCGTTCTTCCCCAAAATCCTCTGCCAAATTTTACGATAGGCTATAAATATTATAGCCCATCCCTCCAGCTTTTTTGTGATCTTACCATCACTAAATAATGTTGCTTGCTGCAAATGGTGTTAATATATTTGTTGCTGCAAATCGCATTTATCACCAAAAGCTCATACTATATTACAAATTAAAATTTAGAACTGTAACAATGATGGCCCATGATCAAATTCGCAAGCTGGTTTTTTCTTACGTTTGGGCTGAGAGTTTTCATTATTATGGGGGAAGAAGTCGAGGAATTTTACCGATGATCTTAATTTACTTTATTAGTGGGTTCCTTATCGTTTTAAAAATATTCTATTCTATTGTGTTGTATTGTGGGCGAAGTTGTAGAGTTTATATGCAAAAAAGAATGATAAGGTCCCCCACAAAGAAGGCATGATTTACTTGAGTAATACACCAAACAAAAGGTATAGGCGCGAGTATGTTGGATCTTGTCCATGTTGCTGGTTAGGACCACCGTCCTTGCAAATTGCATTCATGACCCCGAAGCTTCCCCCCTACCCTTACCCTTCAACCTCCATTTCTCATGCATATCCTCTTAAATCTTAATATACTAACTTGTATAACAAAATTCCTCAACTCTCTCTCTCTCCAATAATACTTTAATATTTTATTCCTATTAATGCACTTGATAATACATCCTAATTAAAACCCCAACCAATCCCAATTGATGCTGTAACTAACGAGGCAAATTATAGATGAGTGTAAATACTTGCTTTAGTAAGAGGGAAAGGGGCGTTCATATATCTTGTTGCAGCACATCCCTTTAGGGAGTGAAGAATGTGCAAGTTTCAGTTGTATAATATTTGTTGCAAATAGTCAATGACACTTCCTTCCATTTTGATTATTTTTTTTTTAGAAATAAAGCCATTTTAATAAAACCGAGTTTCTCAAAATTTGAACTTGAGTAATTTTCTTTACGAGGGTGAAGGGGGTACCTTTCATCTTAATCAACTAACTTGATGACATGACTTTGATAGGGTAGAACTATATATATATATTGAATCAAATGATGAACATGATGAGAAGTACATTATTATAGAAAGAATAGAAAAACTTTTGTAAAATTTTGGACAGAAGTAATACATGAAAAAATTGAAGATTTTTGCAATTTAAATCAAGGGAACATGTTAAGATTTGATTCAAAATTATTATTTAAAATTATTTAGTAGTTAAAGTCATTCATAATTTTAAATTATTGGTAATAGTAAAAAATAAATCTTTTATCTCTTCTTAATTTTTAGGCTTATTATATTTAATAATTTATTATATAATTACCTATAAAAAAATTTTATTTTCTATCATCAACGACAATAAAAAAGAATTCAACTTGTCTATTTTATTAAAAAAAGTTAACAGCAAAAGGCAAATCCCTCTCGGTAGAAACTAGAGACTAGCTAACCTAGCTAGGAAACCTTATCCTACGAATCTTTTAAGTATCCTATGTTTACGTTCATATTTAACTAAATCTCTCTCTCTCTCTCTCTCTCACACACACACACACACTCAAATGTCAGGGGCTTGATGCTTTAGATATATAGAGCAACTGATGAATACTCTAATTGCAGACAAAAAGAAAAAGAAAAAAGAAAAATGAGAGCAGAACCTTATAGATAGGGGCATGCCCTGTTGGCCTATATGGGTTGGGTAGATAAAGAACCCAGAGTTTTGCCATACCCACATTAGTAACATTACATATACAGTCAAAGTGTGTCCAATGATTTTATTGATATGTTTATTTTCAGCGATGGCCTACCCAAGGTGGGTCATACCCAGCATCTGTCACTCCCATAATATTCTCCACTCCATTATTCCTTCATTATAAATGCTTTGGGTGAGCACATCATGTGATCTTTGCACCTTCTTAAATTATGAGCAACTACCCTAACCAAAACCTTAAAACCTTCAACCATATTTGATGCTCCAAATTTTATTTACATGCATCCTTTGGTCCTTTTCTACTTTCTTGTTAGAGAAATATATCTTTAGTTTGCATAATTTTAATGATATGAACAAAATGAACAGCGTAATTAAACTATATGGTGGTAAACCACATGCCATTTTAAACTGTGTAAAAGTATATAAATATAACACGTTATATTCTTTAAAAAAATAATGATACTTATGTAATATTTAAAGTTTAAAGTTTGGAATATGATTCCACATCACTAAAAATATGAATTCATAATTTCCTGTCATATCGCCCAATTAGTAACTGTGACAAGGACATGATATACACGCACGCACACACTCTTTAACAGAGATTGTAAATGCAATTGATCCTTATTGGCTAAAACAAAAATTGCAATTAATAACATAAAGATATGCCACTAAATTGGGGAATCAAAAGATACTTTTTTTATCCAGAAAATATTCTTAAACGATAACAATTGAAGATATGATATGAAGTATAATTTCAAATACTATATTTTCTTATAGTGATCACTGTTAAATGTATATATATATTTTAACTAAATCTTTAAACATAATAAATTTATTATTTATGTATAATTTATATCAACTCAGGGGTATCCCTCCATTTCAAAAATCACAGCAAAAGATTTGTCATTTTGCGCCGACCAACGACTCGGGCTCTGGCCCTTATCTCAGCCCTACTCTACTCTCTTTTTCTCAGTAGAATTAGTGGGCTTTAAATTTAAATTAAACCCACCTTATCACAAACTTACTGAGTGAATCACTGTATAATTCCATCTCCTCTTATCACTAACTTTATATACTTATTGTATTTCAACAAAATAAAAAAAAAAAAATCAGTGACATCTCCTTGAATTTCTACTCATTATTCACTCTTGGTGTTCCTGTCACGTGAGATTTAGTTTCTTACATGATAGGAGTGCTTAGCTTAGTTGGCTTTCATAGATAAGAATAAGATAGGTACCTCCATACAAAAATAGTTTGAAAGATAAATGATTTGATGTTTGTGGGATAGGTACCGCATATACAAATAAAGAAAGCTAGAGGGGGCTGTACCTACAATTTTAATTCAATCAATCCCTTGTTAGTGCTTATTGGATTTAAATATTTTTTAATTATAGCTTTATGACTAGATCAATAATATATGATGCAAATCATTAGTGCCACACTCATGATTGTAAGTAAATCTCTTTTCTAAGACAATGACCATGAACTAGCAAGCTTAAACATTGTATAAAATAATTTATTCAGTGAATTAAACCATAACTAATAAGTCATGTATGTACTATATAAAGGAGAGGGTATGAGTACTGCAATTTTATTTTGTTATCTTTATACAAATGAGGAGAGATATTTATTTTGTTTATGATCTTTAGCATAACACTAATCACTTTGTACAGTTTATATATTATAAAATATCATTATCGTGAGTTGTTGTTACATGTGAGTTTCTATTTTTAAAATTAGAGATCCATCGAGAATTAGTAAAAGTCCACCTAATTAGAGATTTCCCGAATCTCAATAATATATTAAACAATTTAAAACTTGTGCAGTGTAAATGACCGTAAAACCCTTTTACAGATTTTTTTCAGCAAAAGGGCCATTTCTATTACTTAAGTGCACCGGCCTCTTGTCATATTAAATTATTATTATAGTGTTAAAATTGAAATAAATAATATAATTTCTTATAATTAAATAGATGGATCTGAATCCGCTCATATCCCTTTTTTAATATCGGATCCAAATCCAATAAAAGAAATATCATAAGTATCGTAAGGTACGGATATTTTGATTATCTGTAATAAATTGTGTCACCTTATGATAATAAGAGTAGATTGTGAAGATAGTGTAGGAAAAGTAAAAGAGTAAAATGGTGGTGAAGAGTGGAGAGTGTGGTTTAGAAGTAGAAGATGGTAGAGCAGAGTGGATATCCCAATTTGACTGTCCCTCACATCTCCAAAACCCATAATATAGAGTATAGAGAGAGAGCGGCTCATTGGCCAATTTGACCTTCCATCTATTCTTCATTTCAAGTTTGAAGTTTGAACCATATCTCTCTCTCTCTCTCTCTCTCTCTTTCTTCTTGTTTCTTGTGATCAGATCAGAGCATCTCTGGATCTCTAAGCTCATGAAGATCCAGTGCGACGTCTGTAACAATCACGAGGCCTCCCTCTTCTGCACCGCCGACGAGGCCGCCCTATGCGACGCCTGCGACCACCGTGTCCACCATGCCAACAAGCTCGCTTCCAAGCACCACCGCTTTTCTCTTCACCGCCCTTGCTCCAACCAATCCACTCTCTGCGATGTTTGCCTGGTATGCTATCGCTATTATTAATTCCTATTCTCTCTATTATCTCTGTTCACTCTGACTCTGATTCTGCAAAAAAATTGATATTGTTTAGGAGAGAAGAGCTTTCATGTTCTGTCAGCAGGACAGAGCAATTCTGTGCAGCGATTGTGACATGGCGATTCATTCAGCTAACGAGCACACCCAGAAGCATGATAGATTCCTGCTCTCTGGGATTAAGCTTTCTTCTGCTGCTAAGCTTTATTCATCATCAACTTGCAATCTCCCTGCTTCCGATTCTCTCTCCAATCTCAACTCTGTTTCTTCCTCTATAATTACCAAGACTTCACCTTCAACTATTAACAAGGCTGTCCCAACCAACCAAGCTTCTGTTTCCACCAGTAGCATATCTGAGTATCTCATGGAGACTCTCCCAGGCTGGCAGCTGGACGACTTTCTCGATTCCTCCTCTCTTCCCTTTGCTTTTTCCAAGGTTTACTTTGCAATCAATCAATCTCCTATACTCTTTACTCTATATTTAAGCCTTTCTTTTTCTTAATTTCTATATATTGTTTGGATCTGAGATTTGAATTTTAATGGGGTCAGGGTGATGATATGCTGGGTTTGCTTGATGCTGATGTTATTGAAGGCAACATGGGAAGTTTGTCGCCAGAGAGTATGGGCATCTGGGTTCCTCAAGCACCTGCACCCTCTCCTCTATATACTGCACAACAAGTAATTAGGTTTCAAGAAAGAGAAACAAAACAAGTCACTAACATTGAAGCCCTCAGATCAAGGTCCACCAGGGATGATAATTACTTAGTTCCACAGATTAGCCCTCCCTCTAATGCCTCCAAGAGACCCAGACTTCTCTGCTAGAAACATCCCTCAAAAATCCAATCTTCTTGTTGATTTCTCTGCCTTCAATTTCAGTCTACCCTTGTTTGTTTCCTGTCCTGACTTACCCTCTGCATCCTGCCCCTGTTTGTGTATCTTTTCTTCTCTGTGCTTGCACAATGCAAGCATCATTGTATATATCAACGTTTATAGCGAGTTTTGCCCACTTTTTGGTATTGTTATAGTTGCATTGCATGTTATAACTAGGTTAGAAAATGATGGTTTTGTTATTTATTTATAATGGCAAAGGAAAATTGCAAGTTGTTACTCTCCTTGTGGTCAGGAATAGGAATAGGGATACATCACACAGGACGGACTGATTAGGTTGCAAGATATGAGATACCTAAAAACACAGAAAATTTTTGATTTAGAACATGATTGCACAGATGAATATGATGATGGAGATCGGATTAGAGAGAGAAAAAAGACACAAGTGGGGGCAATGGAGGCGAAAAGGGCTTCAATGGATGGCATAATGGGTTTGTCTGGATGTTAAAATCCCTCTGTGAGGCGACAATATACACTCCCATCATTGCACCGTTTCAAAAAATTGAAAATGAAAAAAATGTTGGTAATGCTGTGGCTTCTAGTACAGTACAGTCTTGCCTCACTTTTCTGACTTTTTTGGCCGCAATGCTAGAATTAGAAATGAGCTACCACTTCACACTCTCGGTCAGAGTTGAAAAGGATTTGGATTCCTTAAAGCGTTAAGACATCACGTGTAATCTCAATTCTCATCTCACAATTCAGATTATACCCTTCATCGCTAGTACTACTGCTTGCAGCTTCAATCTCGGCAGATCCACACCTATTCACATTTTACTATTTTTGTCCACTGTTACGTTATTTATCTATATTTGATCTTACCCAAAATGGACTACCCCTTTTTGTCAACAACTCAAACTGGGAGATATATATAACAAGACTCGAGTACAAGTGATGGATTGGAGAACGAAAATGACACATCTGATTTCCATCTTCTCATTTATCGACTCCAAAAATCGATTCGATGGGGGCATGTCAAGTACCCTAATCCTTCCCACCTGCTAATGTAGTGAGTGCCGCATAAGTACTGAGGAATTTTGGACAAATTGAATTTCTTTTATTATCTCATGGTAGGTGAAATGAGGAGAGAAAAAAAAATTTGTGGGTTCTATTTTATTAAAATTTCTGTGCTAAATTTTTTTCTCTCTTTCTCTTTCTCTTCACTTCACTGATAACTTTATAAGATAATATAAAAGATTCAATCTCAATTTTAAGACTCCTTTTCTCAATTACGTAATTTCATTGTTTTACATCGTTATATATATATATGTGCAACTTATTCCATAATGGTATTATTCAGCTAATCAGCTTTATGAAATGAATCATCGCTATATACACAGTATCAGTACGTACCACCATAATTGGATTCACACACAAAAAGCTAAAGTGGTGGTTAATACATTGCTTTTCAGGGTTGGTTTGTATATTTATTAATTTAGTGCCAACTTCAAGGGATTATTAATTGGAGGCCTCAAGTTCCACTCACCTATTAGTTTCAGCCTAACCTTGCCTCTTTAATTCAAGTCTATATATATACTTTTCATGGTACCCAAAAAAAAGAAAAAGAAACCACCATTTGAAAAAATAATCACGTTTCATTAATGTAGTGACCATTGATCATCTTGCATCTCTGATTTAACAGTGATCTTGACTCTTGATCTATCCACCATAATTTTGTTGTCCTTTAATTATGACAGCTCTATATATATTATTTTGTTCAGAACTTAATCATTTCAAGGTAAAAGAAGGAAAAAACTTATGTACATGTTTTTGGTAAGGTTAACCAATTATAAAAAGATATGTGTCAATTTTGAGAAGAAAATTGACACATGTCTTTTTTTAATTAGTTAACTTTACCAAAAACATGTAAGCAACATCATATAAGTTTGGTCCGTAAAAGAACTATGTAAAAGTGGATTTTTGTTATTATTTTTTGGGTTTTGCTAATCGGTGCTTTAAGGGCACCGGTTAAGAATGCATTTAATGAGGTGAGATAGTGAAAATAATACATAAAATCACAACTTGTAATAAATGTGTTTTTCATTTTTTAAAGGCATAAATGCGCTTCACCTATTATCTAATAAATATTTATAATTATATCTCTATCTCCTTTTAATTCTTTTTGAGAATCTCTCTTTTTAATTTATTTTAGTGATTATTCTTTTTTAATTTTTTATTCATATTTATTACACTCATTTATTTTTTATTTATATTATTTTATTTTTAATTTTTCAGTAACAGAGTTATCCTAAATTTATTATTTTTTAAATCACATTATCAATTTTTCCGTATGTATAACGTTTCACTTTTTTTTAATCTAAGCCAAATTTTGAAATCACATTAATAATACCATTACGTTAGGTACAGAAAAATTGAGGATAATTACAATAATGATAAATTGAAACTAAAAAAAATATAAATAGAGAATAATTAGAATAATAAATATGAATACAAAATAAAAAAATGACTGTAATAAATTAAAAAGAGAGATAGAGAAAATAGGTAAAGGACATTTATGTCTTTAAAAAAACATATTTATTACACGTTGTGATTTCTATGCAAAACCCTTATTTTTTTATAGTTAGTAGTAGAATTAGACGGGAAATAAAAGGAAAACAATAAGAAAAAGAAAAATAAAAAAAATTTATCTCTATCTTTTCCATGACTCAACCTCTATTTATTGAAAATAGTTGGAGAGGTTAATAGAAATTCAGCATTAAAGGCCAATTTAGAGTATCTTAAATTTATAAAAAGTTTATAATGAAAAATTAAAGATTGATCTTCTATTATCTTCTCTTCTAATTTTTATCTTCCTAAATAAAAAAAATATTTTAATTCTTTCTCCTTCTCTTCCCTTCCCTTCTTCTCCTTAATATCCCCAATCCAAACATATAATTTCTTTATTCAAAGTCAAACACATAATGATATTATGGTATTAAAATCTCTAATATTTTAGACTTTCTAGTTATCTTCCTGCCCTTTCTTTCACTCTTTCCTCTGTTATTTTTTTGGAAAAAAAATCGGGAAAAGTATCTTTGATGCTTTAAATTTTAAGATTTTTGTCATTTATGCCCCCAAACATTGTTTGTTAACAATTGTGCCTTCTAAACTTTTAAATTGCAATGAATTTTGCCTTTCATTCCAATTTTTATGTAAATAATTAGCATCAAATGCAAATATAATTTTTTTATGGTCTCCAATATTGATTGTGATGTCAAAACATATATTTAGATACATTTTTTCGTCAATTTAACCAATATAATACAATTTATTTTGTATTGATACAATAATAATCATAATTAAATAACGAAACAACATCGTTAAATATATGATTTGAAATTACAATCAACATTAGAGGTATATGAAGAGTTACATTTATATATATGTCGTTAATTAATTATATGAAATTTAAGTGAAGGACAACGTTATAAATTGAAAGTTTAATGATACGATTAACAAAAAATAAGTAAATAAAGGTAAGGACAGAATTCACATGAATACTAAAATTAAGGGATAAAAGTTCAATGGTACCGTACCACTGAACTTCAGTGCATCCCTCCAATCATATAATGTCATTTGTTAATATTAATAAAAACTCACATTAATTAGGGCCCACCTTGAATAGTTTAGAGACCAACTGATTGGAGGGATGTACTGAAGTTCAATACTACCGTACTACTGAACATCAACTCAAAATTAAGATGGTATAAATTAAATGTACTTTGGCCAAAGGGAATATACTATATAGATAAGCAGGGGCGGAGTGAGATCTTTTCTGCTCTATATGGAGATAAAATGGGAAAATTCTAAGACAAATTGCTACTTTAAAGTATTATACCTTTGGAATCTTTATTTTAATAAAGAAACACATCAACCAAAGAGAAGAAAAACTAATAATATTACCATATGGAAGCAGTTCAAGTTGAAACTGATTTCACTAAAACCAAATATTATAAGACATACCAAGTACTGACAAATCCAACGATTCCTTATGGGCATTTCAAGCGGATGAGGGACTCACGTGCCATGATAAAACACTGCTGGTAGCCTCGTAGTAGAAGACCTCTTCTCTTCTCTGCTTCCCTTTGTTTAGCCCTACCTACTACTCACTACTGCCAATACTAGCTTCGACTCATTAACAATGGAGGGTAAGTTTTCATAATAACGATACAAAGCATGAATACTTAGGGGAGGAACTAGGAAGTTGGTATCATCATCAACAATCAACAACCACAGAGAGGAATCAGAAAACACAAAGACTAAATCCATATTGTCAACTAGCTAACTAAAAGACCGAATTGAATTAGTAACAATTCTGTTAAACAAAATGGGGAAGAAAGAAAATTGAAGAGGGTCATGGGCGACGACAATGAGCCTTGCACATATGGAGGCAGTCATAGAAACAAGGTCCACCACAATGGAGGGGGCAGTCCAACCTCATGCCTTGACACCTTGATCTTCCCATGCATTCTGCATACTCTCCCACCCTATATTCTTCCCTCTCCACTATTCTCCCTTTCCTGCTTCTCATGTAATAATGCCTCATCCCTCCTCCTTTCCCTTTTCTACCTCTTGGATGCCCTCCACATCCCCACTTCCACACACCACCCCCTCCTCCTCCCCATCCCCATCCACCACCGCCGCCTCCTCCTCCTCCTCCACCTCCACCTCCTCCTCCTCCTCCCCATCCCCACCTAAAACTGCCTCCACCACCCCCACCACCGCCACCACCACCACCACCACCACCGCCTCCTCCTCCTCCTCCTCCTCCTCTGTAATACCAACTACCTTTACTGGTGTTAAACGCTACTTTGTCTTGATCAAGCCCCGGGAGAGTTTCCAAAGTTGTGTTACCTTCACTAGGGACAGTGGCATTATTATTGAGCGAGTCGCCTTTAAGCTCAACAGTTGCAAATGCCATTGCAAAGATGATAATAAAGTAAAGGAGCTGAAGTAGTCTCAATCTCTCCATATGTTTTGGTATGTTAAACAGTACACCTGCGGTCACCTCCAGAGCTTTATATATATATAAAGTTGAGTGAGTGCGACTATGATGTGCCACCAACAACTACAAATTGTCCGTCCCCACCAGATCAGATCTATAAGAAAACTCACAACACAGACTTCTCTCTCTCTCTCTCTCTCGGTGAGTAAAAGGGATATGCCTGCCTTACTACTCACTTTGTCCCCACCTGCTTATGTGGTAAGTGCTGAAACCAAGCGGTCCTCATTCCTCGCCCACTCACATTGCATGCGCGCCCCTCTTCCCTTGCTCTTGTTGGCCTACTTCTACTTATATTTATTCCCCTTTGGGGCGACTACTTTCCTTGCTCCACTCTCTCTTTTTGCACTTTCAAACATGAGTATAGAAAAAAAAAAGGCATAACAGATATTTTTTGTGATTGTATTAGCATAAAGTTTAGATATAAAACCGCACGTCCAAGCCAAAAATATGAGACGAGACGAGACGAGACTTGACTTGACAAGAGACGTGTCTAGTTAATGATAATAGTAATAGATTGTTGATCTAAGTATAACAGCAATTGTTCTGTGATCCAATGATAGAGACTTATGTATCAAGCTAAGCCATCTTCGAAATTTAATGCTTGAGTTAATAGTTTTTTTTTTTCTTTTTAAAAAAGTTGAGTGTCAATCGTTTTATCTTTTGGCACAACACTTACATATGAATTTTATTTTTTGCTTACACTTCATATATGTATACATTTAAAATAAATTAATTTGACATGTAGAAAAAGGTTTTTTAATTACTTCTGTGTAATTTGCTTTATCTATTTGTGTTTCTTTTCCTACGAACATACCTTTTATACACTGAATTATAGTGGTCGAGAAAAGATCATCTCTCTCTTCACAGGATATTGGATGTTTAATAATTTATTAAAGCGATTAGGGACCATAGTTATTTTCCTATTGACGGACTTTGCTTTTAAGAGTACCAGTACTCTTATCAAAGCTGTCTTTACATCCAAAACTTCTTTTAGTAGTAATTGTGAGATTTTCTAAAGTGCTGAATTATTATTAAAAAGAACACCAAAGAGAAAATACACCACAAGATTGTTCTATTACTACAATTCGATTGTTGCTACAATATATCAAAAGGTGAAAAGGAACTTCGAGATCAGTCAAATTGAATTATTATTTTTTTTACGACAGACATTTCTTCCAATTTTTGGATTGGAAAAAGTTGTCATAATCAAAACACAATTTACTGTCCATGAGACAAAATTTTCTTACAAACTTTTTCTGTGGCATTTATATTACGTCTAAAATCAATAGTTTCTGGCTATTAGAATAATGCTTGCAAAACAAGTATCTTCAGTTCTTAACCAATCTCTAAAGAGTACATTGCAAAGGATGGGCACCTAATAATGCCTTATCATGCGTCCTATCAATGGAATGGTTGTTGGTTGTTGCATGGTTGGCTACCTTCACAGCCATTGTATATCGTACCCTACGCATACATGGAATATGGTAAATTGGTACCCTCGAAATTACTATTGCTTGGCCTTTAAGCCTACGACTCTATAGAGCGTATAGCACAAGAAGCAGTGGCGTAATAAAGAGTGTTGGGAAAAGGGGTTGCTGCAAATCAATACCATGCAGAATTGGTGAAGCCACTATCTCTCCAAAATTTGTGTATATCATCATGCTTCCCACTCCCACTATCCAAGTTTATTCAATTTTAACATATTATGCTGACCAACAATCATAATAACCTCACCTTATTTTCACTGGGCACCTCAAATGCTACAAATCGTTTACAACTTGTAATGAAAGCTTAAAAAGGAACCATATAATGCTCCTTAGCCTCAATCATTTGGTCATGTTGTATTTGTTTCTTTGTCAAATTCATTTCTTTTTCCTCCGCCTACTTTCTTCTAAAACTGATGTTTTTTCTTGAAAAAAATAACTTAACCCGCAGAGAAGAAAAGAAACCAAGAGGGAAAAGTGGGGACATGAGGACGAGCAAAGGAAAGAAAAAGTAACTAACTAGGTTGCGCTGCTCTTCTCTTCCTGAGTGTTTTTACATGCACCTCTGAAAGCAGCGTAATAGTTGTCCAATTCAAGCAGGTCCAGTATTTGCCTCGTCATCCACAGGTAGGAAGAGTGGCCCTCTATAAGTTGTGTCAGATCCACCTACAAAATAAATAAGATGGCATTTTAGTGCAAGAAATCAGTTCACAAGTTTACATAATATCAGTTATAACAAAGGATGGCACTGAGAGCTTACATTCTCAACACCGGGAATATCAACAGGTTGAATTCCTGCTAATCCTTGAGAAAGCAAACTGCATAAGAAACTAATTTCAATATATATATTTTATAAGATTACGCTTTCTAATTGAAGCAGTTTGGAAGCTAATTAGCGCTAGCTAGTGCCTAGTATCATTTCAGAACATCCAGTTGTTGATTAATAAACTGATAATAAATAGTAACAAGGATGATGATGATGATGATAAGTTTATAACGGTGTTATAAATGATATAAATCATAATAGATTCAAAAGATGGAACAAACAAAAGCTTACCTAGCCCCATTATAATCTATAATTACCAGAGGTTTACCTTTTTATCCTTGCTCCAAATTCAGATATTAAGATAATTACATAACTATTCAACATCAGATAGAGAATTTACTTAATTATAGCTGGAATGAATTTATGGGAATCTTTACATAGCTATCCCTACCTAGCACGGAATGCTATACCCAGTGTCCAGTCATTTGTAGAATAAGCGTTTATAAATCTTCCAGCCACCATCTGCCAAGTAGCAGGACAGAAACATTAAATACCTTTCAAGCAAAAGTGAACACCCGGCAATTTTAATTAAAGAGAGAAAGAAAGAATGTATAAAGAAATTCCATGTACCTTTCTAACTGCCTCCCAATTTTCATCTTGAATTGAGACTGGTGCTCCAAGGATAACAACCCTTTCCACAAGTCTATCTGCTGAAATGCGCAAAATATATGAAAATTTTATAAATAAAATCCAATTAATTAACCAATCATATGAAAAGCCATCAATGCGGATTCCAGATTACCAATGTCACTTTTCGAGTCAACCAGATATTGCAGACACTTGAAAATAACACGGGCTCCCAATGAAAAGCCTACTAGCGTCACAGGCCTGGACCATAAATAGAAAACTATGGAGTATATTATTTATTTGTAACATGCAACGAGGCAATTTTATGATAATCTTTTGCAATCACATAAGATGTTTTAACCGGTTTCCTTGCAGTCCTTTCAGCAACACTTCAGCAAGTAACTTGCCAGCCTTGTCCGATCTGCTCCGGTAAGGATAAAAGCCAACATAAATACAATGTAAAAGATGATAAATTACTCACCAAAAGTTACTAAAAGTCTTCTTTAGTTATACAAAATGTATTCGCATAATGCTGGATGATGAATTATGAAGAACATCTCAATGAACAATATAAAATTTGGAATTCATTTGTGCTAAAGCGTGAAATAGAAGCTTTGGTAGAATGGTAGCTGCTCCTCATAGCAGTAGAGCATTATTTGTATTTATTTTAAGCTAGCTAGTTTCTTAGGTTGGACATGACACTACAAGTGAAAATTTAGAGGCTGCTATGGACTGGCCTAAAAATCAATTTTGGTTGTAAGCTCCAATTTTTAGCTCCTTTAGTTTGGGCATATTCAAACTAGAGATAAGGTTGTTACGATACAATACAATCTAGAGATAAGGTTGTTACAGCTGAAAAAAGAGAACTTACCTGTCCAACGCAATTGCCCATGTGCTGTCTATAAGATCAAATGAAGTAACTAAAGCTGCTGGCCATGCCAGTGCTGTCACAAGTGTAGCTAACACTGTAGCCATTGCACCCTCTTTCATCAATTCCGTAACAACTCCTGCAATAGGTTTAAAATAAGTCAGAAGAAGTCAAATATAATCAATCTTTACACAAACAGATACCAAGGCCAATGAAATTACTTGATGTAAGCCAGTCCTTAATCGCAGTGCTCAGTGCAATCAAATTTTTAGATTCCCATTGGAGCACATACCTAATTATAGACATGAGTTGGTAATATCAAGGCTTAGATATATAGGATGTGATTATGTAAATACTCAACAAAATTAACACGAATTCATGAGGAGAATCTAAATTTCAGTAGGAAGCTCACAATATTGGAAATATAAGACCCAATAAAAGAATTAATGGGGCAAAATAATAAAGTGGTTAACACATGGAGAGAAGGAATTAACATGGTTTGACTTCTAGCCAATGTCCACAGGGAAAAGACAACAAACAAATTTTCACAAATAGAAAATACAAAGTGGCATATCCATACTCAAGATTCACACCCAAATATTCCCAACAGATCTCACAATATTTTTCTAACTATTTGTTGTTGTATGACAAGGCTACATTCACAAAACATTCGTCTTTCTTACTTCATGTTGCTTTGATCTAATGTCAAAGGCTTGACAAGAATACTATTTGTAGAATGAAAAAGCAATGGATTTTATTGCCAAGCAATAGGACGGTGAAAATAGAGGTGTCTCATATATGCCACAATCAAAATGTTGTCGTCCTTGCAATTTTAGAAGGAATAGAGTATGGTTGTCTTCTACCATATAAGAAGGTCGTCAAGTGGTTATCATATGCTTCACGACTTTTAGCATTTACATAATCTTTCAGATATTAGCGTATCTAAATCCTCTAGCCATTCAATATGAAGATGAGAAGAAGAAAAAAATCTTCTAAGTTTTAAAGTTGCTGAAAATACAAGTTGATAAACTAATATACTAGGTAAATAAGATTATGGAATGGTTTCAACTCTTCACTAGCTCACTCAGAATCAAGGCATATTAAGGAGGCTTCTCAACAAAACCAAATCTAAGAAATGGAGGTTGCAAAGATAATGGTGTTACAGTATTTTGACCCCTGTCAGACCACATTGGACACTGACATTTCCAAAACTTCTAGTTCTTGAGGGAAAGGGTAACTTTTCCATACCTCTCTAAATGATCATCATCATCTTCCCAAGGTTTTATGAAATCTTCCTCCTGGAATGCAATCCCAGATATGGAGATTCCAACTGCTAGATGCTGAAAAAAGAAGGCTTTGTTGTTAACATCAATTACTGCATTAGTGTAATTAATGATTACTAAACCTACCTAGTGTCCTTACTTTTCCATAAACCACTGCAACACACACTCCTTCCCAATAGTTTTTGGGGACTATGTATAATACAATGGCATTTGGAACTTACGCCTTGATGATTGCCCCCAAGTTCTTTAAATTCAAACTCCTCGAGGCTTCCGGTTCTTGTAGCCATCTTAGTCCCCGTGAGGCTGGCTCCAGCGGCTGAGATACAAAAGGAGCAACTGAGCATTATTCATACAACTAGAAACCCCCCCCCCCCCCCCCCCCCCCCCCCAAAAAGAAAAAAGAGAGAATGGCGTTAGTACTCTTCCTTGGACATTATTTTCAATTTTCAGAATATGAAGCAAAATGTTTTCTTCACACCTCCAAATGATGCAGCAACAGCTATGGAGCCAGCAACAGATCCTGTAGCGGTTGCTGCTGCAGAAAATCCACCTCCAACTGCAGGAATAAGAGTGCCCAATGTAGGAGCCAAAGCACCCAATCCATGTGCAATTGCTGGGGCAGCCAAACCTGTCAAAATTTTCATGCCAAGTTGCCAACCTTTAAAAGTCGAAAAGATATTGATAGTGATCCTATCTCAATCTTGTGGCTGACAAAGATACAAGTAGTTTGGATGCACAAATATATACCACCGGTTATAGCCATTAAGGTTCCTCCAGTGACAGCAGCTGCTCCAATTAAACCTCCACGCTTCCATTCATCCCAGTTACTTTCTGAAATCATAGTTTCTTCTTCATCCGCACCTTCTTTTCTTACTGAATCCATCATGAAAAAAGCAACCATAATCTCCATTGCTTCCTGCAAAGATATTATCGGTAAAGGTAAGCTTCTGGCAATGGGATACTGTCAAGAGGTCATTTTTTTAAAACCACCATACCATACACATACTAGTATCTGCACCACTTTCTTCAGTAAAGATAGCTTTTTTGCAGGCTCACATATAACCTAATGCAATATGTAATATGGAGCTTGACATGAATATGTGTTCCAAGCACACGGACCATTTCAATCCAGTTGATCCCAAGCCAAGTAGCAAGCAACCGCAGAGCCACACGGTGGCGAGCATCATAACCCTGTTTTGAATGAGAGCCCTTCTCGTCAACTACATCTTCTACACAAGCTGACAGAAGAGTATAAAGAACCGTCACTTTCCTCTGGTAACTGATAAGATTTGCCTCCTCCAAAGGCTGCAGAAAAGTTTCACTTTCAGGTAGCGTTGAAAGTGCTTTCTCTGCGGACGCATGCGAAGCTGAGCTCTCCTTGGTCTCATGAGGCTTAGCAGCCACACCAGTGGATGTTTCCCCAATATTGCAAAAATGAAGTTCGCTTCTAGTTTTGTACTCATGTCTCTCATATGTCCGCTCTTTAGAATCATGTTTACTGTCCATGCTGTCAGCTGTAGCATCAACGGCTTTTGTCAACGCAAGTTCTTTATCCAATCTTTCTGAAGAGGAACCATCACTTTCCTCTGACAGTAATGTGAAGAACTGAAATGATACAACTACCATTGATAACAAATCAAGTGACAAAGAAATAACATATAGAAAAAAGAAAACAGAGATACACAGGCACAAAAATCGTAATTGATTTATAATAGAAATGTAATGGAAGAAAACGAACAAGACGTACATCTGCTACGTGATGCCTGACTTGTGAAGAGGAACCTGCAGTTTCCTTTAGGCCATGGCGGGCTTGGTCATCCACTCCTAGTGATCTGTTTATTTGCAGAGTATGGATTTTAACATTTCGACACAAATCCAGACATAAATTAAACTATTGTAAAGGCTAAATACCTAAAAACAGGCCAGAGAAGACCATGTTTCTCGTGAATCCAAAGTTCAGGACTGTCCGAGGCAGCAACATTCCCGCCACTTTCACAGATGGTTTCTTTAATTGGGTCGTTCCGATTCCGAGTTTGATGGATTTGAGACTGGTGAAGTGCGAGAGCAAACAGAGCAGCCGCTGCGTATTTCTGAGTGGGCGACAATATTGAGGAACCTTCCATTACTGAAAAGCATAGAAATGCATTCACTGAAAATGGATGGGTGATTCGTTCTTTGTTTGTGGGCAAATTTTATTTTAATTCGAAAATTTCTTTAAGTGCTCGTTAAAGAAGAGCAGAAATCGAAATTGGTGTTTGGTTAAAAAGAAAATGTAGGGGCTTACTTGTTCAAAGTTCAAACTCGTTCGCACCAGCTTTGCCGGGATATTTTCTTGCGCGCAGCGGGAAACGCATGTTGCACTCGCCGAAACTTGTGCACACTTCCATCACGTCAAGCACGGAATTTTCCTTTTTCTATAAAATCCTTTTGCCAACTAATTTATAAAAAATAACAAATTTAAAAGAAAAATTATCGTATAGAATTTATTTAATATTATAAAATATAAACTATACCCATACCATATTCTGTATATTAGAGAATAGAGATACATAGATGCGCGGGACCAAGCAGGTCCATTTCAGAGCAAAAACTATCTATACCTATATAAATGTAAACTATACCTATATGACTATATTATGTACATAACAAAATTTTGTTTTATCTTTACCTGAAAATAATTTTTATTATCTTTACTGAAAATAATTTTGTTTTTCACATATGTTTGTTGTTTCAAAAGATAAAAAGATAACTCAGGTAAAAACTAAACACCAAAGACGCTGGTCTTTTTATGCGAAAAAAAATAACATGATGATATTATCTAATGAGAGGTACCTATACAGTAAAAATATATCATTTATAATCTGGAATCTGGATTAATGGTATATTATGGATCGGAGACTATTTCTAGCGTGCATTTTTAGAGACCATTCTGGTTTCGGTGCTAACTGGCTCAGCCTCGACCTCTTTTGCTTATTCCCCTTTTGTGGGTGAAGCCCTTGCTCTTTGGGAGGCTTGTCAATATTAATTTGGAAATGATTGATGTTCATCTTGTCTTTGAATCTGATTGTAGAGTCCTCATTGACAAGTGACAACTGCACTCGCCTTGAATCTCCTTGCTTATTGTTTGTTTAATCTAAATCTCATTTATTTTTGTTTTCTGTTTACATCAAGATTTGATTCTGGTATATTGAAGATGAAAACTCATTGCCTGTTTATCTTTGTATAACAATTGAAAGGAGTTTAAGATTTTCTTATATTTTCTAATAGTTATATTATGGAGTCTCACTTTTCAAATTCTAGCTAATTCAACCATGAATACTTAAATATTAAGCATTGTCATTGTTTTATGTTAAGTAATTTAAAAAAAATTACATATTTAGTATAATTCAAGATGGTATATAACTAATTACACCAACAAATTCTAACAAAAAAAAAGACAATACAAACTAATAGTTATTGGGCTTTCTAGCGATTAGTCTCAAGAAATTATATATTTTATATATTATGAAATATAAAATAAAATATGTTATTTGAGTAAATGAAAGAGACATTAGAGACAATGAATATATACTTTTTAGAAGAGTAGATAAATAAATAATTCTTATTATTTTATACTATATTTTAAAAGTTGAATGAGAGAAAAAAATGTAATTAGTAAGTATTCTATTGTTTTTTTAATAGTAATAATACGGTGAAAAATAAACGAAGTCACAAAACATGTTGGGTGTTGCATTGGCTTGGCATTAGGAAATATATTGTTGGAATAAGAGGGCATACTAGGCTGTCAGAAAGGCAAAACCGTCAGAGTGAGGGTCAAAATGGTGAATTCCATATTAGTTCTGTCGCGGTTTTATTTCGCCAATGGGTGCCAATCTGAGTTGAGATAGGGAGGGAAAGACCAACGGCTTTTCCATAACCTGCATCTCCATTCCTTTCTCTGTCTCCGGCTTTTCCAGAGATAGAGGAAGGTATCCCCCAATACACGATTTCCCCTCAGCATAAATCAAAGACAAACGGAGTTAATTTTTATGATTTCTAATTTGATTAGCTCTATGATTAATAGATATCTTTTTTTCCTTTCTATCGGTACGGCTGAATGTGGGAAAAATTGATCCTAGGGGTAGACAATCCTCCCATCATCCTTTGTACAATGCTTTAAAAACAGTTCAACGATGAAATGATGAAATTGGATCAAGATTTTGCTTTCATAAATGGAGTTTGAACTTTGGTTTCTGATGTCGCAGATATCAAGCTGAAGAAACGAAATGGAAAACATGTGACGAGTCAGCTTGATGTTGCAAATTTTAGATACCTAAGTCGGTTGTCGGAAGGATGAGAGATACGGCATCAATGGCGGGAGAGGATCTTGGAGACACGCGTCGATCAATTGCCAATGAGGAGACAATTTTTGTTTCAATTAGAGTCAGGCCTTTGAACGAGAAAGAAAAAGCCAGGCACGATGTTTCAGAATGGGAGTGCATTACTAGCAACACCATTAGATTCAAGAACAGCCTAGCAGAACGACCATCGTCAATGGAAGCCTATACATTTGGTAATCGAAATGTTAGACCACTAATTTTGCTACCATCCCCCTGCCCCCTCCAAAACGATATCATCCTCTTTTCTTGAGTTTAACAAAGGAATTTGAACTATTCCTGAGCAGTCCTGGCCTAGTTTTATCAAGCATATGAGTATGACCTTATCATCTAGAATTTCACTCTAGTCTCTTTAATCTTCATCCTGCTTGCATTGTGGGACCATAACTTCAAGGAATGACTGCTTGCCATAAATCATGCGGCACATATTTGTGTTTAGACTCAATTCTATTTATGAATAAATGAAGGTGCATGTCATGGGATTAATTTTACTGAGAATAAGTAGCTTTCAAGAATAATTTTATGGTGGTATGCAATCGTAGTAGCAAAAAACTGGTAGTGTTTTTATACTGATCCCTAATAGTGGTCTACACTCCAACAAAAGCACTGGCTCTTACGTTTGATATCATTTGTTCAATTAAATTGACTTCCTACATGTCGTACATAATCTCTCACATCTTTTCCTTTTCTCAAATTCCTATATTACTGACAGACAGGGTATTTGGGGAAGGCTGCTCCACATACCAGGTGTATGAGGAAGGGATCAAGGAAGTTGCCCTTTCAGTGGTTAGTGGTATCAACTGTGAGTAATCTTCTTTTCTTTTTCGCTTCCTAATTAGATATAATTTTCACATTTTCTGTTGGCCTGAGACGTATTTTCTCATTTATGAAACCTTAATTCAGCTAGCATTTTTGCATACGGGCAAACAAGCAGTGGAAAGACATACACCATGATTGGAATTACTGAATATGCAGTGAGAGACATATGTGACTACATAAAGATGGTATAAAACAATTCAAGTCTTAGATTGCACTTGCAAAGAAAGACTTCCTTTCATTGTAGCCAAAAGATAACATAATTTGTCGTGTCTCAGCAAAAAGAAAGAGAATATGTCTTGAAGTTTTCTGCCGTGGAGATTTATAATGAAGTTGTCAGAGACCTTCTCAATGCAGATTGTGCTCCACTTAGACTCCTAGATGATCCAGAGGTAAATTTACCACCATACTCACTCATCTGTTTGAGTTTCTGGCTTCAGTACTTCTAGTATTGAATGATTATAAACGTGTGCACCTCAAACAGAAAGGAACAGTGATTGAGAAGCTTACAGAGGAGACTTTGACCGAGTGGAGCGACTTGCAGAAGCTCCTTTCTATATGTGCAGGTATTGGTGTATTAATAAGTTTTAAGATTGTCCCTGTTTGATGCTTTCTGGTAAGATTTTGCAAGCTGTAAATCTGTGTATATCTATCTTTTGATTTGTGTTTTTGCAGCTGAAAGGACAACAGAAGAGACATCCATGAATGAAAGTAGCTCCAGGTCTCATCAAATTATTCGTTTGGTATGCTTTTTATGACTAGGTTATCTATTAGTATTAACTGAGACGATTTTCTTTTTCATATTTTGTGACGAAATTATGAAATCCTGCAGACAGTTGAAAGTTCTCCCAGCCGTTATGCAGGCACGGAAAGTTCTGGCGTTCTTGTAGCCAGTGTGGTATGATCTTTAAACTTCTTTCTTCTATACCAGAGGCTGTAGATTCATATTTGTCTAGTAAATAACACGAATAAGAGGGGTTGCGTCGTACAGAATTTTGTTGATCTTGCTGGAAGTGAGCGAGCTTCTCAAGCATTAACAGCAGGTGTTAGATTGAGAGAAGGTAGCCACATAAATCGCAGTTTACTGACCCTTGGAACTGTAATTCGTAAATTAAGGTAGAATATACACATACTATAAATTTATTTATTTTGTGTTGTTGTAACTTATTCTTTTCAAGTATGCTTGCCCTTCACACCCTGGTAAAACTGGACTGGAACTCACTTCCTTAAATTTTACAAATAGCTGAAGTAACCTTTTTTGTGGTCATGGGGAATCAATGTTTCCTAGTTAGGAATGTCATTTCTTTCTGAGCCAAGCACAAAACACCCGTCAATAACACAACTGATGTATACGTACCCATGTTCTCATCAGATTTCTGAAGAAAAGAATCCACAATTATACTTGATCAAACTGCAGATTGGTATAAAATTCCATTTATCTGCTGCAATCTTGCATATGCAAGGTCTAAGGCATAATTATTTAGGTGAAAACTTCCCATGATACTCCATTTGAAGATTCTAATCGAAAGCTGTTTTCATCATAATCTTTCATCTTTACCTAATTGATTCATTAATTACTTTAGATCGACTAAATTCTAATTTACATGCATTTGACGCAGCAAGGAAAGAAATGGACACATACCTTACAGAGAATCTAAGCTAACTCGCATCCTACATAACTCTTTAGGAGGTAATGCCAGAACAGCCATCATTTGCACCATCAGTCCCACACGCAGTCATGTTGAGCAATCAAAAAATACACTACTTTTTGCTGGTTGTGCAAAGCAAGTGGCTACTAATGCTCAGGTGAATGTAGTAACGTCCGACAAGGTTTTGGTACAGCAACTGCAGAAGGAGTTGACCAGAATGGAGAACGAGCTACGGAACTTCGCACCAAATACTGTCTTGCTTGAGAGAGAACTTCTGATCAAACAGGTGAGAATCGATAAAATAGGTTTTTCAAATCGGTAATTATTGCGCTGTTTGCATAGACTAAAACAATGTTTTCATTTTTTATTATTTTTTTAATGCATTTCTGATTTTGGTTTGAAAATGATTCTCTAGCTTTACTCAATGTAAGTAGCGATGATAGTTTTATCCAAAACCAAAAGTATGCTGAGTGTGCCCCGCATGCAACACTATGTAATTTTTCGCAGCGCATGTCCTGATTCTTCACTTGTATTTCCTAATTTTTTCATTATATTCCATTGAGCTGATGAGCAATAAAATAGGTGGTAGTTATCTCCTTGCCCCTTTTTTCTAACAAACCCTACTAATTCTTGTGAATGATTTAATCCTAATTTTTTATACTGTCAAGAGATTCTATTTACTACTTGGCAAGCTGGCACCTTATAATTTCAAGACTTCATATTTATATGAGACAAAAGTAATAAGAATTAGGAACAATTGTGCAGTGCGATGTAGTAAATAATATTCAATTTATTCTTCTTATTTTCCATTAAGAGCTGCGCATAATATGAAAAAAAGTAAAAAGAGTTGGTTAAATATTATTCACTAATGTCCAAATAAAGTAACTCAATACATATACCTAAGAAATTTTGGAAACAAGGAATGTAAATAAGAATTTCTATTAAAATCTGATAAATCAAGTTCAGGTATGAGTTTATAAATCTTGGGCTCTCTCTCCTCTTGAGCTAGTTTTTAGGGATGAGTTCTACCAAGGGTTTATAACATTTGGTGCTCTTATTGAGAAAAGTCATCTTTAATAGTACCAGGTGTGAGTTTATAAATCCTTGAGTTTCCTCTCCTTTTGAACGAACTTTTTGGTGAGTTGTACCCAAGATTTATAACAATATGTTTTTAACTAAAATCTATTAATGCAGAAGGAAAAAGAAAAGAAAAGAAAAATTAGGTAGCTTATTCTATTTTGATCATTTTATTCAGAATAAAACAAGGTTTTTTTTCCTATGTGAAATTATGCAGATGGATGAACAGATCAAAGAATTAACTCGGCAACGTGATATCTTTCAATCTCGCGTTGAAAATTTGCTCCAGTCAGGAGGGAAAGATCAGATTGATAAGGACCTCAAGTCAGACAGCACATCTGAAAATTCCGATAGACCAATATCTGGTGTATCTTTTGACAAGGAGCATGCCCAGCGACATGAGAATCCTGAACACAAACTTCCTTTGGATGTCAATACCCCCAAGTTTGTCGAGCCTGACTCATGTCAAGGTTGGGATGCAAGAGATGGCAGAGCTAATTATGCTGAATCTGAAGATAACTGCAAGGAAGTTCGATGCATTGAAATTGAAGAAGGGAAAACAGACCGCCAAACAGATGCTAATTCATCCTCTCCTGCTTCTGAAGAAAAAGACGGAAAATCACCCATTAGACTGGTGAAAAGTGGAGATGCTGAATCATCCTTAAGGAAGGAGGATAGTAAGTTGAGTCATGTTGCCGTAGATAACAGCACTGATGCTCTGCAGAAAAAAATTATGGAACTCCAAAGGACCATCGACCGCCTTGTTGGACTTTCAGAAAAATGCAATGGGCCTTCTGAATCACACCTTGCTAGTTCAAGAAGCGTACAATTTACTAGAAGCAAAAGTTGCAGACCCACTTTGGCTGCTACATCTCCTCCTCAGTTCAATAAGGTGGATCAGGAAAGTACATCACGTGATCAGGTCAATACGCTGGAGCGCAGAGGTAAATTATCTCTTCAGTTGGACAATCAGGAGCAGAAAACGTTGTCACCTTCTCAGTTCAATAAGCTGGATCAGAAACCTGAGCCACCTCAATTTGATAAGCCAAACGCATTACCTCCGAAGTTGGATAGGCTGGAGGAGGAAACGAACGCATCCACAACTAGGGTTGAAAGGGAATGCTCTACAAGTTTGATAAACTTTCGAGACGAGCTTTCTGAATCGAGGTTACATCTCAGGAAAAGAAAGTCGTCCAAATATCATTCACGAACTCCAGAGAAGGATGCCTTAGGTGAGTTGGAATCCGTTATGGAATCCGATACGGAGGATACTACTAGCGTCCTTAATTTTGTCGTGAAAATGAAGGCACGGACTAAGGCAACGCCGATGAAGAAGGACTTCGATAATCTTTTGGTAAGTATATGAACACAACTTGCTCATATATACTATGATAATTAGATGCCGTCTCTATCTTTGTTGTGGTACTTTTGATTTATAATGCTTCTTATTCTTAATAGCTATCAATTATAAGATTATGAATGGTAAGCACTCATCCTTCCAAATAATATGTAACATGAACTTTATCATTACTAAATTAGATATGAATATCCTTGAGATAGTAGGTAATGGAACATATAAATTATATAATTTGCTTTAAATTCTAGAGGTTCTTTATGTTGTTAGACTGAAGAATGAGCAGGCTTAGGTGATCTCTAGAAGAAATACGGTAATTACCTTTGTGCATAACTTAATACCATACATTATCTATAAAATGCGTTGGTGTTCTGCCACGAGCTACTTTCTCAAGTTTTCTTCACATAGGAACTCGAAATTAATGTTCGCTTCTCTTCTATTTCAAAATTTTTTGTTTTACAACTTATACCGGAGGTGGTGCTAATATTTTTCTGTTTCCTAATTGGAGCCTTGTTTTGTTTTAATATTAGACTATAAACTACAACTTCTTATATATTTATTATCAGGTTTTGTATAAAAAAATAAAAAATACTTAATCACAGTGTTGAATTTCAAAAATTATCTACATACCTACAAAAACTATATTTAATTTTTTTTAAAATATTTACAACTATAGGATTACAATTTACATGCGGTGTTATTGTCATTTGATTCTTTTCAGTGCTCCTTACTTTTACCACTGATAGACTCTGCAGGATTTCACACATTCATAGCTAACTGACGGGGGGAGGGGGGGGGGGGGGGGGATCACTGTCCGTAGGAATAGAAAGTGGACAAACAAGATTAAGCAGTTAATGATATTTCCAAACGATTTCAACATTATGACAAGCTTAATAAGTTTTATAATGCATTATATCCTTCATGAATCTTTGACATTTGGAATGTGCATCATATATATCCTCATTGCGTGTGTGATAGGTACTTGCAAAGACATCTGAATTTAATGATGATCAGGACAGAGCAAAAGATATCAACTTCAGTGAATTGCCAAATACTTTGCTACCTTATAAATTAGAGAGGCAGCAGAGAGATATGATCGAACTTTGGGAGGCCTGCCATGTACCACTGGTGCATAGATCATATTTTTTACTTCTCTTGAAGGGTGAACTTCCGGATTCTGTGTACTTGAACGTAGAACTCAGACGTTTGTCCTTTATTAAGGATGCATTTTCTAGTGGAAATACGTTTTTGGGAGAAGACGGTCAGAATATCTCACCTGAATCAAGGTATAATTCTATCTTTTGGGTGAATTTCTTCATTATAAACGTAGCCACAAACATGATCAGTCGTATTAATTGATTCGCTTTCTGACTGACCAGTACGCGTGCGTGTGTTTTTTAATTTACAGACAATGCACTAAAACCCTTTTAAATTTGGAGGTCAAACTCAAAATTGTTTTGACTAGTTAATTAGTAGATGAGATTTTTTACAGGTAAATAGACTAGTCTGCGAGAGGGTTAGATATGAAAAACAGATGTTTGACTAATAATAAATGCCACACTCTGGTATCTGATTTGTGGAACCACAAGGGTTGGCTTGGTCCGCCTGGCTGAACCCAAAATATAATTTAGAAATGATATTAAATAGATTTTTTTTAGTATTTAAAATCCGATATTGTCGGCTCATAAAGTGCAAGAATAGACTGAAGCTATTGTTTAGCTGATTTAGGCACACCAAGCATCTCAAGTTATTGAATAGGGATGATCAAAATACTCATATCTAATGGGTACTCTAAAATTTTATCTTGTGGGTCTGGGTATGGGTCCGGGTACATAGTCAATGGGTCTGGGTCAGGGTAAGGAGATACCCTACCCGCAATAATAATTATTTATTTTTATATATATAAAGTATTATTTTTAAACTTTTTTATGTTGAGAAAATATATAATTCTAAGAAAAAATGTTAAATATCTTATAGATATTAAAGTAATTTAATTGTACATTTATATTTATGATTTAATTTTTTTTTTGTGATTATAGATAAAAATTGATAAAAATTAATTTTATATTAATAAAATAATAATTTATTTCAAATTTTTACGGGTCTGGGTCCGGGTATAGAGATTTAACTACCCATAGCGTCCGGGGATGGGGATTGATTTTGATACCCGCTCAAGTCCAGATTCGGGTCTGAAAATTATAGTACCCTACCCAAACCCTAGCCATGATCATCCCTACTATTGAGCGTTTAAAATGTCCTGAAACTACGCACAGAATCATCTTATGGTAATGACTACCGTTGTAGGCCTGAGAGAAAACCAAAATTAAAATGATTGTGCCTGCAAATGAGAGCCACATTTAAGAAAGTACATACATACTCTGACTCAGCATCTATTGTTTCCTTGCACTATCTTTTATTCCTGAACAGTATGAGGGCCCTCAACCGCGAGAGGAAAATGCTAAGCAAGCAAGTACACAAGAGGTTTGGCTCCAATGAAAGACACAAACTTTACCATAAATGGTGTATTGATTTGAAGACAAAGCACAGAAGTATGCAATTGGCATGGCGCATATGGTCAAATACCCAAGACTTGTACCACGTTAAGGAAAGTGCGTTGCTTGTTGCAAAGCTGGTTGGTCTTGTGCAATCAAATGAGACGCCAAAAAAGACTTATGGATTTAGCTTCTTAGGTCGACGAAAGAGCAAGAAATCCCAAAATTGGAACGAATCAATGTCAGTATTCCTGTGAAGCCGTTCTGGAGGAGACAAATTTCGCAATTGCACAGCTAATGACGGTTTGATTAGCTATGCTATCTTGACTTCCACTTCTAGGTAACTGGATATTCATTGAAAAATTGTTGTAAGATGGCTAGTTATATAGTAAATGTGATGCTTCAAAATTATCCACATTTCCGGCATGATTATCACCTTAAAGATTACACCAGTCCAGCAAAAATTGTCCAAAACAATTGGGTAATCGGCTAATCGCCAAGTTCTGTAAAACATGATATGTACAAGATATTTCATTCCCCACCATTTAATGTATTTGTTGGATCAACTAATCTCCAAATGTAAGAGATGAGTCAAAACAACCGGGTTTTGTCCTTGAATGAGAACACAACCCAACCCAACCCGAACCCTAATGAACTGGGGCTTGGTAACCCTACACAGTTAACACTTCATACTTGCTGAAGCTTGCGATAACTTCCATGGTATTTTTTTTATCCCACCCATCCCTTGCTTGACCCATTGGCAAATGGCGACATTTGCCACGAAAATTATGGACAAACAACCTACCTAAAAACTTTACAGCTTGACTACAGAGGTGGCATAGAATATAATAAATTGCACAGAACAGAAGATTGTGGAAACAACATTTAGATTGAATGAAACCGGTGATCTATATACCAGATGCCAGTTATGTTTTGCATAATCTGCTTACGACTCGAGGACTGCTCCTTCAACAATTTTCCACCCAGAACTTGAACAAGACAACTCATATCTCGTTGTGTAGGTTCTGCAGTTTGAAGCATCGTGCTCTGGATGACCTATAGCAGTTAGGTGGGTTGACTCTTCAAGAGTTGCTTCCACCACAGCACGCTTCCCATTCTGTGATATAGTCACACTGTCGATGTTGAGGTTCACCAAAGTATAGTCATAGAACCAACCAAGTTGTGCAATTTCAGCAGCTCGATCAGTCCATATCTTAAGCATCTCACCATCCAAAACCTATCAATGCTTCATGTCAGCACCAGCTATTACAAAGAAGAAAATTACAAAAACAATAGCTGCCTCAAGAAATTTAGCACTCAAAAAGAAAACATAACGAGAAATTTAGACTTAATAATGATCCAAGGGAACAGAAAAACCAGGCTAAAAGTGAAATAAAATCATCGTAAATTCATTCAAAAGTTTCTCAACAGTATCCCAGATACACAAATTGCATAAATGACTCATCTACATATGTAAAACAAAATAATGGAAAGTAGGCTTATGGTCAGGGCCATTGAAGCACATCTTCGGGAAGCAAACTTTTCAGCAGACATGTTAGCAAGGAAGGCAAGGACTCAAACAATGCCTTTAACTTTGTAGTTGCTCCACTTTGTTTTTGTATGACGTTTTAAATTATAGTACTATTAAAAAAAATTAGGAAAGATGTTTTAAAAGCAATAATTCGATGTGTACAACAATAAAATAATAATGTTGGGAATATAACACAACAAAGCACAGGATAAGTTAGATACAGAGGTCTCCAAGGATCTACTATACAAGACTTCCCACATGCAACCAGATTTAATATAACCATTAAATAAAAATTCCATCATTTATCAGTTTATCATACTGATATAAGTTTCTTGAACTATGCAATTATCATATCCAGATCAAAAAGAATCAGATTAATTAGAATTCCGTACCTCCTGCAATCTTCCTAGACAATGATCAGGTCCCAAAGCTTGCGATTTGATATTTTGCCAGGTGCGAACTAGAGCTTCAGCAACCCTTGCATCCATTTTTGGTAGTAGCTCCCCAGATTTTTCATCTTCTAAAGACCCTGTGAATTTGGATCTGTCAATCTGTGTTATACTTATAAGTTATATCCAAAGAGGGAAATTATGACTTAAAGTTTTAGACTTGGAACTATTAAAACCTATGTTCAGATATGTGGACTTTTCAATGTTTCGGAAAAATGAACAGGAATTAAGAACATACTTGTTCCAATTATTCCGAGTTGCAGAAGTTTATAATGGTCATACCTGCACCCATGGTATCTGATGCCATGGCCGAACCAGTCATTTTGCGTGGGATGGGTGAGCTATTCCCAGAACGTAGATACTTCAGGCCAACCGAAGTCACAAGCCCAATTACAACACCAGCACACATGATCTTCACACTTGCCTCTTTAATCTTGTTAGTGATAAGCCCATCTTCACTTATCTCAGTAGAATTCTTTAGACCAGAAACTTCAACATTAGCAGAATTATCTTGGTCTCCTATTATTAGAGGATCCTCAATTTTATTGGGAACAAAATAATCCATCTTACTACTTTCTTGATTCTTCACAATTTGATCTTCAGAAACAACAGGAAATACCTTCTGCAATGTGTTAACAACACTAGCCTTGACGTGGCCAATAACAGCAGTAGCCTCAGCACCAATTTTTACTATGGCTGCAGCAGCAGCCAAGGGTGAATGACCAGCACCCTCCAGCCTCTCCAAATACCTCAGCACAGTAGGGTCATCATAATAATCTCCAAGCTTGAATCGTATGTCTTTAGTATCTCTAAATCTAGGAAAAACCACCTCCATCAGCCATGTCTCCAATAATTTGCAAAGTCCAGGGAGTTCACTTTCATCATCATCTTTTGAATTTTCCAAAATAAATTCCATAATAGATAGGTTTCTATATGGAGAGCTGTCATGGTCTAATCCTAACCATGAACGACATTTATCAAGCTCCCCCACAAGCAAAGCACAGAGGCCCCTCTCCAAAGCAAAGTCAATCTCCCTAGTCTCTTTGAGAGTATAAAGAGAGGCAGCATTCCTATTAGTTGAAACCTTAGTTTGCTGAAGTTGTTGGAATAAGTTATCGGCATCCTGGATAAGATGTGGTTTTTTACTCACAAAAGCTTGTGCAACCAGTGCAAGTGCCACTCCATACACTTCAAAACTTTCAGCAGGAATATTACTTGGTGTGGCTACAAAAAGATCAACCTTCAAATGGAAAAAGAGAGAGAGGAAGAAGTTACGGTAAATTCTTTCAAAACGCACTAAAAAAGCATATAAAATTAGAAACATCTTCCCAGAAGAAACGCAGGAGGAAAAAAAAGTCTGACTACCTGCTCAGTTGCTGTCATATGTAAGAAGGCCTTGTTCATGAAATCTTCACGTGTGAAGCCCCCAGCAATTGCTGCTGCCCCCCCTCCTCCAACAGCCCACAAAATGTTGCGTACACGATGAAGACCTTCCTCCCTCCTTGATCGATATTCATCATGAAGAGGTAAGGCTAGAAGTTCCAAAACACATCGTGGGGTTATATCTTCTAGTGTCTCATCAATTTGAGCTTGTAAATCTGGTGCTAGGCTACTAGCCCCTTCTTCCTACATAATTAAATATTTTTTCTTGGGTAGCATATAAGATTGCAGGTGCAATTTAATCATCATAATGTATATGATAGCATTATATTCTCATGCATATATATGATTTGCGTTGGTCTAATAGCCATAAAGATCAAAAGGAATAAATCAATTCAAACCATTTCTGTCCCAAAATTTCATACTCTAAGGTCATTATTGTCAATTTAAAATCTTCAGTGGCTTACTTTGATGTTAAATCCCACAGCAGCACCAGATTGATTTCAGTGCATTACTAATGAATAGATAATTATATCATTAAGATTTAAGGCTAAGGTTTACATTGAGGTGCAAAATATAATAACCAGAGAAGTGAACAGAGAGTTTACTGTAAAAAGGATCCACAACAAATATTTTAGTTGATAATCAACAGAAAGAAAGTAAAGACCATCGGTCAATTATAAAAAAGCTTCGAAGAAAAAGATGGCCCAACTCAATAGGGAGCGAAGTTGGGTGATTTACCTGCAAGAGCTTCAATGCCCTCTCCAAAACTTCACAGCCTGCAATAAAATCAGGCGGGGACAATGCCATAGCGTCCCTTGATATGTCAACATAAGCAAGTGCCATCGCCAAGACAACATCTTGCTTAAACGACTTGGGTAGCCTCTCTCTAAGCAAGCTTTCTCCAAGCTGAAGTGCCATCTCAGTCTCTCCAGCTTCTTGCAACACGCACAAAGCTCCAGGAACCTACAAAGACATATTTTCCATTAATTAACTCCACTGACACAGAAATTAACCTTAAAAAAAAAGTAACAGTGGTATATCTAAAAGTCACAAGTATTCAATTCCTTTCCATTGTCAAGGTTATAGTTCTCGAACAGAAGTAGACGTAGAATTACCTTGTCCCAGGGTACTTGGGTGACAATGGTTGCTTCCTCATCATCGACAAGACCTTGGTTGTACTCCCTTCTTGATCCTGGATTGGCTAGGGTTTCACATGCAGCCTGAAGGATTTGTCTACGGCTGATCAAAGCGTCGTGGCTAAACCCATAGGAAGGAGGCTTTGAGACCCTAGCTTCGTATGCTCTCCGAATACCATCACCAAGGAAATGCGTCTCTGCTCCAAGAACCCGATAGAAGTCAAGGGGAATGGACACGTATCGGTCGGGAGGGTCGAGTCGCGGAGGTAGAGTGGGAGTGAGAATAGCGGCGGACGAGGAACCGGAATGGTTGTTATCCGAAGAGTCCCCGAGGAATTGAAAATCGGAAATGAGACGTTCGGCCCATTTACTGGCGGAGCAAGTGGCCGACGAAGTGCCGCCACCGCTGCCTCGAGTAGACGAATTGAGCTTGTTAAGCTTTCTAGCATACGGTGGTGGAAGCAGTCGGGGAGCGCAGAGACCAATGCCAACACGACTCAAGGCATCCATTGGAATGTGCCTTCTCTTCTCTTAAACCCTGCATCTGCTTTTTCTTGCTACCTCATCTTTATTCGGAGTTCTGGATACAAATGAAAATCGGTCTTGTTCCAAATTGTATAATCCTACATAAAAAAATGGCTGAACTTCTTCTACGCAATCCGTTGTAGTCTAGTCGGTTAGGATATTCGGCTCTCACCCGAAAGACCCGGGTTCGATTCCCGGCAACGGAATTAATATTTTTTTTGTTTACAATTTAATCAAGCATCGTGCCTTCTTAAGCCACTTGTCGTCTTATCGACCATCATTTTTACGCTTTATGCCATTTTGGGCACTGTGCAGAGTTTTTTTTTTTTATTATTTCATTTGTAAGGGGAAATCATTTGCAACAATTATAAAGATGTGTAAGCAGTAAACAGCATAAGAGAATGACCAAAGATGGATCAGTGGCCGAATTTATTATATACTTTGAATTATAAACAGTTTAAAGTAAGTGGGTATCTCATCGTGTAATCCTTTAAACAGTAGTTATAGCCGAATTGAAAACCTCATTTGCTAACATAATACGAACTTGGAAGATGTCTCAACTATAGATGGGAAGGGTACTGAAACCTGTACACCAAGAAGAGAGACAACTAAATTCCGGAGAAAACCGAATATCTTACAAAAGCTGGTATAATTCTTTCTCCATTTTGGAGGATGACATAGAAGTTAGTAATTGATGTTAAACTTAAAAAACCAGAACAATGTTGAGTGTTCCAATGGGATAAAAGGAAATGAATGTGTATGCTTGTCACCACTGAAGCAATCCTAAGCTGTACAAATAGAAACAATTGATAAGGTCAAGTAATGTCTTTTCCACGAGAAACCCCTTTAATAAAAACAGGGTCTACTTTCAACCCCCACGAAAAATGAAAAAACAATGGATGAAAGCAATTTGTTGTCTTCTTCAAACCAGCTAATAAATAGTTTGTCAGGAAAAGATATTTGCAATAAAGCCCACTTGATTCTGATTGTGACAGGCTATTTGTTTCTGAAGTGGCACCTTCTCATCCAATTACACTGGTGGATTGAAAATTAATGTTAACATCAAGATCTAACACAAGATCAGAAGAGATTGCATATGTATGAACGCTTTTTTAATTATCTAATATTGATCATACTTCAATAAAATATGTCATCTATTGAACAATCTAATTAAATAAAACAATTCTTTATTAATGCCTACTACTAATGTGATGTTTGAATATTTTTTTCTTAAAAATAGAGGGTAAGATCGCAAGACGTTAGATCGTAGTATCAGACTTACAAAATCAAGATCCTATTACTATCCTAGTATATTTTAACTTATCTAAGATCAAGATCGTTTTCTATTAACAAGATTGTAAAATCGTAAGATCTTACTAGTAAAATCGAGATCGCAACAACTTTGATATGTTCATCCAAGACCATGTCCATGGCCACCAAAACTGAATGAAAGAAGAGACGGACTCCTGCACGTAGAAGTGCAAAAAGCCACAAGCCATTTTACCCTCAGAATATTAAGATTTTACTTCTGGTTTCACTGCCATGTGTCTCTCAATCAATTTGTCCACAAAGGAGCGAATCTGCATGATTTAGGCATCCAGTTAAAGCTGAGAGGCTAAGGCAAAAAATTTTTAAAAAAAAAAACGTAAATCTCTGACCAAAAAAAATTCATAAGGTCCCATTCATAAACATTCCCAGCAATGTGAGAAATCATGATTCTTTTAAAAAAAAAGGTTCAAATAAATTTTAAGCCAACTCCAACCATGAAGCTGTCTTTAAAGCAGGAAACCATGCCAACATCAATGACATGAATATAAAACTTATGGAAGCAGGTGCTGGACAGGAAAACACCCATTGCAATATTAGATGGAAGAATGACTATTAATAGCATATAACAGGACTTTACCTTGTTCTTTCGCTTAAAATCTAGAAACTCGTGAACAGCCATGGCTTTCTCTGCATCAGTGGCTTGCTCCATCACCTGAAATTTAAAACCATGAAGAGAGAATTAAGAGTCTCTTACGACAAAATTCGTAGATAGGTTATATCTAAAAAACTCCTACCTAACTAAACCATAGTAGCAGATGCTAATATAGAAAATAGAAAAGAGAAACAAAAGAGTGAAGCGTGAAAAACCTTCGTTGCACTTTTCTTCATTATAGCCTTGTACCCAGACTTATCTAGCTTCCTTGCCTTATAAAGGGGCATAAGTAACGAAGCAACATAATCCACAACAGCCTGTTTAATGCGATCTACCCCTCGAGAGTGACTTTTTAAGGCCTCCCTATTTACAGTAACCTGTGAAACCGAGCTCTCATTTGCCATGCAATCAAGCTTCCCGCTGGGTAATCTTGAACAGGCATTTGATTCTTCCTCATCCTTCAAATGAATGGGTGGATTAGAAAAATCAGAATCAGCTGCAGCTGCTTGCGACTGCCATCTCTCAATGGCATGATAATCTTTTATCCCTACACCACTAGCTGTGTCAATCCATGCTTTTGTATATATACTGCTGTCCACAGCAACACTTTCTCCCGAGTGCTCTCCAAAATTAAAATGACTAGCAATCTCATTTGAATGACTCCGCTGTGATAGGTTGTCCATTGACATTCTAGCATTATCAAGGTTAACACAAGCAGCAGAAAAATCAACAGACCAGTCCCTAACTCTGCAATTCCTAGAATCTATCTCTGAAATACAATCTTGCCTTCCTAAAACCCCACCAGACCACTTTTTCCTACTATCACACTCATCATTTTGAGAACAATTCTCCCGTGTAGCAAATTTGTGGAATGAGGGTATCTTCGGAAGCTGCAGCAACGTGTTACACCTGGCTTCTGCAGAGGCATAAGCCTGCAAGGAACGAGAAATATTGAATCTTCCAAGAAACATGGCAACCAATAGAGGGTAAGGAAACATTTGATCTGTCAAGAAACAGTAGAAGAGTCTGTGGACCCTTTTGCTTCACTAAACCACTTGCCAGGGCAAAAATCTCAAGGCAAATATTATTAGGATTAAACTAAGGTAAAGTTCATTAGGTGCTTGCTATGAAGTTCTCCAATAAAAATTAGGCAGGTGGCAAAAAAATTTGTATAACCAATCATGATAGAGAGAGAATATAAAAGACAATAAATTGCATAACCAATCAAAGAAGAGAGAGTAAAAATACAATTTATGATTGGAGAACTTCATAGCAAGCACCTAATGAACTTTACCTTAGTTTTTTTCCATATTATTATCCTAGAAAAATTACTTAAAGCACTGAGAAAACTCTCTTTTTTATATCAACTGTTAAAACATAAAACAATCTACTATGATGGGAGAGGGAAATGAATACCAGCACAAATGCGCATATTCATGACAGGATTGACAGCATAGAAAATATTTCTTCTTTTTTTTGCCTAAAAAATATTTCTATTGAAATACTCAATTCTATTATAAAACCCTATTAACTAGTCGCAGCATACAAGAGAGAAGCAAAAGATCAAGAATCTTCATCCAAAAGGGGGAGGGGGAATCATAAATCCCAAAACTTCCCATAATAACCAGATTTGAGGTAGATGATTACAGTAAAGACACAATTAGCAAGAGCAAAGAATTAGAGGGTCATCCAAGGGTCATAACAGAGGGAGAAGGAAAATTGTCTACTAAAGTATAACATGCCATAGCTCGAACCAATTTCAAATCTCTAATATGTAATTCAATAAAATAAAATAAATAAATAAACTATGGGAGCACGACGATGCAACAATATATAAAAGCAAGTACCTGCACATTCACCAAAATCTCAACTGGATTAGAAACCTAGCACCACATAGTATAAAGCGGAGCCAAATTTACAACAAGCAAAGTGGGAAAAAAATTATTTGGCTTGTGAGTTGTCACTATCAACAGATCATCAGAAGCGCCAACAGTTCCTCACATTAAAACTAAAGTTCCAAAGGAAACAAACCTCAGCAGCAGCAAGTGCTTTAGCACGGGCAGCTTCTGCTGCAACTATGGCAGCCTGTTCTTCTTCAGACATAGCATAGGAGTGGTCTTCCTCCTCAGTAGTTGCTTTGCCTACTGAACCTTGGGATCTGGAAGAATTGACTCCATGCCTATCATTTGCCTCCTGTTGTCTTACTTGTCTGTCGTCCAATTTCTTCACATTTACAAAGGAAGGTGAACTGCTTCCAGCAGATGCAAGAGCCAGCAAGCCTCCTTTAATCTCAGAAGCACCATGAAGCATACTCAGAGGTGGCTTTCCTGATGCTGAATCTTTCAGAGATTTTCTTTTTGATAAATCTGCAGCAGTTGCTTGTCTCGAAAACTTCAATCCGCCATTAGAAGCTTTTGCCTTGCGGAAGATTTCAAGCCATACACTAACCAACTGGCTTGCTATAGCACGTATATCACGGCTAGTATGTACACACACTTTTTCCTTCACTGTTTTCCCTATGCCTACACCAGAAAACAGAGAAGCTTAACAAAAGTACAGGAGAAACTACACAGAGTCACAGATCATATCAATTATCAATTATAACTGCATCTGCACAGAAATTGACACTTCAGAGTGAAAGATATACTTATATAACACACTAAATTAGTTGAAAAATGTCCCAGTTTGATACTTTTGAGTTTCATTGGGGAAGTTATAAGACAGGAATAGACAAATCTAAGTATATCTTCTAAAATGGTACAGGCACAGTTCTTCCTAACCCACCGGTATTCATCCCTGCACCATTTCTCATCAAGTTGAATTATTTATATGTGAGAACTGAGAATATCTAACACTATACATGCTAAAGATACAGCAACAAAATCTTTCATATGCAGCCATATTAGCATGCAAGATTATTGTAAAGTCATATACAGAATAAAACACAAGTACCTGATACACGCACAGCTAGAAGATCAGTTGAAACACGCACAAGGAGCCGCACACAGTGCCGCAAGAGCTGGGTACCATCCTTCCCCATAGAGTCCTATTAGGGTTATGAAGACATAAATTAAGAAATCCAATCATCATAAGATAACATTTTATTTTTTTAAATTAAAAAAGAGACAACATAATTTAAAAATAATGCATCAATAGATATAATAGTACCAGTATCCATGAGTTGAGAATGGTAAGCCCCTCTTTAGTCCCAGCAAAGGACTTCAAGTTTTCAACAGGAAAACTCAACAACTGTTTGGCCACATGCAAACGCCCAGCACTAGTTTTTGCATTAAGGAACATGTCCCTTAGTAAAGTTTCACGAGTTATGATTTGAGCACCATTTAAAGAATTCTTGTACAAGACACTAGAAAGCTCAACTGCGTCAAGCCTCTTTATTATATCCCTAACTTCATCCCTTTCAGTATCCGACTGTCTCTGTGCAGCCTCCATTACCTCCACTTCAGCAGTATAATCATTTCCAGTGTTCAATAGATCAATTATACGCACAGCTTCCCGGAGTCCACTCATCATTGCACCACCAACTGTATCTGGATGCTCTTTGCAGGTTGCTTCACCAGCAAAAAACAAGCAGTTATCAACTGGCCTCCCTAATATATCATAGTCTTCTCCTGATGCTCCAACAGAAACATATGAGTAAGCACCATAGCTAAAAGGATCCCTACCCCAATCAGTCACTACATATGCAACAGGATGAGGTACTGAAGCCTCCCCAAAAAGTTTACGGAGAACCATTAGTGCATGGTGGACATGATCAGAGGAGCTCAAACATTGACCATCTATTGCTGCCTTACCAACAACTAATGCTATAAGGACAGGAGCCCCAACTGTTTTCTTGACATTCCAGAACATAAAGCATTGACCTCTTCTGCTCGTTTCTTCTGATGTTGCTCCAAAGTAATCCACCGCATCATCCCAAAACACACTAGGAAATTCTAAAATCACTTTATTGAGAACTCCAAAACCAAGACGCTGGATAGAAGAGCATTTCCACTGTGGCAAAGGTGGGGAGAATTTTATAGTTTCAGCCTTCAAACAGCCCAGGGGAATAGTGATGAGGACAGCATCTCCAAAAAACTCATTGCCATTTGATGTCAAAACTCTGACTATATTACTCTGACCAGGTTCCTTTCTACCATATGACACATCTGTTACAACATGGTTCATGTGAATGACAAGCCCTTGTCCTAGAGACTCAACAACAGTGCTGTAACCCCCTTTAATCATACAATGAGCTCCTCCAAATCCACCATAAACATCATCTTGATTCCAGTAGGGAAGAGAAACTTCCTTAAGAAGAGCAGCACAACCATACTCCAAATTAGCAAAGTGCCAATCCATAACTCTCCTCTCAAGTGGACTCAAAATTTCCTTTTGACTAATGTTTTCCTCAGTACAGCCTCTATTTGAATTGAATGAAGGATATGCCTCTCTAGTGGACTCAAAATCTTCACTACTTCTCCCAGAGCGTGTCATACGACGCCTCATTAGAGCATATTCTAAACCCTCTTCTAGAGACATTTTCATTGCTTGTTCACCCTTATGAGCGACAAGCAAAACCATGTCATCAAGAAGACTATTATATTCAGCTTCCAATGCTTCATCCAGGTCTGTAGGAACCTTTTGTCCAGTTACTATGTCATAAAGGGGGCAATCACTGTTTAGCACAGTCAACTCAAGGCCCAATTGAGCACAAACCAATGATGAAGGATCTGGTCTTCTCTCAGTAGCGACATCAGCCTCAACACCAGTGATAATGCTAGCACCAAGATCCACAGGAACAGATAGAGAAGAACGATCAGTAAAGACCCGACCTCCTATTCTACTCCGAGCCTCAAGTATAGTTACAGAAAAACCCTGACGTTGCAAGTGGCGAGCAGCAGTTAACCCTGCAGGACCAGCTCCTATGACAATCACTCTCTTTCTGGCCTCTGAATCAGACTGCAAGGGATCAGGTATCTGATCATCTAAAGAAGATTTACCACAGGTAGATTCATGGCTTCGCTCAGTAGCTACAACAGAAGTCATTCTACAATCAGAATCATTGGTAGAAGGATCAGAACTGTTAATGTATACGAGTCCACTTAAACCTTCCTGAATCCCACCATTTTCCGGGTAATCATTTTTTCTTTCTTCATGCTGCGTCATGTTTAATAAATCCAACCTCATTGGGTCACCATACCTTCCGCCTTCTGTAGCTACAGGTGCCAATTCTTCATAATCAACTTTAAGGCCATCCTTAGTCTTCATGGAAGTATCTGACCTATTAGCCTGACCCACAATGAAGGAAACTCCATCTTCAGAGTCAGCCATGGAAGCAGTGGAACTGTTCACAAACCCTTCTTCTTTTACAATTTTACAATTATGCCCTGCACTGGTTCCAGAATTCTTCTGAGAGGCGATCCCAACATTTATATAACCCTGCCAAAATGTTTTTACCGTTTTGAATTACTGAAGTTGTTGGTATACAGTTATATATTCTAGCAGTAAAAAAGTATAAAAAATGATAACATAAGGAACAAACTTACACATTGATCAAGAAATGCATAGACTTCCCTGATAAGGGAAGAACGAGGAGATTCATCCTCACAAGGTGTATCACTAACTCCACAGTCAGAAAGAGGCAAAATACGTGTGACATCCTTGCTCCAAATACTTAGGATCTGATTTCTGTAATTTGTTACATTCATAGAAGTAGAGCACTCATTAAGACCTCTCAAATTACAAAGAGCATACGAATGTTCCGAAAATTTGAACCCAAAAAAAAAAACTTAGAAACAAACACCAGCCCAAAAGGCACCAAGTTCTCAGTTTAACTAAAAAGTAATTAAGAATCAATACACTAGATATTAACATCTGAGAAGCTGCAACAGCATGCCCATTGAAAATCTTTGAAGGTCAAATAATTGAGTTTCCCTCTTTTCTTCTTTTTCCTTTTTTTTAAATAACCACAATAAGTTATCTACCCAATTACAAGTGAATATCAGACATCACCCAACTCAATCACTTCATAACAGGCCAGAAAACCAACACTACAATAGCTTAATGATTAATGCCAATGAGCTAATAGTTTATGTGAAATGGCCTTTAATTTAAGCATAAGCAACTAAAACAGCAAGCAAACTCAGTCATCAATACTGAAGAAAGTAACCTCTCGGTGTTGCAAAGGAAAATTTGCAACTTTACTGAACACTAGGAAATATCAATTGCAAGCATATGTAAAATCACATTAACAGAATATCTACTGACCTGCAGTCCAAATAGTCCTGGAGACCACCTTTACGCTTCAAGATCTCCTTAAACCTTATCTTTTCAACTGGACCAGCTGCATGGGCTTTCAGACCAGCTGATACTGCTGCTGCAACACTTTCAGACTCTTCAACAACATTCAAAGAGCAATCAAGCTTCACTCTTGGTCTGAGAGTGTGGCCATTATCCACAACACCTTGACTTTCAAGAAAAGATTGGTCACTTGTTAAAATATCCCAATCAGCATCCCCCTCATAAGCCATGTCTCCATGCCTACGCTTTTTGGGCTTACGCATGGCACGCTGAACAGCTGATATCGTATCATTAGGAAGACATCCCTCTTCAGATGTATCGTCAGAAGGTTGAACTCGATGTAATACTGAGCTGCTCTTCTGAATTGATGCATTAGAATCATTTATAATGCTAGAACTTTTCAAAGGTTTCACTGAGAGATTTGACTGGACAGCCAATTTATTTTCATTGGCCTCATTTGACATTGTTGGAGGTAAGTTACCGTCAGAAAATACAGCATTTTGCAGCTCAGCCTTTGGATCTAGACTATTGCAATCACTGGAAATTCTACTAGAAACCAACTCAGATTCAGATTTCCCAACACCATCTACTTCTGCATGGAATCCAGAGAATTTTATAGCTCCATTTTTGGAGGATCCCTCCACAACTTCCTCAGAAACCAGCTGATTATTCCCATTCAGTAAATCTTCACACAATCTATTTAAGGGCAGGGTGTCTGAAGGAGGTAAGGCAATTTCTTTCTCCATGGAAAAAGCATTTCCTGTACTACCATTACAAACTAGAACTAGTTTATCTGTTAAATTTTCCTTGAACTCGCCCTGATTAAGGCCACATACCCCTTCCCCCGCTTTTGGGAGAGAGGTAGTGTCAACCATTTCTTCAACACCTTGCAACATAATAGAGCACTGCTTCAAACCATCATTGACAAATCTTTCTTGAACTGTAACCATTTGACCGGACAGAGAGCAATCATCTCCAAGATGAACAGAAGACAATTGCTGGCTATCTCCATTGCAGGCATTGATTGAGAGAGAGTGATCAACTCTGGGCCCAGTTTGAATGTTTGAAACACAAATGCCCTTGGAATTTTCCTCTTGAAGATAGCCACTATCAAAAGTTTTATTATCCATTACAGATGCTGAAGCAAATGAATGCAAATCAGATCCTTGAGGCAAATCATTAGCAGATTTCAAAATTCTTCCACCTATTTTGGAGGTAGAAGAAGATTTAGATCTACATTCAGCTTTAGACTCTACAGTTTCTGGAACATTTTTTGAAACAGCTCTCAACCCATCATCGACAATCTGACTCCCATTTTTCTGCTTTGAAATTGAAGAGGTATGTGATATCCTAATTAAATTAGATTGTGCATTTTGGAAAATCGTTGACAATGAGTCTTCCTTCTTTCCATCAGAAGGGTGCTGCAAAACATTGCCAGACAATAAAACCACCCCTTTCTCTTCATTAAATGTACTCCTAGATCCTTGAGCTTCCAAATCCCCATTAGATGTCGTATGACCCCCAATGCCATCCGGTAGCAGATCCATATGAGGTCTCTCCACCTTTCCTTCACTGCTCCCATCTACTATGATATCCTTAGTCATATCAGATCCATTATCACCCACAGCCTGCACTTTCTTGACATTATCCAAAACCCCACCCTCAGATGAAACATCCAAAGAACTATCAGTAAACACACTCAAAGCAGAATTTCTTCCTTTGGTGGTTCCAGATCCCTTATCTCTCTTTGGACCCTTCAATCTTTTCCTAAAACTAGCCAAAGTATCATCCATACCCCCTGAGTCTTCTTCTTCAGCAATTAATTTCTTCCCGATAGGGTCAGAATTCTGGATATCACTAATGCCTTTTAATGCTGAGTTAACCTTCTTCAAGTTACGAGGCCTCCTCACCTTAAACATAGACCCAATGGGCTCGTCATCATCCGAATCAACTCCAACTTCCAACTGTTTCGATCTTTTCTTGGTCCCAGACCTCTTCACTGCGGCATCCATTGCGTCTAACCCTAGACTTCCAACAAAATCGTCAATAACAATGATTTCTTCAACCCAATTTCAGTGCCCAAATCAAGATGCAACGATTTAGAATAAAAATCATTGCTTTCCACTTCTCTATCATCAGAAAGTTAAAGCTCATATTTCAAAACGAATCATAATGCGACCATAAATATACATATATATTAAATATTGGGACAATCTCAAGAGAACCCGTCGCATATGCATAAAGAAATACCAAATTATTGATAAAGTTTCTGTGAATCAGTGAGCCTACGACCAAGTTAATAGTCCAATAGAATAGGCCCCTTCAACTTGAACAACGAATAACTCAAGAAAGCGAGGAAAGAAAACTCGTACTATTTACCAAAGTAACTAAGCCGACAAAGAGATAGAAACGGAGACACGGCGAGAGAATCTGGGAATACCCGACCTGCGCCCTGCGATGGTGGCGCTAATGAAAATCGTCCAACACTGTGAGATGCGCACGTTAGCGTCTTGTTACGGCCAAGGGCAATACCCGCACTACGTCTATAACCTGCGCCGTGACCAGCGAGTGGAGTGGGGAAAATAATGATAAAATTGAAATATTAGGAAAAAAATACTATGGAGAGTCTATTTTGGTTTTCGCCATACCCTTGCATAGTTGGTTTTAATGTTTTATACATATTCATATTTGTTTGTGACTAGGATTACTGGATTAGGGCTAGACGCAGGTGGCAATAAAGCTTCACGGCTGAAATTTGGGATTTTGCTTTATACATTTTCAGAGCTTGTTTGGCCTGGCTACTCTCTATAAACGGTTTTATTTTTTTTTCAAAATTAGTTATTTTTTTTATTTTTAGATATTTGATCAATTTTTTAAAAATATTTTTAATTGTAGCAGAAATAATTTTTTAATATAAGTAGAAGTTAAAAATTAGAATTTTTATTTTTAGTTAAAAATAGAATTTAAAATTTTAAAAATTAATTCAAAACTATCTTTACTAAAATTTTAAAATCTTCATTTTATCATGAAGATCTATTTATTAAGGTGCATGTTGCTCTTTTTGATTATTGGGTGACAAAATAGACATTTTTTTTAATTAAAAAATTAAAACCAACAAAAATATGTTTTTGAATGAAACGAACAAAAATCAAATTTCAATTATTTGATATCCACTAGATTTCGCCCAAAAAAAATATCCACTAGATCAAAAAAGTTACTATGAACTCAACTTATTATATACAAAAAGTGTTAATTAAGAAGTTTTTTGTCTTGTTTTGATAGTGAGTGTTAATTAAAAAGTTAATTCATAAAATATGCGCATTTTACATTTTAATAATAATTCGATTAATTTGACTAAAAAGTGTGTTCATCTAATTGAGTTTATCATATGGATCAGGTTCTGGCCATATGTATGTCTATAAAAAGAAAAAGGTTGTGGGTAGGGTTGGTAATGGATATGGGTATTTCGGCTATCCGTATGTACTTATTCGAAAAAATATTCGTTATTCATCGGATATCGGGTATTTCAGATATTGGATATTGGTCGGATTAAGATATTAGCCTCGGATATTCTATATCCGTCCGATTGAATGGACGGATAGGGTATCTGATATCTTATATCCGTTTTTATATAATATATTCATTAAATATAATATTTTATATATATTAATAATTATATATATATATATATTCATTAAATATAATATTTTATATATATTAATAATTATATATATATATATTATGAATTATAATATTAAAAAAATATTTTATTAAATAAAATATTATGGTTCAATTAATAAAATTAGTATTGTTAATTTTAATTTATAAAAATTATCTTTATTTTTTAGAAAATTAAACTTTTTTATAATAATTTTTTTAGTGGATGGATATTGGATAATAGATATGGAATATTGGGGATATTGGATATCCTATATTCGTTATTTTTCGGATATTTCGAATATCGGATAGTTTCGAATATTTCGGGTATCGAATAGTTTCGGATACGGATATTAAAAATATAATTTTTTTCGGATTCGGTTAAGATTTAGGTATTAAGTGTAATGGGGGGATTCGAATTCGGATATTGAAAAAATGAGCAGGTACCCACCATTGTCACCCCTAGTTGTGGCCATATGGATCAGGTTAGTTTGGGTCAACAAGTTTTTCAACCAAGCAGCAATCCTGTTCAATATTTGTTTTGCTTGCTCTGAGAGTCTCTCGTTTGTTTGTCTCTAATGGAGATTTCATCCGTTCTTCACAACAATTGAAAAAAAAAAAAAAAATCAACCAGTCTAGAAATTTGTTACTAGGTAGACTCAACCGTCAACCCGGTTCGGACATGTTTTCCCGAACCCGACCCAACCATTTAGCTGGCAGGTTGGGTTGGTTCGGTCACTCTTTTATTCAATTTCATCGACTTGTAAGATAGAAGAGGGACGTTGGTGAGTTGATGTCATCCCACGATAGGAGAGATTTCTGGTAGAACGTGGATTCACTGGATAGAAGAGAGATTTCTGGTAAAACGTCAATTCTTTCGCGCCTCCTTCCCTCCTTCTACTTTTACCTTCACCTGCGACCTTGCCGACTTCCTCGCTCGCTGGAAGTCTGTGAAGCTCTTTGACTCAAGTGCTTAAAGCAGTATGTATCTTTGATTCATTCTCATAATCAGTTCTAAAAGTTATTTAAGATGCTGAGTACTCTGTTTGATTATCTAAGAAACGGGAAGTTTTTTTTTCTTTATATGCCTTTTTTTGTCTCAATTCCATTTCCATCAATCAAACAACCAGTAAAAATCACTACATATTTATTTATAGTATTCATTGGACATTGTATATGACGAGGAGAAATTGTTTAACACTCCCAGCAGCTAGTTGTTTAAAGTTCTGCTGAACTCTGCTGTTACAGTTAGACAAAAAAGAGGAAGAATGAGTAAAAGACCGCCACCAGATCCAGTGGCAGTGCTACGTGGCCACCGTGCTTCTGTGAATGATGTTTGTTTTCATCCAATAAAACCCATATTATTCTCCGGGTAAACAATGCAGATGTTTTCGGCAATAATTGATAATAACCATTTTGGTTAATTGCAAGTGTTTTGTTTAATTGTTTGCCTACACCATTAGTTTGGCTTAATGGGTTATTTGTGGTCTTCTTGCTTGCAGTTCTGCTGACGGTGAACTAAGGATTTGGGATACCGTTCAACATCGAACTGTGTCATCAGCATGGTATTGATTGCTACGTATTTTTCTTAGTATTTACTATTTAGTCTTTTATATCCTTTTGCTTCATAATTATGCAAAGGTTTTATCCATTTCTATTGAGTTCACCAATTATACCCATAATTAAGCTGCAAAAGCAAATGGCAGGGTACATAGTGCTGCTCATGGGATTATTGCTGTTGCCAGTAGTGCTTCCCTTGGAAACAATAAATTTGTCAGGTCTTAGCCTTCATCTGCCCCCCACCTCAAAACATTTCTTTTCTCTCCTTTTGCTCCTAGAATATATAATTTTAAAAATTCATGTACTTGCTTTGTCAAATTTCATTTAGATTGAAGTTGTTCTAAATGCCTGTAGCCAGGGTAGGGATGGAACTGTGAAATTTTGGGATATCGGTGATGGTGATTTGTCCAGGTACACACCCATATTTTGCTTATATGCTTAATTCTTTTTGTGACAATTTACTACTCGGATAGGGCAAGTGCTAGAAGAAATTTGCTGTGAGGACTTTGCTCTTCCATTTTTCTTACTTTGGTGTTAAGTAGGATTATTAAGTTGATTTACAAATCACTACTGGCGGAGAAGTGATGTTGTCGATCATTTATGATCACTTCCCTTTTGGCAAAAACCTTCTTGTAGGTTGGGATTCAATTATTCAAATGACGTTTATTCTTTTCAACTGATGTAGCAATTGGTCATTGTATTCATTATTCATTACTCGAAAAACATCAATTTTCCTGAGGTTCTGAATATTCTCTTCTTGGTCTTGCTTCCTGCTTCACATTTTAAGATATTGTTTCTAAGTTTCACATTTGCTTGCATCCTCTGCATTTTCAGCTGTCAGTGTTGAATAAATTCTTCAACTTTATACGTGACTTATCCTCTTTTTTCTAATGGTAATTTTATTAATGATAACAAAAAACAATTTATACTTTAAAACTCTAACCTTTATCTTAGTTATCGTCTTACTCCCTTTTAATCAGCTTTTACTGCCTTTAGGATTCCATGTCTAACAATCAAGACAAACTCTTACCACTTTTGCAAGCTTTCCTTAGTGAAAACGCCTTCAACTTGGTCTAAAGAAGGGGAAGCATCAAGAGATTGTCACAGAATTGAGCTAAAGGGAACATTTAATAGTGAAATTCCAGAGATTATAAGAAAAGAGACTCAGACCAACCAAAGCAGTTCTGAAAGCTTGGAAGGTCTGTAAATTTTAATTATTTTATGGAAATTTCAAACAACTTCAAAGGTTGTTTTTCTATTATGGCATTAGGGTTCTTATATTTCTTATAACATTGCATCACTGAATTTGGCTGTATTTTTAAAGTTTCTTGTTGAATGCTTTTATTCTATGGTACTAGAATACCATGATAAGTGATCTGAAGAGCTGCATTAGCAAAATTCATTCTGTGATGGATTAAATTCTTCATTTTATGGGCTCTTTGTTATTTTCTTTTATGTTTTTTAGTTGTCTACAGTCTACATTACTGAGTGTTTATAATGTAGAATCTTGATTGACGAAACCTTATTGTATGCAGAAAATACATATTCTAAGGGGCTACAATTTGTGGCTTTATCCTCTGGGGAGCAGTCTTCCGAGGTTAGTGGATATTTGTAATAAGTATATCAGTTTTTATCTTCATCAATGTATTTTTCTCATCCAAATTCTGATGGTCTTGATGCTTGTTATTTATGTCTGCTATGAAGGTTGGAATTTGGGATCTCAAGTCAGAAGAAAAGTTAGCACAACTACCTTCAAACACTCCTAGTAGCTCCTCAAATTTCGGCAACAAAGACAGAGGTTTTTTCCAATCCATATGATTTTCAAGCTTAAGTTTTTGAAAATAACTCTTTTTGTGGAAGTTTTTTTGCTCAAGTTATACAGTAAATTAAAGTTTTATACATGCAATTGTCACTCCATCATTCATTTTGAGTTTTGACTATCAATTCCCATTGAATACTTACTAGTGGAAGTAATAGACAATCACCAAATCATTATTGATGTGAGCGTATACTTTCATAACAATATTATTATTAAATATTTATGTATTTTTCCCTATTTGTATTATGTTTCTTATAATCATTCTTTAATCCCTTCTAGATTTCCCATTATTGGCTTTTGCCATGTTTTTTCTGCTTTCAAAATTCAAATTAAAGCTATCATTGTTTGACAGGGATGTGCATGGCACTTCAATTATTTTTACCTTCTGAATCACAGGGTGTTCTAAATGTCTTGGCTGGGTACAGTCTTAATCCTCTTTCATGTTATCTTTCTCTTTTGTTCCCTGTATAGATTTTTAAATTTATGAATTGTGCCCCACGAATCTGGGTGGCATACTGATATTTCTCTCTGATTAACAAATTGATGTCCTGCTGTAGAGATTGCTTACTTTTGGCATTTATATGTGATCAGGATCCTGCTGGAGCTCCTATTGTAGAGTATATATAGTGCATGTGTTATTTTAAAATTATTTAACTGAATATTATACCCAAATATTATCTTAGGTCCCTTAGGTTTTTTTTTTGGTCGTTAGGATGTTAAAATGATATGACCATTCCTATAAATTTGTGTCAATCTGTTAAAGATTTCACTAATCCCTTTGTCTAATTTGAAACATTTTGTTTTAGGCATGCTTATATTGTATTGATCAAACCATCGATTTCCTGTAAAAATTGTTATAATCAATAGATTCAGAATTGCTCTGCTTCAGGCATCTGTAATTTTATAGATCAGGCCTTCAACTTCTGATTGGTTAATTCCTTTTATATATTATAGCACGCTTACCTTCTCTAATTGCATATTTTGGATGTGATAGATATGAAGATGGTTCCATGCTTTGGTGGGATGTACGGAACCCAGGAGTTCCTATAACTTCAGTGAAGTTCCATTCTGAGCCAGGTCTTGGACTTAGTGTCATTGCACTTTTTCTTGTTATTTTGTTGAATAAAATGTACTTAATATCTTACCTTTTGTGCAGTTCTCAGTATTTGTACTGATGGGTTTTGCAATGGGGGTATCTCGGGAGCTGCAGATGACAGAGTTGTAATGTACAGTTTGGAGCATTCTACGGTAATTTCGTTTATCCTGTATTTTTAATATAAGACATAATGGTTCTAAAAAATATATATCTAAGACATAACGTCAACGGTGTCACACCAAGAGATCAATAAACTACATAGATCATATACGAAAAGTTTACACCCATTATTGCTGAGGAAAACCCTGATATCATTCCAGGAATACCTGTGACCTGTGTCAAAAGCTTTTATGCATCCATCCTACTATCATTCAAATTTATAACAGGTCAATTTCTAGGTTCAAACACAAAATTTGTGAGAATTAACAATGATTCAAGATATATATCCTGTAAAGTTTTTAAACTGAACATCTTGAAGTGATTGGGTATGGCTAATATTGAGTTATCGTGAAGCAGAGAATTTGGACAAGAAATTAGAGATTACATGATTGTATCTTATGATGTTTCTTCAGTTTGCAGCTCACAGTTTGCTGCTCACGTGTTCTTTTCTTGTCATATATTGTAATAAGGGTACGTGTGCGGTCAAGAAAGAAATCAATTTGGAGCGACCTGGCATATCAGGCACCTCAATTCGACCAGATGGAAAAATTGCTGCTACTGCTGGCTGGGACCATAGGTTGTTAATGCTTTACTGGTTTCAAGCCTCATTTCTCCTCTTCAAACTTATTAGTCAGTACACACTCCTAACCAAGAAAAAGAATTGATTTTATCTTTCTTTGCATCATAGGAAAACAGTTGTCAATTTGTAGTTGAAAAGATCTTAATTGTATATGGTACAGTATTGCAATAGATTGTAATTTTAATTTTATAATGAAAATAACTGAATGTGATCCTTTTCATTTGTTCTGTGAATAAAGAAACTATTCTCTTTCCTGAGCTCCTTGGTGTGATATTTGATTTGACTTCATTCTAGTGACGCTTGTTGAAGATGAACCAGAGTAAGTCACTCCATATTCCATTCCTGAATTGTCTGATTTATGAGAAAAACAAATGAAGTTTCATGTGCTATCAGTTGAACTTCCTGTGGATGAAATATATGATTTTAATGACACATTATGGAATTTCTGATTCTCACCGCTTTAAAGTGAGACAATTAGCTTTGCAGGGGAATATTAAACATGAACATGCCTCCTTTTTAACCATGAAAGTATATGTATATTAATATTATTTCCCGAAAATAATCACCTCTATAGTGCGTCGTTGACAGAAGATTCTCTTCTTAATTTGCTGTCTTTTTCATCCTAATGGCAGAGTGAGGATATACAATTATCGTAAAGGAAATGCTTTGGCAATATTGAAGTATCACCAGGCCACGGTATGTCATTGTTTCTTATTTGTGAGGAAGATTCAAATAAAGCACCATTTCTGTCTCTGATTGATTTCCTTATACTTTGACATGAGAAAACAGATTTATTGTTTTGACAATGAGATTTTATTTATCCTTAAAGAATATAGAACTCCCATGACATGTAGCTATGCATCTTGCAGTGCAATGCTGTTACCCATTCATCTGATAGTAAGCTTATGGCCTCTGCATCAGAGGATGCAACCGTGGCACTATGGAAATTATATCCTCCTCAAACTGGAAACTAATTTGTAACTGATTTCTCCTTCACTTATGTTGCTTACTTGGTTTACATGCTCTTAGATTTTGATACCCACTCAAGTCGGGATATGAGGACAGGTAATATAATAACATTATCCAAAATTTATCCATGATGTGTGGAAGGTGGAAACTAAATATCTGAGTCGGCCAGTTCTGAATCCTCCTTTTATTTGGGTTCTCCTCCCCTTTTGAAATGTGTCTGGTAACATAATGTAGAAGGATTCTAATTTAGGAATGGCGATCAGATTAGGGTGGTTTTTTTCTATTTATTTTTAATTCCTCCTTATACTCTAAGGTGATTATTTTATTTTGCCAGGGTTATTTTGTACAGTGAATTTTTCAATATTTGTTGGATTTTTTAAATAATCAAAACATGTTTTATTAAATTATTAATTAATATTCTATCACAAGTTATTTGAACACAGTTAATTGTATTATTTACATTCTAAATTTCTAATAGTTCCGACTTCCGAGTATTTTGTCTCTTTAGTCTTTTAGACTGTATAATATATAATATATGGTATATGATATAAACATGAGATAAATCAGATAATGAAAAAGTTCAAAACCCCAAATTGATCATTTATGTTTGCACAAAATTTCATATTGGTCCTTTATGTTTCAAAAAGTCCAAATTGGTCCTTTATGTTTGCAAGAAGTTCCAAATTGGTCTTTCCGTCCAAATCCGTTTATTTTTTAAGTTAAGTGCTAACGTGACATGCTGATGTTGACACATTATCTCTCCTACGTGTTAACTGAAGCTGACGTGGCATGTCACGTCATCGCCTCATCATCGTCCAATACCATATGTGATGATGTGGCAGTGACGTGGCATGACACGTCAGCTTAGATGGACATGTCAGCACTTAACTTAAAAAATTGACGGAAGTGGACGGAAGGACCAATTTGGAACTTCTTGCAAACATAAAGAACCAATTTAGACTTTTTGAAACATAAAGGACCAATATAAAGCTTCGTTTAAACATAAAGGACCAATTTAGAGTTTTGACCAATGAAAAATTATGTAAGAAGTTATGAGAGAGTGAACACTTGTTTAATTTATAGTATGACCAACGTAAAATCAAATCAGGGTTAATGTAGTAGAAGGTATTAGAAAAATAAATCAGAAAAAATATTGGAATAATCAACTTAATTTAAATGAGTATTTCCCCAAGCCCCAAGCTCTTTTCCTTGTCAAGCTTTTTCTTTGTTATATTTATTGTCGAGTGAAATTGGTCATCAATTGAGTATCCAAAAAAATGTCATTAATTTGGTCGGTAGCGTGCAATGAATTATCCCTTTGTATAATTGTATTCATTACATTTTGTTAGTTGAAAAATAAGATTCTTTGTACTCTTACTTCAGCATTGAAGAATTGTAAACTCAAAGAAGCTTTAATAGAAGCTCTACTGCTTACTCACCTTTCAATCAGTATCCTTGTATACCTAAACTATATAATGGTTTATTTCATCAGCACCATTCAGCAATGATGGCTTACAAAAAAAGAAATTGAGAAAGAAGCATATTAAAAAAAAACAATTTTCGAAGAGACTTCTATCTCCTTTTCTATTCACAGACTCAAATGATTTTTGGAAGGTGACATCCACGTCGCCTTCTTGAATTATTTAACAAGCAAATATATATATATACTTCTCTCATTCTTTTTTCTTTTTAAAATATTGTTTAAGCCTTAATTTTCAAAAATTAAGTCAGCTGAATTTTAATTAGTATGCAAGTATTGGTGAAACTTCACTATCACTCTATTATATATTCCATTCATTAGGTAGAAGGAAAAGCTAAGTTCGTATTATATTTTGAACATTCAAATGTGTGCGTTTTATTAAAAAGCTTTATCCTCTAATATATATCAATTAACATTTTCTTCGTGGTTAGATAAGCCTTGCATGAGATTTATGTGTGAAGTGGAAAGTGTCAAATGATTGATTTTTTTTCCACAATAACATAACTGTTCTAAACTAAAATAAATTCCATATTGAAATAAAAACTTCTTACATACCATAAACTAAATATTAAACTTGGCCAGGGCGCAATAAAATAGGTTATTTTTATACATATCATCGGCTTAACGTTAACGTTGTTTCTCGACTTGCTATGATTTTGTTAAATGTGAATTTCCTATCTATTAAAATTTGGACCGGACCGGACGGTTCGACCGGTCCAATCGCTAACCGGATACAAAGGCAAGTCGGTTGGATCGAATTTAACTGGAGTCCAACCGGTCCAATTTTATTTTTTAAAAAAAATAATAAAAAAATAACATTGAAAAAAAAAAATTAGAAAAATCTTAAACATTAAAATTAGAAAAGTCTTGAAAATTAAAATTTAAGAAGTCAAAATTATCAAGAATTTCATGTTTGGTCTAATCAAGTTCTTTCAGAGTTTGACAAGTCTTAAAAATTAAAACTTTGAGAAGTCATGTAATTTAAAACTTTAAAATGTATGTTAAAACCTAAAATTTGAGTGTGTCATTTTATATAATAAGAATATTTATTATTTATTGCGTCATTCGGTTCAACCGACGGTTCGATCGGTTAAATCGACCAGACCATGAACCGAACACTTGCCCAAGTCTTTGTCCAGTTCGGTTCTTACAACATTGATTAAAATATTAATATCACTAGCAGTCGCTTTCTCTTTTCTATTTGCGTTCGTTCTTCAACTTTCTTCTTGTTGCATATCTAATCAGATTTGGTGATCCTTCCCTATTTTTCTTCTTTTTTTGTTATCATTGTTACGTTACATAAATAAGCTAGATATTTTAGCCCTCCAATTTTGGTGGTGATTTTCTTCTAGATTTACTTTTGATTTTTTTAGTCCTCCATTGTGAGAGTGTAATCTCTCATTGTTAGATCAATTCAGATATAGTAAGTGGAGCTTTTTTTGTATTTGTTTTCTTTTGTGAATTTTTGTTACAATCAAGTGATTATAGATTCAAAATTTGTTATAATCATATCTGAAATCTACGAATCATCTATATTAAAAAAATTTCACCCGTACATCATGTTGTTAGAAGAGCCTACGACAATTTCAACTTCGAAGATTACTTCAAATCTAATATGCAGGAGGTATATGAGTAACAACTCTGTTGACAACACCATTTCATCCTGAAGAAATAGGATCAGCTGATCTTACACTTTGTTTACTTAGTTCAACAATTGTTAGGGTTTATTCTTCAGTATTATTATATTGGAGTTTTATAAATTATTATAAGTGCCGTTTAACTTTTTCTACAATATAAGGGAGATTTAATATTTTTATAAAAAAAATATTAATACCAACCCTTGTTTTATAATTAAATCACAGTGATATAAAAAAATATAAAATAGAAAGTTCAAGATCAAAATTGAAATATAAGAAATTATTCAATTAGATTCTTAAAAAAAATTAAATATCTATTAATATGATTGTTGACCTTTTGTATTGCAAAATGCTTATTTACTAATTAACAAAATACATAATTTGAGAATTGATAAAAGAAAAAAAAAGAAAAAATAGTAGAAAAAATTGGTGAAAGAGAAATTAAATATAATGAGTAATTATTTAATTTATTATTTTAAATATAATAATAATTTTATATTATATTATAAAAAAAAATAAAAAAAAATTACATAATTATTCATTTATTTGTGCATGGGAAATGTGTGTATATATATAACACTTACTCGCTTGAAATGAAATTAATAATTAATGTGCTTTAATTAATGATCTAACATTTACCTTGGACGCATTTGCTATCTATATCCTGAAGTACTTAAAATTAAAAACAAGAACAAAATCGAGAAATCAATAATTTGATGAGAAGTTCAAATAAGATACGGTAGGAGACAAGACAGTTGGGCTTAATTTTGTCTTCATGTCAGAATTAATCAAAGCATAGCTCTCGAAGTTCGACCATGATGCTTCGATGCAAATGTCCCAACCACCTAATTTAATCCTATTTTCGATTGAGATGAACCCTCAAACTGTCTTATATCATTTTCTATACACCAACCTTCTAAGAGAAAGCAACATATTTGACTTCCTTGTATATGCCATTTTAATTTCTTTATGATCTTTCACTTTTTTCTTCGTCTTTTCATATGAAACTATTGTTTGCCGTCAAAATCAGAGGTGGCGCACCTGAGGGAATTGGAAATTTGGATGTAACTTATGATATTAGAAGAGCATTATTATAAGGAACAAAATTAAGATAAAATTGCTTAGATACTTGTTGTTCACAAATCATAAATAATATTTATATTCGCTCTCCTATTTGATTAGTTATGTAATTTATTGCTTTTCATTTTCTCTCTCTATCATGATTAGTTATACAAAAATTTTTTGCTACGTGTTTTAATTATATTTGTGAACTTTATAGTAAGCACCTAAGTAATTTTACCTTAATTTAATCCTTATAATAATTACAGATCAATAATTCCATATTTTGTAGAATTAGGCTTTTACCATCTTAACCGCCATATATTTATTTTATAACTAATTAAATGATTTAATTTAGGCAAATATATAAATGTTACTGTATAGTTATTGAAATGACACTATATATGTGAGAAAAACAAGAAACATAAATCAATACAGACGACGCTAATGGTCGTAACTTCTAGTTAATTTATTAGGAAAAAAAAATCTACTTGCATTGTGAGATATGCTGATTTCTTGTTCAGGTTAGGTGCAATGGTAGCGAATAAATTATTTGATAGTTCGTACTAGCTACTTGGTCATTCATAATCAATGGCTATGAATTTTCATGTGTACGTTTTGTGTATATACATACATAAGAATAAGAATATTGGTAATTTGGTATAAAATAATGAAATTTATTTTTTACACCTCGAATAATTCCTAGAAATTAAAATAAATATTTTATGAAATTTATCATTGGGATAAAAGTTGTGATTATGAAGACCGTTAAACCTCACAAAAATTATTTATATCTTGGGGGGTCTTAATCTCTATCTAAAACTTCATCCCCCCATAATCGAATGAGATTCTCCTCTTTGCGGTGACAACATATACAGTTAGGGGGACAATTTCAACAGGCTGTCAACTCAATTATTTTAATTAGAGATAAATTAAGTAATGATATAGAATTAAAAAAGAACTTAACTTCTATTTCGAATATTTAATTAATTTCTTCGCGTATACACTTTAATTTAAAAATGAAAGTTTAGATGCTCACGTTTCTTGACTTTCAGTAGTCAAGGCTATACTTTAAATTTTTTAGCTTAGGCAATTATAATTATTGTGAAAGAATATATAATCAATTAATGTATTGAAATTAATTAAGTTAGTGTATATATATATATATATATTGATTTATTTAAAAAAAACGAATTAAAATGTAGTCCATAAAGGTGAAAGGATAGGTTTGATTTACCCAAAGTGAAAAAGAAGTTGGGGATGGCGTGCGAGTGTAGGGAAGTGTGGAAGGTGTCCCTTTTATAGTGTGGCTTGAATTTGCAAGCTAAGGCATGGAAACGAGAATTCAAAAATGTGAATGTATATACATATATGTAGGCTTTAATTAATTTATGGAGGGAGGACTTAGGTATGTATGCAATCACAACACACAAACATTGCTTAGTGGATAAGATCTGGTAATTGGTATACCATAACAATGCTATAACACTAATTATTAGCTATACAAGCCTTTTCAGCATCTGATTGGAATCAACATTAATTAAACAAATCTGAATTAGGACGGGACGTATGACATTACAACTACGTACCCCACTTATGCATCATCGTTTTATCGTCTTCTACTACTATGGTAGAGTCTACGAAACCGCCTACGCAAAACTAATTCCATTTACATTTTCTCATTTGTGCATGCCTTTCTCACCCACGTCATTGGATCATGTTTCGCTAATACGGATCCAATATATTTAATATAGGGCCCCATTCCTACGAATTTTCCTTTTTTTTCCCAACATTCATTTTATGCTTATATATATTGCTCAATATTTTTATTTTTTAAATGGTTAACTTACTCCATCAAAAATAAGAGAGATATATGTAATTAATAATTTTGGAATATAGAAATTGTTTTATTTGTTTAAGTTGTTTTTTACTTTTTTAAAAACAGAAATGTAGTTTCTAATATTATTAAGAAACAGCTTATTTTTAACAAAAAAATCAGTTAAATAAAACACACTCTCTTTTTTTTCCTTGAAATAGTTACTTTTGTCAGTTTACGGAAGAAGTACTCTTTCGGTCTTTCCCCTTTTAGTGAATTGAAAAAACATATCATTTTTATTTAGCCAAGTTTTTCACTGAAGCAACCCCAGGAAGGGCTATAGAGTTTAGGAGAATTGAGTATTTAATTTAGTTGTCCTTCTGTTGGATTATTTTCCATTTCTTAACTAAGAGGACACTCGCATACGAAGAAAGAGAATATTTGTCAGCAGAAGCAACCACTGCCCACTCGGTGAATCAGAGCATCCAAATTTCACAATGCTATTTTTTCAAAAATTAAATTAATGAGAGAAAATTCTTCAAACTAAATTATGAATATATATTTATTTTTGGTCAACTTCATCTTTCTCTTTAACAGTGAAATAAGGCACGGGAATCTAGAAGAGCTCTTAAATTTAAAAATTATTAACATATCATGTGAGATTATAAATAATGTTTAAATCCTAATCGTCTAATCAATTTAGACAATTAAAAATAACCCCCATCTTATCTCGTATAAGATGAATATAATGCATTCATTTGATATGTTTTCTTTCTATATATATAAAATTAACAGCAAGCTCATTGGCATCTAACATCTTCCATATGGCTGCAACAAAAGACTATATCAGCTGGAGCAAGCTAATGTGCTATAGAAGTGGACATCAAACAAGACAAAAATCCTTAAAATTAAAACAGACGGCGTAAACGTTTTAAATTTTGTTTAATTTTAAAATATACAGTTAGTAATGTCATCCGAAGAATATTCAAATAGGATGAGTAATATATATATATATATATCCATGACCACAAACAAATTAAAGTTACGAGGGAGAAAATGTAAAAGAAAAAGGGAATTAATGGTCACCGACTGTACAGAAATGAAAAGTCGACGTTAAAATAAGATTTGAAAATTAAATATGGAGTATTTCTATTTCAGTGACGGAGTGAGTGAAAGAAAGGAAGAAACAGAGAATGCTTGTTTTTGTGCCTACCTCACGAACACCTTCGTCCTTGCACGTGTTCTTCGTCAATATATTTGAGTATGGACAGAATGATAAAGTGTTGCCCACACCACTCGCTACTGTATGCGCGTGAACCCACAACTATGATATATAATGCACATATTACTTATCCTTATAAATTAATAATTTAAAATTTGTAAGAATTATAATAAAAAATATTTTATATTATTTAAAAATTCTATTGACTATCTAAAAAAAATTATGTGAAATTTTAATATATATATATATATATCTGAAGAAGATATATTAAATGAATCCATAATATAATTAATTTGATAAGTCCTCATATAAATGTTGGACTAATTAAGTTAATTAAAGGTCTAGAAGTTGTTGGCGAATTGTGTATTTGCATGGGTGGTAACTGGTAAATGGTGTTGGTGTTGGGCACTACTTAGGCCTACCTTCCCAACTATCTACTTCACTAGTTAAAGACTTAAAGTAGGTGGTCTTTAAATTTCAGAATAAAAGAGGCATGAAAAACAAAAAGATATACTGCCGTCTTCCTCCCAAATGTACCTAATAAAAGAAATGAGTTATTGCCTTGTGTTACCTTACTGCCTCTGTAGGTCATTCTTTTTATGAGATTTGACCATCTTTAAATGTCATTTAATCTTCAGGATGGCCTTCTCTTCTCGGAATGATAAGTGATAACTCATGCGTCAGATTACATGGTCGACGCAAGGAGGTGAATCAGAATTAACTCTATAAAGAAAATGTCAATAATTGCAAACACCCAATCATGACTCATGAGGTTACGATGATATATATCATCTCCTCTAGTTCTCTGCGTGATTCTTTAGATTTTCACATTTCATGTATGATATATCATTCGCTGAATAATAATATGAATAATTTCATTTGCTTTAATTTGGCATTCTTACTCACGATCATTTCCAAGGTTTTTTACCATTCCTGAACCATTGATCATTATTTGAAAACGTCAATACAACATATATATCTATATATATATATATGGATATTAATTACCTACACTGAGTCACTGAGTATGAAGTCCATGTAGCAGCTAGCAAGTGTTCCGTGACATAACGGCATTCATTAGCAAAAGTATCCTCATTTTTTATGAAATTTTCTATTGTTTAAACTAGCATAACTCGAATGCAATACACTGCAATATTATAATTATAATTTATATATATATATAAAGTAAAATTTCTTATATGAGATAAAATTCAAATTTTAAATTGCCCATTAACTATTTAAAATCTGTATATTTTAAAATTTTATATTTATAAAAAATGAACAATAAGTTAATTTGTTTAGAACATTAAATTTATATATTAAAGTGAAATGATAAGTTATTTAAATTGGTTCATGTTTTACAAAAAACAAGGGGGAGAATAAGTGAAACAATTATATGTAGAGACTAATTATTGACTTTAATTCCTTTATATATATAGTATAAATTTTGTAGAGGAGTTCAATTTAGACTGAATGTTTCACTATATTCCCCTTTTGGTTTTGTACAATGAATAAAAAAATTAGCAAAATTGAGAAAAAGCAAGAAAAATATAAAGAGCTGAGAAATTGATGATCTTCAGCTAAGTGCATAATATTAAATATGGGTTTTACTAACATGTGTTTAAGGATTCAAAAAAATTAAAAAAAAAAAATTTATCAAGTTCAAAATAATACATTCTCTTACCACCAATGAGAGAAAATTGTAACAAGTATCACTTATTAAATAAATCCATTAAATGTTCATTATTATTGTTTATAAATATATAGTTTGAAGACATTAATAAAGTCATAATGAGCAGCCGAAAAATAATAATGAGAATTGAGTTTGGACGCGTTTGGTAGCGTGTGGGGGCGTAAATTAAGTATCATCCTCTCTCATTCACTCAGGGTCACGGGTATTTAAATAGCAGACACCAGCTAGCCAGGCTGCTATGCCATCATATGAATTAAGCTCCCCCTCCTACCTCCACACGACTATCTACTAGCGTGTCCATACTTGATCCTTCACCTTTCAACTTACTTCATTATCCATCCCCTCAGTCATCACTATGTTTCGTCTTTTTCCTGCTTTACTACTACTCTTGCGCATTTTTCTCCTCTCCGCCGTCACCGAAGCCGGCGGTGGCCAGTGGCAACTCTTGCAGCAAAGCATCGGCGTTGTGGCCATGCACATGCAATTACTCCACAACGACCGTGTCGTCGTCTTCGATCGCACCGACTTCGGCTTATCCAACTTGTCCCTGCCCAAAGGCAAATGCCGCAATGACCCTCAGGAGCAAGTGGTTAAAGTTGATTGCACTGCTCACTCCCTCGAGTACGACGTCGCTTCTAATACCTTTCGCCCTCTCTTTGTCCAAACTGATGTCTGGTGCTCCTCCGGCGCTGTCTTCTCCGACGGTCGTCTCGTCCAGACCGGTGGCTTCAATGACGGAGACAAAACCATCCGGATTTTCAATCCTTGCCCCACCTGTGATTGGCAAGAACTCACAGATCAGGCACTGGCGGCTCGTAGATGGTATGCCACCAATCACATTCTGCCAGATGGACGTCAGATTATCATCGGGGGCAGAAGGCAATTTAACTACGAATTTTATCCTAAATCAGGAGCCAAGAACCTTTATACTTTACCATTTCTATCACAGACTAACGATCCCGGTGCTGAGAACAATTTATACCCCTTTGTTTTTTTAAATGTCGACGGAAACCTCTTCATCTTCGCCAACAATCGAGCCATCTTGTTTGATTACACTACAGACAAAGTGGTGAGAACATACCCGCAAATACCGGGTGGAGATCCCAGGTGTTATCCTAGCACTGGTTCAGCAGTCTTGCTTCCTTTGAGAAATTTACAAGCGCCATCCATTGAAGCCGAGGTTGTAGTATGTGGTGGAGCCCCGAAAGGATCTTATCAGGAGGCCATCAAAGGCAATTTTGTCGAAGCTTTAAATACCTGTGCTCGAATCAAGATCACTGACCCCAACCCCAACTGGGTCATGGAGACAATGCCTGCAGGTAGAGTGATGAATGATATGATCATTCTTCCAAATGGCAACATTTTGATTATAAACGGGGCGGCTCTGGGGACGGCTGGATGGGAATCCGGGCGGGATCCGGCTCTGAACCCGGTAATTTATAAACCGGATAACAAGGTGGGGTCTCGATTCGAATTGCAAAACCCAACAAATATTCCACGGGTGTACCATTCGACAGCGATTTTGCTTCGAGATGGTCGAGTGCTCGTGGGTGGAAGCAATCCTCACATAAGGTACAATTTCAAGAAAGTGTTATTTCCGACGGAATTGAGGTTAGAGGCATATTCTCCATCGTATTTGGAGGCAGAGTTTTCCAACTTGCGTCCTAGAATTGTATCTCCAGAATCGCAGACTAAGGTGATGTATGGTCAGAAGGTGGTGGTGAGATTCCAGGTGACAGCAACGTTGGCTCAAGATTTGGTGTCGGTGACAATGTTGGCGCCACCTTTTAACACACACTCTTTCTCCATGAACCAGAGGTTGTTGGTTTTGGGGCCAACCAAAGTGTCCAATTTGGGAAAATTGACGTACGAAGTTGAGGTCACCACACCAGCTTCATCTATCCTAGCACCACCCGGTTTCTATCTATTGTTTGTGGTTCATCAAGAGATTCCCAGCGAGGGTATTTGGGTCCAAATACTATGATATACAACAGTTTAATTATTAGTCTACACTCTACACAACCTTTAATTTGGTTTTATTATTTATTGCGTCCGTGAAAACTGAAAAGATTAATATATATATATAGGCGAGCATTAAAATTTAAAACAGCTTGTTTTAATAAGTCATGGTATTCACTCAAGTAGGATACGACAAGGACAAGAAAGGTTTTCCTAATTTTCATTTACAAAGTAAATTACAATTCAATAAAGAAGGGGAATTTGTGCATTGTAATATTAAACTCCATCCCGGCCCCAAAAAGAAAGAAAGAGGGCATTTGTGTGTGCATATATTTATATATGTATTTATTATTATCTCTTGCTTTCATTTTTATTTCAGCTCAAATTAAATACCGCCATAGATAGGGATGTGGCTGGCCGGCCCCTACAAGTCAAGAAAATCTTTTTTTGGAGCGGGTAAATTTAATTTTATGATTTCACAGCGATTCGATGGAAACTCACGTCTCCACAAGTTATAAGATAACAAAATTTCTTTAGAACCTTATTAACTATTTGTGATAATAATCCACATTGACAACAGATTTTAAGTTCACATTGTACAAGATTGCGTTAGACAAGGAAACACATTGCGCATCAACCTTATATACGTTTATTATAATTTTGTTCTATTAATTATTAGTATTCAGTATCCCTAGTAGAGAGAGGAATTTAATTAAAATAATGTATTTGAGTGAAAATAATTCGTTTATTATTAATCAAGTGTTAGTATGGAGCAATTTTCTGTCACGTCCTTTAAAAGATCTACAATACAACTAATGAATTAGTTATTGTGCTATATTTTAGTTTAAAAAAATAAAGAAATGAGGTAGTTTAATTTTTGGCTCAAACGTACGTCTGCAAGTACACTCCTCTACAAGTAATAGGATGTATGGGTAATTCCGTAATTCAAAAAAAGTGCGGAAAGGATAATTGACCAACTGGAGAGTAGGAAATTCCCAAAACTTACCACAGAAAAACTTTCATGTAATTTTTACATTTACATAAGATAAATAAGCTTTACTTATGTAACTCATTTGATAACCTTTAAATGAACAAAAGAAAAAACAAACATAAATGGGGATGGATACTAATATATAGCATTATTATTACATGCATATATAAATATAATTGCATTGAATGAAACGGGCCTTAAATTAAATTCGTGGTTCAAACTGAAATGGAGACCCAATTTGGACTTTGGACATAATTACAAGTTTTAAAAGGAGACTTTAATAACTACATATTGTTGGTGTGTTGTTTCGAAGTTCGAACCTTAACCCAAAGGAAGGCGATATTTGGTCGTGTTTTGGTGCATATATTAATGAAGAGGATATATATATCTCATATAAATATAATAATAATACAGACTGACCATAGGCTACCACCCTTCTCTTCTGTGGTCCCTACTCAGTATATATAATAAACTAATAATGTGACACAACCACAAAACGTCTTCCATATGCTCACATTCATGCTCATGCGAACTTCAGATCATTCAATGAACCTACTCCCTTTATTACATCTTTCATTCAATGACCTTTATGGAGTATATATTCCAAGCTAACTAACGAAATTAACAATTGCTATGTTATCAATTCTCTTTTTCTTTTTCTTTTTTCACAGTATCTTTCTATAAGGGATAATCCTATTTGAACTAGCAAATGTCCCATAACGAGGATAGAGCTTTTCCAACAGAAGTTTTTCATATCAATTCTCCTTTTTATTTTTATTTTTTTTGAGAGAATTTCTCCTTTTTATTGATATGATTTTTCTATAATTTTTTTTCATAAATACTGAAGTTGGATATGTTTCACTTATTAATTATAACATGTATACTAAACTAATACATATATAAAAAAACATACTGTATAGTTAAAATTATAATAATAATAATAATAATAAGACACACTACAATATAGTAAAACCTTATTCTACAAACATTCATGTCTTCTAAATCAATTGAAAAATTCCAATAAATCCCATGCATGCATCAAGACAAGAATTATCCTCTTGAAAATTTCTTTCTTTCTTGCTGTTGACTTTAAAAAAATATTTGAAGCTCGTTTCCTCCAATTCACATAAGAGATAATAATTTAATTAAGTTGCAGATTTGTCAAAATCTCAGTTTAGGTTGTTTGGTAAAAGGGAAACTGATATACAAAGAAGGGTTTTGGTTAGGTACTCGTTAAGGATTTTAGAAAATTTTATCAACAACGAAATAAACATTCAAGACAGTGATCAGCTAAATCTAATAAAGAAATACATGCACCAAAGAAGCAAATGAGATAAAAAAAAGGCAAATTGGAAGGCATGTTGGTGTTTAGTTTGGGGCTTCTTAAAATAAATATTATTCATGAAATTAAGAGAGAGAGTTACAGAAGTAGAGGGAGCACATGATGAGGTCAAATGATGTTGTTAACAGTAAGAGAAAGGTGGTTTGTTTACAGTTTAAAGAAATTTGCAGCAGATGGATCACGGGTCATTGTGTCTCTGAAATTGAATTCACGGGTCTATAGAAACAACTAGTTCCTTCATTAACTACTTAATTTTAATTAAAGACTAGAAGCCTAGCCCTAGAGTACTTTCCACAATGCCTCCTTTATTAATTATATTGTGAGAGCTAGTACCACATGCAAAATATCACAATTCACAAGCTAAGTGAAACTAACAGACAACATTTTTATTTTTTAATTTGTTTGTATATTGTTTAATCATTATTAACTTAACTCCATTTATTATATATATACATATGTTGTTGATTGGGAGGAATCATGTTGCCGATGAGTGGGGTAATTAAAGTAATATATGTGAAAGCTAACATGTTGGGAAGTTTTAAGTTTCATGATTTTGGACCCACCATATAGATTTTAAACGCCGTAATCTCGTATTCTAATCTCTTCCTACATTTCAATAATAATAATAAAAAAAAACTCTTCCTACATTATTACGTATTAATCTAATTTTCCCTTCTCTTCTTCACTTTGTTTTCGGCTACCAAAGTTGATCGGCGGCCCTTTCTAGTTTCCAACCGTTACATTGCTCTCACAAATAAAATACTATTAAGTACAATTGCCATTAGATCAAAAAGTATAACTGCGAGTTAGAGCATAATTCTTTTTATTTAATTGCACTTAATTCAAACTACACACAATTTGATTACGACTCCGTCCCTGCTCTGGCTTCCGTCGTAGCACAATTTAAAAAAAAGAAGAAGTAAATGTGACGTGAATAAAAATTAAAAATTAATGCAACCCAACCCAATGGTTAAAAACTCATTGGGTTGATTTGTGGGCCAATGCTTAAGTTCTTGCGGTCCAACGAAGTATACAACCGACGCTCCAGTTTTGACTTTTGAGGTGCTGCTTGGGAGTTGGGTCTTATCCGACACATTTTTTCTTTTAGCACCCTACTTAGAGACATATAATAGAAAATTAGAAATAGCAGTGTGAACTGTGACCCATGTTAAATGGGACTCGTATACTGCACAAAAAAATCGAACTAATATTGTTAAGATCTCAATCTTGTAATAAAGTAAAATTTTACAACTTTATGATCTTATTTATAAAAATTGATTCCAATCTTAACAAAATCAAAATCTAACTAATATGATAACAACAGAATCTCGATTTTGTATATATATAATATATTAAGTGTTACATATTTACAATAATAAAAACCTACTATATTTTTAAGAAAAAATTTTAATATATATATATTATCACACAATAATAGAGGGATATAAAGATGAAAAAATTAAGGTAAAGTTCACTAGGTGCTTTTTATAAAGTTTTTCAATATTATTACTCTCGCTCTCTTTTTTGATTGGTTATGCAATTTATTGTCTTTTATATTTTCTCTCTATCATAATTGGTTATACAAAAAATTTTGACAACATATCTAATTTTTATTGGAGAACTTCATAGCAAGCACATAATAAACTTTATCTTAATTTAATCTTATAAAGCTATGGTGAGCTAATCCAACGACTAATACATAGTAAACTTTTTAATTGTTTAATATGTAATATTATATTTTATGATAGTATGATGACTTTTGAATAATTTTATAATGGGAAAAATAGCTTATGTTATTGCATGTATATATGTGCGTGTATATATACATTAATAAATGATAGACTCGTATGATATTAGATTCGATCTTGCAATTCGATTAGTGTCTCTTTCGATTATGTATAAGATTTCGATTTTAATAACAATGATAAGGATACTTGTTAAATGTTTCCCTATGAAATGAGAGAATTTTTAAGTTTTAATTTTTTTTTATTCTGGTCAATTTTTAAGGAGTTTAAATTATTTAGCAAAAAACAATTATAAAATTATAAGAGAAGAGGAAAAGCTGCGATAATTTCCTGTAATACTCTCACATGCCATTTAAGAAAGGAAACAAATCAGAAAGATAATTTACATGGAACGAGCCATGCTGTATAATTAATGAATGTATATATGCAAGTAAGCACAAAAAATGAAACTATAACAAGTTAAGGAACAGTAGTAGAAAGCAAATGATTCACTCATCATCAGTATCTCCCAAAAATGCCCATAGATCATATATGCAATTTTCCAGTTCATTGCCACTCATACGCATTAACTAGCGCAGTGTCTCATATACTACATTTCCAGTTCAAAACATATTACATAATAAATTGATAGTGCATATACTGATAAACATAATTTAATATGTATAAGGGAAACAAAAAGCAATATAATAAAAGGAAAAATTTACCATTATAAAAAAGAAGAAGAAGGTGTCAATTTAGATAATTTGGAGGGAGTTTGGGGAAATATATATAGATGATTGATTGGAATAATTAGAGATTTATAGTAAGAAATCTTATAAATATAATGTGATGGATTAATGATTAGTAATTGTGAGGAGGTATTAAGTAGCTAAAAATAGTTGAGAAAGAATCTTGGAAAGCGCGTCGGTGACCAGGACATTAAGACTGTATCATATCATCCTCATTCCTTCCGGCTCGAGCGTATATAAAAATAAAACCCACACCAGAAAACGTAACCTAGGACTTGACACTCCACTCCATCATTATATTATATTACTTACGCTTAATTCCTTCATCCATCCATCATTATCCACAATGGCTTTACTACTTCCTCTCACGCTCTTCTTCCACATGATTCTCCTCGCTGCTGCCGGCGGCCAGTGGAAGCTGTTACAGAACAACCTCGGCATCGTAGCCATGCACATGCAGCTAATGCACAACGACCGCGTCGTTATCTTCGACCGCACCGACTTTGGCTTTTCCAACGTAACCTTGCCACACGGAATATGCCGCCGTGTTCGCCACAATCAGACCAATCTAACAATCGATTGCACAGCTCACTCCGTGGAGTACGACGTCGCATCCAATACTTACCGCCCTCTCTTCGTGCAAACCGATGTTTGGTGTTCCTCCGGTTCGGTAGAACCGCACGGGACTCTGATCCAGACCGGCGGCTTCGGTAACGGAATTCGTAAGGCCAGGATTTTCAAGGCATGCTACACGCCCACGTGTGACTGGGAAGAGGTCGGTAATGCACTGGCAGCTCCACGATGGTACTCCACCAATCATATTCTGCCAGATGGACGGCAGATAATCGTTGGCGGCAGAAATCAATTCAACTACGAGTATTTTCCCAAGGGTTCAGAATCAGAATCACAGGGATCATACACACTAGCCTTTCTGGTGGAGACCACGGATCCCAAGCGCGTGGAGAACAACTTATACCCATTTGTTTTCCTGAACGTGGATGGGAATCTATTTATATTTGCCAATAATCGCTCTATTTTGTTTGACTATAAGAAGAACAAGGTAGTGAGGACGTACCCGGATATACCAGGAGGAGATCCTAGGTGTTATCCTAGTACAGGTTCCGCCGTGCTGTTACCGTTGAACTTGAAAAATAATTCAACCGTGGAGGCGGAGGTTTTGATATGTGGTGGTGCTCCCAAGGGGTCTTTTCAGCGAAGAAACCGCGGAGGAGGACCTTTTCTCCCGGCCCTGGATACATGTGGTCGCATCAAAATCACTGACCCTCACCCACAGTGGCATATGGAGACTATGCCTCAAGGCAGAGTGATGAATGACATGATAATCCTCCCAAACGCCCACGTTTTGATCATAAATGGTGCACACACTGGCACTGCTGGCTGGGAAAACGGGCGAAACCCGGCCTTAAACCCCTATCTCTATAACCCTGTGGGTGTGGGGTCTCGCTTCCAAATACTAAAGCCCTCCAAGATTCCTCGGATGTACCACTCCACAGCCATATTGCTTCGCGACGGTCGTATACTTGTTGGTGGGAGCAATGCTCATTCTGGCTACGTATTTGACAAGGTGGAGTTTCCAACGGAGTTGAGGTTAGAGGCCTATTCTCCACCCTATCTCGAGCCTTCCTTTTCACATTTGCGTCCCATAATCGTAGCACCCGGTTTTCCAATGAATGTTGGCTATTCTGGGAGTTTCAGGCTGCGATTCTATGTCACAGCAAGCCTAATACCAAATTTGGTGTCGGTGACCATGTTAGCGCCACCTTTTAATACGCATTCATTCTCCATGAACCAGAGGATGTTGGTACTGCCCACAAAACAATTGATGAATATTAATGACGAGGAATCTACTTATCAAGTTGAGGTCATGACACCCGCTTCGCCTATTCTTGCGCCACCCGGCTTCTATCTTTTATTTGTGCTTCATCAAGAAATTCCAAGTGAAGGCATCTGGCTACATATACAATGATTTCTATCCCACCTACTTACTGCTCTATAATACTTGTTTTCTATTGTACCACTAGTTTTCTGCATTTATTCGCAGCACGCAGTTAGGGAAGATGGTCATTATTATATTCATTACTGTTAGATTGTCTTAATTAGCTAGGATTGGACCAGAAAGATTTCATCGTATATCTCAACTTTTGATTTAATTAAAATACTGGGTTCGTTTTTGGTTTTCGTAGCTCACTCTCATTTTACTGCCCTACTAATCTCACCCAATTTTGAAACCGTGAGGTGAAATGATTATCAATCATCATGCTATAATTTTAAGATTTACAAAATCAGGAACTGCATAAAAAAGAGAGGTAAAACTAATTATTTTTGGGCTTGGTTTATATAGGCAGGCCCAATATTAAAGCCTGACATGTCAAAGCCCACTTTGCATTATACTGGCTAGTTATTTTTTGGGTCAAAAGACATACAAGCAAACAAGCCGAGGCCTGCCTAGACACCTTCATCTGTTATTCTTTTTTACTTTGGACGAGCTGTCTGTTATCTTAACGTGCGGGCCTTGATTTTTTTACTTTGTTAGTAGCCTTCACAAGTTCTGTTTCTTTTACCTTTGGGCTCTTCAGTGTATCTTATAATTTTTCTCCAAAAAAAAAAAACACAGAATACGATCAGCTGCTACCCTAATTGCTAGTAAAGTAATTAAGTAAGTAACAGCCCAATTTTTCAATGGAAAATCTTCTCACCGACTTAATAAATCCATCAAATCATGAATTTGTTTTCTAAAAACAGAATATTTGAAAGGAAAATCTTCTCACCGACTTAAACCCAAGTTATGAATTTTTTTTTTAAAAAAATATTTTATAACGGCCTACGATCAACGGCTAATACCCAAATTGCTAGTAGCCGTCCAATTTTTCAAAGGAAAATCTTCTCACCTACTTAAATCCATCAAATCATAAATTTGTGAGGTTAATAGTTTTTTTTTTTTTTTTGGTCAGTGATATGTTAACTAATAGTTGAACGGATTTAAAAGTATCAAATCGGATTTATGTTGGACTTGTATTTTTAATCATAGAAGATTGTTTGAGGTGGAGCTTGACATACTAAATCAAATTCTTATTTTATTGGAACCCCTAACATATCAATGAACAAATTGAATCAAGAAATTAACAATTTCAGAAGATAGACCTAACAAATCCTTCAATTTAGTTAAGGAACCTCATGTAAATATTCAATAAGTAATCCATATATCTATTTGTAAATCATATTGGAAAACAAAAGAAGTATATGAAGCAATTACGAAATCTGTTGAAGCATTAAAATAAATGAACAGGAAGTAAGATTAATTAGCTTAATGTGGTAAACCTAAAATTTTGCGATTCATGTGTAAGTGTTCCTAAGCACGTTCACCACGAATACGCCTGGCAAGTTGGATATCCTTGGGCATTATGGTAACCCTCTTGGCGTGGATTGCACACAAGTTGGTGTCCTCAAACAACCCCACCAAATACGCCTCCGCAGCTTCTTGAAGTGCAAGAACAGCATGGCTCTGGAACCTCAAATCCGTCTGCCACAAAACAAAACCAAAATTACGTTTAATCAAACCAATTATATAATCATCTCTCGCCTCATCCCCCAACACAACACATTTCTCAAACCTTGAAGTCTTGAGCAATTTCACGAACAAGACGCTGGAACGGCAACTTCCGGATCAAAAGCTCTGTGCTCTTTTGGTATTTTCGGATTTCTCTGACATCATCGCAATAATAATAATAATTAAGATTCGTTTGCCAAGAAAGATGAAACAATAAGAAAATCGCAAGGTGGTGTAATTTACCGGAGGGCAACAGTTCCAGGACGATAGCGATGTGGCTTCTTGACTCCGCCGGTGGTGGGAGCGGATTTCCTTGCAGCCTATAACACAATCGTTCGTCCCATGAATTAAACGACAGCGTAGAGGAGAGTGAAGAGGAAAAAAAAAAAACCCTAATTAAGGAAACGTGCCTTTGTGGCGAGCTGCTTCCTGGGAGCCTTCCCACCGGTTGACTTGCGAGCAGTTTGCTTTGTACGAGCCATTCCCTTCAAATCTGCAAATCATAATCATAAACGAGAAAACATGTTGATGATGAGATGAATCATCTAAATTAAACCTTTGAAAGCAAACCCAGCCATGATTGATGATTCTTACCCTTCGATTGACGAGGTAGTTGTAGTTGTGAGATAACAATTTGATTCAAGTCTATCAAAATTAGATTTGGAAAGGAGAGAGAATGTGTGATTTTTATAGCAAAAGGAAGCGGATGTTGGATCAGTTTTGTTCTTTTATTAGGAATAGGAATGGTAAAGGAGCGACAACTGGAGATTTTAGGGGCAAGTTCTTTCAGCAAAGGGAAAGGGGGGATTTAAAAAGAAATGGGGAATGAATTTATTATATATGATGTAAAATTTGAGAATAAAAATAAAAATGATTAAAATTATTATTTTAATTTTTATATTAAAATATTAAAAAATAAATTAAAATTGTGTTATTATTAAAAAATATAATAAATATTTTATATTGTGTGTAAAAATCTATAAAAAGAATAAATGAAACTCAATGAGCCTTATTAATTTTATCACTTTTTTTATCTTATTCTATCAAAAGAATAGACCCTCAAAATTGAAACGCGATAATAAAGAGATTAGAGTTGTAAGTCTTGTTTGTTTATTATAATATGAATATATAAATGTAAAGTCATAGAAATTAAAAAAAATTATTATTTAATTTTATATTAAAAGTAAAAATTTAAATAAAAAAATAAAATAAAAGTGAATAAAAATATATTTATTATGTTATAAAAAATAAAATATAATTAATATTCAAATATTAAAAAATATAAATTATTGTTAAGATTACGCCAATTCGACCAACTTCAAATTTTTAATGCGTGATGTTAATCTTGGTGTTTCTTACTGATTGGTTCATGCGTAAAGTACAGAATTGCCAGCGTGGACATTCTTTTTTCTTTCTCTTGTGAATTTGTGTAGTGTACTACCGTGTGTGTACTACTAATACGACGCCGTATTTCTCAGTCTAAGTCCAAGCGGCAACTTGAGATTTGTTTCCGGATACAATCAGCACAACTGCCAAGAGGGCATCAATTTCCTTCACAGAACAAGGACAGGATTTAGATAAAAATGGTTATTTTTTTAATTAAAAATCTGATTAAATTTGTTTACCTTCCTTAAATATTTCTAATTCTTTTCATACGGACACCTAGATTTCCTGCCATGTTTTTATAACAAATATTTGTTAAATTTTATTATTAATTGTTATGAATCAATAGTACGATAGTACTGAACTTCAGTACATCTCTCGAATCAGTTGGTTCCTAAATCATTCAATGTGGTCCTTATTAATGTGAATTTCTATTAATATTAATAAATGACTTTACATTATTGAAAAGATGTACCAAACTTCAGTCGTACAGTACCACTGAACTTTCATCCATTTGTTATAGCTTTGTTTAATTTTTAAAACTTCTCAAATATATTTTTATAAATTCAAATTTGTTTATTATTTAATTACCACGATTATAAAAAATAATGTCATTTTTAAACAAGAAACAAAATCTTAAGGTAAAAGTACATTTCTTACTCCTAACGTTTGGGGTCCTGTGAGTTTCGCTCCTAACATTTTTTCGCTGTCAATTATACCCCTAACGTTTTACGTTTCTGCCAATGTCACCATTTTCACTAACACTATCAAATATTTAACAGCTTTTGCTGACATGGCATCATATGCGGCAGAACATTTTTTTCTGTCAATTGTACCTCTAACGTTTTACATTTCTACCAATGTCACCATTTTCACTACACCATCAAATATTTAATAGTTTTTGCTTACGTGGCATCCTATGTGGCAAAAATATCTGACTTGGCATATTTTTTTCCACACCAGATTTTTTACTCATCTTTTTTCCCATCAAAACCATGTCGTTTTAGCCTCACCATACTCCTTTTAAAATATAACTCAAACGCACGTGCCATTTTGCAAAAAAAAAAATCGGACATGTTACCTATTCTATACTTTGTCGGAGACGTTACCCTAAAATAGAGAATGGATAACGTCTTCGATGTTTTTAGGAGCAAAATAGCGCGTGCATTTGAGTTATATTTTAGAAGGAATAGGCCGAGGTCAAAACGACACAACTTTAATGGGGAAAAGATGAGTAGGAAATCTGATGTGAAAAAAAATATACCAAGTCAGGTATTTTTGCCACATAGGATGCGACGTAAACAACAATTATTAAATATTTGATGGTGCTAGTGAAAAGGGTGACATTGGCAGAAATGTAAAACGTTAGGGGTACAATTGACAGAAAAAAAACGTTTTGACACATAGGATGCCACGTCAGCAAAAACTGTTAAATATTTGACGGTGTTAGTGAAAATGGTGACATTGGCAGAAACGTAAAACGTTAGGGGTACAATTGACAGCGAAAAAACGTTAGGGGCGAAACTGACAGGACTCCCAAACATTGGGGGTAGAAAAGATACTTTTGCCAAATCTTAAAATTAATCATGAGAGAAGTGGTACAATTACAGTCCATGCATTTTTTTTTGAAATATCAATTAAGGCCATTATAGCACTGATAAACAAAATTATTACCTAATATAATATTTCACAAATATAAATTTAAAATATTAATAAAAACTATATCTTAACAAATATTCAAAGAATATTGGTGGACAAAAATCTTGTGTTTGGATGGTAGAACTTTAAATTTTTGGATTTTCAAAATCTGGTAATGATATATATCGAAAGTTAAAGAAATTTGGTTTACTAACTTTCAATTGTTATATTTTTCTTGAGATTTGTGCATTTTAAATTAAATATATATATTTTAAAAGATCTGAAGATAAATTGAATGATTGAAATTTGATGAACTAGTTCTCTGTAGCATTATCTTTCAAATTATTTGTTTGGATAATTACAATATTTATAAATAAATAATAATATTTGCATAATTTATTAATATATATATATATGAGGAGATATTTTTTTTATTAATGAAAACAAGATTACAACGATAAGAAGTTAGACAGACTAAATAGCCAATGAGGGATACTTTGTTAAGCATATTGCTTCGCTATCTCGCTTCCTTGAGTTGCTGGCACAATTGAAATATGAGGAGATACTTGTATATAAACTAGTGTATATCTCTGTTATAATGATTTGAGGTCCTATGGTCATTGCTCTCAAAATTATATATTATATAATATAAAAGAAAGAATATAAAGTATGTAATGCAAGGAAAGATATGATAAACAATAAAGATATTGAGAAGGTGAACTTAAAAAAAAATACCTCACATTATTAATTTTTGATTGTTTTTAAAAATAATTTTACATATGTCTATATACATAAATGTACAAGTGTATATAGATAGGTATATAAGTATGTAGTGTATATATATACACACACATTATATTTATGTTAGTGTGTATTTATTAACATTATCAAAATGGATTTTGCCTTGCAGGCTAGCTTGAACCGCCTGCTAATTGGGTGGGTTTGGGATAAAATATAGGCTCGTTTTAGCCCACTAAATAGTAGGGTGCGAGTCATTTGTAAAAAAAATTATAAAAAAATAAAGAATAGAAAATTAATATATATTTTTTAAAAAATATGTATAAATAAATATATATGTTTTAGATAATTTTATGTGTTAAATAATAATTTTATTTTAATTATGTATATGAATCATTTAAATAATAATTAAAATTTCATAAAACAATAATTTAAAGTGAAAAATAATAATTTTTAAATAAATACATGACTTTGGATAAAATTTTTTTGTTATAATACATGTTATTGACTTTTATTTATTAAATTAATAAAATAAAAATAAAAATTAGAATATTAATAAATTTAAATTGCAATATAAGGCTATGGATCCCATAGCTGTTGCTGAAGGTCAGAAGCAGATGAAGAAGCTATACAATTTGAGTAAGTAATTTTTCAATAAGGGGCAAATTAACATTAACCACAAGATCTGATGTAATTTCCAATCTATGTGGTCATTGGCAAAGCCATAGCTCAAATGAACAAACATTTAAATTTATTGTTCAATGTTAATAGTTTTGTTTAGGTGTTCAGAATCAAACAAAATTGGCGCACTTAATGAACAAAACAGAACATTTAAATGAATCAAAACGACGTTGTTTTGTTGAGTTGGAGTGAGAGAATGTACCATGTGTCCATGTAATTTGAATATGACATGTAGGAGAGAGGGTGTGCCACATAAGTTTTCCACATCAGCATTTAATGGTAAAACCAAACAGATGTTACGCTAGAGGACCAATTTTGTAAAAAAAAAAAACGTTAAGGACCTAAAATAACTTTTTGAAACGTTGAGAATCAATATTAAACTTCGTGCAAACGCTGAGGACCAAAAGAGTAATTTGGCCTACTAAAAATATACAAATAAGTAATATTTAAAAAACACAAAAAAGTTTTAAAATTTAAACTATTTAGATAAAATTTTAATTTTATTACAACTTATTTAATTATTATGAAAATTTTAAATTTTATTTCATTTGAGTCTAGACAGACAATTTAATAAATACAGTGTATTACAGAATCCATTTTCTATAGTCATATGAATGTTTTGATTGAATATTAGAAAATTATTTATTATTTATATTTATGAGGTTGCCTTAAAGGAATCTGTATAAGGACATTCTTTATGAGAATTAAAAAAATTGCTAATAGTAAATAAAATAAGATTTGATAAAATCTTACCTTAAGGAAGCATGTAAGAAAAGGAATATATAACCGCGTCCATTGAAATGACACGCAAACCTTGTATTTAAACTAAAATTTAGCATTGGTCAATACTCAATACTGAAATGCCATCATCCAAAAAATGTGAGCTCCTTGAAACTTAAACAGTCAGGCAGACGTCAGCAACGTTTCTTAAGCTTTGTTGCTCTTGACAGCTTTATTCTTGCTCCCATCACTGTCCATTTTGCTTCCTTAGATTTTCATCACTCTGTTCTTTTTCTTCATCTACTTCCCTAGGGTTTTGGTGAAAATAGAGAATTTAAACTACTGTTCCTTTCTGACTGTATAAATTAGTAGCAAATTTTTCGGTCCCAAATTGAAATATTTCATGTATGAATAATTTTGATTATAAACCTAGTAAGTCAATGGAAGGTATCGACCCTGTTAATATTGGGGCTGCTATACACCAAATTAGTTCTGCATTTGGTTCCTCCTCGGGAGTAACTCTGACACCACAGAACCGATTGAATGCTTCCAATTTCAATCCCTCCTATGTGGGTGCTTCAACGCTTCTCTTACACCAAAACATGAGTCCCGAAAATCTCCAACTTGGTATACCTCCATCGCACCTCAATTTGCCTTACCCCCAACAACTACGTTCTTCGATTATGACACCGCACTCTTCTCATTCTAGGTCTTTGTCTCAACAGTCATTTTTTTCTCTGGATGGTTTGCCCCCATTGAGTCCTTCACTCTATTGTGACCCCTCGACGACCCCTCTTCTTTCTAACTCGATCTCCACAAATGTGCCCAAGGAAGAAAGTGTGGTTAACCCTTCCATTCCTGTTCCCCTCAATAGGGATCATACATTTCAGCTTGGTCATAGCGTTCTTCCTCGTAAAGGACACAGACGCTCTAGCAGTGACACTCCGTTAGGAATCTCTGGCTTTATTCCATCTTCTCCTCAGATGGTTCCCTCTGCTACTTGGATGGATCTGCACAATTCAGTTTCTAAAGGAGAAAGGTCAGGTTTTGAGAAGCCAATTCAGTTGGTGATGAAGGATGAGGCCCCTGCTGATTGCTTCAATGCAAAACCTTTGATTGAGAGAAAAGATGATGTCATGGATGATTTAGTTAGTGTGTATATGAATCTGGATAACATTGATAACCTGAATAATATATCTGCTGCGGATGATTCTTCCAAGACTTTTGAAAGTAGTGATAATGAAGTTGAGAGTCGTGTAATTGGAAAAACAAACATTGCACATGGGGAAACTTCATTCTGCTTAGAAGAAAGAAGAGAAGGAACCAAGAGGAGTTCTAATGGGGACATTGCACCAGGTGGCCGACATCGAAGAAGTTTCTCATTGGATAGTTCTATAGGAAACTTGAATATTGATGATGAATCACCAAAGCTTCCTCCTTTGGGGAATGGAGTTGATCAGCGGCAGCGCTCGCCTAGTAATTCAGCAGATGGTAAAACATCTGAAATCAACATGGATTTCGGAAATGGTGAATTCAATGAAGTGGAGCTAAAGAAAATAATGGAAAGTGATAAACTTACTGAGATTGCCTTGTCAGATCCCAAGCGTGCAAAAAGGTATGATCTTTTATCTCTTCTTCTCCCCTATATTCCTATCTCATTTTTTTCAAGTTTAAAACAATAATTAATCATTGTGCCCCTTGTATATTTGTCAAGAATATTGGCTAATCGCCAATCAGCTGCTCGTTCAAAGGAGCGCAAGGTGCGGTACATTTCTGAACTAGAGCATAAGGTGCAAACTCTTCAGACAGAGACAACCACAATGTCTACTCAATTTACCAAATTACAGGTGGGGGTATCTTTTCTAAACCGCGTGATGAACTTATATCCTCTTTTTAAGTCAACTATATTTATTTTATGATGTAAGCTTTCATAAATCATGCACGCAATTGCTGATTCTGGTTTTTATTCTTGGTTCCAGAGGGATAACTCGGAGCTTAAAACTGAGAACAATGAGTTGAAATTCAGGCTTCAAGCCGTAGAACAACAGTCCCAACTGAAAGATGGTTTGCATTTATATTTTCTTCTGCCTCTTTTGTTTTAGTCAGCTAAAACTTATTTCCTATGCAAGTTAGATGTTGTGTGGATGTTCTTATTACAAATAATTATATGTATGACAATGTTCAATGATATCCTTTTCAGTGAATGTATTGAATGCACAGTAATATTATTCACTTAATGGCATTTATGGTTGTGTAAGGATAACATTGCATACATGAGCTATACTAGTTTTCATTTTATTTTGTGAAATGGTCAAATGTGAATGTTAACCAGAATGAGTCGCTTTTATACTGTATTCTTCCTTAAGAGATGCCACTGCATCATTCTATATGATCGTTTCTGCTGGTTTATGCATGTCTGGCCTTGGCATATTTGATTTCATATTGATAGACACCTAAAGTATTGGATTGCAAGGGCAGTTTGCACTAGTATTATTGATTCTTTTACTCTCTTAATGTTAATTTTATTGACTTGTTTGCTTCATAAAATGTGTATCAAGATAATGTTACACTGTTTCCTTACTTTGATTACGAGATTAATGAAAAAATGATCAAAATCAAAATGGCCATTGTTATTATCATTATGAATTTAGAAGATTCTTAATTTTACATCCCCGTAGTCACTGAATCCAATTAGAGGGGCCACAGGAACTAGTTGCTCCCAAGCCATTATCAGTGGTGCCTTCATTTCTGATTGAGTCATTGTCTCTTGTTAGAAATAAAATCAAATAAATCAATGAACTGTTTATACCCACTACTTTGATATACCTTAATGTTATCTCTTTATTTGTTATTAACATGAGAGTCAATATATAGCTGTGTAAATTGTATGCATGGTGAACTTTTATCCCTCTAGAAGAGCAAATATTTATATGAACTTGAAATTTAATGAATATGATATGACGATACCTTCATCTGACTAATCTGTTAATCTTTTCAAATTTGTCCATGTGTGTGGAACTCTTGGAACATTAGTAAATGTGCAGCAGGTGATATACTAGTATCAATTTCTACATTTTGATTGAGGCATTATCAAAAGCAGTACATGCAGCAATTCAATTCAATATTATCTCTGGATTTTCTATCTCCAGGTGTAGCTTCTAGAGAAGTATGGTTGGTTTACATTTCAATTAGTTTACATTTATTTTTGTTCATATTTGAGCAGCTCTGAATGAGACCTTAAGTGCTGAAGTGCAACGTCTAAGGCTCGCAGTCACAGAACTAGGTGGAGAGTCCATTCTTGCGGGTTGCATGGCTCGCCAGCGTGCTATAAACCTACAAAGGTTCCAACTTCAGCAGGAGCAGGCTAGCCAGCTTGAACAATCGCAAGCTCAAAATCATCATCCTCAGAATGAGACACAGACTCAGTCACACAAGATTCAACGCCAGCCACAGAATGACAAAGCTACTGCTTACTAAGTAATGCACCAAATCGTATAGGGTCAAAGAGATAGCTCGCTGCTCTTCATTCAAACTATATTTAATTTCTTTTGGAAATGGGTGATTTTAGTTTGCTGTTATGTTTTGATTAGTCTATTCATCATCTCTATTTAATTTATTAATTTTAAGGTTCACCCATCTATATATCTATATATATAGACAGGAACTCATACAGGTTCTTTCATATTATAGGGGTAATGTTATATATCCAGTCTCCAGTTAAGAAAATCCTAGAGCATTTGTGTTTATTTTCATTCTCGAAAGGTTTTATAAGCGCTAACTTCTGTCTTTGTTTTTTTAAAACAATCCATTTGTTATATCCAAAATAGTTTAAAGGTTGTTTTTATTCTCAAAAAATTTTTAAATTCGTTATTAAACTTTTTTTCTTGTTTTCGGTAAATTTTATTTTAAAAGTTTTAAATTGCAATCGAGTTTGTCTCTATCTGTAATATCGTCTAAATTACTAGCGATAAATGATAATGTAAAACATTAAATAACTCATTATTATTCATAGTTTTCAAGACAAGCCAAATGATGTATTTTTTTTTCCTCTATAATATGAAGAATTAGTATAAAATTTGGATAGAGTAAAAGGTGTTTTTATATAGTTTAAAGACTTTATATAAATCATGAGATAAATACTTTGCTGTATATAATTTAAATATTTAATTTTCATTATATTTAATTTTATAAGTTTTGATAATTCAAAATATAACCATGAAAATTAAGTGTGCCTCATCAGTTGTACCATACTAATTTGAAATTCAGATTTATTTATCATCAAGCTTTTCATTAAAAAAACATATGTAATGATGTTGGATTGGGGGATGCTATTTCATGAATATTATAAGAAACAAAAATGTTGATAATGAGGAATTTCAGAAAACTGGTTTGAGACGTTTCAGTTTTATTTGCGGCGCTTAATTGCTGTTTAATTAAAAATGAAATTAAAAATTCAGGTCTCGGACGAATGACGATGTGAGAATTTCATACGGACAATAAGTTTTTTGATTGTATAATTTCATATGGACAAGTCATTGTGTGAACTGATGATAGAAATAGAACATAACACCTAATTACTTTGCTCTTGTTCGTAACGAATATGGATAAATAGGAGAAAAAATTAGACAGGGAAAAAAAACACACGAGCTTCTTGCGAAGTACAAATTATTTAGTAAAAGAAAAACTGTCATAAAAGGAAAAACGTTTTAATTTTCTATCAGACTCTCACGGGTTCTTTCACCAAAATCCGTTTCTATTTATATTAAATAATCAATACTTTCCCACTTCCTGCTCTCAAAAACCCAAAAAATCCGTCCTTATGTCTTTTCGTCTTTTTGAATTCCAATTAGGGTTTTGTTTTCATCTCTCGCTCCCTTCACCCTTTGGACAAACACTACTCTCTTTCTCCCTCTGATCTTTACCTAGTAGCCGTTATTCACCGTTTCCCGCCAAGTAACCGCGGTTGGTTTGCAAGATTTTGAATACTAGCCGTTAGATCTGCCATTTTGATTTTCTTTTTTTCTATAAAATTGTTGACCGTTGTTTTTGCTGGAGTTGGTGGAAAAATGTCCTCGGTCGAAACGGAGAAGAAGGCTGAGGAAGAGAAGGAGGAGGCGAGAGGGGGAGAGCTACTGTTCTGCGGTGCTACGTGTTGGGATATCATTGGTCGTCGCAAAGGCTCTCTCGAAGGCAACTTGGTGTCGCCAACACGGCTTCGTCCTCTCGTCGGCGTTGATATTCGATTCATTGCTTCTGGTTGTGGTAAGTCTTCGTCGAAGTTTGTTTTCAAGTTCGTTTTATTTCTTTATGGATTATTGTAAAGTGAATTAGTTGGCTAGTGGTCGCTTTAAGAGTAGATTAGCTGGTTCTTTCTGACTTCTGTTTGAGCTCATTTCTGTTTATTATGTTCATTTTTCATTTGCCCTACTGTCAATGTAGCATCTTGTCATTGCGTGGCATTGGATGTTGAAGGGCGTTGCTATACATGGGGACGCAACGAGGCATGATGATACTTTTCCTTTAAGTTAATCTGCATTTTTTTTAGAATTACATTCACTGTTCCACTAAGTCTTGAGATTTGGTGCACAGAAGGGGCAGCTGGGTCATGGAGATATGATTCCGCGTGATAGACCAACTGTGGTGTCTGAACTTTTCAAGTAAGTTTATGATTCAGTGCTGCAATGTTCGCATTTCTTCACTGTTCTTTTGTCTCCTTTTTGTTGACGACTTTAGCCACAACTCCCCCCCCCCCCTATTTGGTTTCAGAGCATATTTATGGAATTTGCATTTTCTTTTAATCTTTATTTTGTATTGAATACTGAGTTTGGTGCATATCCTGGTCCATTAAGACACTTTTGTATTTTCTTCTATAAGACTTTTTGTTATAAATTCTTGCACACTTAAACTTACTCATTTTTGTGATGAAGATACAAAATTATTAAAGCTGGAGCAGGTAGGAGCCACACGGTGGTTGTTACTGAGGATGGAAAGTCCCTTGCTTTTGGTTGGAATAAGCATGGGCAGCTTGGTTCAGGTTCTGTGAAAAATGGTATGTTCAGTGGTTATGAGTGTTCTGTGAACTTCTGTAATGTTCAATAATGCAAATGTGATGATGATAAATATTTTCTTGGGTGGATAGTGTGACCATTGTCTTTCTGAGTTAGAGTCTGCTTCGTACTAGGGATAACTTACTTCCTTCCCTTCTTTTTTTGCAGAAATTGAGTCATCTCCGGTTTGCTGTCTTGTGTCAGAAGTAAAAAATACTGCTTGCGGTGGTGATTTCACTGTGTGGTTGTCTTCTGTTGAAGGAGCTTCTATATTGTATGTTTTGTGGAAAAAATGCAATTTGATTTTCGATCTGTTGACATGATGTTTCTGTTTATGCTTGGGACAAGTTTGTGACTTTGAAGCATTTCTTCCTTTTATTCTGTTTTCCAGGACTGCAGGGCTTCCACAATATGGACAGCTTGGGCATGGAACAGATAACGAGGTATCTTCTGGTCATTGTTATCCAAGATGTATGAATGTAGTATCTCTAAATCCAATAAAATATTTGCCGAATATAATAATTTTAACCCATGTCAGGGGGTGGAGCAGAGCACTTTTCTTATTTGATCTTATGATAAAGCAACTGTAGTATAGGCTGTGTGCTAATTTGAGGCGTGAGCGTGATAAACTTTTATCCTTTGAACTTAAGCTTATGCTTAGTATTCTCTGCTTGGAATCTCTCGTTTGCTTATTTCCATGTGCTTATGCATTCAGTAATATACATGTGCCTGCATGGTGAATCAAAGATCAGAAAAGCTGGCTATAATGCTTTATTTGCTTGCAGTACAATTCCAAAGACAGCTCTGTGAAGTTAATTTATGAAGCCCAACCGCGCCCTCGAGCAATTGCTACTCTTGCTGGGGAAACAATTGTCAAAGTGGCATGCGGAACAAATCACACAGGTTGGTACATTGCGCTTGCTGTCACTTGCTCATTTTACCTTGTTAATTACTTTTTCTTAATTCTTTCTATTTTGGGTATTTAGTGGCGGTGGATAAGAATGGCTTCGTTTACACGTGAGTAATTTTTAGTTCATTAAATTGATATATTGCTTAACCTTATTTATATGTAGAGTAAGTTGTAATTGTTGATTATCAATCTGCAGGTGGGGCTTTGGTGGTTATGGAAGGTCAGTGCTTACTTATCAGATTGGTCTGTCAATGTTGTGTGGACTGCCAAAAAACTGTGAATATTGATTATATATATATATATATATTTGGTTCCCATGGGTTTTTCCATGCTAGTGTTCCTTAAAGCTCTGAATTCTGTAGGCTAGGACATAGGGAGCAGAAGGATGAATGGGTCCCACGCCGCGTTGATGTTTTTCAGAATAGAAATGTTCTGCCTCCTGATGCAGTAATTTCAGCGGGTTCTGCTAACTCCTCATGTACTGCAGGTATGTACCATTTTATCCTTGTTCAGCAAAGAATTATATTAAAATGTCAACTGCTTTTAATATGAAATTCTTTCTTGGCTGTTACCCCAATTAATTACATCCCTTTTGGTGACAACTGATATTGGTAAATCAATGGTTTTTTATTTTAGTTTCTATCCAAAAAAATGGTTTGTTATTATAGTGTCTTACTTTCCTTGTGATTGCTTCAACCAAGATTTGTTCTTGTGTCTTGAATAATGAATACAGTGACAATGATGCTATGCGGAAGTAGGATTACATTGTTCATCTTGTTTTTCTGCAATATCTCTAGTTATAAACATGTTGTACACCTAGTTTTACATTGTATGCTACCTACTAGCCAGAATCAAACAAAAGTGGTATATATATATATATATTTCTTGCTATGATCTAGATACACAATCTAGATACACTTAAAGAGTTCGGGCTGTGGAAATAATTGTGGTCCTCTAGCCAAGGCCGTCCAGGTGCTCCTTCCTGTTACTTATTCCTGTATTTGGATTAGCAGCCCAAACAAATTATTCATTTAGTTTGTGGAGAATTACTAAATCTCACGCTAAAGCCAGTGGCTTAAACAGTTTACATGAATAATTCAGCTAATTGAGGATGATTAATAATGATACTGATGCTGCTACATTTTTTGCACACAAGATTTCTGCTCCTTTTCTTTTTTAACCAGAACTGGTCATTTCATACCTAGTACTTTACAGCAGTGCAACACCCCCTTAGGCCCTTACTACTCTCTATTGAGATAAGGTATCTATGTGCTATGTTGTCTTCACTCGTTTTACAGCAACTTCTAACCTGTAATTTTTAGGTTTGGCTCATCTTTTAACTTTGGAATAATGCATTTGGAGGCTTGTGGTAGTTTATTGGGCATGACACTTTGTTTGACGGCAAATTACTGAAACATATTTTGATGGAAAAAATGCTGTTTGTGGTGGAACGTACTTTTAAGCTCTTATTTGTCTATTAGAATATAATATATTATCCCTGATGTCTTACTCTGCGAAAGCCAAAACCAAATATTTGTCCCTTGAATAATTCTTAGTAATATATTTACGATTTGGTATTTAAGTATTACCTTTTATTTAATATTTTAGATTCAGCGTCAAAGTTTATCTGCTTTTCAGGTGGAGGACAGTTGTATATGTGGGGTAAAATAAAGAATTCTGGTGATGACTGGATGTATCCCAAGCCTTTAATGGATTTAAGGTTGTGCTCTGTTCTCAATGATATTTATCATTCTTGTTCATGAGTTTTCTTGTGATACTTTTGGTCTAAAATTTCAGTAATTGCTTTATAAACCTTTTTGGTCTATATTAAATAGTGGCTGGAATATAAGATGCATGGATTCAGGCAATATGCACCACTTTGTTGGGGCTGATTCCTCGTGCATAAGTTGGGGCCATGCTCAGTATGGAGAGCTGGGATATGGACCTAATGGACAGAAGTATGTGCATTAAAAAATTTCCTTTTTTTTTTAATCAGTGTCTTCTATCAAAATCCTATGTTTTTTACTCTTGTTTGTACTGGCACTTTAGGTCTTCAGCTGTACCTAAGAAGGTGGATGTTCTTGAGGGCATGCATGTTATAAGGTATGTATTAATTGTCATTTTCCTCCCTCTTTTTTTGGATATCCAAAATTCTATGTTTCAGTTTTAAAATTATCTCTTAAGTTCTTCAGTCTGTGTTTTATTAATCCCAAATGTTCAGGGTACCTTTGAGAAAATATGATTGATGCGAAAGCTTCCTCGCAAATAACATGATAGCTTCGTAATGAAATAAAATTCTTATTCAAAGCAAACTGAGACATAAAATGGACAGATGGAGTACTTAGTACATATGAAATGGAAATCCAGAGTTCTTAGTACATTACATTCTTTTTATTTTATATTCTTTAGTTAAAGTTTTGGATATAAATATAATTATGATACATTTTCAATCTTGAAACAGTGTAGCTTGTGGTATGGGTCATTCCATGGTTATTGTTGACAAAACAAATGTCGGTGAGCGACTTGACCAGGTAACTCTTAAATCTATATGCATGTTATCCAGGAAGGTCAAAAGTCCAATGTTAGGCAAAATTATTATTTTTCTTTAAAAAATTGTTTTCTGTTTATTAACAAACTGACTGAACTTCTTTTTTCCGCAGCTTGATATATTCGACGGCAAAGCTTCTGCTGAAGGTATGTTAATTGTAATAGTTCAAATTGAATAAATGTGTTCAAATTAGTGTCATACTTTCCTATAGTTGTTCCCGCTTACAGGCCTGAGAATTATTCCTGATCTGTTCTTATTTGGCGGGTTGAAAGGATATTGAGTTTTAAAACCTGGTAGGAGCTGAAACTGGTTGCTGATTTGAATGTGCTGCAGGGATTGAAGAACCTGCTAGCAAAACTCCAGTGCCTAAGAAGAAGACTGCAAAGAAAGGTGCTAAAAAGGCTGACAAATCTAAGAAGAGGAAGAAGTCGAATGATTCATCTGAATCTGAAGAGGAAGAGGAAGAGGTTGATGAGCAAAGTGACTATGGTAGTGAGGAGCAAGTCAATGGCGAGGCAGAGGGCAAAAGGCAACGTGGTGGAAATAATTCTGGCAAAGGTCGAGGTAAGGCATCCAAGAAATCTGTTGCTGAGGGAAAAGGTTCTGGCCGTGGGCGTGGTCGTCCCCCTGCAGCAAAGAAGACATCAAGCTCTTCCCAAGGAAAAACTGGTGCTAGAAGACCCCGAAAGTCATGACCTGGTTTTAACTGTCAAAATTGGAAATTTTGCTCTTAATACCTGGAGAAATATACCGAGTAATTTATTTGCCGGTGAATTTGCCTGACCAACTTTTTTATTTTCCTTTGTTTACTGGACCAGTGGTCTCACTTGTCATAACACCCTTACTTAGCAATGGGATGTTTGACAGACTATGGACAAGAATTATATGATAGCTAGGAGTTATGGTGCTTACAATTGAATATTTCAATGATGTATTCAAGGCTGGTTGTAGTTCTGGTTGGATCTTGGTGGTCGTGGATGACGCGGAAGTGCAAAATATATATATCTTTCGCCCTTGAGGAGATTATGGTTGACGGAATGCTAATGTCACACTGATCGTAGCCCTTGGAAAAAGAAAAGAAAACATCTTTATTGATGACAGTGATTCGATATTAACAAAGGGATTGGAGCCTAACATATATTCCTAATCACAATTTTGAATTCTATTGATCTGGTGTATAAAATGTTGAGCACTCTTTACAGAACTAAAAATTAATTTGAGATTTTTTGTCAAATATACGATAGACAAATGAATTGGACTTTCCTTGGAGGGTAGTTGCACTTGCAATCTAACATTCTCTAAAGTTGACCGATTGGATTGGTAGGCATATATACTAGAGCAGAACACGATGAAACAAATAATGTGATTGTATTATGTATAGCGGCAGCGGGCTTACAACATCCACGACGACAACACCCATCACCCCTACCAAATGCTGACTTTTTGTTCTGCTACTAATCTACCAAACGCTGACAATTCCTCCATAACCGTTTGTGTTCGTCGTTTGGGCATATTTTAAAATCTTTCAGTCGTTATCGATCCTCCAAAATCTTGACTATTGAGGTACCTACTGACGTATATAGCACATATCCCCTCCTCTAAAGTCTGAAGGCATGCATGACTCATCATGATCATTGAAATGAAAGGCTGCCAGCCAGCATCATTAGCTCTCTTCCATTTGGTGATATTATTCCATCAATGGTGGAACTGTGATCCCATACTAAATTACATCTTAAGCTATGTCATTTGTGGAATTGGATGAGAAAATGAGAATCGGGATTAGGTAGGGTATAAAAAGTTAATTTTATCCTCTATTTTAAAATAAATTTTCCCATTGTTAATATTTAAAAAGAATATCAAAATTGACTTTTTAAATATATTCTCATTCCCTTCTTCTAATTCTTTAAACACAAAAACCTATTTACTGTACAGCCAAATTTCCAGGTTGTCCATGACACGTCCATCCATGTTGCAATTATTTTGGTTCCCATAATTTTCACTTTTTTAATATACCATTTTGAAGCTCCGATTACTCCAATAGGAACCAATTATCAGTTCATAATGTAAATTATTGTCATCACTGATTGGCGATGATTACATGCATGGATCTACAGACTACAATGCATTCATGTGAATGGTGCCAGCTCCATATAAGTTAGGCTTAGACCTCAAACACACAGTGGGTAATGCATTGGCTTGTGTTTATGATGGTGAAATTAAAGTTTTTTCACTTGGGAATATTTAATTTGATTATGGGTAGGGGAAGCTTAGAAGTTGGAATCCCATGTGAGAAGGGGTCCACCATACTGGCAGGCTTAGATCTAAATGGTGGCCAGTCATGTGGCGTTGTACCTAAATGCCAGTTTGATTGCCGAAATGATTCTATATATGTGTACCCTTCCCATCATTATCACCCGAACAAAGATTCGGATAAGTATTCGATTTATAGTTTAATTGGTTTAACTGGTCGAATCATCGATTGAATGATGTAATAAATAATAATAATTTTTATTATATAAAATGATAACACTATATATATATATATATATATATATATATATATATATATTATGGTAAGAGATGCATTTAGCATGCATTCAGTCCATTACTAAATCCATCTCTTGAAGAAATAATAATTAATACAATCTTTCTCTCCACTGCTAGAGCATCTCTTCAGGCAAGTAAATGGACTAAATGCATCTCTTAAACAATATCTCATAATAATCAAATTCAACATTTCAACTCTCAAGTTTCAACACACATAATTTTGAGATGAAGACGTCGACGGCTAGGGCAAAGAAAGTTGAGATGAACTTATGAAGATGAGAGAAATGAGGGCTTCGATGAGTTCAGGCTAAACACATTTGTTTTCATCAATTTTTTTAAAAAAATTTAAAACCTTAATCAATGAATTGGGCTGCAAAAAAAGAGAGTTAGACTGTCAATTCTTAAGTGGTTTGACAATTAAATCCCGGTTAAATTTGGTCCAATTGCTAGTTTGATTTTGTGGGGTTTAACCAACTCGCTTTATGGTTCATAATTGAACTGGTCGGACGATCCGATCCGATCCAAACAAATTTTAATTGTTTTACAAAGACTTTGGCCTAATGGCTAATGGCATCACACATATATATCTTTGTGCGTGCCTTGTATTCCCATTAATATTATTATTATAGATAATTAAGCTTATTATAAAGGATGGGGACCATTCAATCATATATAACTCATCCAATTACCAACTAAAGCAGATTGATTCATAATCGAATATAATGTTCTGTAAATAAAGTGTTAGACATACTTTAACCAGTATGTAGCAAACTCCTTAAAAAGAAAGAAAGAAAAAAGAAGTTGAAGAAGAATGAAGCCCCTGCGCAACTGTGGCTGGCAGGCACTATTTTTGTTATTTCACATTTGTGTTGTCATTGCCCATTGGGGCTAGCTTCGTATAAATGGTTGATTGGAATTGTATGGATGAATTCCTTCGGGCCTCTAACATATTTCTTTATCCTTTTTAATGATAAAAAAGGATATTAAGATAGGACGGGGTTCCTAACTGGATTTTTCTTTATCATGATTAATTAGGGACAGATTCTATGACACATATTAAGAATTTAAATGCAGGGGTATTATTAGTAGAAACGAAGTTTTAATGTGTTGGTAAATTCTTAACGTGCATTGGAAAAATTGGTATGATTAGGGCATCATATATAATTATTTTCTTTAATTTGGTGGCCCGATTGTATCTCTACTCTGGAAGGACAAAGGAGCATTCCAAAAGTCACCTCACAGAAAAAGCCACGGCACTACTTGCTTAAACTTTCCCAACCAAAGTTTAAGGTCCCGTTTGGTAGAATGTTAATGTTTTTATGGAGGTGAAAAATAAAAATTGTGTTTAGTATGTAAGAAAATATGAGTGAAAGTTAGATAAAAAAAATGAAAGATAAAATTATAAAAAGATATTTTTATCCTTATTTATTTTATGTGACACGTAATAAATTAGTTTGAATGTATAATAATAGTAAAAATAAATTGTTAAAGATACATTAGTCTCTTACCATCACTTCCTAAACAAAAAATATAACTTTCGATCCTTGTGAAACGGAATCAAACTTATGATGAAATTAAACTCACTTAGATAACATGGAATCAAAGGCTCAAACACTCGAACAATGATGATTCCTAGCTCCCAAACGAGCAGTAAAGAATCTTCTTCCAAACCATGTTGCTTTTTCAACCACCCTCATGACTTCGGATTGGGGCAACACATCAAACATATATGTACTCCAAATGATGATCACATTTAATTTGCGTCCACAAATGATGCATATATATTGCCATTTTTTTTTTCTAATCTTAGGCACTAGACTGCTAGCTAGCCTTTTTTATGAGATATTAGCTTCTGAATTGGCTTCAGTCTTGGGTTGGGTCAACTTATTTGGAAATGATTTCGAATTAGATATATAATTTGAAAAAAAAAAGCAATAAGAGACCTCATGAGCTTAGCGGGCATTTTTTTTATAGACGAAAAAAAGTAATATAAATTAATAAATTATTTTAAGATTATGAATCAATATACTAATAACATTCCTAAAATGTTTTTATCAAGCCCACCCTCACACAAACTTGGCATAAATGAGAAGAACCCCATGTGCTCCATGATTTATAAACTACTATATGGAGGAGAGCTCCCATGTGCTCTTACGTGGCCTCCCAATACTCAAGCCACGTTGCAGGTGACGACAAAGTAGCTGTCATTATAGTGGTTGCTTGCGGACACTGTCTTACAATTTTCTATAAAACTTGTTTTCGTACATAGTTGGAAATATTTGAACCAATATACATAGTAATCTATGAGATATTATTATTTGGAAGTAGGTACTAAAAGAAAAAGATTTTATAGTGATCATATAATTATCTCATCACTGGGAGACCAACATTTTGTGTGAAAGACTGAAGAGAGATACTCAATCATTTTCTTTACTTCTTCTCTATGTAGTCTATATATAAGCCACGGCTAAATAATTTTGAATAGGTCCTGATCACTCTCACATGGGCTCCACCCCCTCCATTTCCTTTAGATTACATCTTCCGTCTTATTTTCATGCTTCCCAATTCACATCAACTTTACCTTCCAACTTCCATCATTTCTCCATCGATTTTAACATTCCAACTCACCACAAAAATTATATTCAACTCCATTCCATGTATATTATGATATGATGGTCTCGTTTATTATACATGCGTTTCTGAACTACAATGAAATAAATTATTATTTTACTTTTTTTTTTTCCAGAATCAAGATTCATGTTTTCACGATGCCTATAAAATTCTTAAAATGCAAGGGGCGTAACGTAAAGGTAACCGTGGCGGATACGGATGAGGTGAGCTTTACCGTAAGCGAAGACAAATTGAATATGAAATATGAAGAGACTACCCTCGAGACGAGAATTTGCAATTGCAGTTGTAAAATGTAAATGTAATGATGTAATTTGTAAACAGTAAAGCGTAATTTATCGCGGGAGTGATCAAGTAATGAGTCATGAGTGGATAAGATATTTTGGTTTTATATTCAATTCAGGAAAACAAAAAAGTAAAATTAAAATCTGACAACTTTTTCTTTCCACTCACTGTGAAGGGGGCCTGGATTACCTTATACCATATCACACGCTGTCACAAGGCGGATTCCAAGGTAATACATTAAGCTAGATTTAAGGAGTGTGTTGAGATCCGCGTTTTAAAGCTTGCGTTTGGTTTGTTACACTTACCATTTCCAATGCACAGCACAGGTGGTCTTGTCTCCTACAGAAGCAGAGTGCGAAGTGTGTGAGCAAGAGCAAGAGCAAAACGGAGAGACATGGGAAAATCTACATCCTGCTTCAAATTAATCACATGCGGTGGTGGTGACGCAGCCGATAACAACGACGATTTCCAAGTGTCTGAGGTGAGCTTTCTCATTCAATCGGACCTTCTTCTTGTTTCAAACTAATTGCTTTGACTTCTTCTGATCCCACGCTGCTTCTTGTGCTAATTTACGGAACCCGCCTCTCTTCTACTTCCTGCATTCATGGATTACTAGTTTCTTGACGGATTCGGTTTATGTTTTCGGATTTCTGGGTTTTGTCCTTTTCGCTGCATGAGATGCCATTCATCGTGCATCACGAATGCCCGATGACAGTAGTTCTGTAAATTGTTTACTAGTAAAGCTAAGTTTCCATCCTCTTTGTTTACAATAGAATCCTCATCTATATGAGTGAAGCAAGTTTACAGTTTCAGGGATCATATTGACTTAATACTTTGTTTATTTTTCGTATTTAATAATGAGTGTTGGGGAGCTGTTCACGCACTCGAGTTCTAGGGCATTTGTCTTTATTTAAAAAACTCGGCATTGGATTGTTTTAGAAATTGAAACTCATTTTCTCTAATGCACATAATGACATTAAAATCAAGATTTACTAATGTGAATTATTGTTTTGACGTAATTTATAGGCATATAAAATTAAATATTACAACTTCTTGAGGCATGTGGCATTCGGTTTGCCTATCCTTGCGCCCTGCGTTTATTTTAATTTTAACCGATTGATATTTGCTCATTTGCAAGAATCAAGATTGAGATCCAAGGATGCATTTTTATTGGATTAACTTTGTGCGGCCAGAGCACATGAAATTAAGTAGTTTCGCAGTGCACTTACGTTAATTTTGTTGGATAATTGAAAGATTGAGTGTTCTAGCTTCTCATGAAAGGGCACAAGACTTGAAGGCATTTATCAAATGATCATTAAAACATAGCTCGCTAAGGATGTAAAGGGTATACACATACTTATTTATATAATTCGTTCATTGACCATCTGAATGTCTCTTCAAATTGCACTTTTGCACTGATATCCCCGTGTTGTTTAATCAAGCTTACGTTCACTACTGATTCTTTCACTAGATCAAGGATTCAAATGACAAGCGTGGTTGGAGTTTCCGGAAGAGATCTGCAAGGCATCGTGTGCTTAGTAATACTGTGATAACAGAGACCCCTTCTTTTGCAAATAAGGAGAGTTCAGAGTGCACAAGTATTAATTTCCAACCACCACCTGACACAAATGTTGCTGAGAAAAGCTACTCAGCAAATAGTTCTCATGAGAAACCTCAACAATTATCCTTGGAAAACTCACAATTATCTGAAAAAGTTGTCACTGAAACTGAGAAATTATCTGAAAAAGTTGTCACTGAAACTGAGAAATTATCTGAAAAATTTGTCACTGAAACTGAGAGTAAGGTGGATACCAATCCACCGGAGTCTGTTGTTATCACCATCCAGGCTGCCATCAGAGGGTTCTTGGTATGTTTTCATTTTGAGATTACTATTCCAAAACCTCATAAATAATAACTATAAACTGTCATATTCATATTTTTCCCTTTTTGTGTTTCTCTTAGGCACGGAGGGCCCTGCTAAAGTTTAGGAATGTAGTGAAGTTGCAAGCTGCTGTTCGTGGACACTTGGTTCGAAGGCATGCCGTAGGAACCCTACGTTGTGTCCAAGCCATAGTTAAAATGCAGGTCCTTGTGCGAGCTCGTCATGCTCAGCAGTTACAACAAGTTAAGCATGGCAGAAATGATGGCTCAGAAATTCTGGTAAGGCTATCCAGATATACCCTCTCTTGAAGTTTGCGATGCTTGCGTTGTATTATCATTATAATAAACTTAGTAGACTCCCAGCATATGCTTGTTCAACAGACTACTGATCATAGTTTTGCTTGAGGCATGGAAATTTTACTTGAATGTTTTAACTCTAAAGCGTTAAAATCTTCCACTCTTCCTTATTAATGTGGACGCTGAATCTGTCTCCCTTGAGCAATCTGAGATGGATTTGGTATTTCTATTCAGAAAAATAAAAAATTGTTCCCTCATGTGCCCATGTCTACAATCTTATTATCATAGAAGTTGGGAATGAGATGATAAGATGAAGAACTCGATTGAACATGTTTGCATGTGAAGGGTTGAATAAAAAAACTATCAAATGTCCAAAACATGGCAACCCCTTAAGTATAGAGTTGTTATTTCAACATCAAACTAAAAAATATATGACCTGGGAATTTAAACTGTCACACAAAAATTTGTTGTGTTGTGTTACGGAAAGCACACTCTCTGTGCTCTCTGATCTTGCTTAGTAGTTGTCTTCACTATGCTCTAATTGCTGGAGGTTATCGTATTTACTTCATTGAAGAGATCCATTATTGGATTTGTATTGTGGACTAGCAATATGCTGCAAACCTTCTCTGAGTGAAACCATTCTTTTCTATGGTTTTTAGGGTAATGGAAATCACATAACCAAATCAAATGTGAAGTACACTTCCATAGAGAAGTTGCTCAGCAATAGATTTGCTCGTCAGGTACATGTCCCAGTTCAATTGCATTGTCTTTGTTGTCTCACATTTATTAATTCCTACTAAATTTCCTCTCTCTGTTCGACATTAAAGCTGTTGGAATCCTCACCAAAAAACAAACCAATCCATGTCAAATGTGATCCTTCTAAAGCTGATTCTGCATGGAAATGGCTGGAGAGATGGATGTCTGTCTCCTCCTTGGATTCTGCGGAGTCTAAAAAAGAAAGTACAGTGGTCGAGCAATCAGATGACAGCAAATATATCACTTCTGTGTCTCAATTAGAAACAGTTATTCAAACTGAAGAGTTTTGTGAATCAGCTGACTCGAAGCCTACTGTTGAGGATTCTGTTGTGCCTTCAGAGGATAAAGAGAAGGTGACTACTCATGATACTGAAACCTTAAACATTGAAGCAAGCCATTCTACAACTTCTCTTGTAAAAGACGAATTGGAACAGGATCTGCCTGAAATGACAATTTCATCTGATGCTAAAGTAACCTCAGGAGAAATTGAATCTCAACAAAATAAAGTTGTTGCATCAGATGCAAGTGCTCCAAATGAGCTTAATTCTCTTTCTCAGAAGAGTGAAATTGACAGTGAACTACCCAAACGATCTATGAAAAGAGTTGCCTCTGACCAACTAGAGACTGAGGGAACAAAATTTGGGTATGGATCAAGAAAGGCCAGTAATCCAACATTTATTGCTGCACAGTCAAAATTTGAGGAGCTGAGTTCAATGGCAAATTCAGGTAGGTCAAGCAGTTTGTCCCATCAAGAAGCAGCAAATGAATCACAATTGGACACCATTTCTGTTGGCACAGACACTCCAATTAGGACAAAGGAGTTATTCTCAGAGAATTCTGCTCCCTATCCTTCCAGGATTGGTGGCTCTGAATGTGGTACTGAGCTCTCAATTTCTTCCACGCTTGATTCACCTGACGTATCTGAGGTTGGGGCTATTGAAAATGAGCGTGAAGCCAAAGATGTAGAAGGGATTAGTAATCCTGAGAACATTACAAACCGTGATGTTGAGGGCAATGTTTTAGATACCGCTCCAGCTTGTGACTTACCCAGCTCTGCTCTGGATCAGCCAGAGGCTGCCATCGATAAAATTGACCATTCAGTGGTGGGTGTTGATTCCCAAGAGCCAGCTCTCAAGTCTGAGAAAAGTTTGTCTGATGACTCTGATCTGCGAAGAGAAAAGGCAGAGTCTGTTTTGCAAGATAGCCGAGCGTCCCCAGAAGCTTCACCCAGAAGCCATATAACTGTCCCTGAATCACAAGGAACGCCTTCAAGTCAGGTATCAGTGAAACCTAAAGATAGTAAAGCCAACAAGACAGGATCCACCAATAAACGAAGATTAGTGTCAGCTGGTAATAGATCACCCGCAAATGCAACTCCTGATTCTGGATCTAGAGGTAGTAGGGAACAACTACCTAGAGATCAGCAGAGTGGCAAGAGACGCAATTCCTTTGGCTCAACAAAACCTGATCATGTTGATCAAGAGTCAAGAGATAACAGTAGTAACAATAGTTCTCTTCCTCATTTCATGCAAGCCACAGAATCTGCTAGGGCCAAGATTAATGCAAATAATTCTCCAAGATCAAGTCCAGATGTGAATGACGGAGAAACACATGTTAAGAAGAGACATTCCTTACCTGGGGCAAGTGCAGCTGGTAGACAGGGTTCTCCACGCATCCAGCGGTCAATGTCTCAAGCACAGCAGGGAACAAAAGGAAACGGTTCGCATCCTCCTCATGGTATTTATTCTGCTTTTGTTTATACTTGTATATTATTATATACATATTTTCCCAGTTATAATTTTTATTTTGCTAATCACTTGAATTGTGCATGTTTCAGAGAGGAAGTGGCAAAGATGAACTGAAAGCTGAAGTGCGGTGACGCGCGTCTACAATATTAATGAGGAAGGGCCAATTTGGAGTTTCTGATTTCATTTGTTCATTATCTTTGAAGGACATGTGCTCATTTTTATATGTCGGGCTTCTTTTTTAACCCTTAAATTTTGTTGACTCTTTTTTTTTTTTTTGTATTCTTTGCCTCCCCTCCCCACTCCCCTCAAATTTGACAGTAGGATTCATCTGGGAACATACATAAATAGAAGTGAGTGAAGCTTATATGTATATTATTTGCCGCGTTACTCTTAGTTTTGTTCTTCATACCCAGTGGGATGCGCGATTTGTAAGTTCCGGCTGCTACTGCTTGTGATATTGTGCTGGTTTTAACATATTTTGCTTCGTTATCTGTAGGATGAGTTTTGACTTTTGATTGGCTTTTAAAATCCATTACATTTTTTTTAAAGATGTTGTGTTGTCCCCTGAATTTAAATATCTGACATGCCAATTTGCAAAGGCTTCCGAACAAGTAATAACCGACTCCAAATGGTCTTCCGTCAGGCTCAGGCATGCATTAATAAGATGAAGACTTCTCTTGCCATCGCTACGAGATTTTGGCCATGCATCACATGGCGTTCTACTGAAAAATAATTTTGATAGCAACTCCGAAAAGAATTTGTTTGAGATCATATAAAATGGCATTATGTTTCTATTGAGCTTCGTACAGAGTAATATGAAATGTTTGAGCAGATTTGTAAATTCAAAGATTCTTATTTAGACGGTCTTCCAAGGGAAAAATTATTTCACCATTGTTACTTCAATAACAATACTTTCAAGCGATCCAAAATCGATGCTCTAATACTCAATGCGCGGGATGACTGCGTCCCATAACTACGACAAAAAGTACATTTTATGCCCTAAAATTTTACACTCATTTTTAATTTTGTTTTTAAACTTTTTTGCGTTTAATTTTATTCTAAACATTTTTAATTGTAATCGATTTTGTACCAAAATTTTAAAATTTGTCAGAACATCGGGAAATCAGTCAAAATATTAATGAAAAATAATGACATGACATTATATATATATATAATATTAATATTAATTTATCACTCAAAATAATTTTATTTCTACATATTTTTATTTTGAATATGAAAAAACGGTGATGAATTCATATTAAGACAAAAAAATAATATCGTTTTAAGTAATAAATTAGCATTAGAGAGAAATTGAAAGATATTTTTTGCCATGTTTAATTCTTTATCTATCAAATAATTAGCAAGAATGAACAAATTAAAATATTTTTTAAAACTAAAAATTAATGTTGAAAGACGAGTGAAATTGAAGGGAATAAAAAATAAAATTTTTGGCAATTTGTAAAGGAAGTGCAGATGATTTTCTGTGATTAAGAAGTTTTTTTATTTCGGTGGCCGAGCTGATACCTCCCTCGTAGGGACGGAGTAGAGGGGGTTAGTAATATTAATATAAGAAGAGTGAAGAGGGTCGAGGGAGGGCTCTCAATAGAAAGAATCTGTAGTTGGAAATTGCAATGGGAGCAACAGCGAAGAACAGCGATAGATACCAATACGATGTCAGGATAGTTAACATAGAAAAGGTAGTGGCTGACTAGGTTTTACTCTTCAGCTTTGGCATCAGAATCCCTGCTTGAATCTTTTCATAGATTGACATATTGAAGCAGAAAAACCATTCATTTTCTAAATATGCGTGGATTACACAAATCCAAAAGAGTTTCTTGGGCCTCAGATTTGGATCTTTGTCAGGTAATCATTATATTTCAGTAATGAAATCCGCAATCGATCAATTGATTGCGCATAACAATTCGAATGATTAAAATCCAATTATCATTGGCCTAAACCCTAAAATACGTCTTGTGAATCGATCCATCTAAGTACGATTTGACACATTAGAAGTCTCTCCCCGGGTTCTGGTTAATATGAGGGCCATGCTCTGAAACTGATTCTTGAGGATGGCAATTCCAATCTGATTCGTTTTTTTCATTTGGCTTTGCCAGTAAATTAAGGTTTTCTTCCCTTTGAGAAAGCTTATGTTTTCAAATGGTAATTTCTGTTGAGGATTGTTAGGTGCATAGGTTACGGAATTAAAGTTGGTGTCAAGTAGTAATTTAGTATTGCATACATTGTTGCGTTGAAAGCAATATATATGTGTATATTAAAAAGTAATTCTTGAGGATTGCCTAATCTCTGTTGACAAGATGAGTGGAGAAGAAACAGATCCAAAATAAGAATGAACCAACAAAAATAATATGTTTAAAAATCATAGTATGTTTGATGATTTCCTCCTGGAATTTGAAGTTCCAAGATAAGTCACGTAATGAGCATCTACTGGTAATGCTGCGTTTATGATCAGAGTGCATAGGAGGACGGGATATGGACAAATTTTTGCTATAATTAGTGTAACCATATATTCCTCTGACGTGAAAATTTCATCAATTGTACTATGAAAAGCTGGTTTTACAAGACAAAAATGCAATGTGCCTTAGCTTGTATTCAGAATTGTTGAGTTGAAATGATAGCAAGGACACCTGAATGACTTGTTAGAGCAAATAAATAATAATGAATCTTGTATGCAGAAATTTAATACAAATTCTCAATGTGATAATGAATGTGAACTAAATGTTTACCAAATTCTTCAAGCAGGAATATAATAGTGCAACAAGGATGTTGTGGCCAACTTTTGCTGCAGCAAAGCAGCCCAAGGACCCTTAAGAATTTTTGAATCATTAGAGTGAAATGTTTGTAACTAAATATTTTTTGTGTTATAGATACTCTATTTGAGTGTTATTTTTCAGTTCTAAGGAAATGTAGGAATTGCCTCCTGGAGTTGTTCTTTGTAATCCTTCACAAACAACCCTGATTATTTATGCTAATTTGCTATATCTAGTTTAATGCCAAGTGACTCAGAAGAATCATATGCATAGATAGTTGTACTTAGGTAAGTTTTACATGTCTGAAATGGAGAAAGAATTTACCGTGGGAGAATGAATGCTGCTGTGTCACTTGCTTCGTTAAGTTTTCTTTTTATTTTCCCTCATCTATTCTAGGTTGTGTCAAATTGTAACGGCTTTCATGGTGTATTACCATTTATGATTCCTATGGACACAGTCCTTTTTGGTACAGTGCTACTGAGGAGAAGGTCTTAGATAAGCTTATTGAAGTTTAGCAATTGTTGTCTGATCTCCATATAGTTATACTAATGCTTTTCCAAGGTGTTGCTATGAGCTGATGTATCCCTATTCTTAAACCTATCTACATGTTTTGGAAGGCTGTGAATTAGGAACACTTTCTTTTGTGGATTAGTTATTCAGTGGTTTAAAGGGCCTTAATGCCTTTTCTCATTGTTAGCTCGCACAGATATAATTTCCAGAAGCTATTCAACTCATTTTGGCAGTAGTTTAGAAACTTTCAGGCAGCAGTGTTGGTAAATCAATTTTATGTTTGACACTTTTGTGGTTTTATGTTATGAGCTAGTCCTTACACACTCCTCATAACCTGGTCTTAAGGTTCAATGTGAAAAAGTTTCTTTGAAACTTGAAATAGTATTTTTTAAAAACCTTTTCTGATTGGACAAAATATAAGATTGGGCTATCCATTTGTAATTTCAGGGTGTTCCTTTGTAGAAGCTATCAGTTTATGCTTTATGGCTATATTTATTATTAACTCAGTATTTTGACCTTTGTTGTTAAAATATACCTCATAAAAGTTATTATGATAGCTTCTTCTTTGTTTTGTTTTTAAAAAGAAACATTTCTTCATATCAAAGACATGTGTTGCCCCAGTAGAATGGCAGTTTTCTTTTAGATATTTTAAAATATCATATTTTTATTTTTGAGGCTTCTGCATACCTGTTGTTTATGTAGGTGGCACTCCCTTGGTTTCTTCAAATGAAATCTGTTTCTTATATAACAAATGATATTACTGTGGTTGCAAGTTGCTCTTTGCAAATGTCTGTGTATTGTGAGAATTTGAAAATCAGGCGACTTTATGTTTTCTTCTGCTATTATGAAGGTTTTTTCTGTCCAAGCTGAAGCAGAAGAATTCTACAGCTTAAAAAAAATGAAGGACTAAAATCTCTTTATTAAACAGGTCAGATTATTTTTATCAGAGGAATGTCCTTCACAAGTTGGGTTAAATGCTCAAGATCACCTCCAAGCAAAGGCGTCATTACTGATGCATCCAGGAGGAGCAGGTTCTGATGACACTCTACCTCCTGGCTTTGAGGGAACTCAACCCTCCAGTCATATGCAGATTAAGTTGTCTCAAATTCCTGTGATTAGATGGACTAATCCGCTTAAGGTTATTTTTTTCCCATTTTCTATATTGAATAATTTCCGACAGCCAGCATAAAACTTTGTCGAATCTTTATGAATATGGATCTATATTGAATAATTTCCTTATTAATTTTCCACATCTATGGCTTCCCAAATAGGGGGAAAAAAGGAAATCTGCAAGAAAGGCTTTAGCTCTGTCTCATTATAGTATAATTTTTTTTATTATCTGTTATGTGTACAGATTGTGCTGAATGTCACATGGCAAGTGGTGGCTGGGGAAGAAAGCAAAGAGGTAGAGGATCAAAATCAGAGGGAGATGAAAGTACTTGAGGCTATTTATCCCCGCCCATCTTCCATTCCTCCAAAGTTTGAATCTTCCCTTTTGGTTGTATAAGAATTTTTCTTGGATTCCACTTTTGTCATTTAAATATATATATTTTTTCTTCTGCATGTAGCCCCTCTGTCTCAATGGATGTAGAAGACTGCCATTGCATTGATGATCAAACTGCTTCGATACCAATTACAGGCATTGAAGATGAAGAAGCAGCAGTAGATGGCTCATCTGAAGTTCCTCCAAGTTCACAGCCTCTTTCATTGCCTCCTGGAGCACCCAAGGGTTTGAACTCTCTTTCAAATATGCAATCACCTCATGTAGAATCTGACATTGCTGCTGCTTCTGCTGCATCCGTTGCTTTGACCAATATCATGAAGAGCAATGAACATGGAAATATGATTGACCATGAATTGCTAAATAAAATTCTCAGCAATCCAGAAGTGATCGAGAAGTTGGTTAGAGATTATGGAACAACAAATAACATGCAAAATGCATTCAATGCAAGGTCATCTCCGGTGGCATTTTCACAGCTACATATTCCTGTGAATCAAACTGAAACCACTACACATTCATTAGGTGCTTTTTCAGCCAGCCCATCCTATCCTTCCCCGAGTGGGTGTCGAGTGGGACCTGTTGCACCTCCTGCAGTGGGTCCAATTAGTGTTGGAGCTCATCCAGCGAAGGATGTGAACTATTATAAGAGCTTAATTCAGCAACATGGAGGAGAAACTCAAGAGAGTCTTCCTTACATGGGCAACATTCAGCAACCCCTAGGAAACCAGGAAACAACAACTCACAATTCTAGATCAAGGGAACCAAAACCTAAGATAATGAAGCCTTGTATCTATTTCAATAGTCCTAAAGGATGTCGGAATGGAGCTAACTGTTCATACCAACATGATGCAGCATTCCAGCCACGGACTAGTGGTGTGCCTGGGATACAAAGTTCGAAGAGAACCAAACTGGATAGCGAAATAAGCAGTTGGTTAGACCCTTAACTCTTACTTACCAGGTTGATGCTGAGCATTGCATTTGATGAGTGGTTATTTAAAACCGCTTTATGCAGCTTGTTTCTGGTGTGTACCCTTTTGTAACTGGAAGGCTCCTTTTTCTTCCTTTGATTGAGAATATGAAGAAAATGCTGCTTTTCTTCATTTTCTCCAAAGCTGAACTTGCCAGGTTGAGATGCTTAACACTGCAACTGATTGCAGCTATCCCATCAGTTGCAAATACATATTTATCATTGTCATTGAATTTTTTGTGATGTTAATATGTCATGGTAGTATATTTACAATAGTAGGAGGGAAAGAAATAGAAGAGTAGTGATTTGCTCATGGTCTTCATATTTAGGTAAGTTGCAGCGAGCAAGACATGTGTATGGGATGTTGCATTATTTGCTGCGAATAATGAACAAAATCCATCGAGAAATAATTAAAAAAAAATAGTCAAATACTCATCCCAAGATTAAGGAGTGGATTTTAAATTGGTCAATAATATTTTTATTTGTTTCACATTGATCATGTATGTTTTCATCGCAATTTAGATTAGTCCAGCCATTTCAATTTGTTAGTTTTTTTCATTAACAATAATGTAGTACACTGATGTGGTAGCAATTTCTCTCTTATCTGTTATAATCTATCTCCTACGTGACTAATAACATGAGATGTCAATTAAAAACATAAAACTTGAGCATGGATGATTTTGTGGGCTTCTTGACATAGTGTTATTTGGGTGTTTTGAAAGAAGTTTTTTATTTTTAGTTCACATATCATGTTATTAGCCACTTAAAAAAGAGATTATGACATATAAGAAAGAGATAATTGTACCACATTAGTGTGTCACGTCATATTTAACGGAGAAAATTGAATTGTAACAGTTGGACTAATCTGAAACACGATAAAAAAAATGTATAGAACTATTGTGAAATAAATAAAACATTTAGAACTAATTTATATTCCAAAACTTGTGTATTTGGCCTTAGAAATTTGAATACAAATCTTTTTATTTTTGAAGTCAAGAAGTGCATTGCATGTATATATTCAGAAAAGTAAACAAATGCAATCAAATGGACCACTACTACAGCCAACAATTTTTAATTCAAATAAACTCGAAATAAAAAATATTAAAATAAGTAAAATTGGAAAGTGTTGGAGAAAGTTGATGGCCTTTCCTCATTCATTCTCCATGGGATGGGGTCGTGATTTTTATTTATCTCTTTCTGTTGTAATGGTGGGAGAAGAAGTTAATAACGTATAAAGTGGGAGAGGCAGCGAGATGTTCAGAATGTTGAAATTCTTATTAAGAGGGAGAGTGGAGTTTTTGGCACAATGGAACGCCAAAGAATGTAATCCTGCGTGTCAAGTGGTGGTGAAGCGCCGAACGGATGACCACTGGCCACAGATTACTGTGACTTAATTTCGTGAATGGAGTTGAACAAGTGTTGGATGCAGCATCCACCTCTGCGGTCAGATCCCTGAGACCGAACAAATGTTCCGACAGCCTTGTCCTGTCATTATCCCTGACGACGATCTGAGCCAACCCGCTCCCGGAGTTGAAGTCAGTATTATCTTCTTCTTTTAAACTTTTATCGACCTGGATCATTTATGCTTAGTGAATAACCTGATGTTTTTGCCTGAGAATTTTCTTGCTATGAAAATCAATGGATTTATGTTCCATGTAGTTGATGTCGTTTTAATTCAAGCTGCCGCCTGTGTAATGTCGTTGAATTGAACTATCAGTTTGTTTTCTAGGTCTTAATTAGAGTAGCATTGATCGATGCTATCAATGAAGTGGCATCTTGAAAGTATAGAGATGTAAGATATGTACGCACCTATGCAGCATGGAAACCAGACGAATAAATTTTATCAAAGGCTAGATTTCATGTGTTCCTCATAATTTGGGCCTTCTGCTTCATAATCGACGGGAGTGGAGGAGCAGAAAGAGGAAGGGGATGATGGAATTTATAAAATCTCATTTCTTTCCTTGTCCATGATGTGGCATGAGTCCAATGCAACCTTCCCAATCGTAATGTGTACTCAAAAGACTTTTTATTGCCGTTTACATCATTTTGTGGGACTAAATTAACGACCAACTACAAGGCGAACGTTCCCATGGCTTTTCAGTCAAATCTTTAATAAAAGGCTCAACTCAGAGTCAGAGAACCACTATAACTAGAAGGGAGAAAACAAATGAACAGATAGAAGGTTAAAAAAAATTATATTTACCCATTTCATAAACCATTAACTTGGATTAATTAAACTTAGAGATAATGCAAAGTAAAGAAGTAGTGAAGTTCAATATATATTTAGAGGAAGCTAGTGTTATAATCTTCGAAAGATATATTTGCGTTTTAATTTTATTCTTAAAAAATTAAGTTTCAATCAGTTTGATATTTCAACGCCAAAAAAAAAATTCAATTTGATATTTCAATTAATGTGATAAATAAAATATTATTTGGCACTTTGACTTGGTATGAAGGAAGTTGACAAATTTTAGAACTTGTATTGTATGACTTATTATTTAGTTTTTAACCATTTTTATTTATTTTATTAAAAGAGTAATATTAAAAAGATTAAAAAAACTATCCTTTAAATTTATATCACCTCAGGTCCGTCAAACTCTAAAGTTTATGGCTAACAAATTTTTTTCACTGAGGGCACTTTATGTTGAGGGATGCATGTCCTGTACTTATTTAACATGTAAAATTGTAAATGTAATGCTTTAGAATTTCTGGTTTCTAAGTATTATTCAAACCGAGACCGACATCTAATACTTAAATAGTAGTAAATAATTAGCATTATTAAATTTTTTAGATATTTTTTTGGGTCGGAAAATGATAGTCGTTAGATTTAATTCGCGTATTAAACTACTGACTAGAGTCCCTTCACTTTGTGCTCCACTCCAAATCATTTAATTTTTGGACGGTACCCACTTGCTTCACTCCAAATCTGAAACTCAGTGGTTTCTTCCTCTCCAATCTCCAATCTCCCGTCTCCAGTCTCCACTCTCTGTGTGTGATAGTGCAAGAGAGTAGAGACGCACCTAGATGGGTTCTGTTTCTCTCAAAATAGGAGATGGAACTGCCAGATTCAAAAAAGCCACTCTTTGTTCTTCAGCTGTTAACATTCTCATGATCTTCTCTGTTATTACCACCAATCTTTTCGCCCTCTATGCTTTCACTGCTTCTCCCAAACACCATCCCAACCACCTACTTCCCCATATTCACAAGAACATCTCTCTGATTTCCGAACAGGTCTCTCTCATACTCAGAGAGATCGATTCATCTCAGAAGAAATTGGCCCAGATGGAGAAAGAGCTTCTTGGCTATGACAATGTTGATCTTTCCAGACCCAATATTGCCACTGAACTTAAGCTCTATCTCCAACACCACCAGCTTCCTTTGGGCAAAGATTCCAGAACTGGGATCACTGAAATGGTCGCCTCAGTAGGTCATTCCTGTGAGAAATCGGCCGACTTATTGTCTCAATACATGAATTACAAGATTTCTCAACCTTGCCCCGATGATTGGAGTTTAGCGCAGAAACTGATCTTGCGGGGATGCGAGCCTTTGCCGAGAAGGAGGTGTTTCGCGAAATCTGTTTCCAAGGTAGGTCTTCATCCTTTTCCAATCTCCCTTTGGAAACCTGTTAGTAATAAGACTGTGAACTGGAGTGGTCTAGGTTGTAAGACTTTTGAATGTTTGAATAGTAAGAAGTTGACCAGAGAATGTATTGGTTGTTTTGATTTGGTTAATGGATATGAGAATCAGAGATTTGTGAAGACTAGAAGTAAGAATGATTTTCTCATAGACGATGTATTAGCCTTGGGAAGTGGAGGAATTAGAATAGGGCTTGACATTGGAGGTGGGTCTGGATCCTTTGCAGCTAGAATGGCTGATAGGAACGTCACTGTGATTACTAACACACTGAATCTTGATGCCCCATTCAGTGAGTTCATTGCTGCAAGAGGGCTTTTTCCTCTGTTCTTAAGCTTAGACCATAGGTTCCCATTCTATGACAATGTGTTTGATTTGGTTCATGCCACAAGTACCTTGGATGTTGGAGGGAAGCCTGAAAAATTGGAGTTCTTAATGTTTGACATCGATCGAATTTTGCGCGCTGGTGGTTTGTTTTGGCTGGACAACTTCTACTATGCCAATGATGAGAAGAAAAAAGCATTAACTCGGATAATTGAACGGTTTGGATATAAAAAGTTGAAATGGGTTGTGGGAGAGAAGGCTGATAGTGTTGGATCAGGCAAATCTGAAGTCTTATCTGCTGTCTTCCAGAAGCCTATAAGAGTGTAAAGATTAGGAGCTTATACAACAAACAGCAAGAGGTAAGAATACTCTTTGCTTCTGCTAGCTATCTTTCGCACATAATATGTGTTCAACCTTAGAAGCCGAATAAGTGCACGTTTTGAGGTCACACATATCTTGTATTTCAGTTGTGTTTTTTATATCTTATTCTGTATTTGGGTATTTAGCTTATTTTTAGTTGTTAAGTTGTTATGAAATGAAAAATGAATCACATTTTTTAGCTATAATGCTGCGCTAAATCCCTTGAATTTATTGTTGGAATTTGCGTTTCTTGAATGCTACTTCAATCATTTGTTACTCAATGTGCATGATCAATATGGTAATGTACTTATAGCAGCAGAATAAGAGCACGTCTTCTCTGATTTTTCACGTCGGTTGAATCAAACATTATTGTGGATCATCGCCTTCTTTCTAGTACCCACCTTCTGCTTAATGCTGCAAAATTTTTATTGGACTTCTAGTTTAGACGTTTTGGATGGAGAAACTAAAACCCGTTTTGTTATGATGAGCATGATCATTCACTGTGAGCTTCAACGCGATCAAAAAAGTCATTGAATGCCTAGAAGAGATATCCGTTTACTTCCGTATCCATGTTCTTCTCGATCTCCAACAGTTGTAGTTGAATAACTAGAATAGATGTTGTACAACTTTTATTTTTCGGTCTTATAAAATATGGAATTTGTTAACCAGGCCATTGATTAATATTTTCTTTTAATTGGCTTAGGGAGTATTTAAGGCTTTTTGTGATCACCAATTAGAAGTAACTTAGGACGTTGGTTTAAATTACTTTGTTTGCGATTCTCTTCTTACATGCGCCCTTTTCTCACCATTAATTTGAGATGAAGTGTGTACATTTTCAGACTTGCCAAATCAGTGAGCAATTGTTCAGAGCTATAGGACTTACGTTAAATAAATTTCAACATTTTAGTGCTGTCTTTCTTTTTTTTTTTTTTGCAATGGCTATGCCTGATAACTTAAAGGTTGATGCTTTTCAGTTTTCAATAATTCTCTCATGTAACCAAATACTAATTAAGCCTCTGCATCAACTCTGGTCAAATGAGAAAGTTAATCGCCAGTGCCCAGTGGTCATATACGTCCCACATCTAATATGTGCAGTTCGGAAAAAGATGCTTGCACCCTTGGTGAGAAGAAAAAGTGTATAGAAAGAAAATAAACCAGAAAATAATTTTAAAAATGATGCCACCAATTTGTATATTGTTAAATCTTTTTCATCACAATTTTTCACTCGTTTCCTTCATAGAGATCGGACTGCTGTTGGAAGTTTGAGTGTCCACTTTGATGTCCTTGATATTAAAAGAGAAATTGATGGGTATGCTCCCATGAATAAAAACATATACCAGAGTTGTGTACAGGGCAATTTAGTGTTCTACTTCTAACCTATTTTATTAAAATCCCTCTCGACTTTTTTGGTATCTCGGATGCTTGTAATTTTTCAAGTCGATGATCTGAGACTATAAGAATGTCTCACTCAGCAAAAGACAAAGCTATATTAAATAAACTTGAATACATCCCTTGTCACCTTTGTAAACGAGAAACTAATATAGGAATACAACCATAACAAATGCGAATGAAGGAGAATGAGAAATATGCATGAATTGGCATTGTGATCCTTTCCTATATGAAGCCACCCGACATGGAACCAGTATTCATCTGTTGCACCGCAGCACTGTTTAGAAGCTTCATTCCCTCCTCGCTCATCTGTTGAACTTCCAAAGGAGATAAAATTCTGATGCAACGCACACACCCCACGAATTCCCTGCACAACAATCACATTTGAAAGCATAAGATGACATTTTAGTTACCAATTGCTTCAAAAGAAATGTGAAGAAACCTACTCCCATGGATCATCCCCAACAAGTAGAACATCGTTCTCATAATCTACATATACCAATTTCCATCCTGAACCTCTAGTGTCATTCAGAAGACCCTCAAGTCCAAACATGCATTCAATTGCAGAGATAAGTTCCTCGTAGTTCTTAAATGTAGTTACATCAATTGATCTTCCTACTGATCCTGCCTTTTGAACCTGTCAGCCCAAAACACAAAAAACCATGATGTATTTGTGATCTTATAGATCAAATGCAAATTAGAAAAGGGTTTTCCAGTTTCCACCACAAACCTTGGTGTAGGTCCGCATGGGTGCAGCAACTTGTTGCCATGAGTTATTCTGCAGAAAGCTGCTTTCATCAAAATCAACATGGCTTGAAGATGTGCCACCCGAGTTGTCTGGGATGTCTTGCAGAGGAAAAACATGCGACTCGGCCAGGCTAGCTGAGGTTATTTGAGATTGGACATCCTGGCTTGAACTCAAGTTGCCTACCATGCAATCTGATGGATTCTGAAAATCCCCATCCTTCAACGTGCAAAACTCATCCAAAATGGTACTTGAAGTAGAAGGATCAACCATAGTACTAGCACTGTTACTAGCGTCAACATTGACATTACTGTACACTGCACTTTGATTATTGCTCTCAGCTGACAGATCCCTCAAATTGTTTGAACTAGATATACAATTAAGACTATGTAGCCCTTGTTGAGAGATGGGCGTTAGCTGGTCAGCTTGAGGTAACTTCAAATTCTTGAGATAATGATCCCACATTTCTTGGCTCATAGAGGGTAAAGGGGCATTAGCTGCGTGAGGGACAAGTGTAGACTGTTCTTGCAAACCTGATAAAGGCCCAACTGATCTACTTATTCCGGCAAAAGGTTGGGAAGAATACATCATCCATTCATCAACATCTAGCTGAGGAAGTAGGCCATTTAACATAGTGTAATCAGATTGAGCAATATCAACCAGTTGAGAATGGCATAGTTGTGATTCTAACTGAGGCTGCATGGGCCATGGACTAAGGTTTTGATTAGGGAATGTTAACTGGCTCGCAAGGCCTAGTGGGTTCACTGGGTTAGCAACCACTTTTTCCATGTTGGAACCTTCTATGGAAGAGAAATCAACAATATGGTCAGTTAAATCCACAGATTCTAATTTTGTCTTATCAATAACTGTACTGGAGGACTGAGCATTATCAATTTTGGTCAGAGGATGCAATTTTCCAGTTTGATCACTTTTCAACAGGGGATGCAAGTTTAAGGCATTAGGTTGGTCAGGGAAATATTGAGAATGATCTAGACTTTTTGGTGGTAAGCCTTCTGAACATGCAAGACGAACTTTTTGGTTATCAGTAGTGAGTGAGGTCTTCACCTCTTGAAAGGAATCGGTCTTTGTAGCAGATTCTTGCTGCATGACTGATGAAAATGCTCCAGGATTGTTAACAAGTTGAGGTTTATAAAGAAATTTCATCATCTGTTCCAAGTATAGATTTGATATAGAGCTTGGGAGGTCCACATTTCCATTTTCAGGAACTTGTATAAAAGGCCTTCTTAACAAAGTGCCCCACTCATTTTCTGTACATAATGGACATAATTAGTCATCAAACAGAAAGACTTGTTCAGAGTTTAAAGAAATGACTAAGAAACTTACCGGCAGTTCCAGATGGCAATGGTCGCTTCAGACTTGAAGTCAAAGAAGGAAAGATAAAAAGGCTTTCAGGAGTCTCAATTTCCCAAGCACTAACTCTGTTCTGCTTGTCGCCACACCCTGGCTCATCCCACTCCACCTGTTTATGGAAAAAATAAATAGTGCATGTTTTATAGGTGAGCTAGGAAAGCCGGAGAAGAAGAGTTAGAAGCAGCCTAAAGAATGCACCTGAATATTTCGCCACTTAGAAGCAGGCCACCTCAAAGGATCCAAGTCGCTGATGCCAACAATTGTGCCCATATATCTGTGAGAAGAATGAGAAATTTAAACATCTTAATTGTTCATGTTAAGTTCCTTAACATGCTATGCTGTATATGACAATATTGATTGGGTTAAGGAATTACCTGCGCTTACCAGATTCCTCAGTCTCAAACATCATACCAAATCTCATGCCAACCGAGAGTTGGGTGCCATAAACAGATTGTCTGTATTTAGCGAGCGGAATAACAAATTCGGAAGGGCATGCCCTTGGGTTGTAGAAAATAGTGAATGGGCTGTGATTAGCAGCAGCATGAGCTGCAGCAGCAAGCACTCCAATATGCATGCTATCAGCAGAAAGCACAGATGATGGCAATGTTGTCTGTTGACGATTAGCACGCCTAACACCAACTAGCAACTGCGATTTTTCGTCCCTGTTCACATAGACACACGTTCTCAACATTTCAACTTCTAGAAGCAATCCATATTCTATACAACATGTAGAGTAACCACCATGTGTGACTAGACTTGATCATCCTTGGTGAAAGCACAAGCTAAATAGTCAGTAAATACCTGATAAAAAGAACGGCGTCACCTGCTTTAAGCCTTTTTGAGCCCACAAACAAACTCCATCCGGTTGTGAGAAGATGTCTCTTCGGCTGACCTATATTAAAATTCCAAAACTAGATCACTCCATCTGATCTAAAGGAAAGCAATAGTAATATCTCCACCATTTCCTGCTAAACCATCTTATCCTCACCACGGTATATATGTCGGAATGTCCAGGTATTATCATGCAAGTCTCGGACAACGAGCTCTTGAGTTGGGGGTTGAATGGTGTAATCCTGAAATATGCATGAGAATTAAGGAATAACATTGTCCTAATCAAAGGGAAAATGATTTTCCAAGCAAGGAAGGAAGGCGTACTAAGGGAGGAAAGAGCTTTTCTGCAGCCCTGCGAGGTACTGAAAAGCCACCGTGCGTGCTTGTATCACTAGCAGTCAAGGTTTTGCAGAAAAACTCAGTTGGATGTTTACTGCCCTTTAGCCCAAAATCAGATATAGGGAACACATCTTTTTCCTGAAACGAAGGAGAATTTTAATACAAGAACAACGTCCAACAGATACAAGTTACAACAATTCCAGATCTGCAAGCTTACAGAATTCAACGGTTGGAGACTCATTTGGGCATAGATTTCATCTGTATCTTTGTCTGCCTATCATAAGATAATGCTAGTTTTTAATTATGCTTATAATAATAACTTGTAACCGATCGAAATGTGCATTATTCAATTATCCTACAACACTCACATGAAGTGCGACATTCTGAACTTGGCAAAGTAACTGAGATTGAAGATTTGGATAGTTGGGAATCTGGGAGGTCGCTGTTCTTCTTGTGGAAGCTGCCACCTGTCCAGATTTAAGATAAAATATATAACAAGCAAGCTTCACTCAATCAAGAATCGTTGTCCTGCATCTACAGCAAAATCTTCACCACATAGTGATTTGCTAAAAATGGATGAACTTGATAGCGAGCGAGAATGATGCAACTCTCCGGTTAAAACAAGTTAGAAGATGTCCATTACATGAAAAATGCCTGGCATATTGGTTTTGCAGCCAAGACCAAAACTGCAAAACCAGTATCTCCGTTTTACTTTAATATCCAATAAATCATCTTTGTTTTAACTAGGATGGATACCCATATGCACAAGTTCAAGAAAAGTGATCTTAAAATTACAATGGTCGTACTTGGTAAGAGTAGCTATGTTGAATGTATAGAAAAAAGGCTGGAATTAGGAAATCTCAAGCACAAGCACAAGAATGTTTGTTTAGGTAGGAAAAAAGAAGTAGCAACTGGAGGCTGTGATACGAAGGGAAAGCAATGCTGAAATGCAAAGAAGACGCGAGACTTACCTGTTCGCTATGGCCCTGAGGGAAGTAATACACGAGACCCCCCACCTGAGGCAAGCTTACTAGTGGGCCTGCGCAAGCATGCCATAACTCGGAATTTATAGTCTTTCGACTCCCTGAAATTAGCATAATGAAGCTCAGAATATGGGCATTGAAAGATTTAACCTTGAACTAAAACTAAAGAGAGAATGAAGAAGGGGAACAAACAAACCAGATTGATCCTGCATTTCTTTCAACATCTTCATCTCGGCAACTAGAGATTGAGGTCCTCCGGTTTTAATCTTGTCTTCCACGAAAGCCATGGTATTGTATGGTAAGCACTTCAACGTAAAGCAGAAGAATCCATATATGTTTCTACGTATTGGATTGAAGAGCTGTGTATCGGCCTCCGGGGAAATAAGAAAATCTCATTTTGGATTGAAAAAGAATGTTGGAAGAGAAAGGAGGGAAAAGGCAAACAAAACCTGGAAATGTTAGAGTGGCAGTGGGGGCTTGGCGTAACCAAAGGGAAAAGCCATGGGTTAGCATCAAAGCACGAGGAACGAAGCAGGAGGTATATGTGTATTATTGAGTTGAGTAGTACTTGTTCCTGTCTTGAAAAGAAACTGACCTTTCCATGGAACCACTCATCTCATCCCACCCAACCCATTCCTCCTTTCTTGTCAAGCAAAAGCGCCATTACCAAAGCCTCTTCTCTCTCTCGCTTTGCTTCAAACAGGAAAGAGTGTGCATGCTCCTATCCTGCCCTACACACTTTCTGTACACTCCGATTCCCTTGCAGCTTTAAACTGTGACCAAAGAATTAGACCAAAAAAATGACAAAGCAAAAAGCAGAGCTAGACTATATGAACACGAAAACAGTTGAGTACACTAGAGAAAAGAGCTCAGAAATTAAATTAATACAAACACATACTATTTTTATTTCAAAAAGAAGGGAGAAAGCTCAAGACTTTCTTTCAGTATGTGTATGTCCCTGAATTGTCACGTGGAATCCGAGGATTCGTATTTGCATAAAGTTCCTCTTTCTCTTGTATTGTAACTTGTATTTTTTTTTTTTTTCCTCCTGCTCCCATTGAGGCATTACATCATGCTACTTGTGATGTGTAATTTTATTTACGTGACAATAATCTATTAATTTATTAGGTTAGAACCCTGACCTCACTTCAGCAGTGACTAGTGTGGATATATAATTAATAGTAATGTGTGTGCCTGTGGTGCACCGTCTGTATTGATCCAATTTTCTTTTTTCTAATTAAGAAAAATAGAAAAAAGAAAAAGGTTCGTTTGTTTGGCCTCCTCACATCTTTTTGTTTTGCCTCTGATGTTTGACCGTTCCTCACGCGTGCGGTTCACGACAAACCAATTGGGTAAAGCCCCTAAAAGTAGACTGACACGTGTCGCTCTATTGTCTGTTCATCGCGGCGCCATTTTCTGCATTTCACATTTCTTACACTCTTTCTCTCATTTCTCCTTTTCTTTAATTTTTTAATTTTTTAAGTCTTACTTTAAATGCAGATAAAAAAAAGTCTTACAATTTTGTAATTAATAAATCAAAATAATATGATTTTGGCAACTGTATAAAGTTAATTAATTAAATTTGAGTAATTTATTACTTGAATGAGTCTCGATGGTGAGTTAATAGCTAATATATTTACAGAATATTTTGATTGAGATAAAAAAAATTTTGTTTTTTGGTACAACTTAGGGAAAGCAAGCTCAATCAAGGCCTATTTGTGCATGCTTATAAAAATTATTGATTTTCAAATGACTTCTTTTTAAATGGAGTTTCTTTAAAAGTGTTATGAAAGAGTAGCAGTTTGTGTTTGTCAAATTGAGTTGAGAGCTACTTTTATCAGTAGCTAAAAAATAATTTGTGTTTGACAAAATTGTATAAATAAGTGCTTTTGACTGTAAAATTACCAAGAAGGACAGGTATAGATTATGATGTTATTAATGTTATTAAATAAATAAATAGATATCAATATTTAATTTGTTAATTATTATTAAATAAATCAAATAAAATGTTAATTTATTTATTAATATATTAAAATATTAATTAAATGATTATTGATTTTACTTAATGTGTAATTTTGTTATCTATGATTGGTTTTTTATTAATTAATATTTATTAATATATTAAAATGTTATTTAATATTTATTATTTGTGAGACGATGAAGGAAGAAGATGAAGATATGAAATGAGATGGTGAAGGAAGAGGAGGAGCCACGTTGAAGAGATTGATTTTAAATTGTAGTTGTATATGTCAAAATTAGGTTTACAATAATAAAGGGTATAATAGAAAATATTAAATTTTATTGAGGGTATTTTTGTCATAAATTATTTAAATTTTAGCTTCTGCTACTAGCTAGAAAAAGAAGCTCCAATTTCTAGCTTCTGCTAAAAGCTAAAAAAGTGCATTCTGCTACAACTAAGAATCATTTATTTTATGAAATAAGCATGCACAAACAGCGCACTTTTTTAAAATAAGTTATTATTAAAAAAAATATGTGTTTATTTTTTAAAAAATAAACATGCACAAACAGGCACAAAAGTAGCCTTTCTAACAAAAAAAAAGAGCACAAAAGTTTCCCTCTCTATATACACGTTGAATAAAATTATATTTAAAAATTTTAAAATATCAAATTAATATATTTTATATTTAAATAATATTATCTAATTCTTAAAAGAGAACAAAAAACAATAATAAAAGGAAGCAATTATAGATACGGCTAAAGTATTGTTTTGGTCCTCAATGTTTGCATGAAATTTAATGTTGGTCCTCAATGTTTCAAAAGTTTAATGTTGGTCCTCAATGTTTTATTTTTTGGTCGATTTTGGTCCTCAAATGTAACATCGTTAACTTCTTGTCATTAAATGATGACGTAGCATGCTTATGTGGCACACCCTCTCTTCTACGTGTCATATTTTAATGATGCGACATGATACATCACTGCCACGTCACCCCAGATGATGATGATAATGATGATGTTAAAGGAGAGAAGATGATGATGTGGCAATGTAGGGTGATGTGGCAGTGATGTATCATGCCACGTCACTAAAATATGACACGTAGGGGAGAGGGTGTGCCACATAAGCATGTCACGTCATCATTTAACGACAAAAAGTTAATGATCTTACGCTCGAGGACCAAAATCGACCAAAAAATAAAACTTTGAGGACCAACATTAAACTTTTAAAACATTGAGGACCAACATTAAACTTCATGCAAACATTGAGGACCAAAATAATACTTTAACCTTATAGATACCATCATTAATTTTTTTGATGAAGGGATTAGAAGTCAAATACAAAGTCAGGCGCAAAAAGTATAGGATATGATAAAGTAGCTTTTTAGAAAGGATTATGAAAAAGACTTTTTATATACTCACTAACCCATTTAATATGAATTGTCTATTTTTACAGAATGCCTTGTGCATGAAGAATTGTGTTGATTATTTTGTAATTTACTTTGCTAAAATGAAAGAATTGTAATCCCTCACGCCATTCTAATTATCTAAACCGACACCTCACTCACCCCTATCATCACGAGTCATAACCTTTAATCCTCTCCCTAGCTAGCGATCATCTCTTCCTTTAGTTTTAACAAGTTGCAGAGACGAAAGAAGGTGAGGGGAAAAATTCCTGTGTTCTCATTCAATGGTATAACCTTAAATACATGACGAATCAGCGTCAATGTAGCATGGATGTAAATGTACGCATATCTTTATGAATAATAGCAACTTATTTAATCTTATCCTAACTACTTTACAAATAATATATACATATATTTATAAATAACTATAAAAATATACTAGAATATATTTTATCTCCAGTACTCCCTTCAAGTTGGAGCATAAAAATTACGAATGCCCAACTTGCCAGAGAGAAATTCAAACTGTCGTTGTCTGAATGCCTTGGTGAAAATGTCAGCGAGTTGTTGTTGTGTATGAACAAAGGTAGGGGACAGATTATGAGAAATGATTTCATCGTGTAGAAAATGGCAGTCAACCTCGATGTGTTTGGTGCATTCATGAAATATCGGATTCTGAGATATATGTAGAGCAGATTGACTATCACAATGAAGAAGCATAGGACAAGGATGACATACTCCAAGAGAGTCAATTCAAGTACTGCCTTAAATCACTTCAGCTCACAGGTAGTCATGGCCATGGCTCTATACTCGGCTTCGGCAGATGAGCGAGAGCGATGTGTTGCTTCTTCGTCTTCCAAGACATGGGAAACTTGCCTAAGAAAATATTATAACCAATCAAGGATCGTCTTGTTAACGAGCATCCAACCCAATCAGCATCACACCACCCAAGAAGTTTAAAGTCACATTGGGTGTTAAGCAAGATGCCCTGTCCTGGGTTGCCTTTAAGATATCTAACCACGCGCAAAGCGGCCTGCCAATGATCATCACGAGGTGCAGTCATAAACTAAGATAGCACATGCACACTGTAGGCAAGATCAGGATATGTAAAACATAGATAGATTAATCGATCAACGAGTTGACGGTAGCGTTCGGGGTTGTCAAGTAAAGGAATAATATAATGTGCTAGATGATGATTTTGCTCAAGTGGAGTTGATGCGGATCGTCCACCTAACAATATGACTTCAGTAATTATATCAAGAGCATACTTTTGTTGGCAAAGAAAGAAGTCATCGGGTCCTCGAGCAACTTCTACACCAAGGAAGTATTTCAAAAGGCCTAGATCTTTCATGTAGAAACAACGACTGAGATTATTTTTGAACTTCTGTATGATTTCATAATGGTTACTAGAAATAATTAGATCATCTGGATAAACCAGGACATTCAGTTAAGTGGTACCTCAGGTCAGAGTAAACAACGAGTAATTTGAGTATGACTGCTGAAAGCTGTAGTTCTTGAGAGCACTAGATAGCTTCGCAAACCAGCAACGATGGGCTTGTTTGAGCCCATATAGTGACTTCTTGGCAGCTGCGATAGCGAGAAATACACGTACAGTCACCATCTTGGCAACGGGAGCAAATGTATTAGTGTAATATATTCCTTCGACTTGATGATTGCCAAGGATAAGAAGCCTTGCTTTGAAGTGTTCAACGGACCCTTCACAGTTATATTTTATTTTATAGACCCATTTGCATCCAATGGCCTTTTTCCCGGTAGGCAAATTAGTTAGATCCCACGTGTGATTGGATTCAAGAGCGTCGATTTCTTTTTTTCATGGCATGCCGCCACCGTTCGTCCTTTGCCGCTTGAGAATATAAAATAGGTTCGGTCTTGGTATTCAAAGCAGCCAGAAAAATCCTGTGACGTGTAGAGAAAATGTTACAATTCACATCATTAGTAATGGGAAAGAGACTAACTAAGGCAAGCTGCGGTGCAGTGTTGGACGAGGAAGATGGATTATTTACTTGAATGGTACGAGTTACGTAGTCACGAAGCCGAACTAAGACTTCTTTTTGCCTTTACCCAAGCCCCAACTATTCTTCAATGGGATTCAAAAATGTATCCGTGGTGGTGGGAGCTGGAGACATGGCAGGTTGCATTGTTGTGTTTTGAGAAACACCCCCTAGCTTTCAATATATCCTCTTCGTCAATTATGGGTTCAACAGGGGTATATACATATTGTTTCACATTCTCTTGTGACGGATTATGAGCAAAGGGATATATATATCTTCGAAGAACATGACGTCTTGAGAAACAAAGAATTTTCGGTTGTCGAGGTCAAAGAGTTACCAACCTTTCTTCCATAAGGGTGCCTGACAAAAACACACTTTTGACTTTTGCTTTTCAAATTTGTCACCTGTTTTCATGTGAGCATAACAGAGACATCCAAAAATACGTATGTGATCATAAAGGGGTTCTCGACCATACAAGAGGTAAAATGACATTTTTCCATCTAAAATTGAAGATGAAGTTCTATTAATTAAATACCCCGCCGTCAACACAAATTTACCCTAAAATTCAATAGGTAAGATCGCTTGAAAACGTAGTGCTCGAGCTACATTTAAAATGTGTGAATTTTTCGCTCAACACATCCATTCTATTGAAGTGTCCTTACAGAAGAGGTTTGAAAAATAATTTCATTTTCAAGGAAAAATTGCTTCACACATGCAAACTCAGTGGCATTATCACTTCGCAAAACTTTGACTATTTTATTAAATTGCCGTTCTATCAAAGAGAGAAACAATTTAGGTCAAAAGCTTGTGTTGCACCCAAGTTTTATATTGGTCTTTTATGTTTCATAAAGTTTAAATTGATCATTTATGTTGCACAAAAGTTTCAAATTGGTCATTCCGTCCAATTATGTCTAATTTTCTGTTAAGTGGTGATGTGTCATGTTGAGGTGTTATACTCTCTCTCTTACGTGTATTGCTTAGCTGACATGGCCTTATAGTTAACCTAAAATCAGGGACTAAAATGAAACAAAATAATTTTTCACAAAACAAAAATGTAATCTCCCCGTTTTTCTATATTCTCCTTCTTCCTCATCACTTTAGTTTTTTTAACCTAATTTAATAATAAAAAATGTTTACAATTTTTTATAATTAAAATTGATTTTTTTAAATTAAAGTTAAAGAATTCAAAATTAAAATTAACCCAATTACAAATAATTGAGTATTTTTTTTAAAGAAGTATGCACCAAATTAAACTATAAATAATATTAGTTATATGTAACTACAAATAATTGATTGTCTTTTCTAAAGAACTATGTATTGAATAATCCGGACTCGATCCACGTCGCACACTTCGATTGCAGATAGTTCAATATATAATTAATAATTCAATAATTCATAGACAAATAATTAAACCAAAGAAATTAAACTATATTTTCAACTAAGATAATTAAATGATATTCTTACATAACCACAATTTGATCTATTTTCACCACCACAATTACCACCATCTTCCTAATGGTATCGATCTAAATCCAAACACATATCATTTGAAGCATTGGGTTGGCTTATTGATATCCAGACAAAAATGCTAAAAAATTCAAACGAGTCTATTTTTTAGATTATAGTGAAATCGTAGAATCACCTAGTAAAATTGAGATTTCATGTGATTTTACCCAATTATACTTATTGCACTAATTTTATGATAATTTTGCACCAAAACATTTTATACACGATTTAACAAAATTTAAAAGAACAACATCATAAAATTTTAAAATTTAAATCTAAATTTTAAAAATTTTGAAAAAGCACAGTATTTGGGGGGGGGGGGGGGGTTTGTTTTATACAGACAATTTATAAAAAAAAAAAGTTGATGATTAAAATCAAAATTTATAAAATACGTACATCATGGTGTTTTTGTTTGGATGAAAATATAATATATATATATATATATATATATATATATAAAAGTAGGATCATAATTGGAGTAGGTGTAAGGTGATGATAGTTTCCAATAGTTTAATATGCGTGTTTTTGTGAAGTCAAAATGTTGATAAGTAAGGTGGGTCCTCGTAATTTGAGTGTTGGAGTTGGACATGAGCATGCGCATAAATATATAAACTACGTGAGTCCCAATCACCCAAGCGCGTGCATCTATGTGAGATTTTACACTCATCCAACCATCCTCCTTTACTCTCTTTCTATCAATCAATTTCTGTTCCTCACTTGGGAATTCCCCTTACCTTCTATTCTCCATTTATATATTGCATCGTCTTACTTACGTCTCATTTAAAAAACAAAAACAATAAATAATCAATTTCAAATTTAAGAATCTCGAATGAGGTGAACTATTTTTTTTTTCTATTATAAACATTTTTGTATGTATTAGTAACTTGGATTTCAAACCCACTCTTTATCTCATTTCTCATTTCTTCTCAATCTTTGTTTTTGGGTCTAAAATATGACGAATTTTTTAATGTAGCCTTTATAAATAAGTGTGGTAGGTGGAAGAAATATTAAATTTAATTGTCTTATTTAATTAAAATAAGAAGGGCAAGACCAAAAGCATAATAAAAAATTTAAGTATGGGTGGTATAAATTTAAAAAAGATAACAACAAATTGATATATACTAATAGTACTACTGGGTTTTTTTTTTTGGATAAATTAGTGGGTGTTTAATTAGAGAGCACGTAGACGATGGTCAAAGGTTAAGGCGTGGTTGAATTGGTTTGACTTTGTGTAATGATGCGCAATGAATAAACATGACATCGTGGCTTAAAGTTTTGGTGCTGGTCTACTGAAAGTCTGAAACGAAAAATCTATGGATTAATAAATAATGGCCCCACCAATAGGAGGTTTATTAAAATCACAAATATTTCATTCCTTTTAATTGCCAATTAAGATGTGAAATTTCAATCTCTCAAAATTAGGGAATTATAAACCCTCCTCTAAGATGTAGTTGGATCCTATTTTCATAAAAATGTAGTTAAAAAAATCATTCTGTCCCACTATCATCTTAATGGTCATAGCAAATTTTTTTTTTATGTTATACTAAACATATCATATCATTTATATGTTTATTCTTATTCTCAAATTAACTTGAGATAAATTAGGTAGACTATAGTAATGAATATGATTTTTTTTAACTAAAATTAAATATACAATGACCCACCATAATAGAATTTTAAACACTCATTTACCATTTCATTAAATACAACTCCTTGGTGTGTATATATATAAAAGTGGCCAATGGAGAGTAAAGTTGATCAATGAAAAATGAAAAGAAGGGATGGGTGGTCACAGCTAGGTGACACCCAAATATCTAGAGCATCTAAGCAATGATGTAGAAGCAATTGCAAAAGGAGAAAAGAGAGGGTAGAAAGTGGAAAGTGAGGGAGGACAAGAGGGACCATGCGACATTTTGGTCAAGATTTCAGATTTAGTTTTGACAAACCCTAATCTTGGATCATTTTAATTAGTTGATTTTAGGTTTTTTTGTTTTGTCATACTTTAACCAACCCAGATAGAGATAATCATTTAATTAATTGCTATATATTTATAACTAATTTTGTTTCCTTAATCCTCTGAATTTGGGTATGTAATGATCTCAATAAGTTTGAGCCCTTATGGTGAGTGGAGGGAGGGTAGAGCAGTTGATTGGGAAAAGAAGAATAGATTGTTTAATGAAGCATAAACAAGATTGTGCATGCTTTACAAAACAAGCAAATGATTGAAATTATTATGGAATTCACCATTTTGTTGCATTGATTATTTTCACGAAATAAGAAATGAGAAATGAGGGAAGCTAAGGTAGGTGGTGTATGATTATGATGTATGTGGTCCATTGCATTGCATATAGTAATACAAGTGAAAAGAGGAATGAGGATGAGGATGAGGATGAGGCGTGGTGTGAGAGAGAGGTGAATAGAAGTAGAAGGGGATGTAGCATGTAGGGATTTAAGGGGACAAGGCCTTCTGAACCATCTGATCAAACCTATCTTCATTTTGTCTTCCAATGCCAATACTTCTCTTCTCATCTCATCTATCCCCAATCTCTATATAATATTATGAATGCTCCCTCCTCGTTCTTTTTATTCTTTTCTTGTGCTGCCTCTTACACAACTTACACTGGGGGCCCACATTCAGCCCTCTTTCACGACTTTCCCGCAATTCCTCTAATTACCTATTATTGCATATCAAAGGGCCCTACCATATCTTTAATTAATAAAACTATCTCCCTATTCATCCCTCTTCCTTTTCTTTTTCCAATTCGTTGAACATCCCCGTTCCTTAGTTAAAAGGTTAATAACTTATATATTCAAATTAAGATAATTCTCTCTTTCAAAATTCTTTTGACATAAATATGCCTCTTAAAACATTTATCCTTCCACTTATTCAATTTTTATGAACCAAACCTCTAATTCATATTCTTATACTTCTCAGTTATAAAAAAAAATCTACTTCTCTGTATATTCAATGTCGCATTTGTAGACATATCTACCCTTGCTTTTTCATAAAATTAATAAATCCAATATTTGATAGATGTGTCATCTGGATTGGGTTTGCAACCCACCATCCTCTTTGGCTTCTATTTTGGAAGAAGGGTATTGGTTGATTACTTGTTGCTGTTCTATTTCTGTTGTATTGCTTCTGGTGTTTGCGTTTCTCTCTTGTATTGGATTATTGTTTTGGAGATATGATCTAAAGTAATTCTCTACATTTTTTGGTGGAGTTATGAGAGAGATAGAGATAAGGAAAATATTTTTTTTCTTGATTTTTTCCTCTCCCAATTTTTCTTCTCTCTATCTCTCTCATAACTCCACCAAGAAATATAGAGAAAAAAAATTAGGATCTTATCTCCTTATTTTGGTGGTTGGTTGGTTTTATAATAATATGCAGTATTTCAGATAAAATATATATATTGCGCTAGCTAGTAAAACAAGGTAGACAGTTACAAAGTAAGAGTGTGCTTGCTTAGTGGGTAGAAGATGTAATATTGAAGGTATATTTAACATTTTTTATATTAAATATATCTTATTTTTTATAATATGATAAAATTTTATTTTTATTATTTTATTTATTTTTATTCTATTTATATTACATTACATCAAAGTATTATTTTTATTCATGATTTCTGGAGAGTGAATCATGACTTTATCTGCAATGTTCCTATTGGGTCTACTCAATCAGATTCCTTTTAATTTGAAAAGAATAAAGAGTAAATAAAGAAAGAGATCAGAATATAATGATACTGAAAATGACAATAATGATAGTTTTGCTTTTACTAGGTTTGTATTGTAGGGTGAGCGATAACTTGCTTTGATGAGACTCAATAGGAAAGAGGGTATGGAGAATGAGGGAAACATATATTGGAATTAACGAGGAAATTAATTAGAAAGAAAATAGGAAATGTTTTGTGTGGCTAATCAAACCCAAAATATTGAGATTGAAGAATCAAGTTCATTTCATGGATAAAAAGGTGGGGGTGTTGTTGTACTTGGCTTTTTGGGATTCAAAAACCAAGTAGAAGCACTGAAGCCGTCAGATTGTTCATTGTTGCTTGAGCTTCATCTTTAATTTGTTGACTCTTTTACTCACAAAATACATATATTAAATTAAAAAAAAAAACATAAACAAAAAACATATATGATAATTAGTTATTAAAAGTGATAATTTCTTATTTTAAATTATAACAATTCTATTTAAAAATTATTAAATATTTAGTTTATTATTATTATTTCAAAATATAATAATAAATTTATATTATATCTTTTAAAAAATTTAAAAATAAATTAGATAGAGGTGAAATGTGTAACTTTAATATATTGGGATTAAGAAATCAAAGTGTAAAAAATATGAGCATTGCGGAGCTCGCACCTCCAGATACTGTACGAATAAATGTTTAGGACAAAGAGATGTCCAACAAAGAATTGAAAAAAATAATAAGATCACATTTATGAGTATGACCAAGAAAAGTAGTAATAGAGTACGTCCAAGTAAAGCAATTGGACACTTATTGTGTTTTTGGTACAAACAAATTAATCAATTATATTAGCAGGGCTAAGGCCAGGCCCATGTCTGAAGAAATGCCCATTACCGATATACTTTAGTTGTTTCAATGAAATACGGGCCTGGGCTTCTCATCTTTTGTTCTAAGCTGTGGTCCTTTTCTTATCATTTATACTTATAGAACGAGATTTGCAGTGTTCACGTACGCTAACGAGGATTAAAAAAAAACCAAGCTAAGCAGAGTAGCTCAGATTTGCATAAAATCTAGGTAATTGGGGCATTATTGATATAAAATCTAAAGTTTGTTTGGCAATCAATTTATAAGGAGATTTGGAATATATAGTTGGAGGTGGGAAATTTAATTTCATCCGCGCGCATGCATAAATCTCTTAATTTTATTTGAATTATATATAGGAGGCAGGCCATGTGAATAAGTTTTATCCTCATATTGAAAAACAAAAACAAACATTCATATTCTGAAATGTTGATGTGATTATAATAATTGTAAAGTTAAAAGAGAGAGAGGTTTGGGGTTGGTGAATTATTGAACTCCCATGTGAAGCATGAGCTCTTTGGTTTAGTTATCTCACCCGCATCCATATTCCGCCTCTCCAACATCATATATAATATACATGCATGTACTCTCTATATCTTCTATCAAATCTCTTCTTTTGGTTAATTAATTACTACATACATACATATATATACCCGAAGTTGCGAACCTGTCCATTCTCAATCTTTGTTCGGTTCACCTGTCACTCATGTAATTACATCAATTGCCAAAATTTCAAGCCATTTTGTGTCTGTATTAAATGAAAGCTCATCATGGGGTATCATGACCTATTCAAATTAAATCAATCTCATTTTGCTTCTCCGCCCTTCTGTTCAACTATACATTAGGTAATATTTATTTGAGCGCTTAATTTGTTTTCGAAATTCCCTGCAGGAGCATGTGGGTGGTCAATTCAAACAAGCTTAATTATTTATATATAATGTTTCAAGCCTCAAGGAGTTTGATTTGCTGATGGCTATATATACCTCAATTTGCTTTGGAAAATATTAAATTAGGGAATTGATATATGCATGTACGTAGTTATATATATTAACTAATGCATGCCAATCATTTACAATGATTAGACATGATAAAAAGAAAGAAAATAGACAGTTAATGGTTATGATTAGGGAGTTGAATAGAATTAGGGGCACGTCCCACCCACCTAAAATTGTCTACCTTAAGGCATAAGCCCTTACCCCATCACGCTGTCCCCAATTCTCGTCAACCACGACTTATTTACGTCAACAAGTATGCATTATTCCTTCATTATCAATTTCTACTAATTATTATATATATGTTCATCATTGAAGACAGAGAAAGCTAAGAAAGCACTTGGATCGGAAAAAGGATGTGCTATTGCCTATTGGACAGCTAGCAGTGTACCATATACATGTGATCGTCAGTGAAAATCTTGGCCTTCTATCATCGTCAAAAGTAAGTAGAGGGCTTTATATATATAGTTTATTATATATATGCTTCAAATATAAATATATATAGGTGTGTAACATAAAAAGACAACAAATTAATTAAACTTGACTGTTGAAAAATAAGAGTAATAATATTAAGGACGATCTAGATCTGTTGAGAACGGGCTGGGAATTGTGAGGAGATCAGGAAGTTGTAAAAATAGACTTATATACTACTCATTCTAAGTGTTTGGGTACTTGTTTTCATATATTTCGAAGGAGCAACAAGCACAAAATTATATACTTATTATTAACTTGATTTATCTGAACACATTTTTCAATATAAAAGAGACAAGATAATGATGAAAAATATACAAGACAATGCTGTCATGCACTAGTGCTAGATAGCTGGAATTTTAAGGTCGACTATATAGGAAGCGTGGATTTTTGGTAAAATATAAGGAAATGCATGCATGTACTCCTTTGATTTGAGCTTTGGGGTACGCGATTGTCACCTCAAAAAGATGATTATTTTTAAAAAAAAATTAAAAGGAGGAATAATATTTAATGAATAAGTAGGCAATATATATAGATCAAGGATTTCGTCCTTGCCAATTAGACTGATGTTAATTAATTTTGTGTGCCTGATGACTAATTATAAGAAAAAACATTAGTGGATTATTTATAGTAGACCTGTTCATTGGTCGGGCCGGGCCAGGCTTGGGCTTAAGCCCATGGGCTTTACATATATGGACTTGGGCTTGAGGCTAAGCCTACATGTTTTACTACCAATTACAATGGGCCAGGTATTTACCCAAACCCATGGGCTTAGCCCATTCTTATACATAATTTATAAAAAATATATATATTGGTACTTTATGTTTCATTGAAGTTCTATATTGATCCTTTATGTTTTATTGAAGTTCTATATTGGTCATTTATGTTTCATTGAAGTTTTATATTAGTCATTTATTTTTCATTGAAGTTCTATATTGGTCCTTTATAACGGGCCTCCGGGCTGGGCTTTAAAAAATGCTCGAGCCCGGCCCGTATTTTTGCGGGCTTTCGGACCGGGCTTACAAAAAAGTGCCCCGAGCACGGGTCGTATTTTTCCAGGCTTTCGGGTCGGGCTTTAAAAATGCCTGAGCCCGACCTGTATTTTTCTGGGCTTTCGGGCCGGGCTTTAAAAAATGCCCGAGCCCAACCCTTATTTTACGGGCTTTCGGGCCGGATTACCAAAAATTACCCGAGCTCGGCCCGTATTTTTTCGGGCCGGGCTTTAAAAATGCCCAAGCCCGACCCGTATTTTTCTGGGCTTTCAGGCCGGGCTTTAAAAGATGCCCGAGCCTGACCCGTATTTTTCCAGGCTTTCGGGCTGGGCTTTAAAAAATGTCCGAGTCCGACCCATATTTTGCGGGCTTTCGGGCTGGGCTAACAAAAAATTGCCCGAGCCCGGCCCGTATTTTTTCGAGCTTTCGGGCCGGGCTTTAAAAATGACTGAGCCTGACGCGTATTTTTCCGGGCTTTCGGGTCGGGCTTTAAAAAATGCCAGAGCCCGACCCATATTTTGCGGGCTTTCGGGCTGGGCTTACAAAAAATTGCCCGAGCCCGACCTATATTTTTCTGAGCTTTTGGGCCAGGCTTTAAAAATGCCCGAGCCCGACCCGTATTTTTCTGGGCTTTCGGACCGGGCTTTAAAAAATGCCCGAGTCTGACCCTTATTTTACGGGCTTTCGGGCCGGGCTTACAAAAAATTGCATGAGCCCGGCCCATTTTTGCGGGCTTTCGGGTCGGGCTTACAAAAAATTGTCCGAGCCCGGCCCGTATTTTTTCGGGCTTTCAGGTCGGGCTTTAAAAATTGCCCGAGTCCGACCCGTATTTTTTCGGGCTTTCGGGTCGGGCCTTAAAAAATGCCCGAGCCCGACCTATATTTTACGGGCTTTCGAGCCGGGCTTACAAAAAAATTGCCCGAGCCCGGCCCGTATTTTTCCGGGCTTTCGGGTTGGGCCTTAAAAAAATTCCCGAGCCCGACCCATATTTTGCGAGCTTTCTGGCCGAGCTTACAAGAAATTGCCCGAGCCCGGCCCGTATTTTTTCGGGCTTTCTGGTCGGGCTTTAAAAATTGGCCGAGTCCGACCCGTGTTTTTCCGAGCTTTCGGGTCGGGCCTTAAAAAATGCCCGAGCCCGACCTATATTTTACGGGCTTTCGGGCCGGGTTACAAAAAATATATTTAGAAAAAAATATAAAAAGTGGTGTGCGGGCCAATACGGGTAGTGATGGTAGGTAATGAATGGTAGTAAGTGATGGGTAGGGCCTAGGTACTATCCAAGTTTTAGCCCAAGTATTTTTAATAAAATGGGTATTTGATGGGTAAGGCCCAAGTACTACCCATGCCCAATTCTTAATGTTGGGTAGTTGACCCATGGGCTTAGGCTTGGGTAGTCTCATGAATTGTATATATAGATTGTAATTACACATAAGAGGAAAGAGTCTTATCTAGTAATGCTAACTTATGGTGAGAAATGAAAGAGAGAGGTTGAAATAATTAATATTTAAGGAACGAAACATAGAGATAGGGGAGAGATTAATTGATTGGGTGGGTTTAGGGGAGGAGTGGAATGACATGACGATGAGAAAGTGAAGATTTGTGGGACTAGATATGTTATATATTTTGTAAAGTTTGCAAGGATTAGAAAAAGCGTAGTGAGTCATGTTTTGGTTCATACGTAAGGGTGTTCCCTTTGTTTCTTCTTTAATTTTGAAGATAAGAAATAGAAAGTGTGTTTAGGTAAAGCTGAAATCTGTTAGCTGTATAGCATAGTCAAGGCTGAAGAAGCATGTAGGGTGGAATTAATAATAAAATTTGAAAAATTGAAGATAAGAGAATATTGTGAGTAAGTGCAAACTCGATGGCGTTTGAAAATCATAATTTAATAAGTTTACTAGTTGGGATTCCAAATTTCCAAATCTTGCGCTGCCTAACAAAGCTATAAAACGCTGTTTTGACAAGGACACGGCACCAGGTGGGGATCAAGTTTTCCAAATGGACCGCCATATTTATATTCAATATTCAATATTGGTTAATTACATGTTTAATTTATGTATGTATATACGTATGAGAAATGTGCTTATTTTAAGGTTTTAAAATTATATCGTAACTATTTTAAGTTTGTCCATTATTGATTGTGAACCTATAAAATATAAATGAACGTTACGTCAACGCTGCGGCTAGCTAGTTGTTCCACTTTTTTTTAGCTAGAATGATCATCTTATGTACTCCGGTCTATTGTGATTCTTAATTATAAAAATATATATAAATGAATGAACTTCCCAAGACCATCGCCTTTAAAAAAAATAAAACTCGATTAGATATTGGGCTTTCACATCACAGATCATAACATGCATGAATTTGTTCAATTTGAAAAAAAAAAAAAAAAAAAAGGTCAAAATGTGTGAACGACAAGAGGTTGCGAAAAATCGAAAGGTCAGCATGAGAACATGCAAAGTGTGGTGAAGTGAGGTAGGAAATGCCAGCAGTATATATATATATATATATATATATATATTTGTATAGATGGCTCTCTCGTACTCGTACTATTGCTTCACTACGTCAACAATAATATCTATGAAACTGCTACCAAACAACGCAACTAGATGCCTTTTTGGCTCATTCATCTTTCAAATATAAAAATGAGAACCATATACAATTTGAGCTCTTTGACGTGTTATTTTTTTAACGGTTAGAAATTCATGTTTTTGTATATTGATACGATATGGCTATACTGACCGACCGATCCTTTACGTCTGAGGGGTCTTGCCACACCGACCGAGGGGCCATCCCCCAGCTCGGTCGGTCTGTCGTAGTTGTCAACATCACCCAATCATTACGTAACGAATTAACGTTACATAAGTAATCTAGCTTCACCTCAAATGACCATACTTTCCCCGAGGGAAGCCTATAAATACATGACCCCAAGCCTTAGGTACACTATTGAATCTATTTGAATTCCCCTTATATTCTCTCCCTCGTACTAACTTGAGCGTCAGAATCCGACCGGAAGCCTTTTTCCGCCGTGATTCTTACTTTGCAGGTCATCGGAGCACCCTAGGAAGATTATGAGATTCATCATATGTCAATACAATAATGAAACATTATTTAAAATTTAAAAAATTTAATAACAAAAGTTGGGATTATGAATAGAATTGTATTTTTTTGGGGGCTCCTCAAACCATCCATTGATCAGTCTTCAATTCAATATATTACTTTATCCGGCCTCCAACTTGGTTCGAAGCTAGAAGGGATGATGGCTTCAAATGTTGATCTTTAATTTGATTTATCCGTGAGCGAGCATTTATATCACTGAAAACGAAGATTCCAGCATTTCTATAAGATATGTAGTTCGTCTTTTTCTCGATCAGCTCATATCTTCTTTTTCTTCTTCATTTTCCAGACTTAATTAGGTGCATGAATGGATGTGGTAGAGATATAGATATTGCTGATTTCTTCTGACACAAGATTGTGCAGTATCTCATAATGTGAACCCCATCTTTCCTTCCTCATTAATTATAATATACGGACAAAACCATTATACGTATCAATTAATGGAGGCTCTCTACTCTCTAGCGCCACTGCATGTGTAAAATATTGTTAAATGTTTCTGTTACCTTAACCATTAATTAGAACTAATACAAGAATCTCATGTATTATATATATATAAACGACAAATAATATGATAAATGGAAGCATAAACGTGGCACTCTCTCAAACTCTCTCTGCAATGCACCGAAAGTTTGTGATGGTTAATTAATATGAAACCACGATCATATTTGTATATCATTTAATTTACATATAGAAAAACAGGCTGCTCTAATTAGTTATATTATAATCAGCTGATAAGTTGCTTAGCATGTGCCAGCTTTGGGAATAATAGCTTTATAATTTTTGTATTTAGCAGAGCAATAACTGTGGGCCTCACTACTCATCAGCTTCATTTGACTCAGTTTAATTATTTTAGGCACTTCACTATATGAGTGATATAAACGAAGAGAATATATATAAGTTTAAAATGTTATGTTTTTTTTGGTTACTCACTTCAATATTTGATTTGTGCTCATCCAAAGTTGAATAAAAATATATTATAGAATAAAACCAACATAATATTAACACAAACTTAACGAAAACCAAAATGTCATAAACTTTATTTTGGTTCTTTATCAAACTAATGACAACGATTTAGTTTGGAATTTTAGTGCAAAGCGCCTGTTTCGACATACCCTACCAAAGACCTTGCTATGAAACTCTGTTGACATTGCTCAGAGATTGGATGTTACTTATCTGTGTGTGGAAACAGATCATCAAAACTAGTTAAATGCTAACAAGCTCGTCTATAATTTAGTACTGGCTGGAGTGGTGCGATTGTGGAAAATATCAAAACTCCTTTTGAATTTTGCTCACATCTAATAATTTTGTTGCCAACTAGGTAACATGTTCTGTTGCAAACATATGCTCTTTTAATTTCATTCAGTATAGGTATTCCATTTTCTGTTTTCTTTGTGGCCTGAATTTCCCAGTTAAGCCTATTATATCATTATTATGTGTAAACACTAGTATGACAGACTTGCATCTGGTTCCTATGTTTGGGTGGAAATTCTCAAGAGGCCAAATAAAAAAAAGGTAATGCTATGAGCACTGATCTCTATTTGAGCAAATGGGAAAGGAGGAGGGGAAAAAGTAAAGTGACAATGAGCAAATGTTGTACTAAAAGCATTGATATGCAATATTTTCATGATAACCCAATTATACTACTTTTGTGGGCAGGTGAAAAACACAAGTCAATCTAAGAATCCAACATGAGAGCATCAAGATTTCGTTTTCCTCCAGGACCTTTTGTATACCAGGAGGATACATAGTCTCCATATACAAGTCCTTTATATTTTGGTGGCGAAGTTTCAGCAAGCAGGTCAGGTGCAGGGGATATCTTGACTGTCTTAGCAGGGTCATGAAATGTTGCTACAGAGAGCCTTGCTCTGTTAGAATTGGTAATGGCCCTATGCTCACAGCTCTTGTACTTTCCATTTGTTATAATCTGTGTACCCAAAAGAATTTTCCATTGAAGAAGAAATTAGAAAATATTACTAATTTCTCTTGTTCAAACAAATTAAACTTGTATTTCATTAATAAATGAGTTAGCAGAGAAGCATAGAGAAAACATATATAGTCATCAAAACTCTTTCCAATTGGTGAAGAAATTCATTTTCAAGAAAGGCAAGGAGCAATTCTCAACGGTTCAAGTTCCAGAATCCAATCAAGTGTCATAATATGTATGTTACTTACGTTTGAAGGGAAAATCAAAATGTCATATAAATAAGAGGTCCAGGCTTCCATTTATATATGATTAGTTGATTACAAGTATAAAAGAAAAGAAAACAGGAAATTGTACATCATTGACTTTCTCCAGTTGTTAACACAAATGATCCCAAAAGCAAAATAAAAGAGAGAGTTAAATTTGGTGTTTACCTCAGTTTGATCAGCGAGTAGAACAAGAATGGCATGGGAGATAGGCTTCACGGTCACCCATTTGGCACCATCCTTGAGGACCTGAAGACCCCCTACATCGTCTTGGATCAAAAGCGTGATGGCGCCCATATCTGAATGAGCTTGCAAACCAAGTGTGAGCTCGGGTTGAGGACACGGAGGGTAATAGCTAATAGTAATGTTTTGGTAGAAATCCCCCACGGCGTCTTCAATGCACCGAGATTTCAGGCCTAGACTCTCAGAGATTAAACCTAACAACTTATGAGCTAGAACTTGCAATTCATCGCTGTACTTAGCCACCACTTGTCTGTAATCGGAGGGGAAGTTAGGCCAACGACCAGGGTTTCGACGAGAAAGGGGCAAAGTGTGGTGGTCGAAGTAGTCCCTCCAATCCAACACTTGAACGACCTCGTTTTGCTTCTGGTCAGAGCTGAGGAGCATCCGACTTCCGTACCCTTCCGTGGCGGCGGAACCGGAATCGCATGCGTAACGGAGCTTTTCTGTCATAGGAGAGTCGTTGAAGAAGGTGAGACCCACGCGCTTGATGTCGTCCAGAAGGCTAATTGGGACGCCATGGTTTGTGACATGAAAGGCGCTCCATTCCCTGCAGGCCCGTCCGATTGCTTCACGGACCGAATCTGATCGAATCGGGTCGAATCCGAACAAGTCGACCACTGGAATATCGACATTGCTGTCGTCGGCCAAAGTAGTGGGTGGGTTGGGATGAATAGGTCTATTCTCGAAGGGTTGGATATATTGGGGTGGAACCTCAGATAGACCTGATTCAACTAGAGATTGCACTCTGATGGCTTCACCGGAAACTCCCCCCATTTCAGATTAGTATTTGTTTACAGAGATAGATAGGAATAAGAATCCCAATGTGAATGTGGTAAACAAAACAAGATAAAAGCAGATCAATTTTGTTTTGCTACGAAAGTATGATCCAGAAGAGAATTTCATGTTCTGACTTCTGAGATGTCGACATGTGTAGGGTTTTTTTTTTTGGGTTCGGGTAAAGTGGTCAACAGTATTGGGAATGGACCGGGGCGACCGGTTTGAGTGATGATCCCATTCAGACTGCTTCCGCCCAATAACGAGACCTGGATTCAATTCTAACTAGGGGAAGGGAAGGGGAGACTTTTAAGATATTTTTCTCTTGTTTGGGAAGATGAAAATTGGAGGAGAAGATAATGAAAGATCAAGCCTTAATCCTCCATTATCCTTCTCCTTCACAAATTCAAGATACTCCAAATTGGAGTATTTTGGAGGAGGTATTAACATCAAAACAAGAAGAGGATATATGGAAGGTTAACCTTCTCTTCCCCTCCCCTCCCTTCTCCTCTAATCTCTCCCTTTCCCTTCCCCTCTTGATTCTCAAACAAACCCTTAGGTACGCTTGGTATAAATATATAGATGTAAAGTACGGTAAAAAAAGTACTATAGAATAAAAGAAAGTACTGTAGAAAAAAATAGAGTGAAAAATTATGAGAGATAAAAAGTGTGTTTGGTATGTATAAAATATAATATAATATTTTTTAAAATAATAAAATTACATGTAATGCACTGTTTGATAAGTATATCAAATGTACCTTCATTTGCCCTTCAACAAGTTTTCGTTTTTTACGGATGAAGAATTATTTTTTTAAATCGTCAATTTTTGGTAGATAAAGAAGACAATACGTTTTCATATTTTTCGAAGGAAAATAAAAAACAAATTTTATTTTTTTAATCTCTTATTTGAGAGGATTAATTTTTGAGAAAGAAGGAAAAGTAGGATTAAAATAAAATAGAAAATGGAGAGGATGAATTTTGAATATGAATATTAAAAAATAGAAGTGCGTCATGTATTGAGTTTTTATATTTACGAAAATCACAGCTTGTGGTTGGCCGTACAAAAAAGTAGAAGAAGGGAGGGCGTGGGTCCGTAACACAGTTTGAGTACAACGAAGCGGACTCGAATCTCTATCACCTTTCCAAAAAGTACCCACACTCTCAACTCTTCCTTTCTCCCCACTTCCTATGTAAGCTGAAAGCACAGGAAGGGGTCTTTTTATTTTCATTATTAAATTAATATTTATTATAACTCACATAACAAATATTTAAATAAGTTTACGTCTTTTTTCTTGTCTTTCTCCTCGTTACCACCAGGCCTAACACACACTAATATCAAAGTTTAAGATCAACTTACATTACATATCTATATTTTAGTAGGTTGGTATTTTCATGAAAAAAAATACATATATAATATAAGAATCTCTTCCTTTGGGATGCGTTTCAAAGGAAAAACAAGTGTGACGTCGGATATACACTAATCCACCCTCGACTACCGTGTTGTGTTGATAGGAAATAGGAAGATGAAAAATTCAATCACCTTATTCAATTATCGCCACATCATCTCTTCGGTGGGTCCTTTTCCTTTTATTTATTTTTATGGACTACGGAGGAATAGGAATAGAATAGGATGTTTGACAAAAATATGCCCTTCCGCTCTCAACGTAATTTCGGAAATATCCTTCCAGAAATCCAGCATATATTCTTCATACCTTCCTACATTAAAATTTGTCTCAACTCCGAATACCAAACGCTGGGAATCAGATTTTAATTCAATCCCCCAATACAAAACAACAGAGGAACGTAAGCCATATGCTACAAATTAATTAATTAATTAATTGTGTTTCCTAATTTAGTTTTCTTAATGTAAACTGGAGATTTGATTGGATATGTGATTTGTTAAAAAACACCGAAACAGAGAAGGAAAACAAATGTTATGATCCTTAAATCTGAACAAGTGGGGTTCTGTGCCGAAATGAATACAAATTGAGACATTTAGGGGGGATGCACCCTACTTACCAAAAACATGCCAAGTGGACCCCTTTTTCCCATCTCACTACACTAGTCTATTATCCTCTCCTAATTAAGGTTGCAATGCAACACAAACATATATTTGAGAAAATCTTGATTTATACATGAGAGGATTCGGAAAATGAAAATGATTGATCTGGATGGTGAGTGAAGTGCCACGTGTGGATGTTTGATGCAGTGATTAGGTGATGAAGGAAGATGCTCAAATATGGGCAGAAGAGGGATGGTTTTGGCAGTTTGTTTTAGGAATTATAAAGAAATGGAAAGAGAAGGCATCCCTGCACATGGGGGTATGGTCAGTTGTGTAGACTTGAAAATAGTTTTAAAGCTTTTACTATTTAATTAACATTTATTAATTTCTTCTTCAGTTGTTTGTTAGTAAATATTATAATAGAAAAAGCCAGCCTAGCCTCCTTCCTCCCCTGCTCTTCCCACCTCTACCCTATTGGCTATTTTCAACTTGTTACTTTTCTAGATGTGCATGTTGTGATAATATTATTATGGATATTCATTGTATGATACTTGCAAGATTCTATTTCTACGTGGTGGTGGGTTTGTTTGCAGTGGTAGCGCCTAAAGCAAGCCTAGGTGCACGAGCTAACTAACCATGCATTTCCAATTCCAATTCCAATTTATCTGTTACTTTTGTTTTTATGAGATAAATGAAGATGGTTGGGTGTTGCACACTCACACTCTTGGCCTTTGCGGCTACTAACACGGCAAATGCATGCCTAGCTAGCCTTTCCCCTATAACCCTGCAATTACGGCATATGATATTATATATAGGAAAAAACTTATGTCCATTTCCTCTATTTTCCCAATATAATTATGACACGTGGCAAAAAGTGTTTGAATGATCAATTACAGTAGAGAGAGAATATAGAAGACCACCTTTTATATGATCAATCATAGAAGAAAGAGAATGTAAATACAATATATGATTGGTGGAATTGGAGAAAATTGACATAAGTAAATGGACATAAGTTTTTTCCTTATATATATATATATATGTATGCAATACATGTTTCATTTTCATTAGTTTTCCAACATTCATTGTGTACAAAAAAGCTGTACGTACTTCGTTGGACTTTTGTCTTCTTATACTGTATTTCAAACTGATATAGATGCGCCCTTGGGCGCCCAATGATTTTCAGAAGCACCCTATTTGATTTTGCCCATAGTTTAAGCTCTTCACTCTCCAATTTCCTTTCTTACGTTCCCCAATGTTAGCTGTTCACCCATGTTCTTGCTTTGATTACCACTGATTTAGGAATTAGAGTCTCTTCATTTCTTACTTCTGTAATTTATTAATTTAGTCTTTACATTTAGGCATGCATATATAGATTACCTATAGTTAATCTACAACTGAACACCTATTTAATTTCTTCGCAAGCATGTGATGGATGTGATATCGTTTTCGTTTTTTAATGAACAACTCAATTACGATTACATCAAAGATTTTAAGCCTTCCAGAGAAACTTACTTCTTCTTTCTTTTTTTGCCTGATTCTAGAGAAACTTACTTGACTTGACTAAAAAATAGGCGAGTTTGAAAGTCTCAACTCTCAACGTCCATTCCAAATTTCCAATTAGCAGGATGCGTTTTTCGATGCAATCATTTCTTCAACTTGTGCTTAATTTAATATTGAATTTTCCCAACAATTTCTCTTTTCTTCTTCCAACATATTTGAAACCGGAATTACTCAACATTAGTCATTTAGAATACATAATCAAAAAAAAGAAAAACAATCCGATAATGTCACCACAGAACGTCAATGGCATTAACTAAACTGTCAATATATTTTTCAGTTTTTGAAGGCATAAATCAACAAAGTTTGAACCTCATAAATAGATGAATGTCTTCTTATTATTTATCAATTAAAAAAATTGATCATTAAGTGTGATTTTTTTAGAAAGATCATTAAGTGTGTTTTTGTTAGCGTGGATATAATTTTTTTTATTTTTTCTTATGATTAAATGTAACTAAAATTTGTTATATTTTTATTATAAGGTTATTTGATATAAAAAAGATACACGATTGAAAATTCTCACCCTACAAAAAAAAAAATCACACCATAAACAGTTTGCACCTTAGAAAAGTCTCATATATAAATAAAACTTATAATTAGATAATTTTATAATAACAATATAAGAAAATTTACATAATATTTTTCCTAATGCAAATAATAAAATAAGAGACTCGTACTAATAAAAATTCATTCAAAATAAATTAGGGATCAATTTACTATTTACTATTATTAATGACAACTAATTAATTAAAAATTATTTTCATAATACTAAACTATTCTCTAATAAAGATATAACTTAAAAACACAGTTATAGAAAAATGAAGTAAGCAGTAAGAAAAAGATTCGGATTGTGGAAATGAGAGGTTATATTATAGCAAAGTTTGACACTCAAGGTGATTTTACAAAATAAATGATTAAATATCAAAATTTTCTTCTTTCAGAAATAAAATTATACAATAACTATATTTTAAAATTGAAATATTCAAGATTACAATGTCATCTATTTTTTCTATATAAAACTAGAATATTTTTGTATCAAAACTTATATAAGTTCCTAGTTATATGGAAGAATTAATTTGTCTTAGGAATTTATTACTATTATAATGTTTTCAATAAATGCATGGTGTGATTTCTTTTATCCAACTACCATTATGTATATGCTTGTACAAAAGCATTATTTAAGAAAAAAAAAAGAAAGAATATGGTGCACTCTAATTATGAAACATGGATGGTGGATGTAGTTGCAGTTAGGAAATCAGAGCCCTTGAAAATGCTAGAAAAGCAGCAGACAGCGGGTAGTAATTATGTGAAACAGCAAGGGCACTTTGGAAAGTGCAGCAATATAAAGTCTTAGGTCCTCCTGCTCTTGCAACCCCCGCAAATTTTAATTAATTTCCTTATTTACATCTTCTCACAGAAGCCGAAGCAAGAGAGCGTGGTACTTTCTAGGGAAAAGAAAATGTCCGGCGGACTCGGAAAATGCAGCAAAATCCGGCACATTGTTAGGCTGCGCCAAATGCTACGACAGTGGCGCAACAAGGCACGCATGTCCGCCAGCCGCATACCGTCGGATGTGCCGGCCGGACACGTGGCCATCTGCGTAGGCACCAACTACAGACGATTCGTGGTGCGCGCCTCCTACCTCAACCACCCCGTCTTCAAGAAGCTTCTGCTTCAAGCCGAGGAGGAGTACGGCTTCAGCAACCACGGACCCTTGGCCATCCCCTGCGACGAAGCACTTTTCGAAGAGGTGCTCCGCTTTATTTCGCGGTCGGAGTCCGGCAAGTCCAGCCGATTGGAGGAGATTCAGAGGCACTGCCACGTCGGCCTCAGGACCAATCTGGAGCTTTGGCCCGAATCTCGACCCTTACTTCATGGGTTCGCTGAAAAGAACATTTGGTAGATTGGAAACCGGAAACGCCACTTTCATTCTGACCCGGCTATATTAGTCGGTCATTCGAGTGAGTTGATTTTGGGGAGTAAATATTAAATACGCATTTATGTGTTATTCGAAAACAAAAAGGGGCCAAGTGAGTAGTTTCGGTTCGGGAGAAAGAGAAGCGAATGCAAGTACTGTAGAGAAGATATATGTTGGATTCTTATAATGCTCCGGAGAATGCAGAGGAGATGGCACAGAAGGTGGCAGAGACGATTTTGCCACCGAGTCGTCCCGGGTTCGAATCGGAGTGGAGGCAGTAATAAAAAATAATTGAGAGGAGTTTCTTTTCGAAATTTGAGGAAAGATGAATGATTGTGCCTTTGCCTACAAATGAATGGGTAACTTGTGTAAATTTTGTGATTTTTTTCGATTGATTAATGAGAGGAATGAAATTATTTGTAGAGAAATGTGAAATTTCATTACTGATACTATGTTATATTATATATAATAAAGTTGAAAAAGGTGTTATAAATTAATTAATTATAAAACAATAGGATATGATTGTTGGTTGCATGGAGGTTCCAATGATGGGTGCCGTTGTGGGAGTTATAATGACACCATCCCACGTGAAAGTAAAGCATACTCTCCCATTTCCTCTGTTTCACCTGCTTCCAGTTTGTCTCCACTACCTTCCCCTTCCTTCCACATCCACTATATGTTATTGTTTTTGTATCAATTATATATGTATATGTATTACATTAATTAATTATTTATATTTATCATTACCAGCGTAATAATAAGATTGTACCGTACGTAACCAACCTAAATGATTTCTCTCCAGAAGAAATGAGAAAACAAGCATAATTAATTATAATATTGATGGAGCATAGGTTCAGCTGATTACGAGCCTCTCACTCCTCTGTTTCCTCATTGCTGTCTCAATAACCCAAAGTGAAGTGGAATGAATACATTCTTTATTTCTTAGTACAACCACCAGTACCACTGGACTAGGCTGTTACGGACAATAAAATATACATGGCCACGAAATTGTACACAATAACGATTACTAATTAAGCTTTACGCTCGCTACACGATATGCCCCCACTTGTATTTCCATTATACTAATTGTACGTTTATAAACAATTCTGAAGGACGTCAACCTTTTTTAATGTATATACATATATTTTTTCATGCAGGGTCACCTTACCTCTTACGCTAGTGTTACAAATGACTTGAATGATAGAATGTTTCTGTGGGAGTAAAAATAATCAAGAGACGACAGCGAATTTCATTTCATGGTCCAGCATCATCGAGTTTTCCTTTTTACCTTGACAAAGTTGTATTTATTCAAACAAAAAGCTAAAAGATTCCAGAGATATAATTATGAATGAGTAATAATTGGTGTGTAGAAAGATTCAGATTTTGTAATTAGAGGGCCGGCGAAAATGAAGAGTCAAGAATTGAGAAAAAGGGAAATTGGTGTAAAACTGCATTATATTATATATATATATAGGCTAGCATGTCTTGAAAGAAAATGTGTATAGTGTTAAGTTGGGGCGGAAAAGAAAAGAGAAGAAGAATAGGATTTAAAGGAATAACGGGAGGTGTATAAAGAAGGGACGGCTATGTGTATTATGATGTCGAAAATGACAAGGTTAGAGGTAGCATGCCCATTGCCATTGGCCAACACCACGTGAAATCATTTCATTCATAATATTTAGTCCAAGCCAAACAAACAATATGGGTGTCGCTATCACAGCTTTCTCTTTTTCAGTTTTTGGAGTCCAAGTATATATGCAACACATGGAAACATTAGTTTCACTAATTTGCATACCTGATTTTTGGTACTAAGAAGGCTGGGTCATCGAGGCCTTAGCTTGCTGCTTATTTTCCCGGACTTTTCAGGATATGGAAGAAAGATGAAAAAGGTTTAGTTCATTTTGTTGCAAAAGCAACACTCAACCCACATCACCATTTCAATTTACTGAATTTCTCTTCCTCTCTCTCTAGATCTGTTTCAACGGGAAATTATGAAATATTTTAACTTGTACATATGGATCGAGGTATCCGCATATCTAATATAATAATTAAGCATATATAAATTGACAAAAAACAAAGCATTTTTAAAAAAATAATAATTTGGTGTGCCTTTAGAAATCACGATTACCACCTGAAATGATATATAAAACTTTTTTTCAAATGGAAGGAGCACATGCTATTATCGGGAAAGATAACTTACGAGGAATAATAACAAAAGGTTTACGCATGCAATTCTTTTTTATTTTTTCAGCTGGGGTCACATGTGAGATCTGGTAACCAAACTTTGCAGTATGAAGATGAAAGCTACTCTTCAGTTTCATGGTAAGTATAAAGTAGGATGGAGTAAAACCTTTTACCAAATTTAGAAGAAAGGAGTTATAAGTGATGACTCCTTATTCCATCGTTAGAAACGCAGCGAAAGGTCACTTTCCAGCGTCATTCTGCATCCTCCAAAACAATATTAATTAATGTATGAGAAAGATTCCATAGACATATATAGACTCTTTAAAATATCTTTGTACACTACAAAAAACTGTTATTAAATTGTTTAAAATAAAAATAGAACAAGTAAAATGTTTTTCACACTTTGCAGACAACATCACGTCATTAGTGTTTTAAACAAATCTCTATACTTTTCTCATTGAAAGAAAAAACTGAAATCTAATATAATATGAAAAATGAAGTAGGGGAGATTGTTTTTGGGTTTTATTTCTTATGTATTGTATTATTGGACCAGATTACATATATGCAGTGAAGTATTGGGTTTAGAAACCCAAGATTGGTAAATTGACAAAAAAACTAATTAGATGTACCATGGATATGTGTGCTGGGCTTAAGTTGTGTGTGTTTTAGTGCTTTTTCTTGTATCCGTCCAAAAATGAAAAGGGGTGTGGGTGTTAAAATAAGGAGGAAATTGAGGGGTTAGAGGTGATCCGCGTGTGTTGAGAGAGATGTAGAAAGAAAAGTGAAAGTAAGGAGTATTAATGAGAATGGCGGTTGTTAGAGGCCCATTGGGGGTACAATTGCAGGAAATGGGGTTTGGTTTGGGTAAAGACGTGCATGTGAAGCTTAGCTTAAGGGCCGAGGCTCCCATTCTCTGCTATATACTCTCCAACTTTGGCATTTGGCAATTGCCCACCCTAACTACATGCTTCTTCCCAAACATTACTCTTCAAAATGCCCCTCAACCAAAACTCTTCCTCAATTATTTCCCTCTTCATTTGTTTCTTTTTTATATATCTGCATTCTGCATGCACACACACTATTCAAATTCAATATTCTCTCCAGTACTTCACTCTCTCTCTTCTCTAAACACAACCAAACCTCATCCAACAAATTAAAACTAAATATTTTATCTATTCCAATTATTTTTCATCATAATGACTTGTCATTATTTTTAAAAAAGCAAAAACATAAGTGCCTTCAACCACTAATTCAATGCCAAAACTTCTTCAGTGACAGGATATGTCAAACTTGGTTTATCATGGTGTTGCCTCTTTTTATTTCTCTAAATTCCACTAACTAATAAATGTGCCCAACCATTCTTTTCCAGGACATTTGTCCTCTACTCCCCCAAAATTTAAGTCAAATTTCTGTGCCGATGCCCCCATGATAAACTACTTGTATGGGTTTATCTAATAATTGCTCTAAAGCACTTGTTAAAATTTTCTTTTATTATTTTAGACTTGATGAAAAGTCAATGAGAATAATTTGTTGAGTTTTTTCATTGGTTGAAATGAATCTTTAAATAATGTCTTTACTTTTTGCAATGTGACAAAATTATTTTTTTGTCCTTACTTTTTTACTCACTTTATTCCATTCTCACTTTTAATATAAAAATAAAACAACCATTTATCTACTTTTATTTCATTCTCATTTTTATTTTTTATTACTAAATATAGTAAACTTATTCTCATTTTTATTACATTCTCTGTACCAAACAAACCATAAATGAATTTTTATTATTTAATTGTTATTTTAAAATATGAAATAAAAATTTTATATCATATTTTAAAAATTAAAAAATATGCAAAACTTTTAATATATATAATGGTATCACTATGTTTCACTGTTCATCGTACCCAGTGGCCAATAGGCCAACACTGTTCATTATTATACCGAAGGAACTGAATAGGATAGCAATGAATTACAAGTTTACAAGTGAATTTGTTTAGTGAGGTAGATGATGTAATTTAACCTTACATTTAATATTTTTTTAATCAAATATATATTATTTTTTGTAATGCGATGAAATTATATTTGTATACTTATATTTTTATTTACTTTTATTTCATTTTTACTTTTAATGTAAGGGTAAAATGATTATTTTATCAAATTTTATTTCATTCACATCACATTGACATGACACATCCATTCCCTCTAATTTTCCACGTATCACAATCCTATCGGCCGAAATTACATTGCATGCATGCAACAAGTTGCATCATAGAGTCACCTTTAAGAAATTTACAATACAAGATGATTAGTCATTACTATCTACAATGAATCATATCTTAAACTAAAAATAATAATTATTTATTATATATTTTAAAATTTAATTAATATTATTTTACTATTTTTATTATATATATATATATATATATATATATATATTTACACACACTTGTATATACATGTCTTATACTTTTTGAAAGAATTTGCTTGAAGTTCGTTGAGGGTGAGACAAACTACATTAATTTTTTTTTTTAAAAGATCCTAATTCGTCTGAATCTGTGATGAATATGTGTTATTAAAATTTAAATGACAAAAAATGGGTGTTTTGAGAATACTTTATTTTAGGAAGAGTTTTTAGAGTTTGATATTTTCTTGACATAGTTTTTGGTAAAATTGCGTGGAAGATGGTGCCTTTACTCAAGTGAGAAAAAAATGCTAAGCAAGTAATTAAGATTGATAAAAAACTTTGGGCAAAAGTACCTTTCCTAACCGCAACGTCTGGGGGTTCTGTCAGTTTCGTCTCTAACGTTTTTTCGATGTCAATTGTACCCCTAACATTTTACGTTTCTGCCAATGTCACCCTTTTCACTAACACCGTCAAATATTTAACATTTTTTTGCTGACGTGGCATCCTATGTGGCAAAACGTTTCTTTTTTCTGTCAATTGTAACCCTAACGTTTTACATTTCTGCCAATGTCACCCTTTTCACTAACACTATCAAATATTTAATAATTTTTGCTTACGTGGCATCCTATGTGGCAAAAATATCTGACTTGGTATATTTTTTTTCCACATAAGATTTCCTACTCATCTTTTCCCCATCAAAGTTGTGTCGTTTTGACCTCGGCCTATTCCGTCTAAAATATAACTCAAACGCACGCGCTATTTTGCTCATAAAAACAACGGAGATGTTATCCATTCTCTATTTTAGGGTAACGTCTCCGACAAAGTAGAGAATGGGTAACGTCTCCAACAAAGTAGAGAATGGATAACGTCTCCAATGTTTTTGTCTGCAAAATGGCATGTACGTTTGAGTTATATTTCAAAAGAAATATGATGAGGCTAACACGACACGGTTTTGATGGGAAAAAGATGAGTAAAAAATCTGGTGTGGGAAAAAATATGTCAAGTCAGATATTTTTGTCACATAGGATGTCACGTAAGCAAAAATTATTAAATATTTGATGGTGTTAGTGAAAAGGGTGACATTGACAGAAATGTAAATCGTTAGGGTTACAATTGACAGAAAAAAGAAACGTTTTGCCACATAGGATGCCACGTCAGCAAAAAATGTTAAATATTTGACGGTGTTAGTGAAGAGGGTAACATTGGCAGAAACGTAAAATATTATGGGTACAATTGACAGCGAAAAAACGTTAGGGCCGAAACTGACAGGACCACCAAACGTTAGGGGTTAGGAAAGTTATTTATAACTACACTTATCGTTTTCACGTTTCAATTACCCGATTCAAATTTTGTGAAATCTCAATTTCGCATTCGACGACCCTCCAAACCCTACCCAACATTTTACTCTTCACAATGCAAATCCAATTCTAAATCTAAACATTTCTTCTCATGATCACCTCCATTTCCATCCAATGAGTTTCTGAATCTCTGAGCCTGTGGGACCCACGGAGTTCGTTATTCTTTTTTGGCAAAATGTTTTTCGTAATGTACACAATTTCTTATTTCTATGTCTGTTCTTTCTAGTGCATGCACTGCGCCTACGCGTTCTATATATATTTTTCTTTCTGTTTTTTCTCTCTAAAAATATATATATGGCGAGCGACAGGTTACCTAGATATCGTTGTCATATTAAAAAGAAAAATACATGTTGTGACATGGTGATGCATGTGTTTAGGATTAAAGATCAGTAAATGAATACAAAATCACATCAATTTTTTTTTTTATTTTAAAAAAAAGCTTACACGCAAAATGAATCTCCAATAAATAACAATAATATACATTAAATTAGATTAGATTGAATTAAACGTGCCTAGCCCAAGAAAGAGACTCCAAGTATTTCTTAATTGTGTTTGTGTATGTAAGCATGTGTCATCCACCATCAACGAAATTTTTCAAACTGTTTAAGTCCTTAGCATATATACTCTAAGAAAATTGTAAGTTAATTAACGAGCTCATGTATAGATGCGATTAAGTGAAAAATTCTAAGAAGATTTATTTATAAATTAGTACATATATCTTCAAAGTTACACAAAACTATTTTATAAATTCTGATTAAAATGAAAACAATGAATTAACATTATTAGAAAGGGACTAATTAAGTGATGATTTTTAACTATATATAGAATCACAATATTTGACTGAGCTCGATGTTTGGACAATTGGACCTGTACAAAAATTGCTTTGATGATTAATTTTAAAAATTAAGTGGCATTTAACATTTTAATTAATATGTACAAGGTAGTTTTTTTTTTTAAAAGTTGGGCAACGTGTTGTATTATGCAATGAATATGTGGCATAATTAATACTATTGATGGCTGAAATTGTATTGTATCTCAAGTCATCATACATACATGTCACAATTTTATTGACTGAAATTGCATAATATACATGCAACAAGCTAAGTTATATCATAGACTCATATTTTTTTTAGAGGCATGTGAAGATGACTTGTAGAAGTATACCAAAGGGAAATGGAATCCGAAGAGAAAGAATGGAAGAAAAGGTTAAAAGAAATTCGAGAGAGAGAGAGAGAAGAAAGGAAAGGGGTTGGCATGATAGAAATGTAGAGGGGAGGGGAGGTGAGAAATAAAAGAAGGGGGCATGGAATATGGGCCCCATAAAAGGGTATATATGAAATTACCCCATTAAGCCCCTCACCCTTAAATATCCTTTCGTACCAACAAAGCAAAGGTTGAAAATTCCCTCCCACTCCCACACCGAAAGATTATTATCAATATCAATGACGCTCCTCCAACTCCAATTCCTCCATATCCATCCATCATTCTCTTCCCACTATAATCCTAACCCACTACTCTTCTTCACTCTCCATTAATAATATTAATCTTTATAATGTTGGCTTAATTTGTTTACTCTTATATATTTAGGTGAAAACATTCACCTAAATTACTTACTCTATTAATTAAATCAGTAGTTCAGTTTAAACAATAATAATATTAATTGCCGCATTGTTCCAAGTGTGTCACAGCTTTTGACATGAAAATAACATAAACAATTCCACCCAAAATATTTTGCAATCAGCACATCCATGTGCATGTGTGTAACTTGGGAAAATGACAAGTTTCGCCATTGCACCGTGCTTCACAATTTTACACATCTTTTCACATTTCATGCGTGTGTCTCTTCTAAATATATCTGCCTTGCTTAATGTGAGCTTATATTAATTTTGTACTGCTCTGATCTTTAAGAAGGAAATTTCAAAGCTAGATTAATTAGTTTGTTGTTTTGGAATAAATTAATTAGTTAATATAAAATGAGAAAAGTGCTAGAGTACATATATTAATTATTAATTTGACGACAAAAATTTAGAGCAGATGGTAATTTTATTAGAGAGCATACGGAACCAACTGAAGTTGGGGAACACCTATATTATATTATATTTCGTAAAACGCTATTTTATTATTCCATCATGTTATCATTCCAGCTGGCATGCCTAGTCTTTCTCTGTCAATATATTACACCCACCGCGACGTTTAGGAAGCATCTTATTCCCTTTCTTAGCTTTTTCTTTTTCCTTCCCTTTAATATATATAGCCACCACAAAATTAATCGAGAAACAACAATTATAATTTTAGACAGGATCGGAAGACTATTTGTCATTATGTATATAGAGATAGCATTATTATTTAACCACGAGCATGAATATTTTAGGGAGATTCTATAAAAAAAATGAATATTTTAGGGAGAGAAAAGAGGAATCAATTATAAGAAGCTCTATATACTAAAATACGGTGATCGGAATTTGGAAGCAATAGCTAATTATATTGTTTATTTCTTCCTTTTAAAAAAACCATCATAGCTAACTGGAGTGTCAGCATCTGGGCATCATCCAAATCGTAATTTTAATGATTGTGAATATATAATTAATGATGGTTAATTAAGCTGTTTTTGATGTTGATGTTGACTTGATATCTTGGAGTTATGCATGGCCTTTTGGAATTCGAAATACTTATCATCCATATTTATATATATATATATGCTCTAATTAATTATTAATTAATTAATCAATCAAATTCGTATAGTAGCTAATCATTCTATAAGACAAAACAAAGAAGGCAAAGTCTAAAGTAACAACCAACAGGTGGAAGACACTATTGTTTCAACCACATTTTCCATCTAATAACTCTCAAGGGACCCATCCTTGTGGTGGCTAGTTATATATATGTGTGTGTTTGTGTGTAGGATTGAGCATCATCAGACTGCCCTTTTTTATGATTGATGTTCTTGGATATTTGAATCCGATCCGTATAAATTAATTATACATTTACCTATTAGTATATATTAAGAGTTTAATGAAAAAAAAAGTGTGGTTACAAAAGCTAAATTATATTTAATTATTTTTTTATTTTAATCATATCATTTAACTGTTAACACATAGTAGGTTTACATAATATTAAACCAACTCGAGCCAATGAGAACATTTTAGCTAGTACATTGCAAAAGTGTGGTTGGTCATTGAATCTGGTGTTTCTAAGGGATCCAATTAATTAAAAAAAGGTAGTTGATGATTAGGACAATTGTACTGTTTAATTAGTGGATTATGATACCTCTAATCTGGTTGTTAGCCAGTCTACTTCGCCAGTCTCATTCTATGTGCATGAATGACCATACTTATCATTTTCAAGCCTTATCTTCTTAATCACACCCTTTTTATTCCAACTAATTGTTTCTTCATAATTAATTAACTCACATGAATTAAATAAGAAGAAACCCATGTAAATTAATTAAAAAACAATAATAAAATGTGATATGCATGTGTTGGGAATACGGAATACCATATACTATATAGTGAAAGAGGACGAGGTTGTCCAATCCAACTGTGCTGCGTGTAATTAATTTGGTGTTGGGTTAGTTTAGTTTAAGTTGGAGAAAAATGAGAATTTAGAGGGCATTAATTAAAATTTTGAATATAATATGGGTAGATTAGGGCATGGCTTTAAAGAAAGCTCCAAAGAAAATGACTACTGTATATATATAGATGCTTAGAACGTAACTTGATATATACTAAAATGGGGGTGAAACTTTTGTTAGGACGTAATAATATATATGATTAAATTGAGGTAGTAGTATACGTTAGTTTGTGGGGTTGTGGGTTTAGGTGAAGAGGGGAAATAGTTAATAATGAGAAAGGAAGTGAATTCCAAGAATGGGATGGTGCAACTAGTGGTTTCTTCAATCCCACACAAATTGGAAAATGAAAAGGGTGGGTGGTGGCATGCATATGGTGCTTCTGCTTCTGCTTCTGCTTCCCAGATCAGAGTAGTGAATCCTATATTCCGAGAAATTAATGTCTCATTCCATCATTATATTTGTTTCATTCACATTTTACCTTAATTACCTGCTCCTCCCCCAACTATTATTTCCAAAGTCACATACACATGGACATGATTAATTAGATTATACACAATTCAATTGAATTGGATTCCAGGGATCGAGAATGCTGACATGCCCTGTTTTGTAGCGCTCAAATTTTGGATGTCGTTTCGTTATATATCTCTCTCTCTCTCTTCTATTCGACATTATACATTTCATGACATTTCCTTTCTATCATATCAATGCCTCGTATTTGATAGAAAAATGTATTTGTGGCAGATAAAGTTCAAAATACTGAAATTTCTAATAATATGGAATATTGTATAATGTATATTTGAGTTAAAAAGAATGTTGCCGACGCAAGGAAATTAGAGTTGAGATGGAAAGGAGGCGTGAAGAGATGCGTTACGTGGCTCCGAAATGCCTATGCACCACTAACACGTGTGCCTGCGTGACGTTAACCTTCTCATTGGATCCCTCTCCCAGGAGTGGAGGCATGTTTTTGTAATAAAGAAAACAAAAAGATATTTGAGGGATGAGAAGTCAGCAAAAATGAAAAATAAAAACTCAGTTTTTAGTTAGTTGGACTTAGTGATTCCTTATGCATGTGATATGAAAGGCAGTGGCAGAGGCAGAGAGACAGAGGCTTCACTTTTTTCAAATTCTTGTCACTCAACCTAATACTAATAGGTAGCCTAGGGTGGGATCGCCTTCTTTCTTACACTTATAAAAACTTGTCTCTTACCTCTCTCTCTCTCTCAACTCAATACTCTTCATCAGTACTTTCAGTTTCTTCCCTACCAGCATTTATCATTTATGCCACTCTTCTCACGGATCCAAATCTGCTATAAAGTGCACAATATGAATTGTTGGATAAAATTGTTATTGTACGAACACAAATTTTAATTTTTATTTAATGATCTAAATAATACACTTTACACATTTTACACCTCATTGAATTCTCTCCCCTCTTCTCACCTCTCTCTCCCACCTCCCAATTACTACTTCTTCTCTTTTCTCCAATTTTTTTAATCTCAAATTCTGACACCTTTTATTTTTTAGAAAATATTAATATTTTTTAAGTTCCCCCAACTCAACACATATTTATGCAATTTCTATTTTGGTTTCCATGCATTAATTAAATATTCCCAATAAAGAGAAACAAGGTTTTGGGCTTGGCCAAGTCAAAATAGAATGACCAGAATTACAAAATTATTATTTTTCTATTCTATTTACGCATTAATTCGAATTGCCAATGATTTGTGCATATTTGTATTTGTGTTCAACATTAACAAAACTAATGAGTAATGAGTAATGATAGAAAGACAAGAGCAGTTTTTGTTATGCACTTTTAAAAATTCCAGTTCAGAACTCAAACGGCTAAAGTTTAGAAGAAGGAAGGAGGGTCAGCTTTTCCACGTGGACTGTCTGGCTATCCATGGAGATTCTGCTTCATGTGTATACAATCTTAAAAAGGATTAGGATTAGGATACCCTCCCAATATATACCCTAACCTAACCCCCATCTATTGCAAATCAATTCCACATTCTTCCATACAATACTACAAACAAATTAAACCACTTCTCTCTCTCTCTCTCTCTCTCTCTCTCTTTTTTGTAAATTTAAAACCAACCACGAAAATGACAACCATATTAAATATTAAATTGCGCGCATGATTATACCTACAAATCTGACCATAATTTGTTCAGGTCAAATTTATATACAGTTTTGGGGGGGGGGGGGGGGGGGTGAATATTTAAGATAAAAATGTTTTAAATATGGATTAAAAAATGGTGAGAGTAAATAAAAAGGGTGGGGGTATAGTAATAGTATAAGTAAAAAGTATTAAGTATAATGTGCATTTGGAAAGCCGCCAACTCACATATCATAGAAGCTACATACCAAATTGGTGAGCTGTATAGGATACAATGCCAGTGACGGTGTGGTCCAAAGTCGTATTAATCACACCTCCTTTTATTATATTAATTAATTAATTATGCATTTATTTATTCTCTTTCATTATTAATATGACTTGTCCAATGTACAAAACACAGCAGCTACAACTTCCCCTTCACATTTCAGCCGCTTCCTTGCTTCTCCCACAAGAGTCCACTCTTTCTTCCCCCTTTTCTGTTTAATTCTAGGGCCAATTACGTCAACCACTTCATTAATTTATTTTCTGTTTATCTCAAATTGTTTTTTTTTTAATTTTATTTATTAAATAAAAAATGAAAGGCAATTAGTTTTTGGAGCTTTTCCAACGTCTTACCTTTTAAGTGACACCTAATTCTGAGCTTACCCACCACTCCACCACCATCACCACCACTTCCTCTGCCACCATCCATCCATTCATTCTTGCTTCTCATTTTCGCTGGCACTCTGAAAAAGTGCAAAACCATTCAAATCCTCTTTTCCTATATACCATTGCAGCAGCTGCCACAACGCCATTTTCCTCTTCACTCTCTTCTTTTCCGGTAAGCCCATTTTACTCCCTCTCCTCCTACTTCTACTCTTCCACTTTACCCCTCAATACTCTGCTTTCTTTTCTTTTCGTCATTCCTGGTTTTGCCCTTTCCGCAATCACTTCTTGTTCCTTCTTTTCTTGATTTTTCATCTCACTGCACATTTTTTATTTTTGTCGGTGAGGTTCTGTTCCCGTTCCCACTGCTTCTATTTTCATTTATTTTGTTTAATTAAACCGCAAACTCCAATTCCCTCATTCATTTCCGATTGGCTTATACATTTGCCATCAATATTTCATTACAATCTTTCCGAGCTACATACCGGAGCTGGTATTGATTGCTTTGGGTCACAACTTATTTTCACTTATATGGGAAAAAAATGACTTTGATTAATTTGGATCTAATTTGAGTGACAGAGATGGTGGGCTATACGTAGTCATTGACATAGCTTTTTACCCACCCTTGTTTCCATCACGTCATTTCATTTTCTCTCAAGTTTCGGCATTTACTGAATATATTTTTCATGTTTTTCGTGTACGATTGTAGCAAGTGTTGAGTTACTCTACTTCTAGGATATTAGGCCATCAATATCAGAACTGCTCAGTGATTAGATCTTCAAGGCCACAGTTTCACCGATAGAACTTCTTTCATTACATATGTTTGAATTCTGATACCCTGCCTTACTGCAACCTATTTCAGAGCATATCGCGAATTTAATAATCTGGGTCAATTGGTGACGAATTCTCGAATTATATGCAGCGCGTTGTACTGTTTCCTCTTACTTTTTTGCGGATTTTGGGGAGTAAGAATATAGATTCAATGTGGTTTCAGCACCGATGTTAACTGATGTAGAAAATGATGACCATTTCCATTTTGGAGTGTTGCGCTTTAGACCTGGAAACATCATTGTGCCCACCTAACTACGCCTGCTCCATTTGGTTGCCATTAAAATTCCACTTTTTTAAGTGATACCCATCCTGTAGAGTCCATAGCCCTTGGTGTTTTATCTTTTAGGGTGTCTGCGCAGCTTGTCCTGTGCTCTGTACACTACGCTGTTGAAAATTTAAGGTCTGGTATTCTTGGATGAAGAGTCAAGTCAATTTCTCATTATGCTTGTATGTTTTGTTAGGGCTGTGTTATCAATTCCCAAAAAAATCTAATAATTGTTAAGTTAGTTAGATGATAGCAATTTTTGTGTAATGATGGCATTGGTTATCTATTTATGATCCTACTGTATTCTGTACTTTCACGGTATGAGAATCTGGTAGTGCCCATTAGTTAAAGTAAACTTGACCCTCTCATAATCTTTGCTGTTTCAGATGGACCGGCGGTGGCCCTGGAAGAAAAAATCATCTGACAAGGCGGTGCTTGAGAAAGCAGCTGCTGCATTGGACTCTGCTAGTGCTCCCTCTCAGGGCAGTCAGGTAACTTCATTAGCATTTCCACATAAAGGGGAAAAGAAAAGGGAAAAAATAGTCTTCACAGCAATTAGGGGAGGGGAAGGGAAGGGAAGGGGAGGGATGATTAAATGATGGTTATCCTTCTCTTATTTGGATAATCCAAAATCTCTTTATTTGCAGTCATTTAAATTAACAATAAGGAAGGTTAAGGAGGAATAAATATTAATCCTCCAAAATAACTAATTCCTCTTCTTTTTCCTCCCTTTCTCCTCCTTAATACCCAATCTAAACATACCCTAACAGTTTGGATTGAGAAAATTTACATATAGAAAATCTCCCACGTTGTTGAATGGTGTTTGGCCATAAGATCGGTTTAAGTATGGCAGCTTAACCAATATTTAGTATTTTCCCTATATATGTTCTTAGTAATATGTATTTTTTTTAACTTTCAAATTTTCATTGTGCAAGTTACCTTTCCTACTTTTGTATGTTTATATTCGACTTTTTTAAGTTTTCCCTGAGTGCATCTTGAAGCTTATTTACAATAATTCCCTCTTTTAAATATTTGGATGTTTCTCGTCCTCTCTTCTGTTGGACTAATGCTCACTTAGTTTAGGGATTTTAATTCTCTTGAAATACTCTCTTGGTTTCCTATACTCAACAATGTTAATCACATTTTTTTTTCTTTCTGATATTTTCTCTTTTTGTCCCCGTCTTCTACCAACAGGACAACTACAAAAAGCCAAATTATGTCCAAATTTCTGTGGAGTCATATTCACATCTGTCTGGTTTGGAGGATCAAGTGAGGACGTATGAGGAAAAAGTTCAGACTCTGGAGGATGAGATCAAGGAACTGAATGATAACCTGTCAGCAGCAAATTCAGAGATGACTACCAAAGAAAACCTTGTGAAACAACATGCTAAAGTAGCAGAAGAAGCTGTCTCAGGTGTGCTTCTTAAATGACGCTACCACTAACTGCCTAAAAGATTTTCATACTTCAAGTTTTCCTTAATAGAAAGATCTTGTTATTGTCCTTGAATTTAGAGTTTAATTGATATCCTCTCGATGCAGGATGGGAAAAGGCTGAAGCAGAGGCTTTGTCATTGAAGAATCATCTAGAATCTGTCACTCTTGCCAAGCTCACTGCTGAGGATCGTGCATCGCATTTAGATGGTGCTCTTAAAGAGTGCATGCGGCAAATAAGAAATCTGAAGGAAGAACACGAACAGAAAATACAAGAAGTCGCTCTCTCTAAAACCAAGCAATTGGACAAGATTAAGGGAGAGCTTGAGGCAAAGATAGATAACTTAGAACAGGAACTCCTAAGATCAGCTGCTGAAAATGGAGCACTTTCAAGGTCCTTGCAGGAGCGCTCTAACATGCTAATTAAAATAAGCGAAGAAAAAGCTCAGGCTGAGGCTGACATCGAGCTTTTAAAGAGCAACATAGAATCATGTGAAAGAGAAATTAATTCACTTAAATATGAACTTCATGTTGCTTCCAAAGAGCTTGAAATTCGCAATGAAGAAAAGAACATGAGTATGAGATCTGCAGAAGCTGCTAACAAGCAGCATATGGAGGGTGTCAAAAAAATTGCCAAGTTAGAAGCAGAGTGCCAAAGATTACGTGGTCTTGTGCGTAAAAAGTTGCCTGGTCCTGCTGCACTTGCACAGATGAAGCTAGAAGTTGAGAGTCTTGGCCGAGATTATGGAGACAGTAGATTAAGGAAGTCTCCTGTCAAGCCTGCTAATCATCATATGCCATCTTTGCCCGAGTTCTCCACAGAAAATGTACAGAAATTCCAGAAGGAGAATGAATTTCTTACAGAGCGTTTATTGGTAATGGAGGAAGAAACTAAGATGCTCAAAGAAGCTTTGGCTAAACGCAACAGTGAATTGCAGGCTTCAAGGAGCATGTGTGCAAAAACCCTGTCCAAACTTCAAAGTTTGGAAGCACAAATTCAAACATGTAACCAGCAGAAAGGATCTCCAAACTCCATCATCCGAATGACACATGAAAGTATTTACAGTCAAAATGCAAGCTATGCACCAAGCATAACATCTATGTCTGAAGATGGAATTGATGATGTAGGTAGTTGTGCCGAGTCTTGGGCCACAGCATTAGTCTCTGAGCTTTCCCAATTTGGAAATCAAAAGAATACTGAGAAGTCAAGCAAATCTGAAGTCACTAATAAGTTGGAGCTAATGGATGACTTTCTGGAGGTAGAGAAATTGGCTCGTCTATCAAATGATTCCAACACAGATACCCCTGCTTCAGTTTCTCCAAGCAAAAAGACATCTGAAATTGCGACCAATGATGTATCTGAAGTCAATAATAGCAAAGATGATTCTTCTGAGAAACAGATTGTTTCAAATCCATTGCTAAATGAAGTGTGTTCGGATGCAATATTGTCAGCGCCAGATCCTGGATCTGATGTTGATGTCTCCTCATTGACAGAGCTTCGATCAAGAATATTGGTGGTTTTTGAGTCCATGTCTAAGGATGCTAATGCAGGAAAGGTCCTGGAGGATATTAAACATATTTTGGAGGATGCAGATGTCCACCCACTTCAGCCTTCTGATTGTCCATGTGATAGGCAGGTTAATCCTGAAGATGCTGGTTTAAGTGTTGAAAAGGATGCCACTTCCACCCAGCTTGCAACAGAACATGTGCAGATGAATTCAAATTTAGAAACTGCGATCTCTCAGATTCATGACTTTGTATTGTTCCTAGGCAGAGAAGCAATGGCAGTTCATGACATGTCTTCTAATGGAGATGGAATGAGCCAAAAGATTGAGGAATTCTCCATCACTTTTAATAAAGTTCTTCGCAATGAAACAAGTTTGTTGCAGTTTGTTCTTGATCTGTCTTGTGTTTTAGCCAGAGTGAGTGAATTCAAATTCAATGTCCTTGGCTACAAGGGCACAGAAGCTGAAAATAACAGTCCTGATTGCATAGACAAGATTGCTTTGCCAGAAAATAAGTTAGCTCAAGATAATTCACCAGGAGAGAGATATCAAAATGGTTGTTCCCATATTCTTAATCCTTGTTCTGATCTGGAGGTTCCTGATGATGGAAATGTGGTCTCAGGCTATGAACCAAATGCCACATCCAAAAAATTCTCCGTGGAGGAGTTTGAAGAGTTGAAATTAGAAAAAGAGAAGGCTGCAATGGATCTGTCAAGATGTAATGAAAATCTTGAAATGACGAAGTCTCAATTACAGGAGACTGAGCAACTTCTGGCTGAAGTTAAATCACAATTGGCATCAGCTCAAAATTCAAACAGCTTAGCTGAGACACAGCTGAAATGTATGGCAGAGTCATACAGGTCTCTTGAAACACGTGCACATGAGTTAGAAACTGAGCTGAATCTTCTACGAGCTAAGACAGAAACATTGGAGAATGAACTTAGAGATGAGAAGAGAGATCATGAAGATGCTTTGGCAAAGTGTAAGGAGCTAGAAGAGCAATTACAAAGGTTTGATGCCCATCCAATATCATATTGGTTATTAAACGTTTGTTCTATTTCTAATTTTCGTTTCTCTTTCTGTTAGGATTGAGAGTACAGCAGCTGATAATGACGTTAAAACGAAGCAGGTAAGACTGTAGTTTCATTACATTGCAATTTTGGATTTTGTATCTCATTAAAAAAAAAAAAATATATGAAAGCGGATAACATTTAGGATATAATGATGGTTTAAAATATCATAATGTGCATTGGGGAGTTCTAATTGTTAGATTAGTTGAAAAGCTAAGATTGAAAAATTTTCTTAATGACAGGAGAGAGATTTAGCTGCTGCTGCTGAGAAGCTAGCTGAATGTCAGGAAACCATCTATGTTCTTGGTAAGCAGTTGAAAGCTCTGCATCCTCAAACAGAGCAAATTGGATATCCATACAGTGAAAGAAGTCCCAAGGGTGAAGGCTTCATGGAGGATGAACCTACTACCAGTAGCCCAAATTTGCAAGAGTTAGATCAGGGTGAGATGGACAATGCTACTTCTCCTTATTTGCAGAAACTGGGTATAGGTTCGCCCTTGCATTCTTCCAACAATGAATGTAGTCCCTCAGATAATGAATCAAACCTTCCAGACCGATCTCCAGTAAGACCTCCAAAACACAGGCCTACCAAGTCAAACTCCTCATCGGCCTCCTCCACTCCTACGCCTGAGAAACATGCAAGAGGGTTTAGCAGATTCTTTTCATCGAAAGGAAAGAATGGTCACTGAGCTTGCAGCTCGCAGGCTGTGGTTTTTCTTTCATGAGAAAGGCCATATGGTGATTACAATTGAAAAGCAAGCAGACCCCTTCTTGAGAATGAGTTTTGGGTTGATTCTTGTATCTAATGGTTGTACATGGTAACCATATGTTGTTTTCTTCATTTCCTTTTATTTCATTGGTATTTTCATGGGTTCTGTAATTTAATTGATAATGATGACATATAATCTTTGAACTTCTACAGGATATGTTAAATATATTGGTATTTTAAAAGCTTATGCATAGCCTAACTCTTTACGAGCAACTGATAGCACATTGTAGAGTGAAATGGATTTTCGAAAGAGGTAAAATAGGAGAGAGTTATGAAAAAAAATAAAGAGATAAGTAAGAAATTCACTCTGGATAAATTAAGGTGATATATATATATATATATATATATAATATATATTCCGTTTTCCTTTACCATTTCAGCTCTCTTTTCTTACCTCGGAGGATCTTACCGTTGATCGTTTTTTTTGGCAGTTGTTTGCTATGTAGTTTTGATGTGTTGCTTTGAAGCTGTTGTAGCTGATATCTCTTTGAGTACTGGAGGTATGGAGTAATGGAGGGATCTGACGTGGATAGGGGTGGCATTTAAGGCCTTTGGCAATTTCGTTCTTTTGTGTAATTTTAGGCATAGCAGCGGCGTTGGGCTTGGGCTGTCCTATCCAAGTTGAGGACCAAATGATAGTGGGATCAAACTAGTATATATATAGAGCTAGAGGCCTATATTAATGGTGGTTTCTCTGGTTCATTTGATTTGATAGTTGATAACTAATGCTGTATTGCCAATAATAGATAATGATGGTATGCGTTTTCAGAAAGGGATAATAAATGAGGTTGCCCAGTAATAGTAATGAGAGCTCTATGTTGGGTGGCATCTTTTTAATTTCTTTTTGTGTGTGTATGTACAATATATGGACAATGGAGGGACATGGGTCCGTACGTGAGTGTCACCACTCACCACTTGATAAATCATAAGAATACCGAATACCAAATAGCGGGTTGCATTGTTACATGCAGATGCAGGCGGCGACACACAATTGCTGGTGCCAGCTTCAGCATCCATGGGTGTACCCTACAAATTACAATACAGCCTACCTTTCAACATTTAGTCACTCTCCTTGTCCAATAATAATATTTCACCAAAGATATTTAATTTGCATACATGTGCCTATTCAAGCTTAACTTTAACACACTTACATATATACTACATCAATCAATTAATTATAATCAATATATAGTAGCATCCCTGTTCAACTAATGTTACTGACTTGACAATTCTTTGAGTTGCTATTTGCTGCGTACCCACTGAGAACAGAAATACAGTGCAACCAGTAAGGACCATCATATATATATATATATATATATATAATTTCCTTTTAATTCTGAATGACAAGTATTAGAAAATTGAAGAGACAAGTTGTATATATTAATGCATAACAGTTTAGGATAAACAAGAGCATAAAGTGACGTATTAGCAATCGGAGTTGATTGTCCCACTCCCACATGAGAACAAGATGTTCACTTTCACCGAAATAATTAATAAGAATAAGACATTTTATTATTCACTCACCATGCCCTGCACTTTGTAGCTAGCTAGCTAGATAACAGATACTACAAAATCAATGAATTATATTGGAAGGGGACTTGATCGACATTCTTCAACAATTCTGCAATATACTCAAACCAAAACAGGTAAGATTGTCGGTATGTTATAATCTAATTAACTAGAAAAATACAAGGACAGGACTAGCTAGCAGAAAAGACATGCAAGTTTAATTTGAGGAAACGAGAAATTAAAGAACAAGCTAACATATATATATATATATATATATTATAAAGCTGTAACCGTAAGTGATCTATATTTAAAGTTTGTAGAAATATTATTATACTCCGTGGTGTTCCAATCCAAGTGAGGGTACTGGTACTATTGTATGTTCATGTGAACGTGCTTCTCTCTCTATATGCATCTATCTATTAACCACGTAAGAGTGGTGGTCCCTTGTCCTTTTTGTCTGTGCTTTTAATAATTCAACTTCGACTAATCCTGGTCTTAATATATAACACAACCATCCAAGTAACGCACAAGCTCAACTATTACTTAATCCGTGAACCTACAACATAACAACAACACAAAGAGCGGCACACATATATATGTATATATATATCCTCAACACACTAAGCAATATATATATATATATGCATGTTACTTTTCTGTAGCTATAGTTTTATTTTACTATTTCTTTTATGGTCCCATTCAATAGAAGCTAATGGAGGAACTCTTAAAAGCCAAACATCATGCCTGGTAAAAACAAAAGATTACTATTCTTTTAAATCAAGCATTATTAATATTGTAGTATTTAATTGAGGTTAACGTCAAATCTTCCCTTCAACATATACATATTTAATTTGGATACGATATATATATATATAGGTTAGTCAAAGAATTATCAGACCACCTGATTCAGTGTATAAGTAATAGATCTCATTCTCAGGTTTTTCTTATTTAAATACTATTATGTTCCCTTCATTACCTGATTCTCAAAAGACGTTACCAAGTATATATATATACATTCATGCGCATGCTGATTGATGACTCATGACCCAAATTCTGGTTCTTGTGTCTTTTCTTTACTCTTTGAAACTTGAAGCTTAATTATGCCCAGCACTCGGATAACACTAACGTAAATATAAATTAATCTAATGTCATATTCACTGTATATGTATGAATTATATACAAGCTCACCGTTTTATTGATATAAAATTACAAGTTTGCGAGCCAACTATAATTTTGTTACGGTCAAACTGAAATCATATAATTAACTCTGAACTTAATTAGTTTATAAAAAAAATGATGGATAGATATATAATATATAGTATAATACTAATCACATAACTTTGACCCTTACAATAATGTCCAACTTTAATTTATAAGTTATATTAATGGCAAGAAAAAGAATACATGTATATTTTCAAATAAACCCACCGGCAAATCTCAATCCCTTTCAAGTGTTGTTAAAGACGTATGCACCCCTGACCCTGCATTGAATTTTGAAGGCTGGATGGGTTGGATTATGGTTATAACTTACAGCTGCAATCAAATCTGTACCATCTATCCCTTTAATAATGTTACCAAGTACTGCAGCTTACGGAACCAACAATAATTCATTTCATTTGTATGTAAAGAAGAATATAATAAATAATACATAATATTTTCCATTATATTGTATACCATGCATGTTAATCTCCGAATTTTTTTTTTCCTATATGGTAACTCATTCGTACACCTTATTGTTAATTTCCATTATACTTTGAAGCATTAAATCAACGAGCAGTGTTATTATTCAAGGAATCAATCTATCATGTGTTAATAATTCAATAAAAAAAATTGTCAGTGTAATCATAATTGATAGTTAAAAATATTAATTTTATTAAATTATTTTCAATATTATCCATTTAATTGTTAACATGTATAATGTACATGTAAAACTAGATTTTCTAAATATATACATGTGATAAACTACAATTTTTTCCTCTTAAACCCATCCAAAATTTTGTTTAGTGTGCATTCTTCCTCAAGAGATAATTCCTAGGATTCAAAGATTAGTTGAGTAACTCTAATTGAATTAAATTATTTGTAATTTAGGCTTATGTAGTAATTTTTTAAGGTGAGTCTATATTAATCTCTCCAACATCTTAGTGACAAAACTATTAGGTTATGTTTTTCTGCAAGAGGAGGGAGTAAGAATGGGAATAAGAAAGAAAAAAGAGGAGGGAATAGAAATGTTATGACAATATAATAAGAATGAAATAAAAGTGGGTAAAATGATCATTTTGTCCTTACATTGAAAGTGAAAATATAATAAAACTTGATAAAAAAATAAAGATAAAAACATAATTTTATCATAATACAAAAAATAAAATTTATTTGGTAAAAAAAAAATGAAGGGGAAGGTTCCACTTCTTTTTTTTTCTTCTCTTCTCTTGCAAAAGAAGATAGCCTTGTATTTGGAAAAAAAGAGAGGTGGAATTGTGTGTATGGATTTGGGAAGTGATGATAAAGTTAGTTTAAGGGGTGTTGAGGGTGCAGACATTCCGTTGATATGTTAGTGTTGGGGGAGGTCTGGTAACAGATTTAGCGGCTACAACTGTGGGGAAGGTGGAGATGGCCAGCCTGAATTTGGCTTAAAATATTCAAAAACACACAAAACAAAACGCTTGAAACAAGTGCACTCCTGTCTATAGACTATAGGATTCAAAGCTCCAGATTTTTAATTAATTGTGAGCAGCTTATGTGGCATATATATAATTAAGAGATATGACAAATTCTTATTTGATGATGATATATAATGGTAATCTTTCACAGATGACAAAAAAAGATTACACTTAATTAGTTGTCCAGCAGGGTAGGGTTAGGGTAGAATGAATCCCCTCCACCACTGGCCACTGCAGTGTGCAGGAAAAATAGAAATTTATGAGAGAGAGATTGCTCTACATTTACAAGGGAATCCAAGGAAGGCATTATTATTTGTGAGGTTAGAGGTAGGGAGTGACTCTGAGTGTGAAACAGGGGAGACAATTAAGTGAGAGAAGCAGTGAAGCAGCTTCATCTATCTTTGTTCCCCCTTCAAAATGATCTGAGATTGGAGGTGAGAGACTCAAAAACATCTTGTTCACAAGGGATGGTGAGACCCCCGTCGTGATCAAACCCAAATTCTTCTGCTGCTTGATGAAGCAAGCTTTGGAACTCCGGGCGAGTGAGAAAGGAGATTGGCACAATGTATCTGCTTCTGTTTTCTCCAACATATACAACGAAGTGACCCTTGGGCACGTCCCATGGCAGCCCTTCTTCATCATACCCTTGTTTCTTCCCTAGACTTGAGCATCTCTTCACAATCTGCTTCAGAACTGCTGTTTGACCTACTCTGTTTGCTTTTTTCAGAGCCATTTTTTGTAAATGTAGGATCGGACTTGTTATGATATGAAAGAATGGAGGTGTGGCTATTTATGGTGAGATTTGGAGGAGAGAGACAGAGTCATGTGGGATTGTGGGACAAAGGACAAGCCACAATCCTATGCGTTATTTATTTTAACCCACAACAAATTTTTAATATTTAATTATTTATTATATATATGCGTAGAGTGTTGTGTTATTAGTTATTAGTATTACTTGTGAACGTGTGTTTGAAATGAGGGTAAAGAGTAAAGTGTAAAAGGACACGGTGGGAGGCAAGTGCTTTGGGTTTACTGCATCTTGTTGGGGTTGGGAAGGACAGGTTGGCCCCTCTATTTCTCTCTCAACGACGCCTACTACTACTATTACTATACCTAAGATTTAACAAGTAGCATCCCCGCAATTTCCAATCTTGGCCTTTCACTCCATTAACCATACCATTCCTTCTGCGGATTCCATTTTCAGATTCTCGGATTGCTTCTACTTATACATACTCACATACTAATCCTAATCATAATCCTGTGGTTTCAAAACAACCATAACAGAAACATAAGAGCCACCCACTTGATAAATTAAATTCACTCTTACGCTGAGGAATCAATAAATATACTATATAATTGAATCTGAAAATGAAGCTGAGGCTGAGGGGATAGTGGTGCACTCATTTCACATTCATTTCTCTTTTGCCAAACACTCCCTCCAATTTTAGTTTTACTTTATAGTACCCTCCTCTTTTCAACTTGTCTGCATTCTGATTTCTGAAACATGGGATGCCTATATCCCTTCAAAGTTCAAACTTATGTGATTACACTCTTCACCTAACTTTATTTTACTCCTTCTTAAGTAATTCATATCATTATACTTTGTTGGTTTCTCTCATCACTCACTTCATTATATAGCAGATATTAATGTATACACTACAATTATATAAATGCACTTGCTTCCTTACGGTTCTTGTACTCTCTTCTTCAGGGTACGTACTACATAGCTAAGGTGGAGGTGGGTGGGACAGGGTCTGTGCTCTATGGTCTCTAGCACAATTAATATTTTGCAGCTAACACATCCTCATTCAACCTTTTACACAAAAACATTCAAATTCAATTCCCATGTGCTGCTTAATCCACTTCTCCTATCCTTTTTTAACTATCACATCTACACACTAGAACAAATATTAATATTATTCAACTTCCAAAACTTATATACTAAAAAAGGAGGGGTATAGATGTAAAATCCAGAAGACTGCTTGTGAAGAAGGGATATTTGAAATCCAAGTATGAATTGTGTGTACTTAGATGAGGGGAAGCGTCACATGCTCATAATGTTGGTTTGTATAGACAAAGAGATGAAGGATGAGGTGGTCCTGCTTCCACATAGCAACACAGCACTAGAAATAAAAGGCAGCGTCCTTATCATAATAAATTGGTTGCGCCAAGCTAGCCTACAGCAGCTAGCTACTAGCTAACCCCCCCCCCCCCCCCCCCCCCCCTTCTCTCCTTCCTTCAATCCTCATGTTCTAAGGCCAATACAAGCCCACCAATTTTGATTTTCATTTTCAATGCTATGTGACTTCTACGGACCCTCCTTAGCTTCTCCATCCCATCACCATAATCAACTTGTTTCGCATCTCTAGTCTCCACTCCAAGTACGTACCTTCTTTGTACCTACTTATGTGTCTCTATGCCTTACCCCCATTCCCTACGCAAGTGGCAATCACAATGGTTACTACTTACTCATGGTAGTATGTTCTGTTGTATGTGCATCAACTCACACCTCCACCTCTAGCCTCCTTTCTCAACATGAATTCCATTTTAATACACGTATTGCCACAAATATGCAAGTGCATGCGTGGACTCATTTCTTGCTCACCTTACTAATTCATGTATCACCTCTCCTACATCCAAACTTGAGCAACTATACCTAACCTAACCATAATAATAATAACATCATCTTGGACATAAGGATGCACACTCCAACTCCATCCATATTTGTTATTCTTATGAACCCCCAAAGAAAAAAACACTGTTTGGAACCTAAAAATAGTCTTTAACTCTAACACTATTCCACTCCACCCACTCCTCAACAACCTAAAATAAAGAACAAAATTTAGAAATATTTATGGGGATTGCAAAAGCAAAGGATGATGCAGGTTGCATATCTAATAGGAAGCGATTTGTTTGACCTGGAGGAGAAGCTAGGCTGGCTAGGTGAAAGTGAGTAAGTTCTCGTTGATATTGAAGAAAGAGAGTCGTGAACAACTTTATTGACCAGTCCCCTCAGAAAAGTCAAGCTATGACGATGACCAATTTACCTTCCACACCATTTAAAAAAGAAATAAAGAGGAAAAGGATGCTAAAATAGATACTGAATCTGAATAGGAACAAAGTGGGGTAGCGTGGGCCATTGTGTGTCACAGGCTGACAGTGTCCAATAGAAGCGAACCATGTTCTGTGAATGAGATTGATATAGGAAAGAGGGGTAGTGTGATTGTGACCAAATAAAATTCACACATTGCCTCTGCCTCTGGGACTCCACTGCTTAATTTCAAGCAATTTAGCACTACAACCTTTTTCTCTGCTACTATGAGACTTGAGAGCACATGCAGCCATGTTACCTTTGCACTCCAAACCTGAATACATAAGGACCTTCAACTGTCAGCATCCACCAACTTTTCTCCTATTCAACAAACATCATTCAAACCCACACAGTTTACCTAAATTTTGAGTGCAAACCATTTCATATACTATAACCACTCCAAAAGAATGGTCACCAACTCAAATTATACTGCAAATACACCCAATAATAACATCACATCCGAGAAATAGGAATTAATTAGTTGTCCAGAAGTACATCTCTGTAACAGAATACCATATATACTGACATGCCATTGGTTAAAAGTAAAAGTAAAAGACAAAGACAAAATATAGAGAAGTTGTACATTACATTACATTACATTACAGAAGTTAAAAGCAATAAGTGACCTAAAATGAAGTCATGTTGTGTTACAAGTAAAGTGAAAGCAAAGGCACTTTACGGATGTACCTGTTCTGTATGTTGTCATATGAAATTACAGAGGAACATGTGGTGGTGCATCACACAACTTGAAATATTAGCATCCAACTAGCTAGCTCGTTTACAACCAGAACTGATTCCTAATGGGGAACACAATTGTACTCACAGGCTTCAAGCTGGGCCATATCATTTCTCACAAACCCTCCTCCACATTTATTTTTAACTAATCCATGCTCTGCTCTAATTTCATTCCATTCAATGCTCTCAATCACAAAAATGAATCCCACAACAACTACATATATTCAGAGGGGTTTAAGTGTTTAACAACCCTATTCAAATCAATTTAAGAAATACCAGAGTATAGATGAAAAAGATTAGCTTCCTTCTGAAAATTGTAAATAGTAAATACTACATTATATCATATTTATAGCCGTCCAAGTCGATGTGAGAACAAGTATATAATAATAATATGCTGCACTTTTAATTTGACGCTACCCTAAACAACAAACATAGACTCTGACGCGCCAAGAAGATAGAAGCATTTAAGAATTGTGTCCTATGGCTATATGGTAACAGTTGAGGGAGAAGATGGATGGTAAGTATTTAGTTGAAACTCGTGAACTAAAATGTAAAATCTTGGAAATTTGTGATAAAAGTGATATTTTTTTGGAAGTTTCATTAAGAAAGAGGAAGAGGAAGAGGGGCAAATTGCCCTACAACACTAGAGAGTAGAGAAGCAATGCAAGGCAGAAAGCCAAAAAAAGGGTACATCAAAACAGAAGGCAGGGATTGAGTCCAGTGGCATATAAATGGGTGGAATATAACTAGATTGATTAACGAGTGAATCAGTGATTGAAGTCACATTGGGGCAGACGAGACGTGAGGAAACGCGTAATTGGACCTTTTTTCATATAATGGGCCATGTAATGTAACAGGTGCAACGTGGGCTTAAAGCTCTAATGGACCACAACATTGAATTCAAGTGTCGGCGTGGGGTTTTGGGCTTAAATTTCAGTCCATTAGATGTGTGTGATTGTGATTGTGATTGTGATGTGAAGGATTGAATGAAACGACCTTAATTACATTAACATTACACCGTCGGCGCCTTCTATAATTTGACCTTTCACTCTTTTCCGTTTAAATGGTAATGAGTAATGACCACGACCTAGGCTTAGGCTGCTGCTAATTTTTCTAATGAATTTCGTAGGGCTATGTATTCTTTATTTATCTTGCTTTAGAAACAACATATATCAGCCTCAGGATTCACATAAAATAAATTGCATAATATAGCATGCATGAATTATTATCACATTTGATTCCGATAATCTCGTTGAATTGGCATGGGTATGGGACATAGGTGGATCATCATTAAGATATAATACAACTTTTATTTAAACTGTTACTCAAATTTCTTATATATAAAATTAAATTTCTTCACAGAAATAAATCCTAATTAGTCTTAGTACTGTGCCTAGCTAATTCATTCCAAATGAAGATCAGATCTGTACATTTTATTATTAGTTGGTGTTTGAAGTCAACAAATATGTGTTCAATTATTAACACGATTATATAGTGAGGCTTGGTGCAGAGAAGACGGGCTTATTGGAGTTAGATGGGAATACAATATAAGTAGTGGCTCAAAATGAAAATGTTTATATATGATTAAGGCTATAACCCAAGCAATACAGGTAAATGAAAGAAGGTGTTGGCAAGTTGATAATTGTAGATTTAGATAAACAGAAGTTGTGTGGGCCTAGCTGAATGATGTAGGGGCCCAGATTAATGAATGAAGGAACGAATTATAGATGGATTGGTGATGCCCCCATTTCTTGGGAAATTAATTAAAGAAAGTGATTGAATCTGGAGAGATCACACAACACGTGCAAACCCATTACATTAGCAAATAGCAATGCATCTTTAATTTACTTTTTGGAGTCATACGTTTTGATGAATCTCCGAATTCCTTGAACTGCTCCGGTGACCTGCAAGGCGAGAATCACGGCGGGGGAAGGCCCCCTGGTCGGACTCCGACGCTCAAGTTAGTATGGATCGTATGGAGAGTAAGAGGAATTCAATATAGATTCGATAAGTCATACCTGGAGTTGGTCTTGAGTATTTATAGGCTTCTGTCAGGGGTAGTTTGGTAATTCTGGGTTCAGAGGTTGGCCCATTAATTCTGGGTCCAATGGAGCAGACCGACCGACCGAGGTGGCTCGTTCGTCCTGTCGGAGGGCTATAGCTCGGGTGGTTCGGTCGGTCAGTCATGTTATATCACGTGTATTATCTATTATATTATTATTATGTGAATGAAGGATTAAGAAAATAAGGCTAAAGCTAGCGCGCGTGAAACATCTAAATCAATTTGGTGGTAAGTATTGATAAAGGAGAAAAAGGAAAGCAGAAATAAGAGAATTGAATTTGAATACGTAGGTGTGGGCACGGCCATGAAGAGATGAGAGGGATGCATATATACATAATTGGAGAGATAGTGGTTGCTTGTGGCCCCAAAAGAGAGTGGTGCGTGTGTGGCTTCTGAATCAATATACTATCAGATTTTAAATTCAGTCATTTCTATACTTAGGTCCACGATATTGATAAGTGATGATAGGATAGGACCATCTTATATTATACAAATTACAATCATCACTCATCACATTCACAACTTTGTCCGTCACATCCTACACCCAATTATACAATATATATTAAAAAAAAAAGATTTGAATTAGGTGCCAAGTGGCTGGGCTCTGCCTCTGCCTCTTCTTGCTTCACCCACGTTAAAATACTTATGACTTGAAACAACAGCTCTAGCTAGCCTTTGGCTTTTGGGTTTGATAGATGCCTGATAGGACGTAACTTAACTAACAACCCAAGAAAAAAAAAAGCCATGAAAGAGATGTATTTGTATAGACTTTAGAGACTCAAAAAACACTTTGCATATTCCACAACCTTACATTCTCATCATTCATTAACCTTCCCTGGCCTCCCACAATATATACTCAATTCCTCTCCTATGCAACCATTCCCTTTAATTGTTTCTTTAATTTAATTATCCGCACCATCTATATATGCTATATTTATTTATTCTTTCTACCTAAAGGATCTATATATATATTAATTATCTCTCTTTCATCCTACCTAAAATCACATTATAATAATTAATATGATTAACTAATCATATCGTGTAATTAGTCAAACACGCCCAATTCAACATTCATGCTAACCTCGATTAAACAAATCAAATTAATTATTACTTCCATATACTTGTATTCCGAGCTCAATCCATATCATTTTTTTCTCTCACCGGACCTGCCGCCACTATATAAATTATTTCACAAATTCCATTTTGAAAGGAGTTAAGTTGTGTAATTAAAGAGCTCTGTCCATATCATCTCCACCTATTTCGTGCTAAATACATGAACTGATGATATTGCGTCAATTCAATTCACTTTTATCATCAGGTTCAATAAATCTCAGCTTAACAAAATTTCACATTAGTTCAAAGGCATTTCATATTACATCAATGTATTTAATAGTTAATATGTGTTAAGATCAGAAGTGGTCAATGAAGTTTTTGTAAATGCAATTATTTCTGAACACCAAATGAGTTAAACAAAATAAAAAGATCCATGTTTGGTCTATTGGGCCATCAAGTTATATGAACACATGCAGAACTTAGTATAAGGTAAATCTCAAAAAGGTCATGTGTTGATCTTAGAAGATTTTATATTGTTGGATTAGAGATTTGTTTAAAGCTTTTGGGTAAATGCTCAATAAGTTTTAATAAAAGTTTAGATGATTGAGATAGCATATATTTTTAGTCTAATGAATTGAAAAGTCCATGTTTGAAATGCTCACAAGATTAAAATATTTTTAAAATTAAAGACCGAGGCATAAAAGAAAATAATTGTTCACATGCTCTTTGTTGTGATATCTTGTATTCTTGTCAGGAAAATCAAGGTTAGAAAAGTCAAAAGGAAAAGTATTAAAAGGTGTGGCTTCTTCTGATATTGGATAATGTGTAAGTATTTATGGTATTCTTTTTATCTAATCTATCTAATAAAAAAAAAAAAGAGGATTTGCCTTTTTATATAATAGGTGTAGCTACTGTCTTTCTAAACTCATTCCTACCTACTTGAGTTATAAAAAAAAAATGGAAAGAAACATTTACTCTCCTAAAGATTCATCTTCTCTCTCAGTCATACCTACAATGTGTTGAAGCATTAAATACATGGAGGTCGTTGAAGATTTCTTTTGAGCAAAGCCTCTCAACGGCTATATCTGTGAATAGCTATTTATTGGAGCATTAAAGAAGGTCTCACCACTGAATTGAATGGAAGTTGAGAAAGCAAGAGAAAGATAAAAACACTGAGGGCATGTTTGGTAAGGATACCAAACAGTACAATCATGGTGTTTTACGATTCTCAAAAAAATTTTACATCATATTTTATACATATCAAACACATTTTTTTATCATACTTTTTTCTCTCCTAATTTTTCTCTCTATCTCTTTCCTCACTTTTCTCTAGAGTACTTTCTTTTATTCTACAGTACTCTCTTTACAGTACTTTACATCTGTGCATTTATATCAAGTGTACCCTAAGTGTTTTGAGTCTTTTTTTATTCTTGGTTGCTGCATGGTGAATAGGTCTGAGAGGTTCTAAGGATAAAAGTCAAAGTGTGGTTGATCCTTGATATTGGTTTCAAGGTTGTGAGAACTCTTAGGTTTATTCATATGGTCAAGTTTATTCTTGGTTGCTGCATGGTGAATAGGTTTGAGAGGTTCTAAGGATAAAAGCCAAAGTGTAGTTGATTATTGATAGTGGTTTTAAGGTTATGAGAACTTTCAAGTTTATTCATCTGGTCAGGTTCATTGTATAATATCTCTAAGTGTAAAAGCTTTTGTGCGCCTTTGGTTAGAGTTACTTATTTGTATGTTCTTAACTGCTTTATCTATAATCCTCTAACTAGTTGGTTAGAAGAAGAAGAGAGGACGTAAGTTTCAAGGAAACTTGAGACTAGACCTGCTCATGGGTTGGGTAGCCCATGAGACTACCCAAGCCTAAGTCTATGGGTCAACTACCCAATATATTAAGAATTGGGTATGAATAATATTTGGACCTTACCCATCAAATACTCATTTTATTAAAAATACTTGGGCCAAAACTTGGGTAGTACTTAGGCCCTACCCATCACTTATCACCATTCATTACCTACCACCACTATCCACCACCACCGCCACCCACCACCAACACCATGCACCACCCACCGCCACCACCACGAACCACCCACATGGACCACCGTCACCACGCACAACCACCACCACCGCCACTATGGACCACCGCCAACTGCCACCAAAAACCACCCACCATGCACCATCGCCACCGCCACCGCCACCGCCACCGCCACCGCCATGAACCACCCACCATTCTTACTATATTAATATAATTACGTTAGAATATTATCTCTAAAAAATTGTCCTTATATTTTTTAGAATGAATAGAGATATCTTCTCTTACAATTCTTACTTTCGAACTTCAATTTTTGTTGTTGAAGATATTGGTTAAATATCTTCAAATTTACACCGTTAAAATAATCCGCAAGTATTGAATTTATATCATAACACTTTTCTAGCTTTTAATCATGACAACGGTACTTTTTTTTTTTTTTTCTTTTTTGAGGAACAGCAATACTTACAGTTTTTTCATGAACTACAATATTATTTTAGGAATTGCTTCAATGAATTCACGCAGTGGGTCTTGGTGCCCCTATGATCACCCACTTCAGAGGGCCATTCATGAACATGATTCAAAATATATTCTGCGAAAAAAAAAAAAATTGTAGGTTCACATAACATACCAATTCAAAATGGGCTAAGCCCGCACTTAGCTCATGGGCTTGGATAAATACCTGACTTATTATAATGGGTAGTAAAACATGTAGGCTTAGGCTCGTGTCCAAGCCATATATGTCAAGCCATGGGCTTAAGCCCAAACCTGATCCGGCCCGATCCATGAACAGGTCTACTTGAGACTGACTGAAAATTTATTGTCTGATTCTACTTCCTTACTTTTTCTTTTTTTTTTCTAACAAGAACTAGAGCTTTGAAAGAACTTAATATGTTTTGAAACAAAAATCACAAGATTTTCAAGATATAAATTATCCCCACTACTCAATTCAACCTCCCTTGATAGTATTTCTAACTTTCAATATGTATGCTATATATTTTAAATGTATAATTTAGTAAAAAATAATATAGATATTACTATATTCTCTTCCATTGGTTAATTGAATTAACTCTCTTATACTAAAATATTTAAAAATAAAAAAGAATATCAAATTTTATACTCATACTAACTAATTATATGTATGCGTATATATTAAAAAGAAGATACAGAAAAATAGAAATTAATAGGAGGCAACAACCAAACAATATTAAATTAGACAAGATTGTGGAGGAAAACTTTGGATTGGATTATGCAACTTTGAACGGAGGCGTGGAAGATTCGTATTATATCTAACAAAGCACTTAATATTCCTTTTTAGTGATTAAATAATATTTGTTTCATTCAAAAGCAAACGGATCATACAAAAGACAAAAACGGTGCATTCATGGATATAAGGAATTGGGATAATGGATTGTTGAGGAATGAGAGGGGTTCACATCCAAAATAACACAAGACACACCCTTTCTTTAATTTTTTATATATATGTTTCATGCATGTGGTAATTAATATGACCTTTTACCATTACAAACTCTTTTCTTTTTGTACTCTCAAATCTTTCAACTACATAAAATAAATTTACTTCACTATATAATATTTCATATACATAATATATTCATTTTTAAGGCTAAATTACTGTTTTAGTCTTCAACGTTTGCACCAAGTTTAATATTGGCCCTCAACGTTTTAAAAAGTTATTTTAGGTCCTCAACGTTTTTTTTTTGTCAAAATTGATCCTCCAGCATAACTCTGTCTGGTTTTTTTTTGTTAAATGTTGACGTGGAAGGCTTATGTGGCACACCCTCTCTCCTACGTGTCATATTTGGATGATATGACATCTTCTCTCACTCCAACTAAGCAAAACGACACCATTTTGCTGAGTTGGAGTGAGAGAGAAATGATGCAAAACTGCGTCGTTTTGCTGAATTGGAGTGAAAGAGGGTATCATATCATCCAAATATGACACGTAGGAGAGAGGGTGTGCCACATAAGCCTTCCACGTCAGCATTTAACAAAAAAATCAAACGGAGTTATGCTGGAGGACCAATTTTGACAAAAAAAAAACGTTGAGGACCTAAAATAACTTTTTGAAACGTTGAGGACCAATATTAAACTTGGTGCAAAGGTTGAGGACTAAAACAGTAATTTGGCCTTAAAAATGAATATATTATGTATATGAAATATTATATAGTGAAGTAAATTTATTTTATGGAGTTGAAAGATTTGAGAGTACAAAAAGAAAAGAGTTTGTAATGGTAAAAGGTCATATTAATTACCACATGCATGAAACATATATATAAAAAATTAAAGAAAGGGTGTGTCTTTGCATCATGTTACTACATAATTACTAGTGCCTTTCATGGTATTACATTACTAACTTAAAAATAACAAAATAATTATTTTTAGTGGGAGAGGGTGAAACTAAGATAAAATTATATTTCAGTCTCATGAGATATTTTTAAATTACAATTTTTTTCATTTTAAAAAATTACATTCTTCTATTTGACTAAAACACTCTTATATTTATTATTTATATCTATATTTAATATGGCTCATGACTTTTTTTGTGAGTCACAAAATAACCTATTTTATGATTAAGAAAATAAAAAAAAATGATAGGACGAGGATGAGAGAATGAGAAAGTAGATATAATGATAAGCATGTATTAGAAAAGTGATAAAGTAAATAACTTTTTATTATTTAATTTGTTATTTTAAAATATATGAAATAAGTCCGAATTAATCAAGGCAAAACTTTTTCAGTAAGAAAATATGAAATAAGGAGAAATTAAAAGTGGGGATAATTGATAGTTATTAGAAGAATGAACAAGGAAATAATTAATTTTGTGTTATTTAATTTATAATTTTTAAATATAATCATTAGTATTTTATATTTTTATACCTCTAGTAATTAAATATGTATTCAACTAATATGAAAAATTATCATTTTAAAAATTTAAAGTAAACGATATTATATATTCTTAACTCAACATAAATAATATGAAAAAAAATATTTTTTAATAATAAATTAGAATTATTTTAGAAAAGTAATAATGTTATTAAGGGTATCTTAATAAGAAATGATGAAATTATAGGTTTTAAAATCTGTTTAATAAGGGAAAGTGTAAATTTTTAAAATAGAGAGGGGAAAGTAAAATTGGACATGTTTTAAAGAAAGAGAGTTTAATTTACTATAAAACTAAATCATTTTTTTCTTAGCTAACCTTCTTTTAAAGAGTTTTTCCAGGAAAAACAAGGATTGTAATAGTACTAATTAATTAAAGCGGGAGAAGCATTCAATTAATTAAACGTGAAACTGTAGCTGCTTCGAGCAATTGGCAATTGGGTTTGAGAGACGTAGCTACCATAATCCATAACACTTTTGTCATAACTCTCCAAATTAAATGGGAAAAACATAGACACCTACTTAACGAGAGGGGATCCTATGCTGCCCAGCATAGAAAAGCAAGGAGAGAGAGTGACACATAAATGGATCCCACACATAATGGGGTCCACATGTGGGACACACTTATGTGTCACTCTCTCTCCTTGCTTTTCTATGCTGGGCAGCATAGAATCCACTCTCCCTACTTAACTAACCTTTCATAAGAAATTACGAAAATGATGGAATATTCCTGAAACATTCCTTCCCCATTCATAATTTTTCGGAAAATGACTTGTCCCTCGTTTTAAATAATGCTACTTTAATCTTATTTTTAAGATTGATCAAATATAGCCACATATATAATAATTATATAAAACCTTATTCAATTATTTAATTATGGTTGAAACTTCGATTTGCCTCCTTTAATTAAGTTCCACTAGTTGGCAAAAATGCAAGTGATGAAGGACAAAGGAGATCGACAAATTAAAAACGATTTTCAGAATTATTTGGTCATTTAAAGCTGTTCCACAGGACTTTTCATTAATAAATGTTCAAAGATTGTCTTATTCTCTTGCAATTTCCACATTATTAACCAATAATATCTCACTCCTTATTTGTTTAATTCATGCGCATACAACAAATATGCAAATTGCTCACACCAAGAATCTGTCGAGCATGGTTCTCGTGACTAGCATATGGGTATATATAGAATCTAACTCAATAATTTTTTTCTTAAAAAAATTAAGCTACATGTAATAATAAATATAATAGTAATTAATAATTGGAGTTTCTGATCATTCCGGGATGGCCAGTCCCAGCAAACAGCTGTGAGTCTGATTATAATAATAATTATTATTATTTTATAGATCAACTCCTAAGTATTGGGATCTTCTGTAATCTAATCTCTATTCAAAGGTCATAAAATTACTCTCAACGTAACATTTTATACTTTATCCTTTTGAAATACCTGATAGGGTGAGCCTTCATTGTTAATTGTAGCTTGAAATCAAGTATTATGATTTTGTAGTTTTGGAATACAAAAAGCGGTACTGAAGTTGAAATTAAGAAAAAAAAATTAAACTCAATGACATAAAATTTCTCAAACGCTTTTAAGTGAAGAAAAGAGGTTGTACTAATTAAGTTAAGGCTCTTGGCGCAGAACAATTATATTTAGCTCTGTGAATTTGCTTATTGGCTAATAATGTAATTATTACTATTATTTTAATGGTTTGATTATCTCAGCTGTTTAAAGATGGAGTCACAAGGGACACGAGGAAGAATGAATAATTGAACAGGTATTTGATGGTTTTTGTTTAATATATGGTATTATTAAAGAATGAATAATGCAGCGGTGGAATAGTATGTGTAAAAAACTGCTTGGATGGTTGTTAATGTTGCGTTTGTATGTTTGAAGAGAATAAGGATATATATTTGAGAGAATGATAAAAAAGGATGAATGTTTGACCAGGATTTACGGCTGTAGCTCTAGTACAAAATAAAAGTGGTCATGTGTGAAATTAATGTAGTTGTTATAAAATAAAGAAAGAAAAGTGGTATTGGGAATAAAGAAAGGGAGAAAAAAAGAGGTGTCATATCATGTGTGGGATGCATCCATGATTGATCTCAGTTTAATGCTACTGTCTATAAGACAACCAATGATACCCTTTCTCCTTCCCTTCCTTTCATACCCATTACTCTGCTCATTACCACATCATATTCATACATCTCTCTCTGATCTCAACCTTCTACATATATATATATATATATAATACTTTTGTACTAACCTCAACCTCAAGCCCCAATCATTTAAACCTTACCATTTTGGTTACAAAACAATCTATCCTCTTTATGGAAAATCAACACCAACCCATGAATTCCAGGTTCAAACGTATCTGCGTCTTCTGTGGTAGTAGTCCTGGAAAGAACCCCAGTTACCAGCTCGCTGCTATTCAGCTCGCCAAACAACTGGTATATATTCATAACGCTGGATCATACTTTAATTTCCCCCTTAATAATCCACTCTTTCTCTTTCTCTTTTCCCTTCAATCAAACCAATTATTCTGTGTTATGCTATTTAATTTGACCCCAGCTTCTAATTTGGTTGACACATAATCCAAGGGATTAATTGAATGAATGATGAATTGAAGAAGCAATGATAGTTCTGAATTCTGATGAGCTTAATTAAATGAAAATATAATGCAGGTAGAAAGGAACATTGACTTGGTGTATGGAGGAGGAAGCATTGGATTGATGGGTTCAATATCACAAGCCGTATATGATGGGGGTCGCCATGTATTGGGGTAACTCTAACTCATCATCTCACACCCTCCCTCTGTGTTTAGTTTTCAGTGAGTTGAAGTAATTATTAATTAGTAATATGGGTATGCCCTGTTCCATTTATTTTTTGCAGAGTGATTCCCAAGACACTTATGCCAAGAGAGGTAATTAATTAGTTGAATTAATCCCTTTATTGTTGAATGAAAAAAGAAAAGAAATTGATGAGAAAGGGTTGGTTTGGTGAGTTCAGATAACCGGAGAGACAGTAGGAGAGGTACGAGCTGTATCCGGGATGCATCAACGCAAAGCCGAAATGGCTCGACAAGCTGATGCTTTCATTGCCTTGCCAGGTGGATATGGCACCCTGGAAGAACTATTAGAAGTTATTACCTGGGCTCAACTCGGAATCCATGATAAACCCGTAAGAATAAGTTTCCCTTCAAATTAAGCAACATATATATATATATATATATATATATTGAATGAAATGATTCATTAGGAGAAAATGATGGAGTGCAGGTAGGTTTGCTGAACGTAGATGGCTACTATAACTCACTTCTATCATTCATAGACAAGGCAGTGGACGAAGGGTTCATAACACCCGCTGCCCGTCACATTATTGTGTCTGCCCAAACTGCCCAAGACCTCATGTCCAAGCTTGAGGTACTTACAACTTACAATACAATTCTCCCCTCCTTAGCTTGTTGCTTTCATGTGTATGTGTAGAGAGTAGAGAGTAGAGAGTAGAGAGGAGGTATTAATTCTCAAACTAACTCAGAATGAATGATTTGTCATGTCATGGTATGTTTGAGCAGGAATACACAGCCCAGCACTGTGGGGTGGCCCCTAAGCTAAGTTGGGAGATGGAGCAACAGTTGGTTCACACCGCCAAGTCAGACATCTCACGTTGACCATTCTCACCCTCTCTAAATTTTAACACTACACACATCTCTACCTTTCTACTCTCCCCCACAGTTCTTTTTTGTTTACCTGTGGATTAATTCTTCCTTTCCCATTCCTATAACTCTAACTATATTTGTAATTCCTTTTCTTTTCCTTTATCCTTTACTTAACTTCAACAAAAAACAAAATTGTGGTTGATTGTGTGTATTAGTATCTGAATATTCATCATCCATCCAAGTGTGGGACTAGCAATTTTCTATGATGTCGGTGATGACATTTAATTTCTAATTGATTAATTACATGATTTTAATGAATGCATATATATATGACTTGTTGGATACAGCTAGCTTTCAATTAATTAAAAAGAGATTGATATGGATGGGCATTGGGCAACGGTAGCTGATGATTGGTGGCGCTACCTTTTCTAATTAACTAAATTCCATTACACACTTATCATATACACAGGATGCACCACCCTCACTCACCTTTGCCTTCACTCACTAAGAAGTCAGAACCATAGATATATATAGAGATCAGCAAGGCACAATTCTAAGTTTTACTCACTTGCCAAATATTGTTCCTCCAACTTAATTGTTATATATAATATGTAAACTGAACTTGTTCAAATGCAGATGTGTGTAATGTAAACATTAAGGGCGCGTTTGGAATATAAGACGTTTAACCAAAAGTAGAAAATGATGGGAGTAGATGGTACTTGTTTGTTTTTGTTAATTTTTGAAGTCACAATGATTGCTATTGGGGGAACCGAAGCAGTCTTTAAAAAGATTCAAGTTGTTGTGATACACAATTATTAGAACTTAATAATCAATCATCTAATAAGAATTTGGGCTTTGCTAATGACAGTTGTTAATGATTTATTTTAATCAATAAACAAATTTATAAAATTAACAACAATAACAATTAAAGTCTTTTTTTTATTAGGTGGGATCAGCTATATGAATTAAGCAACGTCAACATATTTTTTATTTTTATTAATTTTTTATCAAGTTTGAGATAATAAAATTTTCTTTCAATCAATTAAATAAAATTTTAACAAATAATTATTATAAACCTAATTATAATTTCAAACAGTTAACAAATCAATAATGACATGTTTGGTTGGGTGTGAGTATAGGTGAGGTGAATGGGAAAGGAAGGAAATTAGAAACTTTCTTCATGAGAGATGAGTAAGGTTGCTTGTACGTGAGGAGGGAAGTGGTGAGGTGAGGTTTAAAGACCAAAATGCCCTTAAAAAATTTGTGACTTTTAAAAAAGTAAGGACAAAAAATGAATTTCATACTTTTATCTTCCATTTCCCTATCTTCTTCCTACTATACCAAACAATATTACTTTTACGGGTGTCTTTGGTTAGTGGGGTGAAGAATGTAATGGGAATGAAAAATGTAATGAGATTGCATGATGGAACAAAAAAAGTAATATGAAAGTGATGTGATGTGAATGGAATAACCATTTTACCCTTATATTAAAAGTGAGAATGAAATAAAATGAGTAAAAAAGTAAGGGCAAAAAAATAATTTCATCACATTACAAAAAATAAAGTGTGTTTGGTTGAAAGGATGTAAAGGGATTACGTCTAGGATTGCATCGACCAAACATTCAACCAAACGTGCCCTACATTCCACTTTCATTTTCATGCATACCAAACATACTTTTTATCATTTATTTTTATTTTCACTTTTCACTAAAATACTCATCTAATACCAAACGCTAAATAAGGAGTTGCTTTGTTTCGTGCGAGAAAAATAATTAGTGTAAAGGAGTTTGACAAGTTTATTGGTAGAGCTCTTCAGTTAACTTCTCAAGAAGTAAAGTTTTTGTGTTTATATCTCTTTTTTTTTAATAAAAATTTAAATTAAAAAATAAGAGAGATAAAAGAATGAGTATGTACACAATTTGGTCTTTGAAAAATTTTGCTATTGACAATTTGGTCCTTAAAAGATTTGGGTTACCCAAGTTGATCATTGAACGATTTTCTATTGTATAATTTGGTCCTTCCGTCATACCCAGTTAAATCTTATTAACGAAATTGATGATGTGACTCGTTAAGTGCTGACGTGAACTTAGATACATGGTAACACAAATTTAAAGTGTACTAATAAATCCCTAAAAAATATTAAATACTACACAAAATAATCTTTAAACTATGTTTAGGATGTATAAGTTAGTCCCTAAAAATATTATTACATATAACTAACAAGCCCCGAAACAAAGAGAAAGAAAATGAGAAGTACCTTTTGACTCTTGTAGTAATAACGCAAAAGAGGTGTAGGGGTTTTAGGGGCTTGTTATCCCCGTCATCTTCATCATCTTTTTCTACCTCCCTTCGTAGTTCAATCAATGCATCATCCTTGAACACATTTACAACACTCATACACTTTTTTGCCATTGCTACAAGAGTCAAAAGGTACTTCTCATTCTCTTTGTTTTAGGGCTTGTTAGTTATATGTAGTAATACTTCGGACTAACTTGTATATGGGAAACATAATTTATTATTGAATATTTTTAGAGATTTATTAGTGCACTTAAAATTTATGTTGCTATGTATACAAATCTGCATCAACACTTAACGAGTTACATATATATTTAACAAGTCACATCAATAATTCTATTAATAAGATTTAACTAAATATGACAGAAATACCAAATTTTACAACAGAAAAATCTTTGGAGGAGTTCCGTTAACAAGATTGAATTTTTTAAAATGTTTTCAACACACAAGTGGCAGCATTTAGGTGAATAATTGAAGGGTGCAAAGTTCAAAAGGACACCTGTCCTTGACCGTACTGAGTGGGGAACGTGTAGAAGAGAAAAGAGAAAGTAATGGCGGAGGGGAGAGTGGGGTGGGCCTACCTACATTATGAATCATGAGGTAGTGATGTGGCGTAGATAAAAGGCCTAGGGACAATGAACCGGTGTCTCGTGGGGGTTCACGTGGCTTTGGCATTTTGCTAATACCACTTTACATCTTACAAATACAACTTCACTCTCATTCCCTATTCTCATTAAGAGAACGAGACACTCCTCGCTACTTGTTGTGTAGTATCACTTTTCCCTTTTCTGCTGGTCAAAAGAGACAATGATAAATTCCATTCTAAATAACGTTTAATCTTCAATTATAGCAACCTTAATGTCCCACCAATAAGGTTATTTGCTATGAATCAGTGTGTACGTAGCTTTTTCTAATTTTACATGCTTTATTAATTGGATTTGGCTTCCCCTCTTCGTTTTTTTTTTCACATTTTAATTTTGAGAAAGGAATACATTGACTTATTCACATTTTACTCCACATTTTAAACCTGAGGGATATTATATGTCAGTGAACATTTGTGTGAATGTGTCACACACTTGACTCTTTCTTAATCCTTATCCTAAACAGCTTTACCTCGCCTTCTCCCACATATCATAATCACATCCTTGTTTTTCTTTACGCTTAATATTATTTAAATCATAAATTTACTTAATGCAATGTGAATCGATGAATAAAAAATAAAGCAAGACTACGCCTCCAGATCATGAAAGCAAAACGTGATTGAAAATGTAGATCACCATTCACCAGGTGCTCTTATAGAGAAGTCGAATTTTACTTCCTTCCTCCAACCCTACACCCACACGGAGAAATATAAATAAAATAAAGAGGAGCCTTATCCTCGGGTTCGTTAAAAATTAATCATTCATAAAGTGCAAGGTAATTATATATCATAGCATAGCATAATCTTCTTTTAGAAAAAGAATTAAGATATATTCTAAAAACTAGTAGTACCAGTACAATAATAATAATATATAGCTCAAAGGTGATGAGCTGACAATGCCAAATCGAACTTTCCCGTCACAAACGTTATATCTTACAATACAATCAAACATATTGGCACGAACACATTAGTTTCCCCCACAATTTTCATCAGCTACATGAAACACAAAAATGTGGTTGACACTGGTACTGAAACATCTAGTTTAGGATTTGGGTGGGTTTAAGTAAAGGATTGAACTGCTGAAGATGTAGTGACTAAACTTGACAAGAGGCCTACGACAAGGGCAGTGTTATATGTGCTCGGTTCGGCCTGCATGGAATTGTTCCTGGAGTCAATATAAGTATCATTTAAGAAGGGTCCACCAACAAGTGCTCCAGTGGCTTCGTTGGGATTAGGATCGGATGAGTCGAGATATTGGAAGCCATCTTTGCAACCAGGGTTTTCATCAGCTGGAATTGAAGCTCCCCTATGATGCACAAATTCTGGGAATTTATCCCCATATCCCACAAGATAACTCATATGCATAGGATTCTTACCCAGCACATAATCAGCCTGTAACAATAAAGACACATTTTACAATTTGGACTTCTGGCAGATAGAATATTTGACATTCTGTGTGATAAAGGTCAGGTACCTGAGATTTGGCAAAGTTCCGAAGATCTTCAGGGCTGAAAGAATCTGAATCACAATGTAGTTTGTCAGTGTCCGAAGTAACCATATAGTCACTGTAAAGTGTAGCTAAGAATGCAGAAGCAACAGGTTGCTGCAGTGAGTTCCATTCGCTGACCCATATAAGACCATCTGTACAATGTATTCAAGAAAAATAACTAATTAATGAACAGACGACAGTAGAAATATCATCATTAAAATGAGATTTCATATTAATCATTATCAATATGTTTATCCAGGAACACTGATTATCAGAGTGACAAGTAATGCTAACATGTCAGCAAGTTAATAATTTGCTATCTGCCTATAATTCAGCAGTTCTGCTAATTATTATCTTTCCTCAACATAGACTGTGTGAAAATCGAACCTTGACCAGTTATTCCATCCTCAAAGTACCATTTATCATATTGAATTTCAGTACTTGAACAACATTTATTTAATGTGTAAAGAATGGAACATAGTGGGAGAAAGCAAACAAGAATTTGATGTGAGTAGGAAGTCATAGTTTTCAAGGAGAACATTACTATCAGATCTGCTTTTTGTGGCTGTTGGAGAATCTGGAAGGAGGCCACACATTACAGCCTCCGCTGTTTTCCTGTAATTCTGAAGACCAGAATCATACGAACTGGAAATGTCATTGGCCTTAAAGAAGCTTAATCTGGATAACAAAACCTGCACCAAGAAAACATAAGTACTAATGATAAACAGAAGAATGGAGCCATCTCCACTGCCATAACAAGAAGAATCATTCAACGTGAAAGACTTCCAAGTTCCAATTTAGCTAAACCCTGTCAAGAAGACAGCATCTTAAGCCACTAGATTCATTTAATCTTGTTTATGTCCCAGTATGGAATCTGAAATGCGTGGGTCGCATTTTCAAAGTCCATTTTCAAATGTAGCCTTCACGCCAATCAGGATGATCTCTTGTTACTAAAATATTCATGCTACAAAATGGAAAAAAGATTGAGTATTAAAAGACCAAGCTACCTGAGTTCCAGCAAGCTTGTTATCCCAACTAAACCAGGTTGGATTTCCCCAATCAGCATAGTCTTCTCCATTTTGGCCAGTCACATACCGAAGATAAGAGTCATCATTTGTAGCATGATAGAGCCAGCTAGCTGCCCATAAGAGCTCATCACCATATCCTGTTGAGTTATAATACGTCTGGACTTCAGGGATACTGTCACTATAGTATCCCCTGTATTTTTCCGCAAAATTAAACAACTGCTTTGCATGCTTGAGGAGACTGCTTGAATATGTAGAACTAGTCTTCTTAAAGACCAAAGATGCTGCAGCCATAGCTGCTGCAGTTTCTGCAGCAACGTCTGTTCCAGGACTAGTACTGTTGACCTGTGCAAGTGGCCGTTCCTCAGTCATGTCTTCAGGTCTATCCCAACATTTATGATCTGCTACAGGGTCGCCTACCTGCCCAATGATAAAATTTTAAAATGAAAATGTTCAGAACATGTTATCTTATATTAATGAAAGCCTGCTTGGTAATGGGCAAGAAAGTCCTACTAATATCAAAAGAGAAAGGCTGAAAGCAACAGAGCACTAAGAATAATTCATATTATCACTATCTATTGATCTGTGTCCTACAAAATAACTATCATGTGTAAATACAATGAAGTCTGGAAAGCACGATTGAAGGAGATAGAAAGAAAAGAGAAAATGACTAAATTCCCAATAAGAATGGCACTGTTAATACGATACTTTATCTAACCTCATGGAGAGCGATGGCATTAATACAAAAAATTACATAATGTAACAGTAACTATATAAGACTATCCAAGAATCATGGAGTATATGAAATTTATGCATTCACATTAGCTAACTTGCAAGTAAAGCACGCATGAAATGGAAGCTGAAAACTACAGAAACCTGAACGTAAAGCACATTCTCAGAAGGATGAGCATTGATGAGATAGTCAGTGATCCACTTGAGCGATTCTTGAGCAGGTTTCAACTGGTCAACTTTCTCCATATGACTTCCATATTCCAAGATGGCCCATGATAACACTGTGGCAGTAAAAGCCATTGGAAAACCAAACTTCATGTGATCTCCGGCATCGTACATACCTTTCGATAAATCCAATTTTGCTTGGCTTCCATCTTTGAGAGCCGAATCCCCTCTCCAAGATATTTTGTTGTCGACCAACTTACCAGCTGCAATAAGGATATGTGATATTATGCTTAACTAAACCAACAAGATTAATAGAAAATTGAAATTAAGGAATGTAAGCATTCGGTAGGTAGCAATAGCATACCATAACTGAAATAGTTGAGGAAATTAAAAAAAGCAAACCATTCTATTCTAAGGAACTCAAATTATTCATATTTTAAAAATATATTTTACTCTTGGAGATTTAATTATTAAAGCCAACAAATCTGAGACCGTGAATAAAAAATAGAAGACATAATAAAAGGGTGAATGAATGTAATGTAATGTAAGAAACATCCCGGAAAAAAATAATGGAGATGCAAGTATTTAAGAAAATACACTCATACTGGGAATGGGAAGTGGGAACAAAATGAAAAGCTCATCTAATTCCAGATCCCGTATGTGGCAAACGTCGAAAAAATGAAACTTAAGTTTTAGGTGGAGTAGAACGAAGACAAGGCATAGAAACTCAAGTAGTATACAGAAACAAAAAAAACAGATAGATAAGAAACAGAAAATAGATTAATACATAATAATGTGAAATGCTTTTTAAGAAAGGAAAGAAGAACAAGAAATATTACATTTTTGTATATCGAAGAACTGCATTGCAAGTTTGAGAGCGGAAGCATAATCTTTGTCGGTGGCGCCTGACCCGTGGCCTTTGGAGTGGTTGTGGCCGAATTTGTTCACTGCCACATATACAATGGCACCGACGACGAGAGCGAGAACGAGAAACGCGAGACACCAGCCCCAACATCCTCCTCTGCCCCTCGACTTTCCAGCCATTTTAGAGAATGCGCTTTAATGAAGTTGGATCTATAATTCTATATCATCAAACTTGAAACCCAACACACTGTTCAGAAACAAGTGTCACTTCCAAAGTGCCCGTGCATTGCATTGCAATGTGCGAGAGAAATTTATTATTTATTTATGGTTACCTCAGACTGAAATGGAGAAAGACAGATCTAGATTCTGATATTGAGAATAGGTGGCTAGTGGATACCTTTAGAATACTGTTAAGAGACAGGGGAAACTTGAGATGGACGAAACAGAAATTGAGAAGCACCAACAAGACAAGAGTGAACGACCTGGATCTGGGTCAAATCAGCGAGCTCGTAACCCGACCCGAATGTATGCAAAAGCAGTGGAATGTGGAAACTGCAAATGGCGGGCTCCTCGCATTACGCCGACGAAGCAATACCTATACTTGTGGTATTTCAGTTGGGCCGGTAAGTTGAATGACTTAGATACCCCTGATGAAGATATGGAATTTTTAATGGAATGTGGAGGGCATACAAGTAAAAGAACGGAGTCAAGATTTGACGAATGTCTCCTTTGTCGGTGGGCTATTTATTGATTAGACCAGATCACCAGATACTGCCATTGCCTGCTGTGTACTGTGACCAGTTGTTGTGACTTGGACTTTTCAACGCAAACTAACACCGTTAATCCCTTCTCTTTTACTTTTTTAATATAAACAGTTTATGAAAATAGTTAAAAATTGTATTCTTTAAAAATAGAATTTCTTAATTTAATCTTTAAAATATTTTTTTTTTTATTTTTTTATTTTTTAAATTGAAATAGTCCTCCTACAAAATATTTGTGACTGATTAATAATTACGTAAAATTTTTGGTGTATTTGATAGTATGGGTGTTCAAAGTATATGCACGTGAACTAAATCAAATTAAACTAAACAAAAATTGATTAACATTCAGTTAGATTTGTTTTGATATATTAAAAATTTGAACTAAAATATATATATATATATTAAATATATATCAAAAGTTAAAATTTAATTTTAGAAGATAATATTACATTTGTCTATTTAAAAATATGACTTAAAACTAATGTGATTTTATAATTATTTATACTAAATTTAAAAGAATAATGTAATTATTATTTATTTTGTAATGTTATTTTATCATGAATTAGCTAAAATCTTTTAAATAGAGTAAAATCCTTCAAACCATTTGCTAAACACCTATTTGGTAGACGAAATTGGGAGAAGAGAAGTTTGGAAGTAAAAAAATTGAAAGAAAAATTAGGTTCTCTTGATAAGGGAAAGGAAAGTTATCGTATGTTTGTTTAGTGGAATGTTGGAAGGAATGTGAATGAGGACGTGATGTAAATTAAATAAAAATTGATAAAATAATTATTTTATCCTTCATATTAAAAGTGAAAATAAAATAAAAATAAATAAATAAATAAGAAAAAAACATAATTTAATCATATTGCAAAAAGCAAAATTTTTTAGTATGCAAAATGTTAACAAAAATTACTTCCAACATTACGTCATAAATTCTTATTAGCAAACGCACCTTTAGTTTCCATCCATTAGGGTGAGAATTTAATTATTTAATTATATGGAAGTTGTATTTCTTTTTTGATAATTTTGCCCTAAAAAAATTACCAAATTTCACATGTACCAAGGTCAATAGACAAACACATAGAGATTTTTAAGCCAAAGAAAAAAAATTGACTTTTCAACATTTTTACCTTCCATCAAACAAGATTAATTTTATAATATAATTACATTTTCTCACTTATTTTTTTGTTCTATTTTTCATTTTAATTCCTACCAAAACATATTTTACGCTATCAAACGTGACCTTTGATTTTGTGTAAGACAAAATATATTTTATTAAAGAAATCTAGAAAGTAAAAATGAAAATAAAACAAAATTATTTTAAAAATATATCTTTTAGGATTAAACAATAATTTTTCTCCTATGAAATTATTTTTCCTCTTAAAAAAAGATAATTAAACACGTTGTCGCAAGCTCTTTTCCGTATCTATGAGAGTCATTATGTGAATAATGTGATAGGTAAGCTAATTTTTTCGTTTGGTCTTTGTAGCGAAAGATAAGGCTGTTTTGTGTTGTGGTACAAGCGACATCAAATTTGTGGAATCAATTTAAGAAGAAGAGATGATGTATGAATTGATATCGGGCAGAGGGGTTTAAGTGATTATGAAGAGAAGAAAGAAATCCAAAAATTAAATTAATTTGGGGGTTCATCAGTCTTTGATTTGTTTATACAAGATTGCATAAATTGAATGACAATTTACCCAAGAAGAAAAGCACAGAGAAGGGTTTGTGGATTTTTCATTTACGTATAACAACTATTTATTAGCAGAGACATGACGGCTGACTTACCCACATAAATATAATTAAGAAGCAGAAGCAGAGGAGGGAATGAGCAACATTGGCCATTGCCATTATTCTATATATGAATATGATAATGATGTTGGATGCTACCTCCCACTTCCCATAAGATGGAATGGATATATCACTCATATCATGTTTTACGGAAACGTAGAATCCAAGCTAAGCCTTACTTAATTTCTGTCTCTAGGAAGTAGGAACCCACCTCTGACTCTAATACCTTGTTTGGTAGGATGAAAATTAGGAGGGGTGAATGATCTTACCACTCATGAGCTTGTTTGGTATATGGTGAGGCTTCTTCCATGGTGAGTTAAGTTCCATCATAGGAGGGGAGGTAGGTGTCATGGGTGAGGAGAGGGAAGTTGTGGTGAGGTGAGGTGAATTGAGGTTTAAAGACCAAAATGCCCTTAAAAAATTTGTGGTTCTTAAAAATGTAAGGGCAAAAAAGGTATTTCATACTTTTATATTCTATTTCCCTATCTTCTTCCCACCATACCAAACAAATTACTTTTATATTCTACTTCCATTTCCCTGTATACCAAACATACTTTTTATCACTTACTTCCATTTCCATTTCCACTTCCACTTCCACTTTCCACTAAAATACTCACCGGATACCAAACGACACCTAAGACTCAGACTGAGACATCCATTCCCCACTCCCCTAGCTAAAGAGGATCAAATAAAGTACAAAATGTGTAAAGTGTGAAGTGCATTATCCAGACTATTAAATAAAATTCGAGATTCGTGTCCATACTATAACAGTTTCATCCAACAGTTCATGTTGTACACTTTATACACTTTACCGGATCTGTACTTTAGCAGATCCAGATCCCCTAGCTCCCTTCCTCTACGTTTCTTTATCCTTTTATTATCTCCTTTTAGTTATAGGGAATCCTTTTTGCCTTCTCAAATCTATTTCCACCTTTATCACATGAACATATCCTCCTTTTTTCGCCGCTGCCTTTTGCTTTTCTCAACACTGAAATAGATTTCCCAATGCCACATCTCTTTTCAACAATTAAGGACATATATCATTGAGACTTGAGATTATCAATATTATAAAATGTCAATGCATTTTATTTAATGAGGCTGTGACCATGGTTCATACGTAATGTTATTAAGGAGATCGAAGAAAATTACATGAAACGGAGTGGAAGTAAAAGAGGGAGGTTGCTTTATTTGTTAAACTCCCTCCCGTAATTCCATTTCCACCTATTTATATTTTATACTTTGCTTCTTGCCTCTAACCCATTACCATTAGATTCTCCCTCGACATTGCTTCTTTTCTACTTTCTACTTTCTTCACATTTTAACCACTAACTATCTCACCTCACTCTGACGTTTTTGGTCTTACTCATTTCTTGTGTTGAAATATCGTCATCAAGTTTAGTTCAAATAAAATCAGTTTTCCACTTGTGCTCACTCCATCACTAAAATGATAATTTTTGTATTGACAAATAATATTTATATATATATTTTACTTTTTAGTTTAAAAGACTCATATAATAAATATTTAAATTTAAATATTAATGGAGAATATATAAATTATATGACATATGTACATGATAATTTCTCTAAATTATATTTGTAGAAAAGACCGAATGGGAGATGAGTGTTTGAACGGTGATTGATGAGCAATGTTCACGAGACGCTGAAGCTCATTCAGTACACACTGACATTTCCCTTGTTTGTGTAATAGTAATACGGAGCAAATCCAGGGTTTAAACGCAAAGAAATACCATAACGGAAAAAACTTAGGTTATTTCCTTATGTTCATTACATCCAATTCCATCAATCATATATTGTATTTACACTCTCTCTTCTATTATTGGTTATATAAAATGCGATCTTCTATATTCTCTCTCTACTGTGATTGGTCATTTAAATACTTTTTGCCACGTGTCATATTTATATTAGAGAACTGGATGTAATGGACATAAAGAAATAGATCTAAGTTTTTTCCATAACATAACCCCACCCAAACAAATCCCAAGGAAGGCAACGTTGTAAAGCGCCGTTTAAAACATACTCCTAGTAGTGCTCTTATACTGTTATTGACCTTCTATTCTATTCGTGCTCTCTTTCGCCGACAGCGCAACGCCTCCCCGTGCCATTTCGGCACCGTCAATTTTCCGGTACGCCGGCGATCTTCTAAACCTTCTTCAATCATTTACATTATCTTCTATGACGCTTTCAATACAACACATTTCGATTTTTTTTTCGTGCTTTTGTCTCTGGTTCCCTTTCAAGATAAACATATGGCACTAATTTCTAACTTCTCCTCTTCCTTCACTTTAATGCTATAATTTTGTTTGATTTTACCTTGTAAATACGTTTACTGCCTTCGTTCTACTATATGCATTAGTTTATTGTGTGTGAATTTGGATATTGATCTTCATTTTTTACTTGCCATTGCTTTGCCCTACTTCCAGGTTAATTGGTATTATGCATCTACATACATTACTTTTTTGGCTACTTATTCATATTTATTGAAATAAGGATTAATTCCATTAGGCTGCACTCGGTTTGAAAATTTGACTAAATCCAAAAATCATAAAAAATATTATAAACAATTTTCTATGATTAACTTCTATGTTTGCGCCTGTATGTAAATTTCCTAGGAAACCTAACACATTTTCTTCTACCTTGTTCTTTTTACTTATTCCTTTCTTTGAAAATGGACCAACTATTTGTGTACCTGGTTGTTTTTCATAAGCCTCTGTTAATGATGCACATTTTTTAAAATTCTGGTGAGCTATATTTGCATTACATGAATTTTTGCTGCCATATCATATATTTTCAGTTTCAGTTGTTTGCAAGTTTTTCTGTTTGGTTTAACTAGTTATCTTTAAATTCTATGTCAGGGTTACAAAATGATTGGGTCTTTCCTTACCAGGGCACTTGTGTATGTTTATACTATCCAAATCTCTCTTTTCATACGACTTTGAACATTTTAATTCTAATATTCAATGTTCAGTATAATTTACCCTTTATTGTGGTGGCAGGATGGTTTTTGGCTATGCTTATCCAGCCTATGAATGCTACAAAACAGTTGAAAAGAATAAACCAGAAATTGAATTACTTCTCTTCTGGTGCCAGTATTGGTATACTGCAGATCACTGTCTGTGCTAAAATAAATCTAGTTATCATTTTCCAGTGATAAATGTTATCTTTCTTTTCCCCTTATGGGTTGCAGGATTTTGGTTGCAGTTTTGACAGTAAGTGAGAGGATTGGTGATGCTTTCATTTCATGGTAGAGGAATCTATCTTGTATATGGGGATTGGGGATAGACCACTATATGCTTTCATTTTATTCCCAAAAAAGGGCTTTTGTATGCTTTCTAAACTTTTTTTTTTCTTTTCTTTTATAAGGGTTCCAATGTATAGTGAAGCTAAGTTGGTATTTTTTATATACCTGTGGTACCCTAAAACAAAGGTATAAAATCATTTACTGCTGTAGAATCTGTTACTTTTTCATTATTTGCAGTTGCATCCTTATGACATGATCTTAAAATTTAATCTACCTGTCTTAGGGAACAACTTATGTGTATGACTCCTTCTTCAGACCATATGTTGCAAAACATGAGACAGAAATTGATCGAAATTTGTTGGAACTAAGGACTAGGGCAGGAGATATGGCAGTTTTGTATTGGCAAAGAGCTGCTAGTTATGGCCAGACTAGAATGTACGACATTTTCCAGTATGTTGCTGCACAATCAACACCGTCTCCTAGCCCAGCTAAGGTAGTTTGTTATGTGTATGCTGCTGTTTTTGTGCTATTATATATATGAGGAATCACTTGACTGTGCTAGAACTTCACTGCAACATAACAAGATATAACTTTTAATGGCGGCTTTCTAATATTTGGACTGGAGATCTTCTGCTGCTTGCCCTGCTTTTTCCTGGTGTTGTTAGGAACTCAACATATTCTCTTGTGTATTGATAGGTACATGCAGGTATGCATGTTGGCACAAATGCTTGTGCCAACTCAGATACGTATATATATATATATAGCTGTGAAATGAGTAGCTAGTTGAACATTTTGAAAGTAAACGGTGTCACAAGGAGAAAATCTTTTTATCAGAAAAAGGGAAGAATTTCTGTATATTTATATTCTCTGAAAGCTGAGAAGCGGAATTCATTAAGTGACTAAATTCATTCTTTACGTTAATGTTTGATGTTCTAAAAATATTGTTGTGATTTTCCATGTCTTGTCTCATTTTTCCTTATCATTCTCCATTGCCTTACTCTCACATAAAAACCAAAATGATTCTTGAAATCACAGCAACGGCAGGCTGTGAAGGTGCGCCAACCTCCTCCAGCAACGGCAATAGAAGCACAAGTTGAGGGACCTCCATCTCCTGCCTCTAGCACATCTTCAAGTCAACAGCAAAAGGAGGTAGCAGAGGAGCTGGGTTCTACACAAATGCCTAAAGCAGCCTCCCCTGTAAGAGGTTCAAGCATCCTGAGGTCTAATTCTGTACCTGAAACCACCAGCAAATCTGCACCAACAGAGGCAAAGCCATTGCAGCCTGATGCAACGCCAGCTTTATCATCCTCTTCAGAAAATGAGAATGGGAACCCTCCACCAAAAGACACAGTAATGGAAGACAGCATAAGGGTTACGCATGGCAGGCTAAGGAAAACCCGATCTGCCGGAAACCGCTAGAAAATCAGTATTTCTCACTCAGTAATTTCAATGGAAGGATGGGCATCCAATTATTAATCTGTTTGTCCCCATTTTATTCCGTTTTTTGCTATATGGTGTCATGGCATGGACCCCCGGGGGCACCCTAAATGGAAATATGGATTCAGATACACTTCACAAGCCATATTTACATTGCTCCATTGTATATATAGTTTGGAATATCGTATGCACGGATTATGGGAATAGAATAGTGGAACCGTATGGTGGGCAAGATTTTCGAGCTATCTACTAACTTGGATAGGGTGGTTTTCAGCTATAGTCCCAGGGAAGCTAACGGCTGTGCGGCTTGCTAGGCGTAGCTGGCATTATAGTATTGGGGTTAAGGAATTGGATACCCCTCCTAGTTATCTTTTAAGTCTTATGGCTAGGGACAAAATTGGGTTTCCCTCTTGCCTAAGGGAGCCTGGTTAGTCTGTCTGTCTGTTTTCGTTTTGTTTTGTCTGTCTCGGGCCTTTGGCCCCGTTTCTCTACCAAAAAAAAAAAAAAAGAATAGTGGATTATCGTAGATTATTCTTCAATGCCGAAAGACAAATCTGTTTTAACAAACTATACTATAAATAATAACATTGTTTAATAATAAATAATTATTAGAAAATATATATTCAGGAAAATTTTGAAGATAACCAATTAAAAATCATATTTAATTGTGTTTGATTTCAATCATACGTATTTTAAATATATATTGAAAATATAAACAGTCATAAATTAAAATTTTGAATAAATTAAGTTTATTATGTTTAACAAAATAAATAATATTAGAATAAATGTCTAAAAATACACTTTCTAATAAATTATATTTTTAGTAAAGTGGGTGCATAACGGGTTGTAACGCATATAAATAGACAGCGGTTCCGTTATTGCAGTTTGCAAATGCAGGGAGTGTGTTATCCAGTGACATTTTATTTTACATAACAGTATAGAATGTGGATTACAACTACGTTCTATATCTGTAACTACTGCTATAGAAGGTAGAACAATCAAAGCTGCGATACTTGAATTTACATTTGATGTGATTCCCTCTACCTGTTGGCTTTGGCTTATCTCTGATCTGTTTATCTACATTGACTAGGCAGTACGCAAACATCCAGGTTCATGCTTTTCCTAACTAATATTTAGCTAGAAATCGCCTGTAGTAAATATGGAAAGGAAAGGAGGACAAAACACAACTAACAAAAGGCACATGGCCTTCGAGTAATTGGCAAAAGCTTAAAACCTCCCACAAAGTGACTTTTTGTCAAGTATATTTTAGTTGAGAATTCAGACCGTTAATCAATTAAGATATAATTTTGTTATAGTCAATTAACAGTCTAGATCATCGATTAAACTACATTCAAAATAAAAACAATACACCTCAGACTGTCATAAGAGCGTAGGAAGCGGTGAATTGGAATATGCCTTTTGTCCCGTTTCGGCTTTTTCTTTCTTTCTTTCTTTTTGGTTTCTCTCCTTGTCCTCAATAGCCCAGTAATTCGTTTTAAGTAATGCCTTTGCCCAGAAATAAGTGCTAATAGTTGCGGCCTTGCATATCTTATTGGGCTGGGCCACTTCACTTCTATATTCTCACTATTGGTTACACTATAAGTAAACCCAGCCCACCCCTCCCACACTTCATCTAACTCATTTCTCGCCCCTATTCAAATAATAATCAGTTAAAAAAAAATTAAAATAACAATAATGTATCGAAATTTGTCGGAAACCGCAAATAAATACTTACATAAGCGAGTATGATACATATTAATATACAACAAAGAGCCCTTATCGTCGATAAGTAGAAATATTTGTACACATAAAAGTATTGTCACTTTGTCTGAGAAAATATTCCATTGTAGAACGTCAATAATTAAAAAGCTTGAATTAAACTATATAGTTAAAGGAATTAATTGTTCTTTAATTAAGGTTAATTCCTAGTATGAGTATAGGAAATAAACAATTACTATATATTTTTTTAAAAAATGAACCAAGAAAGGCTCCCATATAGCATATAGTAATGCAAAGGATTAAATATATTTATATTATATTGGATAAAAGATATGAGAAATAGGGAAAGGAGATCCTGTTCTTTGTTGTCTCCTTTGAGTCCTTTCTGAATTCTGAGTCGTAGGTGATGCATATATATATATATATGATTGGTGACCTCCGCAATAAACAAAATTTGCTCTAATGAATCAGTTAATGATACGAAGAGATTCCAAGCAGAAGAAAACATGTCTTAAAATGATTAGGTATTATATTGAGCAATATTTTGATAGCAAGATAGCTAGCAATAGCCCAAGGTGTAGTTGGAAGAATAATCAATAATGTCTTGTCTATATATCTTGTAGTTTTTAAATGCAAGATTTTTGTGGTAGAAGGAAACAACAGATCAAAAAGATGGCATAGTAGTGTAGACAGTACACCTCATTCTTTTATTTAATTCTACTTAATTGTATATGGTTGGCCAAATCTCTGTCTGACTTTTAACTACTCTATCAATTTCATATATTCCATATCATATATATATATTGAGTTTGCCTCCACTAAATAATTAATTAAAAATGGATTGATCAACCGTTTGTCTTTGTAATTTGATTCGAGCATATGAAATTTTATGTAATATCTAAATGTGTTTAATTACTTATTTCTATATTAAAAAATATATATATATTAACCTTTGTTATATTACATATGTGTAAGTATCAAAAAGGGACACAAATGAAATGGGGGGACCCAGAAGATAGAAGTGTATGTGTTGTGTGTGAGTGTGAGTGGAATAGGGACAAGTGAGGCAAAAGTGGTACTGATAATGTGCACTAAATACGTTGGATGGTGCAAATTGGCATATGGTTGCTTATTCTTTCTCTGTGTTTTATATGACGTCTTCTTGGCTCTTATGCTTTGCCTTTTCCTTACTTTTAGAATCTCCACCTTCCCTCACATTTCTCCAACGTTATAACTTCACTTGCTCTTCCACTCAAACACTACTACCTCCTTTCCCCACTCTATATCTTCTTTCTCGGATCTTGAGTCACAGTTCTATCTTCTATTATATATATAGTGGCCTTATCAGATTAAAAAGGGATCAAATATTTGGGTTATTTTTTAATGGTTGCTCTGTGGAACGCTTTAATTTATAACATCCAAATCCAACCATACATTTTATAAAATGATATACGATCATACGACCAGCAACTCTTTCAAAGTTTCATTTTTTCATTTCATATATCCTGGTCAAGTGCCTATTTCTCCGCTGCTCACTTATTAATGAGTGCTGACATTTTCCAACCTCTTTCTTAATAAATAATCCATATTCAAAAACCAAAAACTTCCCCACATATTTCCAAACTCTCAAATTAAAGAATAAAATTACGTTGACCTTTCATATTATACATGTTAATTATATGGTATCAGTGAACATTAAAAACAATTTTCCCAAATTAAATGATCAGCAATCTCGTAGAGAATCAGATATAAATAAAACGAAAGGATCTAAAACTTCCACCATTGGTTATTAAGAAATTAACAGCTGTTGTAATTATATAAATCAATTATAATATTTGCTATCCTTTTTGGTGGCAGTGGCACATATATTTAATATATACTCCATCTGATTCACAATATTTACATGAGTGGAGAAATTTCAAAATTTCAAAATATCTGCTACTTTACAAAATTAAAATAGCATTAATTATTTTTTTACAATTTTATCCCTACTTATTCTCGTTTAAACTCTCCAAATTTAATGAACAAGTAATAAGTATCATTTGAAAATAGGAAAGAATAAATAAGGGTAATTTAGTCTTTTTATCTTATATTTTTCTAAGTTTAAAGTAAACTAATCATTTTCTTGGTTTGTGCACACCTACCAAACAGAGCAGATATTATGAACCGATGGAGTATTATTCTTCATCTTCAATATCTGTTTCATTGAAACTATCTGCTATTTTACAAAATCAAAAAAGTATTAATCAACTCTAAAACAATAAACCCCTACACAGTGTGATACACATATGCTAAGAAATTTGTGTTTTTAACTGTTACTTTTTTGGGATATAGATAGAGGAAGAGGAACGCCAATGGCCACAATTAACGAGACGACGTGGATTAATTAATATGTTAATTATAAATTGATACCGTGCTCCCAGATAGGAAAAAAAAAAGAGAGAAGAATGAAGATGCACGTAGGTTTTATATATGGTTAGCATTGAAGCAGTGGGGCACAGCATCCCAAGAATAGAGAAGCAGAAGATGAAGTGTGTAGATGAGTTGAGCCAGTCAATAATTTAAAAAAAAAAAAAAGAAAAAGGCAAGTTGAATGGGTGATTATTTGGGAGGATTAGTAAGGTGTCAAAGGTTATAAGGGAGTGTTAGTTGAAGGAGAGATAGAGATAAGTGATAATAGAATAAAGACGTACATATAGAGTGGCACCAATTTGAGAATTGATCATATATATATGTGCCTCTATTTCATGAAATTGTTGAGAAGAAGGTAATTAGGTAGGTATAGTAGGTGTTTTGAATATTGTATCGTATTTGGTGGGAATGGGTCTCCTAAGTTTCTTAGCGGAGCAGTCAGAGTCGACAAAAGGCAGGCGAAAGCAGAAAAGAGCATCTTCTTCATCTTCATGGGATCAAATCAAGAACTTGGTGAGTTGCAAGCAGATCCAAGGATCGAGAGTGCATGATCCTTCCAAAAACCCCAAAGGCAATAATCCACAAGGAATAGGAATAGGAATAGATTACTCGAAGCTTGGGTCGTCTTGCAGCTCCATTTGTAGCTTCAAAGACGTTGTTCACGGCAACACCCGAGTTGTTCACCGCCCCGATAACTCTTCTCCTGAAAGCAGCGGTTCACTCACCCGGAGGCCTCCCAATAACACGACGTCGTCTTCCACTTCCACCAGAAGAATGCACTTCACCAAACTCTCTGGCTGTTACCAATGTCACATGATTCTTGATCCTTCCAGGTACCTACGCTACGCATTTCTTTTCCTTTTTAATTTATTCAATATACTCCTCTCCATCCTCTTTGCTTAGCTTAGCTTCTTCATTTTAATTAATTAAATTCATTATTCAGACTCCCAATTCCCACAAGTACTCTCTGTTCTTGCTCCCACTGTGGAGAGCTATTCCCTAAGATGGAAAGCTTGGAGCTTCATCAAGCTACTCGTCATGCCGGTATGCATCAACATAATATTCTTTGCATCCCATTTGCAATTACTGCTTTCATTTTTTTCCCATTCATTCCTATTTCCACTTAGTTTTATGATCAATATATTATACACACCTACAAAACAAATTTCAAGAGGAATATATTAATTTTGTTGAAACATGGTGGACGAATAATTATAAATGTTGATACCAATAATGGTTGAATCTGCTTTTTTGTTGATGTGTAATAATTAAGGTGTAGAAGTTGAAAGTAAAATAAACTTGGAAATCTGAAACATGGAGACAAAAAGGACTCCATCCCATTGCATATGGGTAATCTTCCATTCCGTGTTTTGGGATAATTGGCAATCATGCACCCACCCTTAACACTTGAAACTTTCCTATATCTCTCACAAAAATACAAGAAAATTAAGAGCGGTAAATATAAGATAAATAGAAGAATTTTGTATACAAATTAAAAAATTATTATTATTTTTTCATGAATACAAACACAAATTAAACAGTGGCGGAAGGACAATATTTTGTTGGCGCTTCGTACCACATCACAGCTGTCACTGCTGTGACGAAATAAATGATCTGACTCCATGAGGTGGCACTTGTTCATTGGAAAATCCCACCGCCAATCCATAATGCAAACTCTGGACTTAACTTAATTTGCCGGTATCTATTCAATTCTACAGTTTTGTTTGTTTGTTTGTATGCGTATGTGTGTGTATGTATGTATGTATGGTGTAGGTTCACTATGTTCCTCCCAAATCCCAAATCCCAAATCCCAAATCCCAAATCCCAATATCATCAAGTTTTATCAATCATATATTATATTTACACTTTCTTTCTGGTGAATCTCCTTGAATTTCCTAAGCCACTCCAAGCACCTGCACAATAATCCAAGGCGGGGTAGTCCCCCGGATTGGACTCCGACGATCAAGTCAGACCGATGGAGAGTATAGGGTAGTAATAGCATAGATTCAGTAATTTATACCTGGACTGCCTTTGAGTATTTATAGGCTTTTACCAGGGGTATTGTAGTAATTTCAGATTCTTAGGTTGACCCACGAATAACGGCTTCTAGTTAGATAATGATGATATGATGCTGACAGCTGGGTCGGACCGACCGAGGTGGCTCGGTCGTCTTGTCGAGAGATCGTGGCCCGGGAGACTCGATCGTCTGGCCAAGAGACCGCACCTCGGGTGGCTCGGTCGTCTGGCCATACTATATCACTTTCTTTCATGATTAGTCATATAAAAAGTGGTCTTTTATATTCTCATTGATCATTTAAACGCTTTTTGCCACATGTCATATTTATATTAGAGAACTTGATGAAATAGACATAAGAAAATGAATTTAAGTTTTTTCTTAACATAACGATAATTGATAAACTAGAAGGGTAATTTGGTAAAACAGTTTCGGAGCTGGGGCCAGAGGATTCGGGTCGAAATATCGTGGAGATCATCTTCAAATCAAGCTGGGTGAAGAAGGGCAGAGCCATGTGCATGATCGAACGGATACTAAAAGTGCACAACACCCAGCGCACCATCCAACGCTTCGAGGAGTGCCGAGACGCAGTCAAGACCCGTGCTCACCACACCACCAAGAAGAACCCCAGGTGCGCTGCGGATGGTAACGAGCTCTTACGCTTCCACTGCACCACCATTTCCTGCGCGTTGGGTGCACGCAGATCCTCCAGCTTGTGCGCCTCCCTACCTGGCTGCACCGTCTGCACTATCATCAGGAACGGATTCCAGGGCTCCGAGGCGGGAGGGTGCAAGGGGGTGCGGACCACGGCTAGCAGCGGGAGGGCCCATGACGCCTTGCAATGCAAGGAGAGCAGAAGAGCGATGCTGGTGTGCCGTGTGATAGCGGGGAGGGTGAAGCGCGTGGCGGAGGAGGACACCGTGTCGGCTGGGTCCTACGATTCTGTAGCCGGGATTTACTCCAATCTCGAGGAACTGGTGGTGTTTAATCCAAGGGCTATCCTTCCTTGTTTCGTTGTGATTTACAAAGTGGTTTCATCATGTTGACCATTGACGAAGGAAAGATCAAATTCGAATTGAATCTACTTTTTTCTGTTGTGCAACTTTTAAGGGCTGAGATAAGAATATAAGATGGTGGTGGGCAGTGGGCCCACGTGTTTGCTTCATTTGTATATATAAGCGTATGATTTCATTAATTTACACTACTACTACTACTCTAGTGCGTGCTTTCAATTTACCAAGTTTCATTACTTAATTAATTCAAGTTGAAGAAATTTTTTTAATTAATTCAAGGCACTGAAAACATTGACTATTCATGTGGTCAAGACAGAAATTAAATGGCATATATAAATAAGAGAGTAGGTTAGAATTAGATGTAGAGCCAAGTACTCAATGCAGCACAATTCCAATGCTCACACGTACGTCCATCCACTCTCAAGTAAATGTAAATTGTAATTTCCAAACATCCTGAGAGTTAATATCAGATGTGGTTATATCGTCCAACGATTTATGGGTAAACATGCATGAGACATAATAATGATGGTCAAAGTGAGTAGCGAGTAGATGTATAGGATTGATCTTGACCAAACAGCACTTTCTAAAATAAGGCATAATGAGGAAGATGGCTTTTTGAATCAAGTCTTGGAATAACACAAATATGATCATTATTGCATACACATGGGCAAGGGCAAGCACATGTAGATTCACTGTTTTTTTCTCACTGTCCGGAGCATTTGGACTTTGGCGGAACTGATATATATGTACCCAATATATGAGTTTCAGCGAATCCAATATACGTAATTAGGTACACTGTGTTTGGTTTCATTTCAAATTCATAAATTAATATATAGTAATAGGGTTTAGTTGAATTCCAGATTACACAATACTATATATTTTGCTAACAAAACCACATGTGCAGGGTCCACGTGATGCACGTAACAATTTAAACTCACTGTAACTTAATAATGAAGCTACCTATATATATGCTTGTGTGTAATCGAGCTGTTTTCTCACCATTATTAAAGTCTCTACTCTTACGCATCTATACATTCAAATGTTTTCAATTCATCTTATGTAGTAGTACTGTAGGTCTGTAATTTTATTTGTTAGATACACCATATGGTTCAAGTTGGCAATTAGTTAAACACAAGAGCAAGAAGCTTCCTTTGTCACCAACGAAAAAAAACAACTTTTTTTTTTTTAAAAAAAAAAATACATATGACAGACGCTGTAAATTTTATGCCTATATGGAGCTTATAAGTGACACTTGTATGAACTTTCCATTCTGCAAAAAGGAAAGCAAAAGCCACATAAGAATTATTCTTGACTTCACTCAGGGTTAATCTTGCTTTTTTCTTTTCAAACAATATTATTCACTACCCCTTATGTTGTCTAGAAGAGTTATATGCTGGAGCTATTATAGTAGTTGCTACATACGTGCTATATATAGTAGTTAAGTAGAAGAACCTAAACAAGGCTGAAATTTCATAACAAAATAGAAAAAGAGAAGTAATCTCGGGAAATGAAGTTCATAAATGAAAAAAAAAACTGAATTTCTAAATTAAAACAAACTTTTCTTTATTTTTTATATTAAATAGTTTACATAGCAAGGTTATGTATATATAAAGGGTGCTTGGTATGGTGTATCTCAAATAATATGATATCTTATATATTCATGTTTGGTATGATGTTTGACATTATAGTGATATAAGACGCAAGCATTTGATATAAAATAGTGTAATCGAAGATACTATATTATTTATTTATTTTTTATATTCCAAATTTATCCGTATAAATTTAAGCAAAATAATTATTATATTTATTCTATAATTATTTTCAAAATTTCATAATATAACTCTAAATTAAAAAAGACTATTCAATATAGACAACAAAATATTTTAAATAATCAAATAGTTTAATATAATTAAAAATAAAACTTATTTAAATAACCAACAAAATGTGATAAGTTAAAAAAAAGTATGGTGTTTTTAATAATTTATGTAAAATAAAACAGAATACAATTAATAAGGATAATATTAATAAGTTTAAACAAAATTTACACTCAAGGGTTATATCAGATAACACAATATTTGTTTGATAGGAAGAATGTTGAAGAAAATTTTTTATCACAAGATGAATTAGAATGATTTTACCGACCAAAGATGCCCTAAATGCTTCCCAATGTCAAATCACATTCTGTTTCTTCCATTGAAAAAAATGAATTCATGAAGATCGAGAACATAATTAGAATAACTAATGTTGCAGCGGAAAAATGGATCAAGACTTCTATGGATTACTGGATCAGATATATATAGAGAGAGTATTTTATATTGCAAATTGCGCCCAATTACTTTTGGCACTTCGTTGGCCCAATAAGCTCAATGTCGAAACCATTAGAACTGAAAACCATGAGTACCCTGGCCCAAAAACACAGCACGGGAATGGGGAGGAATGAAAACTGAACTAATATTATAATTTTTGACCCAAAGAAACTATTATTATAATTATTATTTAAAAAAAAGTCACTTTTTGGCTGTCATAAGCTCAAAAGGAAAAAAAGGAGGCTGCTTTAAAATTGTTAACTTCATCTGAAATCAGAAAAAAAGATCTTCATCGCTGAATGCATTTAATGGAATTTTATCCATGTCAAGGGTGGAAAAAGAAGCAATTTTTTCTTTGAAAAATACCTTTTTTTTTAAATAAAAAAATGGATCAAATACGCTATTAATTTCTCAAATAAATGAAGGGAAAAAAAAGGATGAAAATTGTAGAAATATATAGGGAATCAGACGAAAATCATTTGGTATTACGTTAGACATGTTAGATGGGTTCCACTATATGTCACAAAATAATAATTGTTGGAGATTCGTCAAGGTTTTATGTGTGGAACAAAGAGGGTCCATCATCATTCAGTCCTTGCCTTTAATTATATGCTACTTTGGAGAATATCAAATGACTAAGCCTATGAAATGGTGACAAATGAGTGAATAATGAGGATTAAGCAGAGTCATTATAGTGCTAATATTGAGAAGTGGGATATTAATTAGATGGTAATGAAGGTTTGGGAAGACAAGAGAAGGGCATGGCAATGATATGGTCACATGGTGGTGTGTTGCTTTTAGTTAGGAGTTCCGAAATGGAATATAATGGTAAGCATTGAAATTGTGAGTGGTGAGGTTACGTTGTTTATAGGCTTTATAAAGCAAACGACATCCATCATAATTCATAGCAATACCTCATTGCTCTTCCCGGGGTCGTCAAAGAGTGACAATGCACAATCCTCAAAGACAGAGCTTTGTGGTAATTACAGTGAGCGAAGAAGAAACCTTTGACCCAAAACTTGCCTCTCCCATCTTCAACTTGTCTGCAATGAAGCTCTTTAACCGCTTCCGCAAGATCCTCATGCGCCTCGTCTTCAATACTGCTTCCTCTCGCAAGCCTTCTTCTAAGCACAGAAACAGAAATAACTCTGACTCTTTTGACCCTCCCAAGACCTCATGCAGCTCCTATTACTCTTCCTACTCCCATTACAATGAGGCCATTGCTGACTGCATTGAGTTCTTCAATAAATCTGCACAAGATCAGGCCTTTTTGGATGCTCCAAAATCCGATCTTGTTTGACATCTCATATCTTTAACTCTGTTTTTCCTCTTCAAATGTGTCGCTGTCATTTTCTTCATTGCTTTAAATTTCTTCATGTTAATAATTTTTTGTATATGAGTCTCCGCATAAATATAATTAAGCTACTTTGTTATTTCCTTGTGGCTACTCTATATTGTTTTTTCTATATATATATATATATATATATATATATATATATATATCATGAATATCCTAGGCTGCTCCGGTGACAAGGCGGGGGAAGGCCCCGATCGAACTCCGACGCTCAAGTAAGTATGAATCGTATGGAATATAAGGGAAATGGAACGTAGATTCATTAGTTTACCTGGAGTCTGATCGAGTATTTATAGGCTTCCCTCAGAGGTAGTATGGTCATTTGAGGTGGGGCTGGACCACTTACGTAACGGTAATTGATGTTGACATCTATGGCGGAGCGACCGAGCTGGGGATGGCTCGGTCGTGCCGATTGGGATCCCTCGATCTTGCCAATGGAATCCCTCGATCTATATATCCATATCGTATCAATATACATTTAATAAACTTGAGATGGAATGCTAATGAATGAGGTCCGAGGCTGGTTTGCTAAAACCATCCTTTCCATTTAATGACATGCATTTCGTTTGTCTTGATAGCTATTTTTGAAGTTAACCGTACACTGCATAGTGCATTCATTAGCAATTGGAATAGTCTATTTGCATGATTTTTAGGTTTGTATTAGACCAGATCCAACCGAGTTCACCCATTTTTAATTCCACTCTCAAATGTAAAAAAAAAACTAGTAGAAAAAAGAGATGAGATGAATTTGTTGCTAATAATCAAATCTCGTCACTAAACTGTAATACCGAAAGAAAGAAATAGTTGGATCATTCTAATATGTTGATATGAGTTAGCACAAATGATCAAAATTCTAAAACTTTTTTTTTCTATAAACGAAAGATTGAATCCACCGGAAGTAATTCAGATATTTTACTTGATGGACATTCTTTCCTCCTTAGTTGTAACGAGAGTGCCTATTCCAAGTTAGTCACAAAAACAATATTAAAAAAAAAAAAAGATAAGGAGAGCTCAACTCAAAAGGTTAAACTCTCTCTCTCTCTCTTATAATTGGGAATTGGTAATGAAGCCAGAATCCTCCGGAATAAGATTTGGACTATGCCGTTTTGAACCATTTTGGGCGTGACATTTGTAGTTACAACTTAATTTGGAGTGGCATTGCCTCACAGTAGCTAATTAAAAAAAAGTAGAAACAAGAACTGATTATTAAAGTGTAATTACGTGTAAATGGAGGAACGAAGTTTAATTTGTAAATATGCTACTTTATCATAGAACTCAACATGCCTCCACACATGTGCTCACATACTCCCCTCTGTTTATAAGTCAGAATACATAACTGGCTACCGGCTAGTATATGATATACAAAGAACACGAAAAAGGAAAGGAAAAAAAAAAAAAGAGCAGTGGCAACAAATTGGAGTTGGCAATTATTGTTGTAATGATAGCCGAAAATATGGAAGTTGGAAAGAAGATAAAGCTAAGGAAGGTGTGGGTTGGGCTTCTTCCTAGAAAAGATATGAATGAGTGGAATCAAAGGGTTCTTCTTCTTCTTCCTGAGTGAAGGATGCCTCTCCAACTTCTCTACCCCTTGTGGGAGTATGACATGAGCCACAGAGGGTGGATTGGCGAACGTCACATACCTTTTCCTGTGGAAGTCCATTGTTTCATGCTGTGAGGTGGTGGAGTCCATTGTGGGTGAAGCAATACCATTTTGACGTTGCTTCAATTGTTGCAGCTCTTGCTTGGTGCGTTCAAGCTCCTCCTGCAGAGACGAAAGGCAATGCGCCATTAACATGCTTTCCTCTCTCGCCCTCTCCAGATTTTGCCTTGTCTCCTCTAGCTCTACTGCTACTTTTCCAATTCTTGATGACTCTTCTTTTAATTCATTCCCTCCATTACTCTGAGGTATCTTTATTCCATCACATCAACATACATGATATATATATATATATATATATATAAAAGGAAAAAAGAGAATGCAACACACACATTAAATACAAGTAATTAAGCATATCATTATCATACCACACTCTACAACTTAACCGCTTCAAGATATTACTGCACCCTCTTGCAAGCAAGCATAACAACTTTTTCTTGAAATCCTTTTACTAATTCCTCACAGAGTGTATTTTAAAATTTGTAGAGATGAGATGAGATTAAGGAAATATTATTATTGGTTTATAATTAAGACAATAGTTGAGAAAATGCAGGGCATGGTTGAAGATTGTATGAGGAGTAATTAAGGAATTAAAAAATTATGATAGAGAGAAGTGAGAACCTCTTTGAGCTGGGTTGTATAGAGCTCTTGGGCCAAAACTTTCTCTCCAAACAAAGAAACAGCCTCTTTCACGGAACGGAAAGGGGCTCTTGTGTCAATCTCCGCCTTCATCACTCCTCCATCTTGCCTCTTCATTTTGATATGAATTCTTAGGATTCAGAGATAGATCATGAATATGAAGAATGGAATAAGGAAGAGGTAGCTTCGTTTCTTGGCGTCCACTTCACTAGAATTCTGTTATATTTGAAATTGAGGGCCAAAGGCGGTGGGTGGGTGGATGCTCTCTATATAATATATGCTCTTACCCTTGTTGGACTTTTAGTTAAACCAATGAGAGGGACTCTTCACCTATACCCAACCCAACCCCTCTACTTTCTATTTCCTCACTACCCCTTCTCTTTCATGTTCCATACATATATAGCCACCCTTTGCTTCTAAGATTGCAAGATACCACTCTCTACTGTTGTTGCAATGTGATATTCCTATTTTGCCTCTCCTCACCACTCCCTCTGTTCTGTAGCCCCACTGGATTCCCAACTTTGCCTACTCTCCAAAACAAACAAACAATTAATTACTTTCATTTGGGAAATGTGTACTACATATATTGTTGATGACGTTACGTTAGTGAAGAGGCAGAGAAAGGTATAAATGTGTACTAATATTCATATAGGAGAAAAGGGATTAAAAAGCTTAGTATTTAATGAATAAATAAATGACTGTATATAAATTTAAATAGGATGATTGGATTGATACTTTGCTTGCTTGGAGATAATTCAATCAGAGAATGATTACAGGTATAAGCTAATAAGATACCGCCATCTGGTCAGTCATTTTCTTTGGAGATACTCTTCCATCAAATTATATATATGTAAATGTAAGCGTCCCTTCGACTTTTGCACTCCTCACTCTTCACAGCTTTTAAAAACAAAAACTGTGGCAAAGGTGCCCCCGCTTGTGAGTGGGTTTGGAATGGAGTCTTAATTGATTCTTTTGCATTTGTGTGATCATCCATCTTCTTCTCTCCTAATTATATAGATCAACTGATTAAACTCTAGGACACAATAATCATAACCAGTAAGTCTAGTTTAGTATCTCCTAGACTCAACATCCAATTATAGGTAAGGTTTTTCTCATTTGTGCAAGTCTGTTTCTCTTATATACAAAAAAAAAAAAAAATCCAATTACATCACTTTGATTTTATCACAATCCCAAAAATTACTAATTACATATTTGAATAACAGTGTTAAGTTCAGGCAAAAAAAAAAAAAAAAACAGTGTGTAAGTAGTTATCAATATTTTAGAATGCAAATAAAAGCTATAGACAATAAGGATGCATGTTTTGTTGAGGAAGGATGGATACAAATCGTCAAGTAGAACCCTATAACACTTTTGGACAATAATAAGTAATTTGATTGATATTGAGTGTTTGAATTTGTAGATAATTTCCAAAAATGGCAGACTTAGTTTTTCATCTTTGTTGTCCGTTGTAACTGCTGCTCATCTGCCTTAGCTGTCATTTTCGACCAATAGAAAATTGAATTATAGTATACAGTATGATTTGGTTAAACCAATTCAACCAGAGTGTTGGCCTCATATTGACTTGCCACTAAACTTCCTCTTCCTCCATTGCTACTAGAGACAATAAATTATTCTTCTCAATGTTTTTCTCCTGCTTCGAATTGAAAGCAATTCACTTTAAATAATGCTCAATTGCAACTGCAATAAACAGTGCAGCCACTAAAAAATGTCAACACAGGAAACCTAAAAAATAAACTTTATTAATAAATTTTAAAAATAATAATTATTATTATTTATTTTGAAATGAAGCTTAACCAAAAAAAGGGAAATAAAAATAGTGAAGAATGGGGAAAGGAAGGAAGACGAAGACAAAGCAGAGATGTTGGGTCAACATCGTGTGGTCCGCCTTGCGTTGGGGAAAACAAACTCCAACAAGAGAGGAGAGGACGGTAGCCTTGTTACCTGCACACTCTACACAAATTCAAACTGAATCACTCACAACTCTGGTAGTTGGCTTTGGCCGATCCTCATATCATACTTGACACTCCAATTAATAACCCAACTGCTTTCCTCTCCAATCTCCATCATCAACCACACTCTTCCCTCTCTTCTCTTCTTCTTCGTCTTCGTCTTCATAACCTACAAACCATCCGCTCCAATGTCTCTTGCCGTCGGATCCTTTCTTCCACGCCCCACTGGGCCTCGATTCACCATGACCCTCCGATCTGACTCCGTTTCTCTTGCCCCACTATTGACCAAACTCAAACACGACTGTGCTACTCCTTTGCCCGTGCTTCAGCGCGTCGCTCATGCTATGTCTCTTGCAATGCGAGCCGGCCTTGCGCTTGCACATGATGCCTCCACTGCCCTTCCCATGATACCCACCTATGTTCACAATCTTCCCACTGGGTCGGTTTCTGTTTCTCTCTCATTTCCTCCTTTATTTTCTATTCTTCTTAATTTCATTTCCTAATTTTATTCACTCAAACATCAATTCTTCTTAAATAAAGCAATGAGAAAGGCTTGTTTTATGCTTTGGATCTTGGTGGAACAAACTTTCGTGTGCTTAGAGTGCAATTGGGTGGGAAGGAGGACCGTGTTCTTTCCACCGAATTTGATCAAGTCTCCATCCCTCAGCAACTTATGTCTGCTACCTCCGAGGTCTGCGCCTTACTTTCTTTCTGCAAAAAGTTTCCCTATTTACTTTCTTAAATGCAAGTATCTGACACCACTTTCTGCAGCAACTTTTCGACTTCATTGCCTTAGGGTTAGCCAATTTTGCACAAAAGGAGGGTGACAAATTTCATATCCCCCCGGGAAGAAAGAGAGAACTTGGGTTCACGTTTTCATTTCCGGTGAAGCAGACATCCATTGATTCTGGCATTCTAATCAAGTGGACCAAGGGCTTTGCAGTATCTGGAGCAGTATGTTTTTCATTTCCTCAACTTTAATATTCTCTTCTCTTGAATGCTTATTAGCTGCAAATGCTGTATATATATGCCTAGACCAATGATCACTAGTGTTTGAGTAAAATTACAATGTATATATATCCGCTGTCTTCATGATGGAGCTATTCCTGGGTGGACTGAGAAGAATGTGATATTGTACTTCTGAATTCAGATTAAATTCCCCAGCTTCCTTGCTGATCCATAGAGTTTGTGATAGTTCAATGTTTTTACTTTAATAATGAGGTTTATGCAATGAGTTGATGTTAGTCACTCACTTGCCTTCCCTCATGTACTTGAATCTCTTATTTTGCTGTAGCAGAAATAATTTTATCCAACACTAGAATGAATGATGGAGAACAGCTCAAACTCTTTACAGGCAGGAAGAGATGTGGTTGCTTGTCTAAACGAGGCCATGGAAAGGCAAGGACTAGACATGCGAGTTTCTGCTTTGGTGCGTTATTCTGATACTGCTCTCATTTAAGTAAGTGTAGGCCTGTGCAATGACAATACGATTCTGGTTTATGTCCAATAGGTGAATGATACTGTCGGAACGTTGGCTGGAGCAGAATACTGGGACAATGATGTTATGGTAGCTGTCATTTTGGGTACTGGAACCAATGCTTGCTACGTTGAACAGGTCAATGCCATTCCGAAGTTAAAGGGTCATCACTCTCCCACTGGTCGAATGGTGAGTGCCTAGTTTCCTTTCATTCTTCATATCTTTTTTAAATGCATTTTAATCTGACAAACATTCTCTAATTCAGATCATCAGTACTGAATGGGGAGCTTTCTCTAATGGTCTCCCTTTAACTGAGTATGATAAGGATATGGATGCAGCGAGCATCAATCCTGGTGAGCAGGTAAGTTAATGTTGCTACGATCTTCAAATTTAACATTGTAGTTTTGGCAAAGCAACAAGCAGAACAAGTGATTATCTCTTCATACTTAATGGGCAGATTTTTGAAAAGACTATCGCAGGAATGTATCTAGGTGAAATTGCAAGAAGAGTGCTACTGAAAATGGCTCAAGTGGGTGGTTTGTTTGGTAACTCTGTCCCTCAAAAACTATCCATGCCGTTCGTAATCGGGTAGTTATTGATTCTCTGCAGTTAAATTTTACAGTTAGGCCTAGATTGCAAATTAAAAATTGGTATGAAGTAATCATTTAGTCAATATGTTTATAAATGAAATCATTAGGACCCCAGATCTATGTACGATGCAGCAAGACAACTCTGATGATCTACAAGTCGTTGGATCAGTCCTGTATGACAGAGCAGGGGTAAACTTGTGGTTTCATTTTACCAATAAGTAAAGTTAGACATTATTAGTTTCATTTCCTCAATTTCATCTTTTGTTCAGGTTGAGGCCAATTTAAATGCGAGGAGGACGGTTGTAGAGGTTTGTGACACTCTCATAAAGAGAGGTGGGCGCTTAGCAGGCGCAGGAATAGTGGGGATTCTGCAGAAAATGGAAGAGGACTCCAAAGGGATGGTCTTTGGGAAGAGAACAGTTGTGGCTGTGGATGGCGGCTTATACGAAAATTATCCTCAATACAGAACATACTTAAGAGACTCTGTCACAGAACTTCTAGGAACTGAAAACTCCAACAATGTCGTAATAAAGCATTCAAAAGATGGATCAGGCATAGGGGCTGCTCTTTTGGCTGCCTCAAACTCCATGTACCCGCACGATTTTTAGCACAGTGGAATTGACTAGACTGATGGTCCTTACCATCATGGAGAATATAATATATATAGATGAATCAGTGTATAATTTTTGGAACGTACATTATTTTAGCATTTGGCATTGGGATAAGAATAAGAGAGTGAGGAAACAACCCATGGCCATGGCCTAGTAATTTCGCAGATTACTTGGTAGGTCTCTGTGTGTACTTTGAAGTTGAAAGGTAACTTGTCAAACAAACGAGCTGTATAATATTTTATTTTGTGATGGATAACATCATCTGCCAGGGTGAATAAGATTGTGTGTGTCTGTGAGTAATTTCATGGACTCAAGTTGTTAAGAACATTTTTGCAACGAAATAACTAGTATTGTGCATTATTTTAAGAAGAGATTTAATTTGGAAGGTTAGTAAGCTATATATATCACGTCAAGAAATTGATACTCATGTATTCTTATTTCATGTTAAGCAACAGCTATTCTCAAAAATTCTTAGAAGGCAGCGTTTTTGACTTTTTGTTCTGTTGGGTAGCGTAAACATTGTGTGCGTCTCAACAAACGGTAGTGACGGTAGATTCCGTTTCCGTTCACTGTATTAATTTATCGAAAAGAATTTTAAAAAAAAATGAGTTTCTCAAAATAAAAAAGAGAGAGGGGGAGAAAAGAAATAAGTGGAAGATTAACTAGAAGTCTTGCAGGTAACCGCTGGATTCAATCTGAGACTGCGAAATTGATTTGTCGATTACAATCTTCTGGAAATGGTGATGAATCTTTATCATTTCACACAATCTTTTCTCAGATTTGAAATTTTGTTTTTGATCATTTTTCAACATCGAATTTCCAGATCCGATTCATTCTCTTGCAAAATAGGCAGGGGAAGACCCGTTTAGCCAAATACTATGTTCCTCTCGAGGATTCCGAGAAGCATAAGGTTGAATACGAGGTGCGATCGTGTGTTGGTTTTTCTTTACCTGCGATTATATTTGTCTTTAGACCTAGACCTTATCTCATTTTTTGGTCTTTCTCGGGTCTTATTGTATGGGATTGCATACGGTCATTTTGCAGGTTCATCGACTGGTGGTAAACAGAGACCCCAAATTTACAAATTTCGTTGAGGTGAACAATTTCTAGATAATGATTTTATGTCTTGTGTTTTGAACTTCATGTTTGGCATTAATAAAGATAAATTAATTTTACATATGTATGTAGTCCATACATGTTCTTTGTTTGAGACTAGTAGCTCTTTCTATATATTGATTTTGTTCTGACTAAGTGATTATAACGTTTCTTTCAGTTTCGTACACACAAGATAATCTACCGGCGATACGCTGGACTATTCTTCTCCCTCTGTGTTGACATCACTGATAACGAGTTGGCTTACTTAGAGTGCATTCATTTATTCGTAGAAATACTGGATCATTTCTTCAGCAATGTTTGTGAACTGGATTTGGTTTTTAACTTCCACAAGGTCTGTTATTTTACCATGCTTTTCTAATACAACTGTATTGTGTACACATGTACCTGCATCTAGAAAGCAAATCTTGATTAGGTTAGATTAGGGACAGAAAAATTAGAACACTAGGGGCTAGGGTGATTACATTAGGTAGTATAATATTTATATGCATCCTCTAATGACAGCCTTGTCACAAGGTCAGCTAATTCCACTGAAGAATTTGGATGCCATTAAAATTATGAAGCGTCAAGAATTTTTGCAGACATGTAAGATGAAATTGACACAAAATAAACGTTTGGAACAAAATTGAAAGTGATCCCAAACTTTTGGGTTAAAGAAGGCACTTTTACCTTTCTTTTTTAATGGCCAATACATGTATATTTGTCTATAACATGTAAATTTTACCCTACTGTTTATTTTCTATTATTATTATTATTGCTTTTGATGAGGTAGGGGTTGGCATTGGAGCTGTTTATTGTGCCTTTAGATTTTAATTGTTTATTTGCTCATATAGTTGCCTATCTGTGTTGAAGGTCTATCTTATACTTGATGAATTCATTCTAGCGGGTGAACTGCAAGAAACAAGCAAGAGGGTATGCATTCTTTTTGGGTTACCTTTATGATCTTGTCTTTACAGCATACAGCTTGACATGCTTTGTCTGTGTGTTATATTCTATATCCTCTTTGCGATAGTGTCCTATTTTTTAAGCTGTTAGCTGCAAAGCCTACAACCGAATGATTCAAGCCTTTAGTTGCACAAGTACTTCCCGCACGTTTTGGTGCTATCTATGATAATCCTTGTCTGTGTGTAAATTAGCCTTGGTTCTACTACAACCCTATTTCTGTGCTTGCAGGCGATCATTGAGAGAATGGGGGAACTGGAAAAACTTGAGTGACGTGTTAATGTGGTAGAATGCGTATGAAGTTTGAAGACTCTTAGCATGTGATTCTTCTAGATCTTGTAATTGTGATACAGAATTTTGGAATCTTTTTCTTGGCTTCTCATGATTTGTGATTATATACTGAATTCCAGAAATCTCAAGCTCAGTGCTGTATTTGTTGTTTTTCTCTTTGCACTTTCGAGTATGATAATAGAAGCTATTTAAAATATTAATTTGGATGGTACAGAAGAACTACGGGTGAACAATCTTTACCTAATACTCCTGTTTCTATTTAGTAGAGCCTCATGAGGACTAACACAAGATGAGCTGTAAGCCTGATGCTCTCAGATATTACTATGTGAAACTGAAAATTTCCATGTTCAGATACGGTCATCACAGAGCAAATGCAGTGATGATGTAGCACTAGTAGGAATATGGAACCTGGCCCTATTCTCTTCAACAACAGAAGAGGGAAGAAAATGTAGGCCAGTTGTCCTGGATGGAGGAAATGAAGAGAGGGCAATGAGCTGCTGCTGTTGCTGCCTAGATATTGGAGTGATCTTAGTAGATCCAAGTGCTTCTAAGGCTGCAGGGGAATGGGGAAATATCACTCCGCCACATGGACTCACAGCAGGAGAGTCCTGCTTTCTACTTTGCCAATTAGGAAATTGCGTCCTCGTGGTATTGCAATTTATAGGTCCTCGTGGTACTTGCGCCGTCCAAAAGCCAAGGCCTTGGAGCTCTTGCTTCTTTGGAGCTTTCCAATTACTGTGGGTTCCACTTGACGGGCAACAATAGTAGTGAGGTAGCTGCAACCAAGCATTGCGAAATAATTTTTATAATAAAACAAAATGGACTAGCTTAAAATGAGATGTGTTTTATTTCAATGTTGAATAATCATGTTAAACTAAAACCCTCGATTTTGTAGGCCATTATCTAGGATTAGTAGTGTGATCTTTCAACAAAGAAACAATACCTGCGGTGCTACAACAGAAGCGCGATCAAGGTAAGAAGTTGATGTATGTTGACTATGAAGCATAGGAAGTGACATAAGCCCGTCATGCTGCTGTGCTAGTGAATGAAAATAAGGCACTTGCAACTTTGAAAATGGTTCCAACCTTCTTCCAACTTTCTTTGAGCCATCGTTGACCTCTACCTCACCGCCTCCAGCTGTCAAGGACAAGTCGAAACTCTACAGTGTAAGCATAGTTATTAGCGCATGAGGAAAATGGGTCGAGGGGAGGCACCATAACCCAATACAATGTTAAGCTTACTTGCTTCTGCAGATCATACGCCCCAGGTGTTGGAACGGCCTGTAATTTGTGATGAGAAAGACGCTTCTTCGTTTCATGGGAATTCTTCATTGTAGCAGAATGAACTATTTCAGGTGCAAAGAAATTTCCATTTCTCATCCCTTTCAAGTCGTGCACTTCCATATGAGATTCATGCTTTGGTCCTTCTTGTGCTGGGTTGTGATTAGATTGATTAGGTTGCTGCATCAACATGCCTGTATTAGGCACTTGTAAACTCTGGATGAGGTGACCAATGTGAACATGAGCTGCACACCTCTTCCATGGACTTTTATGAATAACAACCTCGGAAATCTGCATGATTAAATATTGGCAATAAGCAAAGCGATTAAGTGCTAGTCTGCTAGAAATCTTACCATGATAGTCGTGAGCCGTGCAAAACAGAAATATAATAAAAAAAATTGAGCCCTCACCTTTCCACCTGAAGAATTACTTTCCATCAAATCCTTTTTGGAGGAACAAATAGCAGCATCTAGCCAATCAGGATGCTTCGCAGCAGCAGATCTTAGAAAGTAAAATACATCAGTTGTTGACGATTAAAACACGATGAGGGAAGGAGAATATAATAACCAAAAAACAATGAAGCTGCCTAGCAAGGACAAAATAGAATATACTGAAAGAAAATTACTGCAAAAAAGAAGCATGACTCCCAGAAGATGCCACTGGAGACAAGCCAGGCCACAATGCTGAACCTTCTAATAAATCAGCCAAAAATGTTCAAGTATTAGTCTATACTTCATTCACAGAAAATAAGGAACTTGAACACTATTAACTTGGACATTTTGAGCCTGAGTGAAGCATACCGTTCTTTTTTCGGTGCTTGATCATATGCTGTTCTTGTTTACATTCATCTCCTATAGCCTGACATGAGGACCAATAACACCAACAGTTGAAGCATTAGCTCACACCATAAGAAAAAGAATTCTAGCAAAAACTGTGAAGTTGAAATGTGTACCTTCTCTAATGCCATTTCTGGCCTCCTCTCAATATGTGAAATCAGGGATTCCCTGGGTTTCTTTAATCTGCAAAATTATGAAAAAGATGTCATCTAATACTGAGGACTTGAAAATGATAATGTTGTCAAAATACAACTGGAAAACTACCCACCTCCTTGCCAAACTTGAGTCGACTTTGTTTGCATTTTCAATCCCAACCAACAAAGGCACGTTCTGCCTATTCATTTTAGAAGCAATGTTAACTGATCCCATCAAGATGTTAGCACCCTCAGGCAAATCAGGCAGTTCCTGATCAACAATCTCACTTAAAAAGCTGGTTTTTGCAGCTTCTACGGTTGATCTTTCAAGTAATGAAGGATTGGCAGCAGTTCCTCCTGAGTCTACAATATATAACAGAAGAAAACATGAACTTATAAGCGTGCAAGGGTTGTGGGGGACAGAATAATCATTCTTCAGTCAGATAAGGATGAAAAGAACCTTCAAAAGCGGTCTTAGTACCCTCCTGTAACACTTGTAAAACAGAGGAGCTCTCTGGTAAAGATTCGCCAACTAATGGACGTCTACTATTGGAGCAATTGTGAGGGAACATTCCAGCCAAGGCATACAGCGTCTCCACAACCTCTTCCTCATCTTTTGTGATTGGCCCAGATACAGTTGTTATCGGGGACCAATTTGTGCTTCCTTGTTTCTACAAAAGCAGTTCCAAGTAAAGGTAAAATGCAAATGCTCAAAAAACGACGCCCGAGGTCAAAATTTGAAACTCGGATCTAGATATGTCTTACAATACTCACCTTGGATTTCTTTATACCATACTTTTTGGGAGATTCTATTCCATTCATTGTATGGCTCGGCTTTTCTGAATCTAGTAAGAAGGATTCGCGATTGCGCTTCTTCATGGCTGTAATTCAAAAGAGAAAAGCAAATTCAAAACGTTTTTCCAGGAAAAAGAAAAACGATTACACCGTTACAGTCCTATCATTGAGTACAGAAGACTTGACTGAGTTAATAAAAGCTAGGGTATCTTATTTGAAAAGAAACGGTAAATCAAACAAAGAAAGTATCACATTTCATATTCATACACAAATCTATATATAATGCACTGTCAAATTAGCACAGGTTACCAATACAGACATTCAAACATATATTCATGTATATAAAGAAAAAGCAAAAGCTCCAGATTATGCTTGAACTCTAATCCAAAATTACCAACAATGAATAGAACTTTCCGGGAGGGCAGCGCGAGCGGAGGGATATAAACGACACTGCAGATATTCCGATTGACCATAAATTATTATAATTAAAACCATAAACTGAAAAACCCTTTCATAATGAATTTGAAAAATCACGCACCTGAACGCGACTTCCGGGGAACAGAGACATGATGAATGCGGTTGCAGTCATATGAAAACTGAAATCATGGCAATGAGAATTTTTAAAAGAAAATACATCAACGAAGTTCAGTACGTGCTTCACGAATTGAAATAAGCACGTAACTAGAAACCTTTTCGGGTCTGTTGCTAGCAATGACATTCGATGAAGGGGAGAGCGCAGGAAACGTATCTTCATTTCCGGAGATATCGCAACCCATTTTGTGGTTTTGGTAGCATGAAATTGCTCCACCAAGCGCAGTTAAGCTTCTTAGCTTCCTCTTAGATTTGTTGGAGTGGAATCCTATCAATCAGAGAGGAAGATATTTATGCGAAGGAAAGAAGGGGTTGGAATATGGAGAAGGAAGAAAACAAGGGAAAGGCATATTATCTGCAAACTCTAACTGTTATGCAAAGTTAATTAGAAGACGCAAAAAAAGACAAGTAGCTAGGAATGGGATTCCGAAAATTGGTCTAATTTACCATGGAAGAGCTTGTGTTTGGCGGTTGAGAAGCGTTCCGCACCACGACTCGCGCCTCCAGATTTATCCATATTATAATCGTAGGTGTAGGATAGCAGGATAATTTATTATTAATATTACTACCAATTGAAAACGGCCTCAATGCCTCAGACACGATCGCTCTAGTTAACGCACATATATATATCTTTACAATTTTTATCACTCAATCCATGCCTCCTCACTGACATCAAAAAACAAGTGTCTATACTCTTCACCCTACAAAATGGTAATTAAAGTAATTCGCAAGGAGATTGGAGTAATTAAAGTAATTCGCACCTGCAGGCAGGCGTTTAGAGAATCAGGTTCTTGGTAAAGATATAGAGACAAAATGGTAGAGTTACTATCAACTATGGTCTATGGAGGGAAACAAGTTGAGGAACAAAAATAACAAGTGGAATTGTATGCGTTATGAGTTATAATTAATAAAAGGAAATCAAATAATGGGTTACTGCAGGTGAGAATCTCCCGGATCCTAATTTCCATGACAGAAAGCGACCCTTATCACTCTGTTCCATATACAATCAGCTCAATTTTTAGTTTATTCTTGCCGTATCCACCCAAAAGAAAAATCTCAAGCACAAATTCCAGTCCAGTTCCGCAGGGCATTCAGATAAGATTTAAGAGGAAACATTGAAAAGAAATAGAAATTCCTCAACAATCTTCAAAAATATCCCCCAATAGTAATTTTAAAAACTCTAATCCATATAAATCATACACTAATTTATCACGTGTTAACACCTTAATAAAGAAAATAAATATTGATATGTGATAATTTTGTTCCCCGTTAAAATTAACATGTTATAAAAATAAATAAATTATTAAATTATTTGTTAAACCATTTTAAAAAATTTATTCTAACTCTTAAGACACATACAGTTCATTTATGTTTAGTTTAATAAAAGGAACTCAAGTAATCATCTTCACTCTTAATAAAAAAATTTAGCCGATTGATTAACAATTAGCATGTGTCTTAAGAGTGAAGATGATTGTGTGAAATACTCATATTTCAAGTTTGAAGACGTATGCATGCTTCGTTGGAGAAGATGTTCAATGGTACGTTAATATTGAATTTCAGTACATTCTTTCAATCAGTTGGTCCCTAAACTATTTAAGGTGGATCTTTATTAATGTGAATTTCTATTAATATTAACAAATGACTCTATATGATTGGAGGGATATATTGAACTTTAATAATACGGTAGCACTGAATTTTTATCCGCTCCTTTGATCCTCCAAGATATTTTGATGTAGTTACAAAAGACATTTCAAAATTAAAATATTTGTATATCCTATATAGTAGTATCTACTGTATTCAGTATTCACTGTATTTTCAGAAAAAGATTTGGCTGAAGAAAGGACAATGAAATATCATCTCACAAGTCACAACTAGGAGTTAGGAGTTTTTTTTTTTTTTTTGATAAATAGGAGCTAGGACTTAGGAGTTATAAATTTTTGTTTTTTTCCTCAATTTAAAAATTTTATTTGGAAGGATATTATAATTTTTCTTTGTGCAGGTATTGAAGAATTTCAAAAGCCCGGCCCACCAGACCACAATTTAGATTCAAAGAAAAAAAAAACAATGGGTTTGTCAATTGGTGGCTGCACGCACACCGGTACACGTGTGGGGCAACGTACGTGTGTGTATCATTATGAATTAAAAAATAAATGATATAATAATTCTTTTTTTATCAGTCAATTATGATTACACTCATTTTTTTAAAATCTATTAAAGTCTCAACAGTTGAACACACACGACGGATTCATATATATAATTTATATAGTTTGGAGTCATAAAACGTTAACAACATTACTCATTTTTAATTACTTGGGGATTTTAGTTGCATATATATAATTATATATATAGCGTTTGACTTGACGAAAAAAGATCCTCTACTGTCTCTATTGTTCATGAGAAACGACGTCGCTTGGGGTTCAATTGCTTTTCCTTCTTTTAACATTTTGAAGATGAAAATTTTGAAGGGAAATATTATATTTCTGTATTTGGGATAAAATTAGTCTTACAATTTAGTCCCAATAAAAATATATTCTTGCAATATATAAAATGTATATTTGTCTTTCATTTTAGTCCCTAAAAATATATTTTTGTTGAATTTTATATAGAAAAATCATTTTTATTTTTAAAATTTATATTTTATCAAGGAAGGGAATGGAATAGTACTTAGTGAGAAAAAAAAAACAAAATTAAACCAAGTTTACGTATTTGATAATTCAAAATGATGTTATATTAATTTTTTTGGCTCCAAGAATTCGAGTACTCAAAGGATTCGGAAGAAGAGGATGTTTGCTCATCATGTTTGAGTATGGGTTTGGGACTATTGTACCCTATCTATACCCAACTCATGATTATCTCTACTAAGCATGTATTTATGTTGAATTTTATATTAAAAATTTATTTTGGGTTTTTATTTTTTTCCCTACTTGGTTTAATTTTGTTTTTTCTCACTAAGTACTATTCCATTCCCTTCCTTGATAAAATATAAATTTTAAAAATAAAAATGATTTTTTCATATAAAATTCAACAAAAATATATTTTTAGGGACTAAAATGAAAGACAAATATAAATTTTATATATTGCAAGAATATATTTTTATTGGGACTAACTTGTAAGACTAATTTTATCCCAAATACAGAAATATAATATTTTCCTTCAAAATCTTCATCTTCAAAATGCTACCGAAATCGGAATATATAAAAGAAGGAAAAGCAAATTGAACCCCAAGCGACGTCGTTTCCCATGAACAGTAGAGACAGCAAAATAAGCGGACAGTAGAGATCCTTTTTCTTGACCTGATATTGTAAATGGTATAAAAAGTGAATAAATAGAGAGGGCAGTATGTGGGTAAGAGAAGTGAAGATTTAGAGAAAAGCAAGGTGTTATGAATTAAAATAGCATCATATATCATATATCATATATATATGATTATAGAAGAAGATAAAGTGAAAGCAAGGGCGGAAATGAAAGTAATTATGATGATGAGAAGGAAGACAGATATATATAATAGAAGTAGGTGGTGTGTGAAAGAGTGGATGAGGAGATATATATGGTAGGTAATGATTAAGGAATAGAAATTAATTAAGGGCACTTGCGTCTGCCGCCATGGGTGGTCATGTTGGCATAGCAGGGGCAGACTTGTTGGTTGCCGGCAGTGCCTGGTGGTACGCAGTTGCATCGTTTGCAGCATGTTCCACACGCTCTCTGGCACAGCCTTGGCCGAGATGATAAACGGCATCTCGCTCCACATGCTCCTTTGCAATCTGAACCCACCAACCACCATTTTCATTTCAATAATATTCATCATTATTACATATATATATATATTACTATTACCAACAATAATATATGCATGCGCCTACCTATCTGCTGAAGAAGAGAGCCCTGCGTGACGCTTCCCTGTATCTCAAAACCATATATATATATATCTCTCTAAATTAGTGTGTATATATATAGAAATATTATTGAATTAATTGAAGAAGGATGGTATTGGATCGGTACCGTTTGATCAGCATCCACAACATGGAGGAGGAGAAGAGATATGAGAAGCGAAGCAACTAGAAGCTTAGAGAGAGCCATGCCTTTAGCTATATTTGTTAGTTATTGTTGAAATGTTTATTTGGTGAGGGAGGGAGGGACTTGAAGGGGGTATTTATAGTAAGTAGTAAGAGAGCGTCATGATGAGCATGAGGATGAGGATGAGGAGGAGGTGATACATACATAAAGTAGCAATGAAGGGTACATTAATTTAATCTCATTTCTAGCTACTGTGGGACAGGGACGTTGTGATGGTGCGTACGCGGAAGACGCCTGAAATCCAAAGGAGACTTGACTGGTGAGGGAACATTTGGTAGCCAAAACCGGCTTTGGAAGCATCCACACCGCCACATCTACTATATACTTTTCTTTCCTGGATTGGATTAACCATCCGCATTGCCTTCTTATTCCTCATCCTTTTCTTTCTTACCATCATATCTCTTTCTCCCATCCACACTATTTTTAATAATCTTCCTTGCTTTTTTATTGGACTCCCCACTCTAATAAATATATTTAATATTGACGTACTAATTAGACTAAAATATTTTCAAACTAAAACTATTGGCTGTTAATTGTTATGTTAGATAAGAATTACTTAAAACGGAGTGCGCGACACAGAATCTTATGCACTTGGCAGCTTCAAAACGGAGTACTGCTTAATCGTAATTATGAGAGACAATACAGTTCGCGCCAAGATAGGCTTTGCAAGAGTTGAAAGGGAATATGAGGAGTTGGCATATATTATTACTCTGGATATTTCAATTATGTGGAGAAGCAAAGCAATTGTAAAAATAAAGAAAAAAACATAATAAAGTAGAAACAAAAGGGTCGCTGAGGCCAACGTTGACAGGTGTCTACATGCACTCACAGCTGGAATATGGTAATATCATAGAATATAGACGAAGCCTAGCTGGACATGAACAGCGATAACCTAAACTAATTCAAAGACAAATTAGGTTTTGTAAATGATTGGGTCTCAAACATAGTTTTTTCATGTTTTAATTGTGTATTTGTTGAAAAGCTAATTAGTTTATAATTAAGGATTGGAGGCAGAGAGAAAGCAAGCAAAAGTTGTGCACTGGAATTCCGTGTTACTATTTGCGATTGCAATTGGTGGTCCGGGGGTGTTCTGTTTGAAAGACGAGGTGGGGTCTCATAGTGAATCATTAAAAGTAAGGCTTATATAATTGTATTAAAGGGAGTTGTATCCTTCAACTTCTCTATGTTAATTTGGACGAGGTTGGTGAGCCCGAGCATCTACTACTTTCTTTTTTTCGGTCAAGAAAACATCTACTACTCAAATGCTGCAATCCTATAGTTTATAGTTTACACCAAGTAAAAATTAGGGGCTGTTTGCTTTCATCATTTCTTTTATATATTTTCATAACAAATAGAAATTATGACATAAATCATGTGTCTTTGCTCTTCTCATTTTTAAACAAACGGACTCTACATTTTAGGAAATTTTGGAAACAATAAAAAGATGTTCCCTGCAATAGGCCATGCCATTTTAGCAATTCTATTTAAATATTGGCTTTTATTTTAAAAATAATTTTTGGCAAAGTCAGGTCCTCCTCGTGTGTTTCAATCGTTCATCCTTTGTCTTAAGGCACGTTCATTAGGTAGAAACGAAAATGGAAACGGAATGCATTTGGTGTGTTTAGTAGTACAAGTTTGATAATGGAAATGGAATGGAAATGCATTAAAATGACCATTTTACCCCTTATATTAAAATAATAAAAAGAAAAAAGGTTATAATTATGTCAAATCAAATGGGTAAAATAGATATTATATATATATATATATATATATATATATTTTAAAGTTGATAGAATTGAAATTATGTAAACATTAGTGTTTCTTTGTTTTGTGATGATGGTTTAGAAAGAAAGGAGAAAACTTGATTTATTGAGCTAGATTAAATATTTTTCGAGCTAAATTGACTTCTTTTTAAAAAAAAAGAAAAAAGAAAAAGTGATTAATATGACCATTAATGCTAAAGACCCAAAGAAAGTTGAAGATCCAAGGGACCTAAAGACCCTGACAAAGAGAGAAGACTGGTCCCAAGAGAAGAAGGACGAGAATCAAGCCCAACAAAGGAAGGATCCACCTAATGAGATTCATGGGAAAAGGACCAAGAAGGATCCACAGGACTATCAGATGGCGTGAGCTGGCGTTATTAGCAGAGTTAGTTATCGAGTGGCTGACATGCTTGAATAAGTGAATTGTTAAGGCAAGTTGTTGAATTTTGTGATTGATTAGCAGGGTATTGATATGGCCACTAATGCGAAGAGGAAGCTGAAAACCCAAAGGAAGCTAAAGGGACTTGAAGACCCCCAAAAAACCAACTGACAAAGAGAAGACTGGATAGGTCTAAAGAAAAGAAGGACGAGAGTTGGGCCCAACAAAGGAAGGATCCAGTTTCTTAAAAGTCCAACTCACCCCAAAAGAGCTCTCAAGGGGAGAGGATTACCTTAGTCTATATATCCAGCTTATTAGCTTTTTAACTAAGCAATGTGGGACTTCAACACGCCCCCCTCACGGGAGCGTGAAGCCAACGGGGTATCTTCAGGGTAGCCCATAGTAAGGCTCATCCATCCATACATACCCAACCTCCCTCTGATACCATCTTAAAAGGTCTAACTCACCCCAAAAGAGCTCTCAAGGGGAAAGGATTACCTTAGCCTATATATACAGCTTATTAGCCTTTTAACTAAGCAATGTGGGACTTCAACACAGTTGATGATACTCGTGAGAAAAGGACCAAGAAAGTTTCGGGAGCAGATCTAGTGTTGGACAACACCGGACTGAAAGGAGAGAGAAAGAGAGAGTGTGGGTCCCATGTGTAGGCCCCACAACCCTATGGGACCCACACTCTCTCTTTGTCTCTCTCCTCCCCGGTCTGGTGCTGTCTAGCACCAAATCCGAAGTCAATTCACATAATTATCAGATAGCATGAACAGTCGTTGTTAGTAGAATTAGTTAGCGCGTGGTTGTCACACTCACTCGTGAATAAGGGAATTGGAGACTCAAGCAATAGGCAAGTAGTTGAATTTTGTGATTGATTTCACTGAAGTGTGCTTTCTACTCGAAGGGAGGCTTTCTTTCCGTATACATCCCATCTCGAGAGATTTAATACAATTTCATCCATTATCATTCAGCTTCTATCTACCATTTTTATCTTTATTTCTTGTTCTGTGATTTCAGTCTTCAGTGACTTAAAATAATATGGTTAACCTTCATTGACAACGTTAAGGGTACAAGCATATTTTTTTCATATCCATTTACAAAATGTCCAGACTAATATGGTAGTAAATTGACAAATTGACTCAACTTTTGTCATTATTACAATTAACAATAAAGTTATCATTATGAAACATTACTTCCTACTATATTAATTTTTTACTTTTATAACAGCAACTTTAGAAGGAAAGATATGTTATATGGTATAGACTACAGACTACAGAATAAGAGATTCTGGACCAAAAAGTATAAAGAATAATTTAATAACAGTATTAATTAGTTAAGGCGCTCAAGATAAATTAATTTACTTGAATAATATATATTACACTCTTAATTACTAAGTGGCTGATCCAACTCCATTGTTCTTCATAACCCTAGAAAGATAAGACGATACCTTCCTATTAAGGGATTTCAAAGAGAAAACAAAATTTAAACCACTCCTGAAGGAAGCCGAAGAACAAGTTGTCCACCAAAAATGCTGCACCCAACAAAAGGAAGAAGGTCAGAAAGTTGAGAAGAATATATTGAAGGCATGACATTTCTAATTCTATTGCAGGAGTGAGAAGTATGTATGATCCACCTCTTGACATAGTAGTAGCAAAAATCTGCGAGGATGAAAGTCTGCACAATTTCTGATAGCAGTACCATAGAAGGCCATAATCCATAACCCAAAGCTGTTAGAAGACGACCTCGAGTATCTAATACCTGATCAACACAAGGTACACAACCTCTTATACTTCAACTGCAGTACTCTCACTCAGTTCAACACAAGTTCTTACCCATGTTTGACACAGTCCAAAAGGACAAACTTCATAATTGAAGGTACTGGTGCCAAAAGAATTACTCACTATGCAATATTATGATATTATCTTTAAGTATTTTCAGCATTGGGTGATCAAAACATCTTAATTTAAAAGTTCAAGTTCATAACAAACCTGTAGGACCCAATGTGCACAACTCAAGAACCTAGCAACTCCAAGAGCAAAAACATAGTGCGCCGTGAATGGTTCAACAATCTGAAAGTTGAAAGAAAATAAATAATTTAGTACCAGTATAGAATCGTCATACATGACCATTATAAAGTATAAAAACAAGATAACAAGAAAAGAAGTGGGGGGAAAAAGTGACTTGCAGAAACATAATTTCATGAGACCTTAGTGTTCTGCATGACACGGAGCTGAGGTAGTACTGACACAGCTTCAAGATAAACACAAAAGGCCCAGAAAATCCTGTTCAAGATATGATGACGGGTGGTTGGATGAATCAAAAATGAGAGAACAACACAAGGTACCACCTGCATGTAAGCAAAAGATGATTTATCACTCAGATCAGAAACTAATCAAGTCTCACAAAACAAAGAACTACTTCAACTTCATAATGCATCTCAAAGAAAAAATATTGCATCTGAAAAATGAGAGACTGGTATTAAATAAAAACCTACACCCTCAGAGCAATAGAAGCACCAACACTTTTTTACTTAGATGAATGGCAGATGAAAATATAGCCTAAAGCCTAAGAGCAACTGAAGCATTGAAATTGAATGCTTTATTTTGCTTAGATAAAAATATCCCGGTTCTTATGACTGTTGTTTTTAGTTAACAACAGAACAGCTAAAGTCAGGTTGCTTTAATGAAATCTAGACAATATTGTTCCAGAATCTTGAGGGTCAAGGGAAAAATGTTATAAAACTAATATATATATATATATATATATAATGCATTCCGAGAATTGAAAACGCGACTCTTGTAGAAAAAACTTGTAATAAGACGTTCCTTTATAATTGTCAGAAAGAGTCACTCTGTTTCCCGACAGTGCAATTGAATCCAAACAAGCATGTAAAGGTTATAGGACAACCCAATTTCCTTGAAGGTGGAGGTAATTAAGAAGGAATTTAAATCAACAAGAAGTAAACACCAACTTGAAATGCTAAATATCAGTAGGAACACAGAAATCCCACAGTCAAAACCATGTGCTAGTACATTTGACAGATTTTATAAATTTAGAAACTCTTAAACTGACTTAAACACGATCATGCTAAAAAAGTTTGCAACAGAAACCTCACTTTAATTAATTGCATTAGATTGAGGGGGAACCTCAACAGATAAGGTCTCAAATGTGCTGATTATTATGCCCAGTATGGCAAGAAACAGAAATACATATTAATAAATGATAAAAATGGACAACACATTAGCATCACCATAGAAAAATCAACATATGAAATGAACAAGGTAAATACCGCAAGTAAGAAGATGCATGACTTACCACATAGAATATTGCAAAATTGTCCTTGTCATCCATATAACTGGATTTCAGTTTAAAACGTATCATATAAATAACCCAGAGGGTCGTCCCCAATGTTGCCGAATCAAGTAGGGTGTGTATATCAAATTCCATGACAAAACTGCAATACAGTCTGACAGCTAGAAACATAGCTGTAAGTTCCTGTGATTTAAGTGAAAGTCCTGCAAAGATTTTATAGTGTAAAAAAGCCATTTGTTTAAAACAAAGACATAAAAAGAACATTCCTTTCGTTTTTTTGTTAGAAGACAAGGAATTATTGTTATTTGAAGTTTGAATAGTAATTTCTAAAAAAAATGAAGTTTTACTAAGTTTGTATAATTACACATAAATCAAAGTAAGCCGCTTTTGCTGTAACTTTTTGCTCAAAGGCAAAAAGGCTAGCAATTACTTAAGGCGCCACTAACGAACTAGAGTAGACATCAATTTCAGTCCCAAAATCCCAGAATGATTAGTCTATATCTCAGAGTTGAGCAGCAAATAGGAAATCTTGATGCTGTTAACTACATGAGCACGGGTAACAAAATTCCCAAGCAGTGATTCCCAATTTCCCATGTCAACATTAAGAATGCAGATTGGCTGAAGATACGATAAAGGGATTATTATAACCATGATTGCGAAGACTACATCAATTTTCATCATAGCAGGATCCTAGTAAGATATCCAATTTGTATTGGGACTTGGGAGATATATGCTCAATAGCTGAAAAGATACTATGTTGAGCTAGAATCTTGTTTCCAATATCGCAAATTGTTAAAAAGAAAAAACATCAAGGCAATGCAAAAGCCAAAACCTTAGGAAGAGGGGTAGATTGGGGTGAGAGTTGTGAAGGGTCATTCTCCATACATGAATTAAAAGAGAAGAAAAGCGGTAAATCGATGTGTCTCAGTGTGACCCATAATTTCAATTAAAATATATATATATATATATATATATGAGAATATAGAAAAAAGCGAAAGGCATTGAAAAGGTATACCAACGCAAGTTTTTTCCTTGGTGAGCTTGTAAATGAGAACGAATATTCCGAGTGCATGAACGGCCTCGGATGCGACAAAGAGTTTGTCGTGATCGTGAACGACCATTCTGAGAAACAGCAAGGCGGCTATGGCTGAAGCCACAGCCAGAAAGGCCTTCATCCTGGGTGGTTGCCGGCGAATCCATGTGGCGAGCGCGTGGATCGGCCTCTTGGTTGCCTTCATTGTTCTCACAAATTTCCTGTGTGTGAAGCTCAGGTCGAAACAAGCAAGGCTAATCGGAGGATGCGTTACACGTGTAACGCCATGGATTATTTAGTTGTCAATCATCTCTTGGTTTGGTTGGAGTTAGATAACAGATATTACTTATTAGATATGGATTAGATTATTTAGAATGTGTCCTGTCTGTGTCTGTGCCATGGGTAATGATGGGTCGCTGCACTTCAACACTTGCACCATTCACCCTTCACTTTGCCAAATCCCTGTGACAACAAGTATGGCCCATTGGAATTTTAAGCTTTTTATTTTAATTACACGAACTGGACGTTTGGATTTGGTGGTCAATCAATAATATTATTTTATTTTCCAACACAAAACACGCATATTTATTATTTAGGGCTTACAATTTTAAGCTTTTTAAAATAACAATATTTGTTAACATGTATTCTATTCTAATAAATTACTTTACTTGCATTCTCTTCTTATTGGCACTTGGCAGAGATGTTAGTTTCTTGACAGTAATAATGGAAAAATCATTCATATATTATATTGAAATAGTTTATTTCTATATATAAAGAAAAGAAATAATTTATTCAAAATAAGTACAAATATAGTATCATATATAATATTTTATTGTAAGTTTGTGACATAGCCATATGTTTGGACGGTATGAAAGCTATCAAATATGAGCCTTCCCCAACTTCCGTCTAGTCTCTCATTTATTTATATATGGTGGGCTATAAGATCAGCTAAGGTTGGCCCTCTAGAGTGATGGGCTCCTTGAAGTGAGATAGTGGGCCCATTCTTGACCCAACCCAATCTCAGAGCGTGTTTGGAGCGGAAAGACTACAGAGTGGTCACGCAGTCAGGTGTTGAGTGTGGTGTCTGTGTTCAGCAGGAGCAGGACCGGGGTTTCACTTTCAATTTCAAAACCCTCTGCCCTTACTTCTTCGGTTCTTCCTTCTGCGCCTTTCATTTCTATTCGGTATTTTGAATTTCTGAGGAATGCCTTCGGAAGATGCGAAGCCTGTGAAGGTGAAGGCAGAGGACAATCATGAAGAAGAGGAGGACAAGAAGACCAAGATTTTAGGTTCTAAAAAGGTCACCAAGCCCACAAGTGCAAATGCCAAGTCCCTCTCCAAGGTGGCCAAAGTGAAGAAAGAGGAGCCACAAGCAGATGATTCTCCAACACCCCCGTCTCGCTTCAAGCAAGCTAAAGTGAAAAAGGAGGAGAATGACGACATCAGCGACGACGACGACAAACCCCTTGCTAAGCGGAACATCAAAACGAACCTCAATAAGGTTTGTCCACGCTTTGTTCTCTTAATTTATCGTCTTTCTTTCCCCCTGCCAAAGAGAAAACAAGTTTACTCTATATAATATAATGGGGGAGTTCAATTGATATTAATGGTGGTCACCGTTTGGAGATAAAGGAAGCGAGGAAGAAAAAGAAGATAAAGGAGGAAGTGAAGAAGAAAGGGGAGCGTGCTGCAAGAGAAAAGAAGGTTTACGATTTACCTGGGCAGAAACGAGATCCGCCAGAGGAGGTATGCTGTTGCTTTCATAATCTGGGTCATTTTGAGTCTTTTGCTTGTCAAATTTGAGTAATCCGTTTGTTCCATTTTCAAAAATTTTCAGAAAGACCCTTTGAGGATTTTTTACGAAACTTTGTATAATCAAGTTCCAAAAAGCGAGATGGCACAGTTATGGTGAGTTATCCTGCCCATTTTCCAATTTGATTACATATTTTAAACGATTTTATGACCGTATTGGAGAGGGCAGGAGGCTATATTTAAAAAAAAGGAGCTATGTCTTGTATTTAACACAATGCAATACTTTGATTTACTCATGGCATGAGCACTTCAAATTATATTGTGTGTCAGTATCCTTGCTACCTAAATGCTTTTTTCTCCTATACTCTTCGTCAGTTATAAAAGATTAATCATATATACGAAATTGGATCCGGTGCAATTCCCTTCCGTGCAATTCCGGTGCAATTCCTTTAAAATGCACATTTTTACTTCATTTTTGAAGTACTAATACGGACTCACACTAATAATAACCCACCATGAATAGATTAGAGGCCAAATTATTATCAACATTGGCAAATATCATCACCTTAAATGGATACCAAATTGTTATTAATATTGAAAAATAGTCTCACAAAGCTATTTAATGATGATATTTGTCAAAATTGATAATAATTTCGTCCCTAATCCATTCCTAGTCCGTATTAGTACTTAAAAAATGAAGTAAAAATATACATTTTGAAGGAATTGCACGTAAGCGAATTGCACCGAATCCAATTTCCAATGAATGACTTTGGTACCCCCACATCACCACCTCCACCACCACATCCGCCCACGAATAACTCATGGCAGTTTACATGTTAAGAGCCTTTTGAAGCTGAATAAGCGTTTAGATGAATAACAGGTGAACTGTGAATGCAAGTAAAATTAGCATTCAGCCTATAATTTGATATTTTTGCCCATCACTAAGCTTATACCTGGAATAAAGTGCAAAATGTCAACCTTCAAAGAAAAGAAGCAATGTATTTCTATCTTCTGAGTTGCATTCAAAACTGCGGTTGAAATGTGTGGTTTTGCATGTTTAAGCTGAATGCTTTGGTCTAATTAATGTAGAATGTCGCTAAACGTTATATATCCCTGCAAATCATGCGGAGTTTGTATAATGCTCTTAATATGTCATCTTTACCTTTGCATTGAATTAATTTAAGATCAGAGCATAGCATTTCTGTCTCCATTGCCAGCATCAGAATTATGATGCTTTTGTTTATGTCATTCCTTTCTTGATTAATTTCTGGCATTCTTTTTCTTCTATATGATTTAGTAATTAGGTGGATTTATACTGTTTCTGGGAGTTGCCATATGACAAGTTTATATCTAGCTGGACTATTAGCTAGCCATCCGAATGGTCCAACTTGATGGTTAAATGTTTCTCTTGTTAGATACTAATCCTTAAAATATTCAACACCAAAAGTTGGTTTTTTTTTCTAATTTTGAGCTGCTTAAAACTTTTCTAGTTTTCAAGTTATATTGATTTAAATTATTTGATTTTCAACTGGCAAGTATCATTCAAGATCAAGAATTATTCATACAACGCATTTAGAACTGCAGAAAAATCTAGAGACGTTGTGAAGAATGAAATATTAAGCATGTAGTATTCATTTGGTACTGTGCCATTCCTGTATTTGGCACATTGGTAGTCTGGTGCCAAGATTCTTGATGGCGTTCAAGAGACCAAGATATCTAGTGCGATAGGTTGCTCTTTGGTTTCATGTTTTGGTATCTCATCATTCGCAAGTCATTGCAATATTACATCACTGTTTTTTAGTTCTACCCACTTTAAATAATTTTCGTTTGATAACTTTGAATTATTGAACCAAACATGAAAACTTCAAATGGTTTCTAAATGTGTAAGTATCTCCATCACTGGTGATGGATGTGTTTGGGAGGTTGTATCAATTTGACTTAGCTCACCCGGAAAGTTATTGTATCTATCTTTGTACGTAATAATAACTATGTGAAAGAAAGAAAAAAGTGACATAATAATTAAGTGCTTTTGAAAAAAAAAAGCAACTTCAGAAGAAGAAGCAATCCCAAACAAGCTCTCAAGTGCTTTTCAAAAAAAATAAACAGCTTCTTTGGACTAATAAGCAATTCCAAACACCCTCTTAATGTGAGTGCAGGATGATGGAATCTGGCTTGCTTCCTAAAGAATTGGCAATGAAAGTTTATGAGAAGAAGCAGAAGAAAGGTTTGCAGAACAAGGTGAGTTCTCCAGCGAAAGCTGCAACTGGCATGAAGAGCAGCACTCGGTCTGTAGCGGTTAAGAAGAAAACAGCATCAACCACTGTGGCTTCTGTAAGTAAGAAAACTGACTCCACACCGAAGCAATCCAAGAAGCGGAAAGCGGAGGATGACACTGACTCTGATGAGGATTTTATAATAGCCAAAGCAAAGAAGAGAAAAACAGCTTAGTTATACGCTGGGAAAACTTGTTGGTAAGAGGATTGTTGTAATGTGATTGACAGGATTGTTTCATAACTTTGAATGAGGTTGACCCATCATTTACGGGCTAGTTTCTTCTTTGCTGATCTATCTGTTTTCTTATATGGTAAGTGGTAACTGCAAATTTTTGTTTTATAACTGCTCACTTTTAGAGTTTGGCATTAGTCAGCTGAAAATTTCGCGAGTATGCGACTGAACTTAAACAATTAAAAAGGCAGATTGTACAATGTCTGAGTATTATTAAGATTACATACGGACCCTAGTTATGTATGTCTGAGTGACTGCTTCTTGTTGTCCTTCTGGGTCTCCTGCTGTCATTTTTTTAATTGTTGGGATGTAAGTAACTCATATAAACTTTAATCCTTGTACCAAAAATAAATATCAACCTTCTTGACCCATACTTCATAAATTTCTTGTTTCATGTATTTAAAATTTTAATGCAATAATTTAAAGGTCAAAGTTAAAAAAAAAATCTCTGTATAATTTAGACTTTAAGCATAAAATCTTCTTTAACTAATAAAACTTGACTTATAAGTTATAACTTCTCAATTTTGTTTAACATATTGTTATTTCGCTAGAGTTAAATGGATAACACTATACAAAATAAGAAATTAGGGGTTCTAGATCAAAATTTGTTTATTAAAGAAGATTTTTACACAATACTTAACATGTAAGAAGATTTTTATATATTTTTAGTTTTTTTTTTAATGGTTGAACATGTAGATAGTTATTGATTTTGAAGTTTATTTTTGGTTGAATCACTTATTAACCAATGATGGAAGAACTTCATATAAAAAGTAAAAACAGAGAAAGAGTTGAATTGTGGGGGAGTTATAAATAAAATTGAATTAATGAAATTAGTTGAGAAATTATCAAATTAATTTTTAATATCAAATATCATAATTGGATTCCCACACAAATATGTCAAAAAATAATCAATAGTATATAATAATATTAGGTAATTGTAATATATGAGTTAACTGAATTTTGATTTTGAGTAAAGGTGTAAGCAGCTAAGTCTAACAGCAAGATTCTGGGAAGGAAGGTCCGTAATGGTGAAAGGGAAACAGAAAAGCAAACCAACTAATTTTGGAGGGATACTATTACTGATCATCCCCATTGCTTGCTTCTACTTTTGTCTTTTTCACCTACACAAGGTTTTTCAAATAAAAATAGATTTTATTTAAAGAAATAATTTAGTTTTCATAAAATAATTGTGATGATAAGTTAAATACAAATATTTTTTAAATCAAAATTTTGATACGGTTACTCTTCTCAAAGTCAAATTGCCCGTCACACACACTATTTTTCCCGTGGCCAAAATTTTTTGAAATAACTCCTTATCTCATAATCATACAGGACAAATGCCCTATTTTTCCGTTCACTTTCAAATCAGTATCTTAATTCATTATGACCATCACGCTTTTGGTTATTTTGAATCAGGAGCTAATTACTTTCCTCATTTATGCTATTTAATTGATTAAATATTGGTTAAAAAATTACTAAATTCATATTTATTTGAACAAACTAGATTAACTTTCTCCAATAGATAATTATTCATAAACCTCAATTTAAATTTAAATTAAAACCAAATTTAACAAATAATAAAGATTTTCATATTAAAATAAAGGATAACTTAAAAGAAAATTAGAAGAAGAATTGGGTTTGGAGTAGGAGAGGGAGGCTCAGACTATGGGTTGAATAAGGAAGAGTGATATATAAACAAAATTTTCCCTAAACAGAAGCTCATAGAATTGAGAAAGATAGAATCGGAGTATGGTCATAATAGCAGAAGCGGCTCTCTCTGATATAAACCCTAGTAAGCCTCAATCGTTCCCTCCACGACACGTGTCAACAGATACTAGCTCGCCATGGATTTCTAATTCTTTTTTTTTTTTTATTATAATATGATTATTAATTAAACAAAGTGACCCTCTCCCTCTCCCTCTCCCTAGTCCCTACCCAACACATACTCTCTCTTTTTTTTTTTTCTCTTTCTCATCTCTAAACTCTAATCCTTTCCTTTCCTTTTCCCTTCCTTCCCTACTCACTCTTCAAATCCTCTCTCCCTCTATATTATCTCACTACACTAATACTCGTCTTTATCTGTTTCTTTCTTCTCCATAATTTGTGAGTCCAGCAAGAGCAGGTTTCGATAAGAGCAGGAACAGAGCATTGCCAATCAATCGTCTGCGAGATTTCTTCTTTCTACCATGTTAACTCCCGACGAGGCTCTAGTTGTTGAAATCCTTACTCAGTTTCCTCGACTAATCATGGAATTTGAGACTGGCGCTTCATTACCATTCACCTGGGGTTCCAAAAGGAAGAGATCTGCAATTGATGTTACCCCATCTCCCTCTCGTCTGCGCCTGCCTTTACGTCTACCTTCTTTCAAAACTCCATCGCCGTTGCATCCCGCTACTGACGTCAGCGGCGGCGCCACTTTGTCCGACAACGATAGTTTACCGGCGGCCAAGGCTCAGACTTCTAGCCCTGCAACCCCTCTTTCGTTCTCGCCTAGTGAATCCGACGAGAAGCGTGTCGTTTTGAAAAGGAAAATCCCTATGAAAAAGGTATGTATTCCTGCTCTGTTTTTCGTCCCTAATTCTTTCACTCTACTCTCGTCTGGCTTCTTAATGACCGCCACGTCTTACTAGATTTTAACTGGTTTTTTTTTTTTTTATAATTCTTGAATTTTGGTTGTTTTTTGAACTTGCAGAATAAAGAAGAGTATTTGAAGAAGATAGAGGAATTGACCGAAAGCCAAGGATTACTTCTACGGGTAAGTCTTTTTTCCCCTATTATTTTCTGTGGACGTAGCATTTGGCAATTGATTTGTCCTTTTCCTGAATTTTTAGTATTTTATTCTTGCTCACTGTTTGATCTGAAATTGAAACAGGAGATAGAGAATGTGAAGCGTTACTTCGACGATCTGAAAGCCTACAATTTGAAGTTGAAAGCACGGAAAGAAGAGGTAGTAAAATCTTTTTTCTCCGCTTGCATAATGCGTATCCCTCTCCGTTTTTTTCTGGGTTTTATGTTCGCTTTATCTGTTGTTGTGGGTCTCTAATCTCTATCTTATGGAATTTTAATATTTACAGCTAAGGGTTGGGCATAATGGGCGTATGCAAATGACAATCCAACGAGTGGATGCGGATGGGTCAGTGAAGGCTTCTGAAATTCAAGATCCTGCTCAGCTTCATCACCTAATCGCCAATCAAATTAACGAGTCGTTGCCATCAAACGTGGTCAACTACTTAGGAATCCCTGATCTCAACGTGTCTCTTGACGAGTCAAACCCACCGGACTCTGCTCAACCGTTTGATATAAGTATGGCTAACAAGCATCTATGCCGGGTTATGGCAGCTCAGGCTAGGCAAAAGAGGATTCAGCTTAATAGGGTCAAGAATTCCATGGGAATCAATAAACCACGTCACTCTAATAGATGAAACATGAAATTACCCTTTTATTATTACTATAATAATTATTATTATTTTTCTTACGCTATTCCTTGATCCAGAAGTAATTGTAGTTATTCTCGTATAATGTTGATAGGATTGGATTGCAATTAGCGAGATTGGAGAATACACAAACGTCTCTCCGCTATTTTTGTAGGATATTCTGATATCAAAATGATCAATCATAGCATTGATATTCTTAATTGCTTCCTCATCCCTCTTTTAGGAAATTTGAATCTCCAAATATAGTTTAGTACTAGACCAGATTGTTACAGAGACGTGCACATCAAACGCTTTAAGCAGTCTGTTTTTTTTTTGGCCAGAATAATAATGAACAGAAAGTTCCAACAAAATTATTCACATGTTTTCCATTTTGGATTCGCAACGTTATATTGTTACTATTACAAAACTATGAGTATATATGTTTAGGTATCATGGTCCTAGTTCGTTAAAAAAATAAAGACTTGGGCCCAAATCTTTTAAACGTGAAATCATGTAGAATTGTAGATTAAACTTATTTTTGGTGATAATTCTAGAATCTAGACTAAACTTGTTTAGGAAGAATTAGCGGGGTAAACATCAAGAGTATAGGAAGGCCGCACTTGACAAGTAAAAGGAAATTGGGTCAGAGCCTAGTTACTAGTTAGGAAGGAGAGGCATAAGACCCAGAAGGAGGACCAAGTGGGCCTGAAGCTGGGAGGAAAAGTGGGAGAATCAAGTCCAAGGCAGCATGGAGCCGAGACTAGCAAATGAAAGGGTATAGGAATTGGACCAAAAAAAGGGTATAGCAGGCCCGCACTTGTAGTCTTGTGATGTTGTGTGATTCGACTTGTTCAAGATTAGATGATGAGATGAGTGCTTCCAATTCAATACTGCTTCAGCTTGCAGTCGCAGTAAATATTAATTATTAATCTGAGCTAGCTAAGCTGATTGAATGTAGGAATTCTGAGCTCAACCAGTTTTCCTTTGGTACAATACACAATTCCTTACTTTCCAAAAATATTCATCACTCCTCCTTCTCTATCAATGTTGGATATTTGGACACTGCTGTTGCTCTGTCTTTTTTATTCTTAAATTTAATTGCAACACCATTCCTTCTCTCTCTATCAACTACAACATATTTTCTTTTATTTTTATTTTTCTTAGTACATGTATTTCGCATAGATAGAATAGAGGTTTCTTATCATGCTCATGCTGCTAGGCCTAGTAATATGAAAACCATATTTTTTTTAATATATTATTATATTAATATAAATAATACTACAAATGTTCAAATATATGTAAAATGCTCTTTCTTTATTACAAAATATAAAAATCATCATAATTAAATTTTAAAATGATTGTAAAAGATAATATCAATTTATAGTATCAAATCTAGTAATATAATTAATAAAAAATCTAGTTGTAAATGTGGTTTTTGGGCTTTTATGGTTCATGAGGTTTGACGAAACTTAAAAGACTTTTGGCATGCATATCACTTATAAAAAGTTGGTAGAGCCTATGTTTCGAATTTTGATATCATAGGGCTTCAGCCGTACTGCGTCCTAACTCCTAACAATTTGTTTTCTGTCTCTCATGTTCGATGGCCGAATGATAAATCATACTCTATTCTTTTACGACTGCATACTCAATCATGTGATTATTTTATATGTAAGTGGGACAACACTACGGTAAATAATACGTAAATGATGAGTTCCATTTTGGATTATGAGAAGCTCGTCTATTTGCGACTCATGTTTCTCTCCATACTTTCATGACTCTGAAACATTTATTTCATTTCTTATTTCTTCTTCTTTCTATTTATTAATGCCTAGTTTTTTAGCTTATGGGAATTCATTTTAATATTTTTGCCCTTATTTAACTTTTAATTCTTCCATTAGAAAAAAAAAAAACTTTTGGTTCAAAACGAGTGATTGAAATTGAACCCTAAAATCTTTGCGGTTAAGATCACGCTCAGAGAAATTATAATAGTCCCATCAAAAAATATACGGCATCTTTGAGAGAATTAGCTACGCAATGTTCATTGTAAAACCCCCTAAAACATTAGTAACTTATCCTTGTCTGTTATGCGGGAACATAACATTAAGATGGATAGCAGAGTCTTCTTTCATTTTATTTTTTAAATTGTTTCGTAGCAGAGTCTTCTGCTAACATCTCATACATGATCTATGTAAATATTGTTTTAGCAAAGCCCATATCTAGCCCATAAAAATAGGTTAAAAATAAACTCTCCGTAGTAAAACGTGTCCCATTTTCTTGTTTATTTTTGGGTGAGGCCCATCCTATTTTAGCAAAGGATGAAGCTATGGAAACAAGGAAGAATAAGAGAAAAAAAAAATACACAAGGACGAGCAAAGCAAAGGAAAATGAGTGTTAGTGCAGATGATGAGACACAAGCAGAGATGGAGGAAGCACCCTCTCTCTGTACCAGTTCCCAATGTTGAAGAAATGGTGAGGAAGGACCCTTTGGGGATTCCTCAAAGGTACACTAGGACTCAACAAGAAATGGACAACATTTGCAATTAGTGAATCATGGTGTGCAAAAACAAGTGCAGCAGAGAATGAAGGATAGCGCTAATGAGTTTTTCAAACATGGAATTGAAGAGAAAAACAAGTATGCGATGCCTTGTCATAATATACAAGCCTATGTCCACGCTCGTGTACTTTCTGAGGATCAGACACTAGACTGGTCTTTTTTTTGAACATGACTAGACTGGTCTGATGCCCTCATTTTTTGAGTACAACCTACAAACTACAGCATGCTTCAATTTTGGCCCAAAACCCTACAAGGATTCAAGGAGGTGTTGTGTTATTGAGTATTAATATTAAGAGTAAACTAACATTTTTGTTGAATCTCTAAGAATATGAATATGTTAATGGAGGGTTGCGTTGTGTTAAGTTGTCGATAACTCTCCTCTTGCTTGGGACTGGGTATGGAGGACCAAAATGTTAATTTACTCTAATAGTAAAGCTTAATTTGCTAAAAGAAAAGTGACTAATTCATAGGTTTTGATTATGCAGGGAAACAATTGAGGAATATTGATGCAAGACGAGGATGTGTGTGGGTTAGAGATTCGACACAAAGGAAAATGGGACCAGTCACACCATTATAATATGCTCTAGTTGTCAATATTGGAGATGCAATTGAGGTACTTCATTAATTTACTTAACTGTATTCTAAAATACATCATTCATAGTAGTGCTTGAATTTTGATTTTGTCTATTTTTTTAAAATGTTGGTAGATATTGGGTAAAGGGAAATACTAGAGTGTAGAACACAGAGCAACAACAAATAAAAAGGAGGTGTTCGCATCATTTGTAGTGCCAGTGGATGATGACTTGAGCAGATGGTGAATGGTCAAAGTCCTAAGATATATAGGGAAGTCAGAAGTGAGGTATGGATTTGGCATTATATGAGTACGAGGCAAGCTTTGAAGCAAAAAATGGAGGGCAAGGCACATATTGACTTTGCCAACATATATACTCGTATTGACATACTATCATAACTCATAAGATTTTGAGACATATGCAGTAGGTCTTGATCTTCACTGCTGCTGGTATGATAAGGTAATGCATATTCACTTGGAAAGTTTGTAGGAGGAGAATGAAATGGTTGTCGGTCAAAATGGGGCAACACTAGATCATCTTCTCCAGGAAGAACAAGATGGCTCATTGAAGCAAACCCACCACAGTGAGTCAATTAGAACCCTCTCCTCTCTTATTTTCTTAAGCTCCACTACACTCATTGAACATATACGTTGTATTCTGTATTCAATATGAGATAAGCCAAATCCAGAGCTTTCCTGAAACACTTCACAATTCTCAGCAAATTTTTTAGTTCAAATTGTATATATATACATAATTACTAACCTTTGAAAGTCATTATCTGAAGAAAGGAGTGCATTTTTTAACGCTCTATATCCTTTGGCAAGGCGAAATGTAGTGATTACTGATTTATTGCCGCGAATCAAAGCTGTAAATGAAGAATTATAATTATAATTAAATAAACCAAAATTATGAGGCGGAATAATTAGTGTTTTGAAAACTAACAAAAGATTGCACCAAGTGCGCGTGTTGGAATATGGGTGTATGTATCTGAAGTGTGAACTGAAAACATAAAAAAGTGGTCGAAAGCCATTTGCGTCTAATGTGTAAGGTAATAAAGAACAGTCACCAAACCACCCTCTGAGTGAAAATCTGAACAAATGACTACATATGATCATTAGTATTAAGTAATAATTAAAAAGATTATACTAGAGTATGTTGTAATTAATTAATGTACTCACCAGATGACATTTTGTAAGAGGAAGATACTAGATCTTGCAGCTCATCCATCGCCACTGTGAATCATGTTATGAGATTCAAGAAAGATTGTAATTTAAGATTTCGATATATATAATATAATATACATACGCTGAATTTTTTCATCGTCAAAGTTTTGAGCTTGCTGGACATTATGGCAGCGTTGTTGGCCATTTGTTAATTATTCTATACAGAGGAAGAGGATATGTAATACAAGCTCAGTTGTGTGCAAGAACTGGAATTTCAATCCAACGCTTTCTTTTATATATAATACAAGAAAATGAACAAGTACGTACTTTTAACCAACTCTAGAACAGAGTTCGTCATTAATTTGTTAGTATTATTAACTACTAACTAACAAGCATGTGCTTCTCTTGTAAGTCTTGAGTAGAATTTGCTGTTATAAACACTACAAAGCCTCTATCACTTAATTAATGTATTGCTTTATTTTTCGTCATATACCAAATTTGATTTGGTGTTTAGTACCTTAGGTTAGGTATAGCAATTTGTCCCATCAACTTTTGTAGATAAAAAGCTCTCATTGAACTTTGTTTTATTTTTATTTTAATTCGAACACTCGTTCACTTTGAAGGGTTAAATTGTATAACTTATCAATACTTTTCTTATAAAAATATTAAGAAAATACAAAATTAAAAGTTTGAAGAAGCAATAATGAGTTTTATTAATGAGATTGGACCTAGATAGTTAGAAGCTAAGCCCGTCGTCAAATAAGACGTTGCTGGGAGATCGGGTCTTGATGAGTTTTATTCTCTCGGCACTTGCCACGTGGAATCCAAGCGTAAAATTGGAAGATCCCCGCTTCTGTGTGGCCAACCCAACCGTCAATGTCGAATATCACTCACGCATCTCTCCTCTATTCTCTAACGAACCAAATCCCACCATCTAAGTATATATAACTAGCTTCCTCACTCTCTAATCTCTACTCTCTATATCCCATTAATTACATTCCTCTAATTTGTGTGTGTGATGGCCAACCCTAAGGTGTTCTTTGACATGACCATCGGCGGATCGCCGGCTGGCCGCATCGTGATGGAACTCTATGCCGACACCACGCCGCGCACGGCGGAGAACTTTCGTGCCCTTTGCACGGGCGAGAAGGGCACTGGTCGCAGCGGCAAGCCCCTCCACTACAAGGGCTCCAGTTTCCACCGAGTGATCCCCGGATTCATGTGCCAGGGTGGGGATTTCACCGCCGGAAACGGCACCGGCGGAGAATCCATCTACGGATCCAAATTCGAAGATGAGAATTTCATAAAGAAGCACACTGGTCCTGGAGTTCTATCCATGGCCAATGCCGGGCCCGGCACCAATGGATCTCAGTTCTTCATTTGTACGGCCAAGACGGAGTGGCTCGATGGCAAACACGTGGTGTTTGGGCAAATCGTGGAGGGCATGGACGTCGTCAAGGCCGTCGAGGCCGTTGGATCTTCCTCTGGCAGAACCTCTAAGCCCGTCCTCATCGCCGACTGTGGCCAGCTTTCTTGAGCCTCATCTTTTTTTATCCCTGATTTCAAGTCATTAGGTTTTAATTTGCTGTTTTCAAAATTAAATAAATTTCTCCTTTCCATTTTTTCCCCTTTCATTTCAATTTTGTGATAGCGTTTTTAGGCGCTTCTTATTTCATAGTTCCTAGTTTTGCTATGGATGAGAGGAAAATATTTCATTGATATATCGGATAATTAATATTCTAGGTGTGGAAGATGATTCATTTTTTTTTTTTGGATATATGTTTTGACGCATTACTTAATTTCTACTTTCTTTTGTTAGGCTAAGATCGATCTTAGCTTTTCGTCAAATAATCATTATTTAATTGTGCAGATTATAAATTGTGACGATGTGAAATTCAAACTTCGAGTTGGCGTAAATTCGTATTTTCGTGCGATTGAATGGATGCTATCTTAAGTCTTAACAGTATCGTTCAAGTAATATACAAATAGTATTCAATAAAATACAAACATTGTGTTTTTGGTTGAGAAAATAACCAAGTTCGAAGCACCCTGTGTAAGTCATTTGAATCCAACCTCGTTGACTTGACTGTGTGGTTTAGTTTTTTAACTAATAAAAAATAAAAACCAATACGATAGGCGTGAATTGACACGCTAATAAGGCTTGGGAGGATTTAACTTTAAAATATAAAACGCTGAGATTAACATCATTTCATCATTACACTACACAATATAAAAATAAATAATTAATGATTGAAATGATTAATATAATGATATAGGATCATTTTTGATTGATTATGAAATGACTTGTGGAATAAATCGTGCGATTGAATCGAATTCATGATCAGGCTAGTGGCTAGTCGATCACTACTTAACGAAAATATATCTTATTAAATTATAAAAAAAGTTTAATGACACTTATAATAGATTCATTATAATAATATTAAAAAATAAATCATAAATATTATTGAACTAAATAAAAAAAAAAAGGTTCATAAGATCTCATTTATAATATAATCTATCAAAAGTTATATAATTAAATTGCCCAGTTAAAAGGCGCATATAGTATCAATTTCAACGATGGAGTAGTGTGTTTCCATTCGCTTATGGAGGCGCCTTGTGATATATTTGAATATTGGTTACGTTTATTTTCCTTCCCTAATAAAAACTGATATGATACTTCTCGGTTGGGTCCGGATCCATGTTCTATTTTTTCATGGAGTTCAAATGGTGAAGCATTAAACTCACTCAAATCCCACAACCACATACCGACATTCAAAGCCCAATGCGTCAGCAACATTTTTAACTGAGAAACGAGATAACAATAATAAAATGTTTTCTACCCCTTCGTTGAACCTTTAAAAAAAAAGAAGACAAAAATGAGGTTGTTAAGGTTTGGTAAATTATCCAAATGCATCAATATCCATATAACTAAAGTAATAAAAAATGGTTGATTCACTTGCATATCTTATCTTAAGAGAGAGAAAAAGAGGTAAATGAGTAAAATTGGAGGATTAGAGCACAGGGTAGGAATTAGGAAAGGACAGAAACAGCCCCACAATAAGTAGGCGGGATTTAGTTTTGCTGTGCTTTCACGTTTTCATCTTTCATAGGCAGTGAGAGGAGGAAGCCCAAAGTCGTTGGTTGCCACTTGCCACGTTTCTCTTTCATTTGAGTCGTACGACGAAATTTCCTCTCCAACCGTTTGCGCGTTTCTATTTTTCTTTTATTTTTAAATTTAATCAAGTCTCCACAAACACAAATCCAATCTTTTGAATATCCGCAATTCACCCCGTCTTCAGTCAAACCTGAGAATCGTAATTTCCCTGCTATTCCTTCTTCTTCTTCTTTTTTTATTAATTCCTCTTTTGTGGGTCAATGCTTATGTTCTAATTCTGTATAACTCAGCTGCCCAAAAAATAAAAATCCTCCATAATTCATTGTCTCTTGTTCTTCTAGTTTTGGATTCCGTTTAGGACTTGGATACTCTCTGTAATTAGGTATACTTCGAATCTTGTTGGACACAGTCGTTATTACTGGATTCTTCAATCCAAGTATCTACAAATTGCTACCTAGGGTTTTCTTTTCCAGCTTGCTTGGCTTCTCAGAAAAAAGAAAGAAAGTTGTATGTCATTGTTTTGAACCAAGCTCAGCCAAGCCGAACGCTTGCATTCAGATTCTGCTAACTAACTTTGTAATTTCAGTTTTGTTTTGCTAATTTTCCCGAGTGATAGGCTGATAGCTGCCGCTGCAAAAATTCCATCCACGTGCCATTTAGTATTGAAGCTGAATTTGTTGCAGGCACTGAAATTTTCATCGGCTCAAAGGCCTTAGAAAAACAATGGGAGCGGTTTGCTCAGCCGGGACGGTTGAGAAAAACAGAGAACTTGGAAGGAAGACTTTGGTGTTTTCTGGGAAGCTTAAGAAGGATAAAAGCTTTAGTAACCAAAAAGGAGATTGCTCTCCAGGTTCCAGCAGGAAAGATCATGCAAACAAGCAAAAGAAGAAAGATTCTGATGACCTACAATCGTCGTTTTCCAGTGAATTGAAGTTTTCGACTCCCACTCGAACAGAAACAAAGAAGGTATTTTTAACTTAATAATTGTCGTCTTCTTGGAATTTGGACAACGCAAAATTAAACACCAGATAAATAGAATTGGAGAGTTGGGATATGAAAAGCAAAAGCCATAATTTTTTTTAAAAAAAAAAATTAATTTTCTCAGGTGGCATCTCAGATTCTGAGATGGAACTTCTACTTTTGGGGATCAATGTTGCTGTCTTTGATGTATCAAGTGTCTTTATTTGATAGGTAACCCAGAGAGGCTCCTTTTTAGGAAGAGCAGGTGAGAGAGCAGTAGAAGTTCTGGACACGCTTGGAAGTAGCATGCCAAAATTAAACACCAGCCATGGGTTTTCCTCTAGCACCGCTTCTAGAGGGAATAAAATATCTATATTGGCTTTTGAAGTGGCTAATACAATAACCAAAGGTGCAATTTTGTTTCAATCACTTTCAGAAGAAAACATTCAGATCCTTAAAAAAGAGATTTTACAATCTGAAGGGTTGCAACACCTAGTTTCCACCGATATGAAAGAGTTACTTAGTCTTGCTGAGGCTGACAAAAGGTGATTGCTTGTTGTCTTGTTCAGAGAATACTATTCTTGTTCTAGGAGCTTAAATTTCTTGTATGCTCTGGACATAAATTATTCTCTCTACTCGTGTGTTCCATTTCTCTGATTTTTGCGGGAAAATTCATAGGGAAGAATTTAATGTATTCTCACGGGAAGTAGCTAGATTCGGGGATGCGTGTAAAGACCCCCAGTGGCACAACCTAGATCGATATTTCTCAAGGTGGGTTTGCTTTCAAATGATGACTTGCGACAAGTATATGTTAACTCTTTTTGAGTCCATTCTTAATGACTACAAACATTTCAGATTAAATTTGGATGTCTTGGGTGACAAACAACCTAGGTCAGAGGCAGAAAAGACAATGCAGGAGTTGACCACTCTAGCTCAGCATACTGCTGTAAGCTCATTCTAGTTTTATATAATTCTTTGCATCTATTTTTTAATATCCTTGGTGAAGTGATGATTGAGTAAAACCAGTTTCATCATTTTGGTTTTCCTTCATGCATGGTGTGTGATTTTGTTTCTAACATCTTTTGATGCCTACTAGAGAGTTGTAATTATATTTCTTGAAGTTTTTGGCCATCTTATTAGTGCTCTATGCTTTAAATAATAACACGTAATTTGTTCCTGAAAGAATTAACTTTCTCCATTCCATGTAGGAATTATACCATGAATTAAATGCTTTTGACCGTTTCGAACAAGATTACCAGCAAAAGGTTAAGGAAATGGAGTCCTTAAATCTTCCTCTAAAAGGTCAGAAACAAAAATGTAGTTTGTATTTTTCCTGAAATTTTCATATCTTTTCTATTGATGATTTTAGTTTTTATCATGTTTTAAGATTATGATTGTATATTCTTTAACAGTTAGGTGACTTGAAATTCATGCTATAATCATACTAAATTGAAATCATTGAACAGTTTCATATAAGCAGTTTTACTTGTTTATCTAAACTTTATGCTATCTGCTGGGCACCCACAAATCATAAATATTGACAGGTAACCATCTATGTAATTGTAGGGGAGAGTCTCACAATTTTTCAGAGTGAGCTCAAGCATCAAAAGAAGATCGTAAGGAGCTTGAAAAACAAGTCTCTTTGGTCTAGAAATTTGGAGGAGGTATATTTTAAGCCTCATAACAGTGTTTGAAATCTATATAGGATGTAATAGTTCCTAAGTTTGCATCTATCGTTTGTTGAATTAAGTCTTTCCCTGCATTATCCTATCTAAAAGGAAAAATTCTTGACATCTATTTAGAAGTGAATTTTTAATGCCCATGGATTTTACAACAGTGGTCTTAATCAATTGGATTTTGCAACAGTGATCTTATTCAATTGGATTTGCTTATTGCAGATAGTTGAAAAGCTCGTTGATATTGTGATCTATATGCATCAAGCAATTTCTGAGTTACTTGGAAATAATGGTATGAGATCTCAATCCATATGCATCTCCAAATAAACAAAGAATTCACTACATTTCCCATCTCCTGTTTCCTCTCTGTTTGAGCTTACATGAAATAAGATAAAGAAACTTCTGGGAAGGGGGAAATAACCTACTTCCTTTGCATTTTTGCTTATACTGTATGATAGGGATCGTCTATGTAATGTTGCAACTGTTCCCTCACCAAGTAATTTTTTCCATTTGATTTAGCACACTGTTCAATAACATTTGAGCAATCTATAATACTATTTAACTGAAATCCTACAGAAACACCCCATGTTATTCTTGTCTGTGCAAACTTTGATTTGTAGAAAAATCTACTTCATCCATCCACTAACTATCATGTAGATCTCATTAGCGGGTCATGGAAACATCTGGAGACCTATCTTTTGAGAATAGGTTTATCTTATTAGTTATTATCACTCTTAAATTTTGAATATATGGCAGGTACATCTATTGCTGCCGTCAAAAATAGTATGGGTCCTCTGAGACTAGGCGATGCTGGTCTTGCACTACACTATGCTAATGTTATCAATCAGATAAATGTAATTGTAAGTTTTGGAGGGAAAAACTGAGTACTTTTACACTGTTGTGTCATGCTAATATAGTTGGTAGATCTTAATAAAATGCTCATTTCTATTAGGCTTCTCGTTCAACCTCTGTTCCGCCAAATTTGAGGGATACATTATATCATGCGTTACCTAATAATATTAAGATTGCCCTTCCATCCCGGATACAAATTGTTGATGCCAAGAAGGAGGTATGTCCTCTCAAGTCTGATTAATTTGTCACTATTCTTTCTTTTTATATGTCTATTTGTTTCTTTTGTCCTGCATGCTTCATGAAAATATTTTATTTCCTGTGCGAGTAAGCTAAATGGCGATTATTTGTAGGTTTCCATTACTCAGGTCAAAGCTGAAATTGATAAGACTCTTCAATGGCTTGTTCCATTTGCCACAAATACAACCAAGTAAGATATGAACTATGAAGGATGCTTGCTTGGTGGATTGTTTGCCCATGCTTGCTTTAATTTCAATGGTGAAGAGAAATCATATGTCCCACTCCCAATATTTGCTTATGTTTTCCTTGTGTTGCTTCTGCTGCAGAGCACATCAAGGTTTTGGATGGGTTGGCGAATGGGCAAATAAAAGGTTAGTTTTAAGCCCTTGACATGCTGCATGAATGATAGTGCGAACAACTTTTGTGATTATTTTTGGTTATCATGTACAGTAATGACTTTGGGGATGATATAACCAAAGAAAGTAACCTGATCCGCCTCCAGACGCTTTACTATGCCGATAAGCAGAAGATAGATGTCCATATTCTTGAATTGTTGACATTGCTGCATCATTTAATGAGCTTTGGAAGATACAGACAAGATGCCATGAAGCCGATGCCTACTCGATCTCCTCCCAAGGGAACCAATTTCATGTCCAAAATGCAGCAATGGCTATCGGTAGATAGTAGTGGGAAACACGTGGGAATTCAACTATCGCAAGAGGACAGGAGATTGTTAGAGGAGGTAATGATGAGGAAGAAGACTCCAGGAGTTAGCAGAAGTGAGGAATTAACCTTCGCCAAGAAAAGAGATGGGTTGGGTGGTGGCTGGCGCTCCAGCAAGAGTGTTGGGAATTCACCTGGTATGGACCTCACCACCAGAATGCGCTTGGACCACCGAAACGCCAATTTTTTGGATATCATGGATGGCTTAAGACCTTGAAAGCTTTCTTCTTTACTCACCCACACCCAATATTTGATCATTCATCTTCTTTTTTCCCCCTGTATATATATATATATATATATATATAGCATGTTTATAAATTCCGAAATTATTTTTTTTCGCTAGAGGATCGTTGATAGTTGATAGTTGATAGTTGATAATTGATATTCTTGTCAACGCATGCCGTTGGCTTTATAAGCATGAAATTAGATATGAAAATAGATTATGTGCTACGAAAATTTTGACCTCCTCATCACATTTGGCTCATTTATGTCTGCCCTCTTTTCATTCCCTTGTCTGCAACACTATTTCTCCACTTTTGTACCTTGAATTGGAAATGTCAACAACATGACATATGCCACCATGAATGGAAACAAGATTGGATCCTAAGCTTTATAGGATATGACAGCAAATGAGATTTAATAACTGTTTTGTGTGTCTTTCTCTCTTTTTTGTTATTCTATGCTGTACAGTATAAAATTTATTTTGAATGGAAACATTGTAATTACAAATGGTTAGTAGCACCGGTACTGGGAGAATTGTCATCTTAAAGTTTTAATCTTAGAGTTGTCATTTAGGGAGAGGACCGAAAATTGTAAAATTCTAAGCCCCAAAGATCTCTGATTAAAATGGAAAATTGGGTTGCTTATTTTATTTTACTCTTTTTGTGTAGTAAAAAAGAAATTAAAGAAACTAAGCGATATGACAGAAGTCTTCTCTCACCAAAGATCAGAGATTGGAATTGGATGAGTACTGAGCAAACTAAACGATTTTACAGAACCTTGGGCTGATTGTTTTGCATATAAACCCACTCCACCAAATTGTTTATTTGAAAGAGGCTTGCAGATGGGGAAACGTATGGCCAAAAAATAGCAAGATTTTGTTGTTTCCAATCATGCATACTATTTGTAGGCCAAAATCTTGCTATTGAACAATATTCGATGTGGACAGAATCAATAGAGTAAAGTAAAAATAACTCGAAATTGGCCTGCGTTTTGCATCGTCTGCATGTCAACCTGGCCATTTTAAATATTTATATTAGACATATATGATGTGAATGTTTGAGATGTGGAAAAGGGGGTGAAGTTACGAGGATAATGCTTTTTAAGTCTCAATTATTTGGGGAAAAGGAAATTAATATCTGGTGTTCACTTGGAGTATGAAAACAGTTTTGGAGTTTTACTCGTGTCTGGAACCAGTGCCTTCTAAAACTAAACTTCCAATTATGGGAATAATTGCTCTTGTATTCCCATCTTATTAAAATATCCGTGCAAAAATTATATATCCTATCAATTCAAGAATTACATCAGTATTATTTATCAAAAAAGAAAAAAGAATTACATCAATATTTCCGAATAATTTAGCGAAAATCACAAACAAATTGTTTATAGAATATTTCTACAGAAACAATTCGGGATATTAATAATTAATGGCGTAATGAGAATGAAACAGAGGAAACCCTTTCCCATCCCGCGGGGCCTTTCCTCTTTTTTTTTTTTTTTAAATAGTTTTTAAAATGAATAAATTTCAGTATAAAATTTTTTTTATACTATTAAATTTATTTTAACAAAATGATACAATGATCTTGGATGTGATTCCATTTATATTTGACCCCTTTCTCTTAATTAACGACATTGCTAATATCTCTCTCTTTCAACAAGAGATATTTTGCAAATTCATTATTAACCTTCCCAGATGATTGGCTGATAATTCCCGCACACGCACGCAACACAAGAACACTTGATTCACACTGATACTACCAAAACCAAGACTTTTCGTTGATCCTAAACAACAAATTTGAAATTCAATCCAAAATACAAAAAATAATTGAAATGTGATATTTATGCAATTAAGCACTGACAAACAACAGTAGGACACTGTGACATCAGAAATGAACGATTGAGTACCTTGAAAAGTTAATATTTACCAATTGGGTGTAGTAGTAATTATAGGGCCGGGACACACACAGCTAATTAAATTAACACTCTGACATCAGAAATGAACGATTGAGTACCTTGAAAAGTTGGAATTTGCATATGTTAATAACACTTGAAACCTCCTCTCATCTGCTTATTATATACTTACATGCTCATACGCTAATTAATTTCAAATTATCAATTGGGTGCATGCATGCTTTGACACTTTGAGTAGCAACTTGAGGAAATACAAATATCAAACTAATATCTCCATAGTCAAGTCTCTTCCTATTCATTAATATTCACATGCCATAATAATTTCAGTTGTTATCAATCTCTAACCGTAACCCCCAAAATATATATTGTAATTGTTTGTCTTTTTTGACTTGCATATACTTTTCAATGCCACTAATTTTGGATAAGGTCCTAAAATATCCTCATTCATTGCAACTTGCAATTGAAACCCCGTGTTATAAGTATGGATTCTTTAGAGTACTTTACAAAGTAGATTATGAAAGAAATAAGAATAAACTCATACACTTGGTTGTTTGTGTGTGAGGTTTTTCTTTCTATTTATTCCTATCTCTTTCCTACTTTACTATGAAGAGTACTTTAGATTATCCATTTTGCAGATTGTATGTAGTTAGAAAGAATTAGCAAGTTGAAGCTACTTTCAATGATGTCAGACCCAATTAAATAAACTACGTAATCAAAAGGAATGTTCAGTAGTATGATAATACTGAATTTTAGTACATTCTTCTAATTATTTGGTCTTTAAACTATTCATAGTGAGCCTATATTAATAAAAATTTTTATTAATATTAATAAATAACTCTACATATTAAAAGAATATATCAAATTTTAATAATATAATAATATTAAACTTTTATTCCAAAGGAAATCACCTGCGGGCGGTAAAATGGCGCTTTATAATTAAGATTAATTAGTGAAGAGAAGTTAAGAATTTCATTCGCACGTACTAGATGATTGACCTTGAAAGTTGAAACAAGATAAATTCACTTATTAATTATACGGCGCAATAAAACGTGTGGGAATTGAAAAGCTAGCCAAATTGGACTCATTTGCTTTTTGACGTATATTGCTCATTTTATGCGGTTTCCCCAATCATAATCAGGGACGAGGCTGCTGCTCCTATGTAATTAATTGATTTTTCAACTAATGAATACATGTGGGCTCCACATATATATCTAATTTCGTTCATGTATTCACTTCCATTACAAGATTTTGAGGACCTTCCTCCTGCCTACCTTTAATTACTATTACTATTAGTAAAGTGTATATACATAGAGTTATTAATTAGTATTATAAATATTTTTAGGATTTAAATTTCTTCGGAGCGATTAACGAAATATTTAATATTTAAAATTTGTAAAAATTAAATTAAAATAAATAATTTTTAATATTAAAAAATTTTATTGAGCAATAGGGTAAAACTTTAATATGTGCTATTTTTTAGTTGTCCGTCCGATCTTTGAGACACTGTTCTGATTAATTTGAACTCGACCTGCATCGTACATTTGATTATGGTAAGAGAGTCTTTTTACGAGAATAATTGTATTAAAAAATCTTTAACTCGAGACTTTGTTTAAGCGATACAAAGTTGCTTATGACTTAATTAGATCAATTTCTCATTGATAATATATACTTTAAAAATAAATTTATATTTTTTATCAGTACTTAGAATCTCAATATTCCTTTTAAAGAAATGTAACTGCGTGACGAGTGTCAATACATTTCCAAATTAGAAGGTTAGCTGATTGGCCAAGCCCCAAGCCTAGGATTCTCACTTGAGAGTTGAAATTGCAATTTGCTAGGATCTCAATTACAAGTAAATGACCGTTGCCTTTCATGCCAAATGTGCGCAGATTTCGATGTGTTCTCTACAAATCAATATTCATTATTCAACTACTTCAATACACTAAACAACAAAAGCATACCCTCTCACCTAATTTGTTGGTTACAAAAAAAAAAAACATACATAATTATAAGCTCTAAACATGAATATATTTTTCAAGCGGCCAGCATTTAATAAAACAACTTGATCTATTGACTAATTAGAATTTTTGTACTAAAGAAATAGTATTCATCATCTCGAAATATTCAACACAAAAAAAAATACAAAAATATTAATTTTAATCAGTATTATATACATATACAAATACAAGAGCTATTTAGCTGTTGCCACATTTAATATATTTTAAATGTATAAAAATGTCAGTATTTTTTACCTCACCGTTTCCTTCCGCTAACTAGTAATTACAACAGCTGGATCTGCAGACTGCAATTTTTGTTTTCAAATTTAGTATTAATTAAAGTTTATGTTATTAATACCTTCAATTCAACGTATATTTTTTGGCCAAAAAAAATTGAACGTATATTTATTAGCGCACAAAATAGATTTTTGTTTATCCTTGTTGAGTTTCTGATGTTAAAAAAACAAAATAAATGGAAAGAAGAAAAAGAAGGAATTGAGCAAGAGAACGTTACTCTTCTTACCTATCATCAGGCTTTTCAACTGTGGAGATAAAATCAGAGTGTCAGAAAATGGGCCCATCCCATACACTTGTTATTTTAATAATGGGAATTCAGGAATGCAACAAATTATTTTACAACAAAATAAAGGGGAAAAATTAAAAAACCACCTTCCTTGTCTTGTCTATAAATACACTCGGAGCCGTGATCTTTTCAACCTTACAACAACTTCTCATTCTTAATTACGAAATAGAAGAAGAAATAGGTTAACTGGTTTCCCAGTTCCCCACCTTCTTCATCATTTCAAAATGGATCGGCTGACACAAATGCTTTCATTTCTATTAACAATTGCTATATCAGCATCAGGTAAGTAATCAGAGTTGAAATTGCAGCGAATCGATGATCTTGAGGAGCCAAAAAGAAAGAATTTTATTATATAGTTCTAGTGTCCGAATTTATGGTACTATTGCTGGGTCTAAATCTAATATTGTATTTGTGGAATACGATTTGCAGGAGTAATTTCAACGACATTCACAATAGTTAACAAATGCGACTACACCGTATGGCCAGGCATTCTTTCCAACGCCGGTGTGGCCCCTCTTCCAATCACCGGCTTCGTTCTGCAAACAGGCGAATCTCAGACCATTTCCGCACCCACCTCTTGGGGAGGTCGCTTCTGGGGTCGCACCCTCTGCACCCAAGACTCCACCGGCAAATTCTCCTGCGTCACAGGCGATTGCGGCTCTGGCAAGCTAGAATGCGCCGGCAATGGCGCCACACCACCTGCTACCTTGGCTGAATTCACTTTAGACGGAGCTGGTGGCCTTGATTTCTTCGACGTCAGCTTGGTCGACGGCTACAACGTCCCTATGCTCGTCGTCCCTCAAGGTGGCTCCGGTGACAACTGCTCCGCCACGGGTTGCGTTGTGGATCTGAACGGCGCGTGTCCTTCAGAGCTCAAGGTTGCGAGTGCGGATGGGAGGGAAGGAGTGGCTTGCAAGAGCGCTTGCGAGGCATTTGGGTCGCCTGAGTACTGTTGCAGCGGCGCGTATGGCACGCCAGATACTTGCAAGCCATCTTCCTACTCCCAGATTTTCAAGACCGCCTGCCCACGCGCCTACAGCTATGCGTATGATGACAAGACGAGTACATTTACATGTGCCTCCGCGGATTATACCATAACCTTTTGTCCTACTCCTAACACAAGGTTAGATTCGTAATTCATTTTACACGTTTTAACTGTGAAATTGGCTTTTTAGGTGAATAACGATAACGGTCAGTGGTGGAATCCACGTTGAGATGGATGTGACGTGTCTTTTTCCAACTTGTATTCATTTTGGGTTAATATTGTTTTTGGTTTTGCAGTCAGAAAGCATCTCAAGAGCAAAACACGAGCACTTCTCCTACCTCACCCACTGATAACGGCACAATTGTGTACGAAGGTGCTTCTGAGCAAAGTGAATTATCAGGGGCCACGTGTGCCCACGTGTTCAAATCTGGGGTTATTGCCGCCATTGGAATGACCATTTGGCTTTTGTGCCACCTATTCTAATTTCTAACGACCTTTTTTAGTAGGGTTTGGGTCTGGGTCCGGCTCCGGCTCCATCAAACACCTGTATGTGGCCCAAACACAGGATGGACCTTACCTTACAATGCTGGCGAGTGGGGGCCCACATGGTTTGGTTTGGTAATTGCTACGCTGCCCAGCCGTCCATGACCCTTGCGACTCTTCTGAAATTCAACAAATGGGCGTTGCCCTTACCGACAGAAATGGGATAGGGTGGCCTGGTGGCGGCAAGTGCCCCACGAAATTAAACTACATGGGTAGTGAGAAAAATGAGTTTTTTTTTTTTTTTTTTCTAAAAATTATAGTACTATAGGGAATGATATTATAGAATTCTTTTGCTTTGTGGGCGAGATGGGATTCATTTATTGGTTTGAGAATGTACGGCTTCAATAATTGATTATAAAAGGAAATGAATTTTTTCTATTTTATACTGTTTTTAATGCATCCTCTAATATTTTAATTCCCATTTGTCAGCATATGACTCCTTATCCAATCATTCTCTTTTTTTCTCCCCTATTAAACTTAGAAACCAGCAGCAACGAGGAACGGATAACATAAAATAAAGTTAGACGAAAGTGGAGAGAAAATAAAAAATGGAGTTAGGCGTCCATGTTGGATGGGATGGTGTTGACGAGAATGGAGCGAGCGATTATAAGTTATAAGAGTAAGATGAATAAAATAATTGGGGGCTGTTTTGTGAGTTAAAAAATATAACTAGTGTATGAGTAAGGGTAGTATTAGCTAGAAAGGCATAATTGTTTTGTTTATGAGTATGAGGAAGATGTGAAGTAATTAATGGTAAGCACGCTGTCTTTATTTTTGAGACCCCACTGCCCAAAAACGTAATTAACAATAATGCCTCATGGTAGATTGCTTCATTTGTGGCCTAATGCTGCAATGCAATCATCTATCTCTGTCTTGCTAAGATGCTCAAGCATTCGCGCCTAATCACAATTCACAAATAATCTTTTCTCTTAACTCTAATTTCCTATCTGATTTTATTCTTTATATTTAATTTGACTCATCTATCTAAATCACCCAAAATTTTATTAATGATATAGTATGGCCAAACGACCGAGCCACCCGAGCCACGGTCGCTTGGCCAGACAATTGAGTTTCCCAGACCAAGACCCCTGGACGGGACGACCGAGCCACCTCGGTCGGTCCGATCTAGCTGTCAACATCACGTCATCATTATCTAACTAGAAGCCGTTACTTGTGGGCCTACCTAAGGACCCGAAATTACTACACTACCCCTGGTAAAAGCCTATAAATACTCAAAGGCAACCCAGGTATGAACTACTGAATCCATCCTATTTACTACCCTATACTCTCCATCGGTCTGACTTGATCGTCGGAATCCAATCCGGGGGACTGTCCCGCCTTGGATTACTGTGCAGGTGCTTGTAGCGGCTTAAGGGATTCCAGGAGATTCACCAATTGTATATATGCAAATCAATCCACGAAATATTTATATATATATGTGAGAACCTTCATTCACTAAACCAGTTCAGTTTATGTCAGACGCAACAATTTCACGCGCACACCCAAAGTCAAATGCAACACATTGGATTTTAATTTATATGACCTGGAATTCGTTAAGATAGGCTACTTTTAATATGTGGAATGACACTGAATTCTAAATTAAAATGTACTAAATTATAACGACAGGTGATTAGTTTATAATTTATTCAAATTAAATACATTAATAAGAAATTATGGGAAAAATTAATAATTGTATATGATAAATGAAACTATATACAGCTTGAAGCTTTTTTCTCTATACTCCCTCATACTTGATCTAGTGAGCCAACAATAAAATGGGCATAGTAGATCATGTAAAGAGTAAAGTAATTAATATACCATATACATTGACAGAGAGAAGAGGTGGTAGTACAAACACAATTTTTAGCTTTATTTTAATATTTTTATGTTGAGACAGATTAGTTTTAAATTTAATGTAATTTGGAGAAAATTTTCTTTTAACCAAAAAAAGGATTTGCGTGAGCTACTCACTCTTTTACTCTTTGGACCTAGCTAGTTCCACCATTCGTAAATGGCCAAAATTTTCGTTCAGATGTCAACTTCATAATTCATGTATGTTTGATGTGGTAGGCTTCTTCACGAAACCCACTAGTTAATCCCCCTTTTGTATCTTTTATATATTAGTGCTTTAATTTGTCAAACCAATTAATGAAAGTCTTGACTCCTAATCCTAAACAAGACCGCGTTCAGACTTTACAATTTATTTGGTTGCAAGTAAAATCATTCTAATTCTAGCTTAATTATATTAAAATAGTATAGCTAGGAAAATTCATTAATTCTACCTGAAATATACATCTCTTTTACCTTGAACTTGCACTCTTTTTTTTGGAGTGATATTGTTGTACTTGTACTATTGAATTTACATGGAGGCAGTGGGCAACCAACTATAGCCTATGGGCTTCGAATCTTCGTGCCGTTTGCCTATATATGAATATTCATACTAGTCTTTCTGTAAATGGGTCCTCTAAAATTTCAACGCCCTCGCTACGTCAGGAATTTTTAATTTGTTGGTATCAATTAACCTCAAGAATAATCTATCTTTTAAACACTTATTAAAATTAAAATATATATTGACATAGTATGTGGAATTTATACACAAAATTTCAAGTGTAGGTGTAGGAAATGTGCCCTTTATTTGTCCTGGGAAAGTTAAAATCTTGGAGGCAAAGAGACATGATAATGATGTCGTGAAACTCCGCTACTTTCTCTGACGCTTTTCCGCTAATTTGTAGACTTGTTTTCTCATCCAACGTTATGTACATTGTATAACAAAAATGGCTTTAACTTTCTTTCTAATTCTACCCACTCCTTTGGTTTTATTTTCCGCTTTTCTTTCTGTCTATACTTCCCTTAAAACCAGGAAAAACAAATTAGTTTCGGCGGCTGTACGTGTTCCAGTGTGTAGTATACTTTTTTTCTTTTCAAACTTTGAGTACCCTTTGACAGCCTGCCACGTCACTGCACATCCTAGTTGTTCAGCTTTTCCACCATTTCTAATTAATCAAAGCCGACATTATCCAAAGATATTTGAGGGTTATCCATAACTTGGAAACCAAATGATCGTGCATCAGCGTCAAATTAAACAATCCACATTATTACAAAAAAGGGAAACCAAAGATCCCGTCAATACTAATTAAAGCGACATGTCCGTTATGTTGTTGAAACAAAAAGCACGTGTAAACCCAAAAGCAGGACTTTACACGACAGATCATACCATAGACTACGGATGCATGCATGTTTTCAAAGCTTTGCAAAGGAAATAGTCTAAAAATTTCACCTACACTCTTATCTGTTCAAGATATACTACGTGTATAATCCAAGAAAAGGAATTTTCATTATTTTTATGAATGAGATATATGGAGTTCGAAGGGAGACATATCACTGAATAGATCCAATTGATTTAATAGGAGTAGAAAGTATTACGGTACAGTGCAATGCTAAAGTATGAAGAGTGATCAAGATATTAATGAATTAACACATAATTCGATTCTACAGTGTTTCCATATAGTTATACAAGATGCATCGTTGGCATTGCACTTTTGCATGTCAGCAAAACGTGTGCGTGCTAAAGTTTTGATGAACTTGCTTTTGCATGGTCAACCTCATCCCTTTTTCATAAGAAACGGATTAGATTAAAAGATAGTCAAATACAAAAGAGCAAAAAGTATGAGTCCGGATTTGTTAGCCACACAGTGATAAAATTTGGTCACTTTTTTTTTTTAATCAGTGAGTCACAATGATAAATGTAACTAATCTAGACAACACATTTGTGGTCACAAAAAGTACCTTTCTTATTTCTAATGTTTATGGCCACTATTAATTATGCTTCACAAGAATTATTTGTTATTAATTATACTTTAAACCTTTCATTTTTTTATTAATACTGTCATTTTCACTAGTACTATCAAAATAATTAACGGTGAGTGTTTATGTGATGAGATACATGACAATACTATCAAAATAACCTTTAATTATGTTATGTAGTCACTGTCTTTTTTGTAGGGTTTATTTTCAGCACTGGAAGAGCTACAACTTGGAATTGACAGTAATAGTTAGTATAAGTTAAACCCAGTCAACTTTTTTTGTTACGTGTAAACGCTAGATAAGCACAGACCATTAATTATTTTGACGGTATTAAAAGAAATGACAACATTTATATAAAAATAAAAAGTTAAGGTATAATTCACATAAAAAAATTTTAGAAGCATAATTGATAGGCACTTCAAATATTAGGAATACTAAAGATAATTTTGTGTAAATATATATATATATACATACTGCGGTAGCACTAATCTTCAATTCCGTTTTGAATCGATCTTAATTTAATCACTCGATTTCTTCTCAAATAATAAAGCCATCAAACTTAGACACAACCCAAACTACCCAAGTGCCAAGTACAGTAAATCTGATTTTTAATTTTTTTGGGGGTCGAATCTCAAGTCTGAATTGTATTTTTCTCTCTCACACTTTTGTTTTGGTCGAAAAGATACTGGATAAATAGAGGCGAAAGGCAAGACAAAGTAGACAAAGGAAGGCCTAACAGGGCAGAGATAAACAAACCAAAGCAACCCGAGCCTTCCAAGGGGCAAAACCCCTAACCAAAGCAACAACAACAAAGAAAACAAACCAGAACGTCCAAAAACATCAAACTACAAACTGAAAAAAATTAAGCTACTTGTTAGTATTTTTTCCAATGGATCAAGCTAGTTGTTACGTCGGTGTGGCGTTTTAGTGGGCTCATCAGCTCATGGGCTCTCAGGCGGACTTTGAAAAGGCTATCCGTTTTGTTTTACAATTGGGCCCTGAAATTTGGTAAGCCCGTACTAGGTGGAATATGAAAAGAAATCAAAATGTCAGAAGTGGGATTTGAACCCACGCCCTCTCACGAGGACCAGAACTTGAGTCTGGCGCCTTAGACCACTCGGCCATCCTGACTGTGATTCTCATAATCACAAGAATTTTAATTTAATTTGTACTGACAACAAATCCAAAGAAGTAGTTCTAGATGGGCCAAAAAAATTGGAAAGTGTCTATTAATGGTGAGCTATCTCGAAAAACAAAAAAATGGGCTACGCGTAGTTTTTGACTAGGGACTTTTATTTTAATCATAGAATTAACGCATGATATATGCATATGCTTCTTTGGATTTCAAATATCCATCCAAGTGAAGCGATTCTAAATTTCGATTAATTAAAGATCAATATTTTTCTGTTTGCGACTGTGTGTTGGGAATATGATTCCATATAGGAAAAGTCTTCCAGTTTCCAAATTTTCTATACATGGAAAACATAAACAAGACGCAGTACAATTAAAGAGGAGAGATTCTGATTAGTTGTTTTCAAGCTGTTAGGCAAATTAACTGATCAATCAAACTTTAACCATGATGAGATATGCTATATATGCTAAAGTTGTCAACAACTTTACTTCTGAACAGAGAAAATGCATGCATTATCACAAATTGACTACCAATATATCTACTTCCTTGTGAGATACTTTGCTTGTTTTTGACAAAATTAATTTCAATAATTAATGAGTATGAATCCATTATTGACTTGTTGTAAATTAAAGCAGAGAAGAACAACCAAGTATGTTTGTTCTCAAGTTTTTATTTTTACACCAGTTAAATTATAATTGAGTATCATGAATAATTAATATAATCTTCAATATTTTGGAATTCATTTTATTAATTCTTAACTGTCTTATCCCTCCTAACTAAGTCATTATAACCTCTAATAATGAAACTTAAGGCGTGACTGTCCTGTAGTATTTTCATGTATCACCGAACATAAAAATAAATAAATACAAAGGGAAGCTAAGCTAAGAGACGAAATAGCAATGATACAAATTAAGGAATTGGAGTCGCATGGAGTGCATTCCAAGGTTTAAAACTCGCATAATTAATTATTTGTGTTCACACCCACGTTTAATCATTAGCATTAGTGAAATGTTTAGGAAATCACAAAACGAGGCGTGAAAATTGCAGGAGAAAGAAGATGAGTACAATACAAATTAAAGGTTACAAATACTTGAGAGGTGAATCAGAAAAACAAGATGGGTTGGTGAGCTGCATTTTCACCTTGCCCATCCATCTTGATCCTAAACTATATCTTCTATATAACTGTTATAATCAAACCTCCTTCACTAGTGTTTGACTTTGACTCTCTCTTATTACTTTAATTTGTAATTTGTATTACTAGCTTTTACTCCAACTTCCTCTATTCCATTTCTCATATATATAGCATATAGGTGCCTTCTGTCCTCATCATATTCCACCTCTCTTTAACTGTCACACCAGATAAAACCATATTATATTCTTTTATATTTCCATTCCTCAATTCATCACCCTTATCCTCCAATACTCTCAAATGGATTTCTTTGTTCCTCATTATCATTTCAGCAGACGCATTACTCTCATTTCTCTTATGTTTTTGATGGGTAATTAATTAGCAATTCCTGATTCACTCTGCTTTACTAATTATGACTTGGAACTAATTAATACAATCCATTTGATTGGAATTTGGATACAGGGAGTGCAGGCGCATCAGGGGCTACCTTCACTCTTATTAACAAGTGTGATTACACAGTGTGGCCTGGAATTCTCGCCAATGCCGGCAGCTCCAGATTGGACACCACCGGATTTGAGCTCCAACCGGGTGGGTCTCGGAGTTTCGGAGCCCCCAATGGCTGGTCCGGAAGATTCTGGGGCAGAACCCTTTGTAGTTTCCACCCCAACACTGGACAGGGTAGTTGCGTCACAGGGGATTGCGGGTCCAACCAGGTTCAGTGCAATGGCGCGGGAGCCACCCCACCAGCGACACTAGCGGAGTTCACAATCGGGTCGGGCACGCAAGACTTCTACGACGTAAGCCTCGTGGATGGCTACAATTTGCCCATGGTGGTGGATGCCGGTGGCGGTTCGGGCTCATGTGGATCCACGGGATGCGTATCGGATCTGAATCAGAAGTGCCCGAATGAGTTACGGGTCGGGGAGCGGGCGGCTTGCAAGAGTGCGTGTGAGGCGTTTAGGAGCCCCGAGTACTGCTGTAGCGGCGCGTATGCTTCACCCGCCACTTGTAAGCCGTCGGTTTATTCCGAGATATTCAAGTCCGCGTGTCCTAAATCCTACAGCTACGCATACGACGACGCTACGAGTACATTTACGTGTAGTGGAGCGGATTATACCATCACATTCTGTCCTACAACCGCAAGGTAAGTTTAAAGATATCATTTTACTCTACTCTTCATACTTCTTTTTATGAATTATGATGTCCCTTCCTACCTCTACTTTATGTGTAGCGCAAGTTTAAAAATATGTAAAGATATTTGCTTCACAGACACATAAAGATACAGAATAATAGAATAGACAATAGAGTAGAGATACAAGAAGGGAAAATCTTTGTGATGGGTTTTCTCTTTAAAATCTAGAATAATTTTGACTCTCTCTCTCTCTCTATATATATATGGTGCAGCCAAAAATCGGCAGCTCCAGCAAATGAGAATGAGACAGGGGAAGTGCCGCTGGTAATTAACAGTCCATGGTTTCCCAACTTCTTCACTTCAGATTCGTCTAAGTCATTGTGTTACTCTTTCATCCTCTCAATCCCTATAGCCTCAACCATATTCCTCTATTTGCAACGCTTGAGATTTTTGTGAAGTCCCAATTTTCCAGGTGCTATATATGCATAATTTAACTGTCAAATTAGAAAACGAGTACAATATTATATCTGTTTTTTTCTTATTACGATCTTATAATATTTGAAGAAATTGGAATCTCTTATCATATTGAGGCACCAAACATTAAAAAAAAAAGAGAGATTTTAAAGCAGGAAGGTGAATGATTGGATTGGAGACTTATATAGCCGTACTAGAAAAGAAGTGTGTTGGCTTTGCTTAACTTAGAATCCGAGTAAAATGTTTGGTAGTTTGTGCTCCAAAGTAACCCCACTTTGCTGGAATATGAAGCTTGGTACCGTTGCAATTTGGGAAGTGCAATTATATTGTTGTGTAAATGACAGTTAGGGCCACTCTTACTGATGCTAGACTCATAAGGTTGAGTTTATTCATGGATTTCATTCACTGCAATGTAAAAATTCATTGCCTCCAACATCATCAGCACCTTCTGTAAATTGTTTGCTCATTATTTGAACTCATAAATGGAATAATGGATTATTTGAGTTACGTGGACTTAGTTTTTGGTTCTATTATTTATATGTTGAATAGGCCGTCAATACATGATGAGGTAAGGGAAGTAAAGATAGCAGTTTCTACATTCTCTGCCCGGATGCATACGTGTTTTTTCTTTTCCCTGTTTGGTTTACAATGTAAATTTTCCTTTATGGTTTACAGGATAACTGAAACAAGTGTTAATTATTTATTATCTTCAATATATATCCAAATAAAACAATAATTAACAAAATTTATCATACTTTTTTTTTCTTTCTTTCTTCGCTCCGAACATAATTTCTAAAACGTAGCATTTCAAAAAAAAAAAAAAAACTGTTTTCATTTATCCATAGGCAATACCTGGAGGAAAAGGAAACCCGAAAACTACAAGTCCCGGTCCCTACTCAATAAATATTTAAAAAAGACCCATCGCTATTGCTCAAGAAACACAAAAGGCAAAAAGTTCTTGAAACAATTTACTAAATGCTAGGGCAAAATTCCATGGGACATATAGTATGATTATAGTAAAGCTACAACATGTATTCCTTCCCCAACTTAATAGGGCATCAAAGCTCACACTGGAACCTGGGGAGGGCTTTTCACTCAAGAAGCTAAAAACCAAAACAGCTAAAAAAAAAAGGAAAGCAGGATCAGTAAGGAGATAAGTTGTCCTCCTTGCGAATCTACAACTCGTCCTTCACATCAGCATCGCCGTCAGCCGTTGGAGTAGATGTGTCTTCTTTTACTTCACTTTCAGCCTCAACTTCTTCCGTATCATCTTCCTCTTCAACTCCGGCGTCAGGACTGATGTTTAGGCTAGATTTCACTGAGTCATAAATACTAGAAGCAAAATCCTTGGGGTCATTTAGCACGAAGCCACTTTCAAAGAGTGCAGTATGGTACATGAGCTTTGCTGTTTGCTTCACACTCTCGTCCTAATAAGCAAACCAATTGTGTCAGCAAAGAAAACCTAATTTTATAGAAGAAAATTCGGAGGTGCAAAATAAGAGCAGAATAATTTGAATGCTTTGTAAAATTGCTGTATACAGAATGCTGCCAAATCATTCCAAACACTAGATCAGCCAACAGAGTCGGCAAGAAGTATAAGCTACTTGTTATAGCTCATTTCACCAAAGAAAGCAAACTCAAACGTACTCCCAGAGATAGACACAATACACTTCAGGTTTATCACTCTCACAGACATAGACATAACACTTGAGACCTCTTGAAATTATTTTTTAAAAAAATTTGTACACCAAACTTCACAAATAAACCCCAAGTGTATAACGATATTGCAAGCCAGGTTTTCGTATAACAAAATGCACAAACAAAAGAATAAATAATTGTCAAGGCAGGACAAATTCCAGTACAGAAAATACCTCGGGGTCATTTACTACTCTCTCCCGGAGCTCTTTGATAATAGGGTGTCTAGGATTGATCTCAAGGACCCTCTTGCCACGCATGTATGCTTGCTTGCTAGCATCTGACAAAGTTTGAGACTGCATAATCTTCTCCATGTTAGCGCTCCAGCCATATTTTGATGTCACTACCACACAAGGTGTGTTATCCAAACGGTTAGATATCTTCACGTCATCAACATTCTCGCTGGAAAGAGCACTCTTCCACCACTTGGTAAGATCCTTGAAGGATTCCTTGAGTTCCTTATTTTTTGAATCCTTTCCAATCTTCAGGCCCTCCTTGGACACATTTTGGAACTTTTTGTCTTCGTAATCCATCAGGTATTGCATCAAGTATTCATCAACTGGATCAGTGAAGAAAATGACCTATAGCAATAGGAAGATTAACAAATCAGAAGAAATGAAATAATCTTTAAATGCTACCAAAATAAGAAGGTAAATGTTGCTAGATTAAAGCATAGGAAATGTATAAAACTAGTACAGCTAAAAGACATAACATTTAACAGCAAAAGAAATTTAATTGCACCTCATAATTTTTCTTTTTAAGCCGCTCAAGGAATGGAGATTTTTCCAATTGTTCTTTGCTGGTTCCGGTTAGGTAAAAGATATCCTTCTGCCCAGGTTTCATTCTAGAAATGTACTGATCAAGAGAAGTCAATTTGCCATCGGACTTGGTGCTGAAGAAGTTCAAGTATCATTATCAAGTCATGAAACAAGGTAAACAACATTGGGAATTGCAGAAAGCGCCCTGTAAAAGAATTTAACTACAAGGTATTAAATAATACCTCTCAAATCTGAGAAGTTTTGCCAATCGATTTCTGTTGGTAGCATCCTCAATGATACCGAGTTTAATGGACTTTCCAAACTCATTCCAGAACTTAGTATATTGACCTCTTTTCTCATCATCGTCAGGGGACTTCTCATCTGCATCAAAATTCAACATCAATGGAACGGCCAAGTTAATGAACAGACATTGATGAAACCACTATCTATACATTTGAGTCAGTTTGGACCATTAAAGAAAGAAATCCCACAGGCCAAAATTTTGAACAACTTTCAGTGAACCTAATCACTTAAGAGTGATACAGCTCAGAAGTAATAGTTATTACACAATACCTTTCTTGTCTTTGTCAGTAGACTCATCAGGATCCTCATCAGCAATCCTACGGATCATATCAAGGGCTTTCCTGATGAGTTTCTTCTTGATTGTCTTTAGACTGCTGTGTTGTTGAAGCATTTCTCGTGATACATTAAGTGGCAATGTGTCAGAATCAACAAGACCCTGCTCCCAAAGTGAAAGCATACAAGAATTAGCAAAATGGGAAAAAAAATTGTAATCCCCATAATATATACCAAGCAACAAAAAACAAAACATACTCTTCATTACCTTCAAAAAGTTCAAGTATTTTGGCAACAGTTCATCAAACTCATCTGAAATAAATACTCGTCTAACATATAGCTTTAAGTTGGATTTGTTGGCGTTGTAATAACTCTCATATAAATCATGAGGAGCCTTAGGTGGCACAAAAAGGACTGCCTTGAACTCAACATCACCTTCAGCTGTAAAGTGACTCCATGCTAAAGGTTTCTCATCACTAAAATCCTGCAGCACACATAAAATCCAAAATAAATATGAATATAAACAAATTTCACTGTCAGGAAAATCCTCTATATCAACCCTTATTAATATTCCTATAAAACATGAACATGCAAATTCACGTATATACCTTAGCCAAAGAGTGGTAGAATTGGTTGTACTCTTCATCTGTAACATCCTTTGGACTCCGCAGCCAGATAGCTTTAACATCATTCAAGAGTTCCCATTCATAAGTTGTTTCCTTCACCGTCTTTGTCTTAGGCTTGCTCTCTTCATCTTCACTTTTCTCAGCATCTTCAACTTCACTTTCTTCCTCAGAAGTGCTGCTGTCAGCTGAAAATAGAGTAAAATATGATACGAATGACAGCTTTAGTTCTACAAATATATGCAATTTGGTGGACATGCACTAGAACAGTTTCTTAAAGCACCAATTATAACAACAATCAAAGTTGTTTCCCACTATATGAGATCGACTATATAGATCAAGCAACACTAACGTGTTCTGACTTTACTCATTTCTATAGTTAGATTATTAATAATTAAATTCATCCTAATAATTTCTCCTGTTTGCTTTGGTTTTTCCATGCCTCTAGTTTTTGGGCTGTCTTTCATCTAATCAACTCTACGCACATGAGCCTAGAACGACCTTCATTGTACATGACCAAACCACCTAAACTGCTTTTCGACTAACTTTTCTATGATAGGTGCTACCCCAACTTTCTCTCTAATGCAATCATTCCTAATCTTATCCTTTTTAGTGTGGCCACTCATCCAACGCAACATTCTCATTTTTGCCAGGATAAATTGATGCTCTTGTTGGCTTTTTATTGCCCAACATTCATACATCTAGGAGCATCAATTATAAAGAGAAAAAACAACCCAACCAAATTCTTCAATTATATACTTACCAGTTGATTCCTCATCTTCTTCATCTGCAGGAACCTCCACATCAACTTCCTTGCTTGCCCAAAGATAGATAGGGAAGTTGATAAATTCAGAATATTTCTTCACCAATTCCTGCCAGGGGAAAGAAATTAAAACCAGTTCAGCTAATTATTCTAACAAACCACAAATATAACTAAGGGAGAAATAAAGGGAGCAACCCTAAGAAAAATACCATAATCATTAATTAGGTGAGAGAAAAAAATGATAACCGCAATAATCTGCTAGTTATTACGGACAAAGCAAATTGCTGGGGTACTCAGTTAATATGTCGGAAGATAAATACTAATGAATATATCCTTAGTGAATGATTGGAGCACTTGAAATGCACAGGTCAGAAAAAAAAAACATAAAGATTTAAGAAAAACCGAAGGTTGAAACAAATTTATCCCTGGAAAGACATCTCCATTTCCCATTTTCAACCACGGTTAAGGCATTAAGGTGTTATCACCTGACTGTAAATGCACCAAGCATAATTTTGTTACTATATCCATTAATGTTAAAGAATTAGCAGGGTATTCTTGTGCTAGGAGAACTGAAAAACGTAATTATAAGATATTGTTGAATTATAATAATTTAGCTAACTGTTCAGCGCATACTTTCAGCTTGTTCTCCTCTAAGTACTCCCCAGCTTCATCCCTGAGATGTAACCTAATCTCAGTTCCACGTCCTAATGGTTCATTCCATGTATCTTCCGAAATAGCAAATGCTCCATCAGCTTTAGATTCCCACACATACCTGAAATAATAGTTTTCTTCTCAAAATGCCGGAGTGGAGGTCCAAGAATAGAAAATATCCTGAAGAATGATGTTCTAATCAATTAGAAATACAGAAGACTTACTGCTTATCATCATTATGTTTGCTAATGACTTCAACATAGTCAGCAACGAGATACACAGAGTAGAAGCCAACTCCAAACTGCCCAATAAGATTGAGATCTCCACTTGTCTGCATTTTCTCAACGAATGCTGCATGAACAAATAGTTCCAGTCAACATCTTTCGCAGCTTATAATGAAGAAAATCTATAAAGCATGAACCACAAGATGTATACCTGAAGTTCCAGATTTAGCTATCGTCCCCAAATTCTTTATTAGATCCTCCTTTGTCATACCTATACCTCTGTCTCGAATGGAAAGGATTTTCTTTTCCTTGTCTAACTTAATCTGCATTTCATCATATCATTAGGTGTATTTAAGTTACACATGCATATATCAATACTAAAACAATAAATGCCATGATCATCGATGCAATAAAGAAGGTCTGCCATCATTCTATGAATAAGTGTCCAATTCCTAACATAAAGTTCAGCAATGAACTATGACTTACCTGGATTTCGAGCTTGGCGGTATCACCTTCGCCCAAAATCTCTTTGTCAGTGAGGGAGAGGAACCTAATCTTGTCCAATGCCTAGCATAAGAAAAGTAATTCTCATCAACGCAAAGGTAGAGTTAAAACAACACCGCATGGTTATACAGAACAAACCGAAATGGAAATTAGCATACATCAGAAGCATTGGATATCAACTCCCTAAGGAAAATGTCCTTGTTACTGTATAAGGAGTTGATGATAATATCCATGAGCCGAGACACTTCGGCCTGGAACTCAAACTTCTCCGCGTTGCTGCGTAGCGATCTCTTAGAGATCGATTCCGCCTCCCTTCAATCATATTACAAAGCTCTTCAGAAATAAATTAACAGAACAAACAAATAAGATTGGTTTATTATTCACAACAAGTTCAGAAACCTCTTGGCCACATCTGAATCGGTAGAAAGACCATGTGGAACAGCACCAATCTTCTCTTCCACCTTCGGTGGATCTACGAGCTCGTCCGAATTAGCCTCGGCATTTGCTTGAAATTTCTGACCTGTTCAGTAATAGAGGAGTATTTAAACTAAAATTTCAAATGCTAAGAAACTTAAGTTTAGATCTGTCGCTAGGAAAATTAAGTAGCTCAAGAAAGCAATGCACAATTCGTATTCAAAAGCTAGATAGAGTGATGTAGCCCTGCCATACCTTGATCTGCAAACAAAAACAGAATACAGAGCAGAAGGAGAGCGGAAGGAACCGTCCACTTCCTCATCGTCGAGAAATGGAGTTTCTAGTAGCTTCCTCCACTGAAATATGCAAACAATGCGTTTAGATCGATAACTGCTTAGTGTGACAATTTTTATTAGCATATATATACTCAGTTATCACTTGCGACCGTGTTTTTCACGGGAGCTTCCCTCACTTAGGATGCATCAGGTTCCGATTGGTTGTATTTTGCCAGCCTGGATGATCGAACGGCTAATGTTTGTCTGGTTGAAACGTGGCTTGATGTTATTGGCTTGTTCTGTTTCCTTTGACGTGGCGGAGACAATATTATCGCTGCTACGTGGCAATTTATTATTGGTAGTACATTCTCTTTTCTACGTGGAAAAACCAAGTCGTGTCTTCGGCTCAATAGATGGTGGGAAGACTTGGAATTCAGGCAAATTGAAAGTAGGAGATATATCTTTTATTAGGTGTTAACTATTCAGTGTATTTACAGCGTCAACGTATTATTTAATTAGTTTTTCTTGTTTTAATTAGTGTGAATAAGAATAAAGTAAAATCGCAAAATATTATTTCATTCTTGGCATTTGTACGGTATATATAAAAAAAAACTTATATACAAATAATTTTTTAAAATTATCTATAAATCTATACCATTTTTAATGTGCACCCCAACAACGCCATCTGTGAGACGTTTTGTTGATTTTTTTGGAAGAAAAACGCCCTCAGTGAGGACGTTTACAGGGTCAAATGGTTAACCCTATAAACGCCCTCAATGTGGGCGTTTTTACCTGAGAGCGTTTTGTTGATTTTTTGACTAGAAAAACGTTCTCACTAAGGGCAATTTATAAGGTTGACCATTTGGCCCTATAAACGCCCTCAATGAGGGCGTTTTTCTAGTAAAAAAATCAACAAAACGCCCTCACGGGTGGCCTTTTTGGGGGGTGCACAGTAAAAATGGTATAGATCTATAGAAAGTTTTGAAAAATTGCTAAATTTGTATTTAACTTTTTTTTTGGTATATACGTGTGCAAATGCCTTCATTCTTTGACTTGAATCTAATTTTACTTTTATCCCGTAATTTTAACCCTAATTTTATTTTGTTTCCTGACACTTCATTTTTTTCTTGAGGATGTATTTGGTAGATAGAAAACATAATGAAAAAAAGGAGGAAGACTACTTCTCCATCATCTTTTTTTCTTACCAAACAAACTTCACTTCGTAATGTGATGAAATTTATTTTTGTCAATACTTTTTTATCCACTTTTATTCAATTCTCACTTTTAATATAAGGGTAAAATTGTCATTTTACCTATTTTTATTTTATTTACATCACATCACATTGATCTAACATTTTCATTTTTTTTTCATTCTTATTCCCATTCCTATTCTCTCCTTTTTTTCTCCCTACCAAACACCCCCTAAATTCTGTAACTTCATTCTTTTAATAATTAGTTCCTTAAATTTGACTACAGTGTAATTTTATTCCTTCATCAATCTGATTATTTACATTTATCCCATGTTTTAATTTTGACCTTTAACATTTGGCCTCTCGAAAAAGAATTAGTCATGTCTTCTTGACAAACTCAATAAATCACTTGCTTTCACAATGTTGACTAGTACGACTTGACAAGTAAACATTAAACCTCTTCCTTTCTTAAACTAACATATAATTAACTATTAATCAAAGCAAAGAAAAATAGAAAAACTAAGTATAAATGTATAATAAGTATTTGATCAATATAAAACAAATAAAATTTTAAGTTTAAAATAAGTTAAGGTTTTCGACGCAAAATAAAAGTTTGAAAAATATATTTTTACTGTGTTTGGCTACGAACGAGTGAGTTTGACTGAATCAAAATTATATCACCTTGAATATCCAGTACTCTGCAGGAATGATTTAATTAATTAACCAAACAAAAGAAAAAGAAAACAACTTCAATTACGATATTTTTTTCTCTCTCCGTCTCGTGGGAGTCATTTTCTCTCTCCGTTAGTGTGAGTATCATTTGGGAGGTTGTTAGCTAATAACGACTTGTTCTCGAAAGTTGAGCGTACTGAGCATTGCTGGAGTCTCGTGATATGAAGAATTGATGATTTGATCTGTTTTCATGATTGATGATTGTTTTGATATTGTTTGTATTAATTGGAGTATAATCTTGAAGTTTCTTGGCGACAAAATTTCAAGCTAGCTAGGAGGTGTATGCTGGTTTGGATGTTGATTGTGTGTAGAGTTGGTGTGTGGTGGATTTCGTGCGAAATGGATATGGAGATGCAAGAAGACAATATTGGAGTGGTGTGGAACGAGAAGGAAGGGCAGGATGATGAAGAAAATACATTGGTAGGGAAGGTCTTAGCGGAGAAGGTGATAAACAAGAACGTGGTGAAGTCGATGATACGTAAGGGATGGAATCTGAGTGATGGCGTAAGCATCAATGAAGTAAGTAACAATTCTTTTCTATTTTCTTTTGATTAGAAAATAGGATTATATCAAAGTTATGAAGAATAGGCCTTGGTCTATTTCAGGTTACTTACTTGTTGTTCAAAAATGGGTGAGCTCTGTAGCTATTCAGGATGTTGATCTGTCGGTGTGTCCTTAGCTTTTTGGGTTCAACTGCATGGTTTACCATTGGAAGGGATGAATAGGAAGAATGGAGAGAGTATAGGGAGGAAAATTGGGGAGGTTTATGCAGTAGATCGAGGATCCTTTGTATGAGAACAAGATCTGTAGGAGTTTCTTGAGGGTGCGAGTTGGAGTTGATAGCATTGATGACTGGAACATGTAGGAAGGAGAGGGATTCAGGATGGAAATTAAGAAGATAGAGTATGGGAATCCTTCCTGCGAAGGAATTGAAAGGGGCTGTGGTGGTGATTAAGGATGAAATAGGTGAGGGTATGGGGTTGGAGGAATGAAAAGAGCAGTGGTGATGTTATGATGAATGATGTAGGAGAAGGTAATGTGGACAGGGAAAGGAGAATGAAGAAGGGATGGCAATGATAATTGTGTTAAGCACAAAGTCTGTAATAGAAGAAAGGCAGATGTGAGATTTAGTGATGTTGTGAGGAATATTAGAGCTGTTGTCATGGGGGAAGGCATTAAGGATAAGGAGGGTATGAAAGGGGGGAATGGAGAAGTAGTACGATTGGGGAAGTTAAGGAGGTGAATGAAAAGGTGTGTATATATGGATATTGTGCCTAGCTAGCTCGATAGGGTATGTGGTTGAACTACCATCGGATGATGATGGTGGTAAAGATGATATGGAGGTGTCAAAACTTATAGAGGAGAATGAAGTAGCTGAGACTAGCTAGGAAAAGCTTGCCATTAAAAGGAAGGGGAGGACAGTGAAAGCAACTCTGTTGCAAAGAAGAATAAGGTAGAACTGTTTGAAGTAGAGGTAAAGGAGTTTAGGAGTGGGGAAGAAGAAGGACATGAAATAATTGATTAGGGAAATGTAATAGTTTTTGAGCTGGGGGAAGCAAAATGAAGGGCTGTGCAAATGAAGTGGACAACTAGGTATTATTGGTTAGATTCATGAATAGATATGGCCTATATATGGGTGCGTGTGCTTGAGTCACCGTCAAGGATTTTGACAGTGGGGTCATGAATATGAACACAAGAATCATTAACATCCTCCTGAAAAACATGCAAACTGAGATGGATTTGGGTCGCATCGTCGTGGTTGACATCCGCGCGGGAGCTTCCTAATCCTGAATTAGTGCAAATCCTTGTTTGATTGGGCTGGAACCATTCATGATTAATGAACTATATGAACCAAAGAATTTATATAAATAAAGATCGATGATGCACCTATTTGTTACAGAAAAAAAAATATTAAAAAATATTTACTAATTACACTTACGTAATATTAAAAAAGTGTAGTTTATTATTTACCGAAAATGAACTTCATCGTCATGGAAAGGCTAAACTCAAAACGATAAAAAAATAAGTAAATACTATATATGTTTAATTAATAAGAGTGTACATATTAATTAATAGGAAAAAAATAGGAAGGTATGAAAAGTGAAGAGTGGCCACGTAATACCAAGAAGGATTGCCAGATCTGAAAGCAACGAAGGACACGTGGAGTGATCTGTATGGAGTTGCAAAAACCGGGGGGTGTACGACCACAGAGATGATTCCTTCTACTTTCCCTTTCTTTCCATTCCAAAGAGGATGAAGATAAGCTCGATGCGGGAAGGATACGGTAAGTTAAGAATTTCACTATTTCAGACAGCAAAGAGAGAGAAACCTATTATCGTAATTTCAGAGATCGGGACTCCCTACGTAATAATTAAAGCCATGAACATTCCCAACGCCACCAAGCATTAAAGTAAATTAAAGCCAACCCCTATTCAATTCCCAGATCTTTCTACTCTCTTGCCTTCTTCTTCTATTATATATGGCGGTATCTGATACGGTGGTCGGAAACTTAACGACGATCTACGTGGCAGTGATCGCGGGTATCAAAGCCTATGGGCTTGTGTGTGGGAGGAGCTTCGGCGGTGGGTTTGTGGTGATTGTTTCTACCACCGTGGTGGGCCTAATGCTGCTTGCAACGCTGACGTGGGACGTGTCTCGTAAGGCCACCCATGCCTTCACGCGCGATCATCGTCGTCGTAGTCTTCTTCATCATACCCACGAGATGTGCAAGGGCGGTATCTGTTGGCACGGCGTCGCGGTGCGATCCACGGCGTCTCAAGTCCGATTCAGACTTCCCCACCAGATTCCTTACGCCGCTTTGTAAAACAAGTTCCTAATTAATTTGGTAATGAGAAAAAAAAAAAGTAGGGTTTTGCTTTCCGACATGTACAGAGCATACAAAAATTTGATTTGTCTTGATGTGGAGTTTAAGTTTTTGCTGTGAAGGGGAAGGTGATGCTTGGTGGGTTTGATTGAGAGTTAAGAATGATATATATATATATATATGTGTGTGTGTGTGTGTGTGTAAGTTGTAATATATAATGCGAAGATCGGGAGGATTCAAGTGCATAAATAAGGAAATTAAAAATAGTAAAGGTGGATTGGTTTTTGTTTGGTTCTTCAAAATCGGAGGTTTGATACTCTGCATGCGTAGCAAGCTGTAGATATTATAATTTGGTGTTGGGATTTATTTGTCTTTTAATTTCTTTTAGCGTTTGCAAGTCCCGCAGCCTACCGAGCTGCGCGGTCCGGAGAGTGATAAAAGTTCAGACAAGCTAACAAACCCCAGAGTGTGAAATGTTATCCATTCTCCAAGACAAATTTCATTACAACAACCCTAATACTTATGTTAGACAAATGTCAATATGATTCTCAGATAACAAGGTTGCATTCAATTGTTTACGGGGACGACATATTTTTAGTAATGTAAACGTTTGTTTTTTATGAAATAACTTTTCTTAAAACTGTCGCCGATCTCTTGATTTTTCGAATTCTTGTTGCTTTCTGGCCTTAATTTAGAGTTACGGGAGTTTATATACTACCGACCGACAATGAAAATCAATCAAACAGTTCCTAATATTAAGACAAGAACAATTTGAATATACTATATTAATTTGTATACGGTTACTACTTACTAGTAACATTTTCGGTATATTGTGAAATAACAATATCTTCATACCAAAACACGCGAAACAGTCCACCAAAATCTCTTAAAAAATGCAGAATGGAATTTCTAGAGCGCTAATAATGTGATTTTTCCAAAATGATCAGGGAATGAGATATTGTAAGGGCATTCTATATAAACACATTAATTTTTTAGTTCACCCATTGCACGGAACATTATGCTCGTATGTCTGAACTCTGAATCGAAGCCAAAGAAAAAGAAAAATACCTAGCACCAACAACCCCAGCTTGAAATTTCTAGTGTTCTCCATTGCTCAGTAACCACCAATTGGGAATGAGAACGGAAGAGGAAAAAAAACAGCAACAGCTTTAATTTGGCTTATTCATTCGGCTATTTGAAGAGGTAGTTTGTCCAAAATTATAGCGAATTCATCAAATTATACTGTACTCTTATCCTACAACCGCTACGTTATTTCTTTTAAATATTGTACAAAATTAAAATAAATTTAGCAAACACAAATATATAATTTTTATCCCCAGAAAGAACTATTTTTAAAACTAGTACAAATTGACCATTTGCTACCTTTTTAATGTAAACCACAGTTTTAATTACATGTTGACAACAATTTGCTTCCAATCAAGGAGATTACGTATTCTTAAAGATCATCAAATAACTGACTGCCCAATAGTTACCAGTTAACCACTTGAAAAGAAAACAGCTTAAAGTTGAGCTTATTGTACAGTAGTATATGAGTGACCTTGAGATAATAACACACATCATCATATTCCACCAGCTTTAATCAATATAATAATCGTCACGGTCTATGTACACATTGTGAATATATCTGCTTAATCTGGCATAGGACGAGGGTGCAAGTGTCGATGAAAATTGGAACAGTCCTACAATTGTTTTGTACAGAGCAGTGGTGTACAAATTGGGAGAAAGGGGAGGGGAGTTTGAATGGACAGCCGGGTCTAAGCTAGTCTCCAGTAGTAATGTCATTGGGTATGTTACCAAGGGCATAATTTAAAGACTAAACGAAAACAATCAGATTTACAGTTCCACACACCATGAATGCAGCAGCTAACACTATCAGGCTTGTACAAAAGTTTGGTAGGTAGCCTACGCAAGCAGAAAAGTCTAAACAATGGAGGTTTCTCATCTCAGCTGGTGCCTTCTTCCTTTCTCTTTACAGGCTATTATTTCTTTAATAACGAAAACTCAATAAAATCAACTAAAATCTGTGACCATGTACTGATCTACCACTATGACAGTGAGAAAGAGAATACTATGCCTATAAATTTTTGACATATAATGGAGAAATTACAGCTACATGTACCAAGCCTTCTGTGCTCATACTTGACCTTCTATGAAACTGCAGGAAAGGAAAAACAACAAAAAAAGGAGAAAAAAAAAATACTAACTTCCCCCTTTTGCCAATCAATCTCATGAATCATATTACATCCATCGTCCTCCAGCATTTATTGCGTTCAGGTCCTTCTACTAAATGTTGACCTACTCTTGAGGAGGATCATTTTAGGTAATATGCATCAATTGATAGGCTGTATTTATGAACATACCAGAAGAGAGTCGAAGGCATAAATTAGAATCTACTTCCAAGGAGGTTGTGGTTGTTTGTGGCTCATTGGGTATGTTTCCCACCCACTGTCTGGTTCTTTTCTTTTTACTCCAACGATAGAACCTGAGGGTTGTGGAATGGTCCTTAAATGCTCTTCCATAGCCCTGCTTTGACCAGGAAAGAAAAATTGCCTTGCCGTCAATGCATCTCTATTCCCACCCTCAATCATAAAGCCAGAATTTAGGTCAAAGTTAGGACGTGAAGTTCCAACTCCATTTAAACCAAGTTGTGCACCGGTCATGCTCATGATGAATGAAGGTTGGGAGTAAGATGATGGAAGACTAGAGGAAGATCCAACAACTTGAGGCACAACTGGAGCTCCTCTTGAGTCCACCATGTATGGAATTGTGTTACTTGACCCGTATACGCTTGATGAATAAGACAAACCAGACGCTGATGCAAGACCATTATACCCAAACATATTTGAATGATTATAAGAGGCTGTGGGCCCCATCCCTAAAACCCCTCCTGCTCTTGACATTGTAAGATCCACTACAGGCCCCATAGCCTTGCCATTTGGCAAAGACAGAGAATGAGGAACAATGTCTTTTCTCCCAACTTCCACCTTGGTACCCAAGATAGAGATAACAGGGCAATCTGATCTAGACGCCCCATATACATCAATACTATGAGAAGACCTACTATGCCCTTGGTCCACCAAATCAGTTTGAAGGTATGGCCTGTCATTCAAATCAATGTTTCTTACAGAAGGTTGCATTGATGATAATGAAGAAGCAGGAGATGATCTCCAAAGACCATTTCTGCCATTAAAGAGCTGTTCCTCCTTCCTGTGATCTGAGGGTTGGGCATCGACATCGTCACCAATACTGTTCAAATCCAATTCAAGTCTGCTTGATCTTTTAGAACCAAGTTCCAGTGATGATTGCCCAGAAGGAAGGCTGGATGATTCAGCATTTTGTTTCCCCAATCCATCTTCACCCTCGGCTACATTCAGATCAATATTAAGCCAATCCTGCCTCTGCTTGGAAATATCAGAGTTTACACCAACAGAAAGATTTTTCTTGCTATCAGAATTTTTACAAGGTGATGCAGGACAAAAGGCACTGGCGGTAGCCGATCCTTTCCATCCAAGTGTCCCCTCAAAATGTAAAGGTGCCGCAGGCAACTCAGAAGTTGCAGCTGAGTTTGAAGCAGAGACAACAGATATTGGTGTAGTAGACATAGTATTTACAGAAGAGACATCCACATCATCGGAAACAACTTCTTCATTGAGATCGAAAGAACATCGAATTTTCTCTGAATTGCCTCCTGGATCTTGAGCTGTTTCAGTCACCTGTGAGGACTCCCTGGCAGGTATACATTCTGGCTCAGCCTCAATAATGTCTGATGTGCTTACACATCCCTCCTCCTCCTCCTCTGGATATGCCTCTGCAGAGTGGCTTTGCCTTGATGGCACTTCCCGGGGTGGGATACTGGTGAGTACATCCTCTCTTTTTATGGAATCTGGGCTGCCAGGTTGCTGGTTTCCACCTTCTGAAGTTTTCTCTGAAGAAGAGCTGCAAACTTCTCTTCTTACTTCTTGAGCAACTTGTCGAGCAACTTCTAAAGCATCAACAATGCCATACTCAAGTTCAATGTCAGAACTCTTCTTGTCAATCATATTAGGGCTTTTGGAAACTCTTCCTGGTTTAGTAGAATCAGAAACATTTGAGGTATCTTCATTTCTAGAATGCCCCTTACTTTCCTTCCCTGATCTGACATAATCTGTTTTGGAAAGAGAAGTCTCTATCACCTCAGGCTTTTCTGAGCTGCTTCCACTGATTGATGAGTCGTGAAAAGCATTAGAACAATCATCATCATCCTTCTCTACAGTCTGCAGAAGTTGTGGACTGCTAGACTTTATAGCCCTAGTATCATCTGCCCCACTCCTTCTATCAGATGTGGCTGTCCTCACGCTACCAGTCATTATTTTATGATGGACAGCATCCTCATTGTTTTTGATATTATGTTGTAAGGCAGGATCTTTAACTGACTCCAGATCTTTTGCCTCAGTAGCACCTTCTGAAAAAGGGCTAAGCTCTGCCTTGGTGGACGCAGAAGAGTTCTCTCCTGCTACTTTCTCAGGAGGACCATTATCACTTTGCTCCTGCTTCTCCTTTTCAGATAAGTCATTTAACTTCATAACATCTGATTGTCCTTCAACATTGCCTTGCTTTGGCACTGAAATGCTACAAGACCCATCCGAAATGGTCTTGTCTGTAGTGCTCGAAGGTATTCCTTCTTTGGAGGAAGTAACTTCTTGAACAGCAGTTGAGACATTAGCAAGATGGTCTGTTGATCTCAGTTTGACATCTTCACAATCAGAATTTCTAGGGGAATGGAGCTGATTGCTGGAACTCTGAATATGTACATTGACAACTCTTTCTGGTGGTAGAGTATCCGTGCTTCTCAATGGAGATTTCTCACCTTCTACAACTCCTGACGCGTGATCATTATCATTGACAGCTTCATTCACGGCAGATGGTTGACATTCCTCCTTGACAATTTTCTCACTCCCATCATTTACTTTGTCAACCTCCATATCATGAATATCTGCATCACCATTTCCACCCACCTTCCAACCATCAAATAATATTCTTGCTCTTTCCTGAACTCTAGAGCTGCGATGGCCAAGAAGATTTCTAACAGTTACTCCAATACCTGATGATGTCGACTTTTCACTGTCTAGATGCAGCTTTTCAACAGCTCGTAACAGTGCAGTAATTGACTCCTCAACAAAGCCATCATTTGTGTCAGTACCAAAATTTTGGGCATCCTTTAACCACCTATTAATAAACCAAAGTCCATCTAATTGAATAAAAAGATCTAGACAATCTTTATTCTCTGTAGCAGCAATAGTGCTTGCAACAGCAGCCCACTGCCTTGTTGTGTCACCAACATTCTTAACAAAACTCTCTTTTTCCTTCTGCATTACAGAGACCAGCTCCTGTACTCGAGAAGGGGTTGTGAGCCCATCTTTCATCTCAGTCAAGGTAAAGAAGTCTTCGAGAGTCATGCTGCTTCACATAACCTTTCTCAAAGCATCAATGATGTCCTTTTGAAATGCCACTAACTTTTTTCCACTAAGAACTGCATTGGGCTTCCGGCAACAAAAAGATTCCAGAAATCTGCACTGCCAAAAATTGATAACAAGGTAAATATACAACAACAATCAAAGCCTTTTCCCACTAGGTGGAGTAGGCTATATGGATCAAGCGACGCCAACATGTTCTGTCTTTACACATTTATTTACAGCTAAGTCCCTCATAATAGAATAACTTATTACATAATACTTCAGAAAAGTCAGCAAAATAAAAACAACCCCCTTGTTTATGATTATAATAAGGAAAAACATTACTGCAAAGAAAGACAAATATTTTAGTCCCAATGCATAGATTCCACAGCTTTCTTGACATTGTTAATTACGTTCCTATGCTATTCTATGAGACTTCAATCCTATTCTTACATGATTGCATCAGCTGTGGTTTACTTTAAATTTTGCATGATGTTGGTTGAACAGTGTACAGATTAAGTGTGGAGGTAATCAACGTGCACTTAGAAGGCACTAAAATTGTGTCCATGTAGCATTTAAGACCATATGCATCATGCCATCATCTACAGTCAACATGTAGATATCTATTATCCACCAAAAGAAATGACAAGTTCCATACACTAATATTAGTGAATCAACTGATTAAGTATAGAAGGTTTAAGAAACTTGTCTTTAATCTTTAAGTCTCGTCACCAATCATAACAAATAACAGAAAATAAAGTTTAATCAGAAGAAAGAAATTTATAAACGATGCAGAGTAATCTAAGAATAAATCATCAAATCCAATAATAAGTTGTCTACTTAATATGTTCCCCTTATAATATCATTAAACACCCCCAAAAATTATGTAAACAAATAAAAAGGAAGAAAATGCAATTTGGTTCATAGCTGCATTTGGCAATTCAGAATTTCCCAATCTTAAAAATGCAGTAGAATATATATATATATATATGCATTACAGATCATAACTACAACAGATTTCAGAAGAAATTTACATTTTTGAGAATCAAGTAAAACTTTCAGATACTACAAACTAACAATACAATTATAAAAGACATTGAATCAATCACGTCCTCCTATTTTGGTGCGTGGAAAAAGAAAAGAAACTAAATGAATCAACAATAATATTACCAGTCACTTCGAGGGCTGATGCAAACTTAAAATTATTAGAAGGAAAATAGTAAATTTCCAATCGCGATCACCAAATAAATATCATCCATCCCTGAAAAATCCATTTTAGAACTAAAATCAGAACACAGCGCAGAAAATGCAATTGCATTAACCCAAAAAAAAAAAAAAAAAAGATTAAACAAATCGAGTCTGAAACCAGTTGGAATATAACCGTACAAAAAAAATTCAACATAATTTTTCGTAACTTTTCAACAAAAGTAACTCATAAATTTCAAAAAGGGAAAGGCGCAGCTATTACCGCCAAGCAACAAGACAAAACCCTAGAATTCGACGTTTTATAGAAGAAATGAAAAGTTGCTTAAAATACGAAGGCTCGGTTGCTTTTTCCACAGAGGTGCATCGAAGTGTAAAGCAAAACAAACTTAATGCATAATTTATCAAAATTAAAAGGGTGAGATACGCACAAAACAATGAATCGAAATCAATGATAATAGAAGCAGGAAGCAAGCGAGAATAGAAACGGAAAGATAACAATTGTAATAAGGAATTAACCTGGGGTCAATCACTTGGAAACCCTAGCTCTAAGATAGCTCCCGGATAGAGAGGAACTCCATCACACAGTGTGTCCCAAGATTCTAGAAGGTTCTTTTATTAGTTGCTATACTCTCTATTTTGGGTTTGTTCAGGAGCTGGTTTTCCCTTGTGCCTGTGAATGTGAAGGCAATGCTATTGAGAGCAGAGAGGAGAAAGGAGAAGAAGAACATTTTGGCTCTTCGAAATATTTTTGGTGCAGAAATTATTATTATTATTTTTTTAATTTTTAATTTTTAATTTTTCAGAGTTTCCTGAATTTGCTGGTCGACTTTAGTTCGTAGGTTGGGCATCAACACGTGCGACGCGCAGACGTAGTTCGGAGTTAATGGGGCCAACCTTCAAATCGCCTTCTCCAGCCATAACATTATAAGAGGCCCGTTTGCTGCTAAGTTTTTTTATTCACTCACCCAAATTTGTCAAAGGCCTTAATTAATGTATGGTTATTTGCTTTTTTTAAAGAAATTATGTGTGTGATATAAATATACAATTATTAAAAACTTCAAAGATAATTAATATATTTATGATAAAAGTATTTTTTATCTTTTAATTTAAAGTCTCTTTTCTTGTATTGTTTTTTTCTTATATTTTTATAAACAATTAATTGCTTTCTTAATATACACAGTATAGTTATTACAAATCTATTTGTAAATTATAGAGTTTGGTTTTGTAAAAATTTCTCTACGAGTTCTTTGACTTGCAAAGAGCAAAGATATGCACTTACTGTTAGGGTTCTTTGTCACTTTCATTTGGGCGGTTTAAAAATTTTTAAATCAAATCATTCATATTTAAATATGATAATTTGAGCTTACACTTTTAAACAAAATCAAACAAAATTAAAGATGAACGATTAAGAGCGGTTTGATTTAGATAGTTTGAATAGAAAAGATAAATTATTAATTGTCTATCATATATTTGATATAATTTAAATTTGTCAAAATTATTCAAACATCTATTTAATATTATTTATCGATTCATTTATAAATTAAAGACTTTTAATATATATAATAATAGATAGCAATTTTGCTTGATCTTATCTAGTATAATTCAATTTAGTTTGATTTGATTAGGAGGCAATGATTTTTATCATTTTGAACATCCCTACGGGATGATCATAAAAAATTCATATCAATCAATGCAAATATTTAGCACGGACATTCTAGATTGTCATGTTTTTAGAAATCAACCAATTAAATGAAAGAATACTGTGTAAAATTTAAATTTTATTGAAAAATTCAAAAAAAAAGAAAAAATAAGAAAGAGATAGATACAAAATACTCAACCTTTTAGAGGTTGAGCTTTCCATATCTTTTTCATTCTTTTTTATATCTTTCGTTAGTGATAATCTTGATGGAATTATATATACAAAATACTCAATAAACTTCAAATTCCAAACAAAGTTGATCAAAATAAGGCAATAAACAGAATATTGATACATAATATAAATAATACATTTTACAAGGACGAAATTAGCATGAAGTTTATATTGATGCCTCTTATATCTGATCTCCAATTTTATAATGTAGATGAATCCAAATTAATTCCCGGAGCTGTTCTTGCACCTTCATGAGCATTCTTTTTTTTTTTTTGTAAACAAGATTTGGTAGTAAGGGAAGGCACTCCCAAGTACTACCGCGCAGGGCGCCAGTGGTATATTGAGAAGACCAACAGAGGCCCAACCCAAAGGATTACTGCACAGGCCTAAACCGCAAGCAGTTTTACTCAGTCGCAGCTACTCAACTAGCCCTTGGGTGCTAGGGGATCTCCTTGAGGAGGGATGTCCACCAAAGTAGGATTTTGGATGGCTTCAGGGGGATTCAAATCCTCGCCCATGGGTGAGGCGAGAACTTTCCTCCGAATCCTTGACCATTTGTGTCAACCCACTTTAGCACCTTCATGAGCATTCTGAAGATATTAATTAGTATATCATATTTTAGACCTGCTTGATTTATTATCTGCTAGTTTTTCTTTTTTCTTTTACGTCTATGCAAAAAAAGCAAAAAAAAAAAAATTAATAAATAAATATTTACGTTATACAGGTCAAATTGAATATTAGAAAATTGACATAGAGATGAGAAAGGCTATAAACAAGTTCTTAGAATAGATTAATGGCAATGAAATAAGACAAGGAATGGGAAAATGTGATTTGTTGCCATCACTCATTGTTGGTTACACTTGTAATGTATATGAAGAGACCATAGAAAGACATGTTGCACCAAAATATCCAACAATGATCTGTTACAGAGACTATTATATGTGTCTTGATTCATTTGTTTTTGGTGCGGCTTTTATCTCAACGATTATATATGGAATAATAGGACGAGTTCTGAAAGATAAAATGAAGGATAGACGTTGTGATTGTCTAAACTGAAAAGGAAATGTCCCCTTCCATGTCACTGTCATGGGATTCCAATACTTCACTTCTAGTTTACACATGCCAACTCCCCTCAGATATATATTTATATTCAGAAGCTATATTACGTGGCTACAAGCCCAAATCATTGTTCGACACTTTTATTCTGATGGGATATTATCCGAAATGCCAAACATATTCGAGTATGAAGAACACATATTTTAAAATACCAAGAGTACCTCCTAAAGAATATGAGTATCGAGTACTTATACAATACGGATATGGTTTAATGATCTTAAAAGTACCCGTGGTTCATATCTCAGTAACCACCAATTGGGAATAAGACCGGAAGAGGAGAAAAACAACTATAATTTGGCTTATTTGGTTCGGCTTTTTTTTTTGGGGGGTCTGCAAGAGGTAGTTTATCCAAAATCATTACAAATTCATCAAATTAAACTGTTGTCTTATTGTACAAACGTTACATTATTTATAATTTTTAGACTGAGAAAGAACTATTTTTAAAACTCGCACAAATTGGCCTTTTGCTACCTTTATATTGTAGACAATTTGCTTCCATTCAGGACATTACGTATTGTTAAATACAATTACAAAACTCACTGTTCACTAGTTACCAGTTAGTCACTTGAACAGAACACGACATAAAACCGAGCTTATTGTACATTCAAACTCATCCTTTACCACAAACAGAATTGAGCAGACAAGTGACAGTAGTATCAGAGTGACCCTGAGATAATAACACATACCATCATACTCCACCAGCTTCAGTCAATCCTACAAATAAATAATCATCGTCACCGTCTATGTACACATTGTGAATATATCCGCATAATCTGGCATAGGACGAGGGTGCAGATGTCAATGAAAATTGGAACAGTCCTACAATTATTTTGCACAGAGCAGTGGTAATGTCATTGGGTATGATTCCAAGGCCATAATTTAAAGACTAAACGAAAACAATCAGATTTACAGTTCCACACACTATGAATGCAGCAGCTAACACTAAAAGGCTTGTACAAAAGTTAGTTAGGTATCCTAGAAAAAGTCTAAACAATGGAGGTTTCTCATCTCAGTTGGTGCCTTCTTCCTTTCTCTTTACAGGTTATTATTTCTTTAATAACTAAAACTCTCACTAAACCAACTAAAATTTGTGACCATGTACTGATCTACCACTATGACAGTGAGAAAGGGAATACTTGCCTATAAATTTTTGACATATAATGATGAAATTACAGCTACATGTACCAAGCCTTCTGTGCTCATACTTGACCTTCTATGAAACTGCAGGAAAGGAATAAAAAACAAAAAAGAAGAAAAAAATACTAACTTCCCCCTTTTGCCAATCAATCTCATGAATCAGATTACATCCATCGTCCTCCAGCTTTTATTGCGTTCAAGTCCTTCTACTAAATGTTGACCTACTCTTGAGGAGGATCATTTTTGGTAATATAAGCATCAATTGATAGGCTGTATTTATGAACACACCAGAAGAGAGTCGAAGGCATAAATTAGAATCTACTTCCAAGGAGGTTGTGGTTGTTTGTGGCTCACTGCGTATGTTTCCCACCCACTCTCTGGTTCTTTTCTTTTCACTCCAACGCCAGAACTTGAGGGTTGTGGAATGGTCCTTACATGCTCTTCCATCGCCCTGCTCTGACCAGGAAAGAAAAATTGCCTTGCCGTCAATGCATCTCTATTCCCACCCTCAATCATAAAGCCAGAATTTAGGTCAAAGTTAGGACGTGAAGTTCCAACTCCATTTAAACCAAGTTGTGCACCGGTCATGCTCATGATGAATGAAGGTTGGGAGTAAGATGATGGAAGACTTGAGGAGGATCCCACAACTTGAGGCACAACTGGAGCTCCTCTTGAGTCCACCATATACGGAATTGTGCTACCTGACCCGAATACAGTTGATGAAAAAGACAAACCAGATGCCGATGCAAGACCATTGTACCCAAACATATGTGAATGATTATAGGAGGCTGTGGGCCCCATTCCTAAAACTCCTCCTGTTCTTGACATTGTAAGATCCACTACAGGCTCCATAGCCTTGCCATTTGGCAAAGATAGAGAATGAGGAACAATGTCTTTTCTCTCAACTTCCACTTTGGTACCCAAGATGGAGATAACAGGGCCATCTGATCTAGACCCGCCATATACATCAATACTATGAGAAGACATACTAGGCCCTTGGTCCACCAAATCAGTTTGAAGGTATGGTCTGTCATTCAAATCAATGTTTCTTACAGAAGGTTGCATTGATGATGATGCAGAAGTAGGAGATGATCTCCAATGACCATTTCTGCTATTAAAGAGCTGTTCCTCCTTCCTGTGATCTGAAGATTGGGCATCACCATCATCACCAATACTGTTCAAATCTAATTCGAGCCTGCTTGATCTTTTAGGACTAAGTTCCAGTGATGATTGCCCAGAAGGAAGGCTGGATGATTCAGCATTCTGTTTCCCCAATCCTTCATCACCCTCGGCTACATTCAGATCAATATTAAGCCAATCCTGCCTCTGCTTGGAAATACCAGAGTTTACACCAACAGAAATATTTTTCTTGCTATCAGAATTTTTACAAGGTAACGCAGGAAAAAAGGCACTGGTGGTAGCTGATCCTTTCCATCCAAGTGTCCCCTCAAAATGCAAAGGTGCCGCAGGCAACTCAGAAGTTGCAGCTGACTTTGGAGCAGAGACAACAGATATTGGTGTGGTAGCCATAGTATTTACAGAAGAGACATCCACATCATCAATACCAACTTCTTCATTGAGATCGAAAACACATTGAATTTTCTCTGAATTACCTCCTGGATCTTGAGCTGTTTTTGTCACCTGTGAGTCCCTGGCAGGTATACATTCTGGCTCAGCCTCAATAATGTCTGATGTGCTTACAGATCCCTCCTCCTCCTCCTTAGGATATGCCTCAGCAGAGTGGCTTTGCCTTGATGAAACTTCACTGGGTGGGACACTGGTGAGTACATCCTCTCTTTTTATGGAATCTGGGCTGCTTGGTTGCTGGTTTCCACCTTCTGAAATTTTCTCTGAAGAAGAGCTGCAAACTTCTCTTCTTACTTCTTGAGCAACTTGTCGAGCAACTTCTAAAGCATCAACCATGCCATACTCAAGTTCAATATCAGAACTCTTCTTGTCAATCATATTAAGGCTTTTGGGAACTCTTCCAGGTTTAGTAGAATCAGAAACTTTTGAGGTATCTTCATTACTAGAATGCCCCTTACTTTCCTTCGCTGCTCTGACATAATCTGTTTTGGAAAGAGAAGTTTCTATCACCTCAGGCTTTCCTGAGTAACTGTCACTTATTGATGAGCGGTGAAAAGCATTAGAACAAAAATCATCATCCTTTTCTACAGTCTGCAGAAGTTGCGGACTGCTAGACTTTATAGCCCTAATATCATCTGCCCTACTCCTTCTATCAGATGTGGCTGTTCTCACGCTACTGGTTATTATTTTATGATGGACAGCATCCTCATTGTTTTCGATATTATGTTGTAAAGCAGGATCTTTAACTGATTCCAGATCTTTTGCCTCAGTAGCACCTTCTGAAAAAGGGTTAAGCTCTGGCTTGGTGGATGCAGAAGAGTTCTCTCCTGCCACTTTCTCAGCTGGACCATTATCAATTTGCTCCTGCTTCTCCATTTCAGACAAGTCATTTAACTTTGTAACATCTGATTGTCCTTCAACATTGCCTTGCTTTGGCACTGAAATGCTACAAGACCCATCCGAAATGGTCTTGTCTGCAGTGCTCAATGGTATTCCTTCTTTGGTGGAATTAACTTCAACAGCAGTTGAAACATAAGCAAGATGGTCTGTTGATCTCAGTTTGACATCTTCACAATCAGAACTTCTAGGGGAATGAAGCTGATTGCTGGAACTCTGTATCAGTACATTGACAACTCTTTCTGGTGGTAGAGTATCCGTGCTTCTCAATGGAGATTTCTCGCCTTCTACAAGGCCTGATGCATGATCAATATCATTGACAGCTTCATTCACAGCAGATGGTTGACATTCCTCCCTGACAATTTTCTCACTCCCATCATTTACTTTGTCAACCTCCATATCATGAATATCTGCATCACTATTTCCACCCACCTTCCAACCATCAAATAATATTCTTGCTCTTTCCTGAACTCTAGAGCTGCGATGGCCAAGAAGATTTCTAACAGTTACCCAAATACCTGATGATGTAGACTTTTCACTGTCTAGATGCAGCTTTCCAACAGCTCGTAACAGTGCAGTAATTGACTCCTCAACAAAGCCATCATTTGTGTCAGTACCAAAATTTTGGGCATCTTTTAACCACTTATTAATAAACCAAAGTCCATCTAATTGAATAAAAAGATCTAGACAATCTTTATTCTCTGTAGCAGCAATAGTGCTTGCAACAGCAGCCCACTGCCTTGTTGTGTCACCAACATTCTTGACAAAACTCTCTTTCTCCTTCTGCATTACAGAGACCAGCTCCTGTACTCGAGAAGGGGTTGTGAGCCCATCTTTCATCTCAGTCAAGGTAAAGAAGTCTTCGAGAGTCATATTGCTTCACATAACCTTTCTCAAAGCATCAATGATGTCCTTTGGGAATGCAGCTCACTTTTTTCCATTAAGAACTGCAATGGGCTTCCGGCAACGAAAAAGATTCCACAAATCTGCACTGCCCAAAATTGATAACAAGGTAAAATATGGATGGTGGGAACCATATTCTAGAGAATCGATAAGGCCACAGGAATAGCAATATTTAAGGAACTTGTTACAGAATACTACAGAAAAGTCAGCACAAAACAAAATAAGCCCCTGGTTTACGTTTACAATAAAGGAAAACATTGCTGCAAAGAAGAAAGACAAATATTTGAGTCCTAACTCCTAATGCATAGTTTTTCAAGGTGATTGACACTTCTCAACCAACGTCACGTAAAGTAAACCACACCTGATGCAATCATGTAAGAATAGGATTGAAGTCATATAATAGCATAGGAATGTAATTAACAATGTCAAGAAAGCTTCAACACCCAAACTGACAAATAATGACCTCTTCATTATCATCAAAGGATTATCTTAATTGAAATTTCACTGGAAACTACCAGTTCCAGCCAAGACAGAACAAACTGTTTTGACAAATCATTCAGAACTGAAGCAAAACATATGATCGCACCATTACTTCCTGTCTTTGTCCTGAATCAGTCTCAAATGAGGCTAATTAAAAATATATGACTATTATCAACTACTATGAACATGTATAAACTACCTCTAGATATTGAATGCAACTTATGGAAGACTGTTTTATAGAAACAAGTTAGCAAATGAATGTAGCTCATTAATAATGAGTATTTGAATCCAACTAATCAAATGACTGGAGCAAAATTCGTTACTATAGAATACAATGGATTATGGAAGAATGATACACAAAGCATATTTTCTTGGCTTCCCTAATATACATTTGAATATATATATATATATATATATATATATATATATATATATATATATATATATATATATATATATATGTCTGTAGTTACTTTTTCTTCCCCAAATATATGTTTAGGGGAGTCCACTAACCACTGAATATTAAACACAGAAAGTCAAACAGAAAAGCCCTCATGTAAAATTGTAGAACTTCTGAATTCGACTATATGGAGAGAGAGAAAAAATATGGACAACTTTACATGCTAATAACCAAATACTTCAAATAAAATTAACTTCTGGTTTTTTCTTCCATCTTCGATGTCAAGAAATCATACATTAGGCTAGTGTCAGAAATGACATATTATAGTAATCAGTAAATTGTAGAAGAAAGACTTTATTTCAACTTAGTCATAAACAGACTTCTTTGGTGACTTTTACAGGTGCCAGAAAATGTTCAAGAACTTCGAGCATGTTTGGTTTGCAGTTTTGTCAACGTTATCATAGACATAATCCCTTTACATCCTTCCAACCAAACACACTTTACTTTTTGTAATGTGATGAAATTATATTTTTGTCGTTACTTTTTATCCACTTCATTCCATTCTCATTTTTAATATAAGAGGTCATTTTACCCACTTTTATTCCATTCACATCATTTTCATATTACTTTTTTCATTCCCTTGTGCAATCCCATTCCCATTACATCCTCCACCCCACTAACCAAACACACCCGAATCATTTTTGGTTCACAATGGTATCTGAATAAACCACCGTCAGAACGAAGGTCTACCATGATGTCTGATAATAAAATGAAGTTCTCAACGCCAGATTTTAAAAATTGCTACAACATAGTCAACTAATTGCTGTCTACACAAAGTCTTGATTTTTTCCAAATCCAAACCACTGTATTTGGAATGCCCAAAACATTTTTCTCTGGTAACAATAATTTACTTTTATTGTGTTACTTAATAATGTAATTCAACTGCACTGCAAACAGTGAAGGTTTGTCAATCTTTTGTTTTTGACTGATCCATTTCATTTTACAAATTGGCAAGTTGAAACTAATTTATCACCAGAATTCACTTCAACAAAAACACAGTAGCTAATATGCAGTCACTTAAAGCCTAGTGGGAAAAGGCTTTGATTGTTGTTGTTGTTATGATTTGTGATATGACTTAAAGAATAAAGAAAAGTTTCTTAAACCTTCTACACTTAATCAGTTGATTCACTAATAGTGTATTTAACTTGTCAGTTCTCTTGGTGGATAAGAGATATCTACACGCTGACTGTAGAAGATGGCATGATGCATATGGTCTTAAATTCTACAAGGACAGAATTTTAGTGCCTTCTAAGTGCATGCTGATTACCTCCACAATTAATGACATCATTGTCATTTAGGTAAAAAAAGAATAAAAAATTACCTCATAAAGAAGCTGACTGGGGAATGGAGCATTGTTCTACATGAAATTCAGCAAACATTAAGCAATGTTGCTATGTTCGACATGTGTGACATTTCGTTAGAATTTTAACTGCCAAACATGGTGTAGACTCATTCTACATGGGAAATGATGTAAAAAAAAAAAAAGATTTAAGTTTAATCAGAGGAAAGAGATTTATAATGATGCAGAGTAATCTAAAAATAAATAATCAAATCCAAGAATTAGTTGTCTACTTAATATGGTCCCCTTATAATATCATTAAAAAGACCCAAAAATTATGTAAACAAATAAAAAGGAAGAAAATGTAATTTGGATCATAGCTGCATTTGCCAGTTCAGAATTACCCTATCTTAAATTATGTATGTATGCATTACAGATCATAACTACGCAACCCATTTTAGAAGAAATTTTCATTTTTGAGAATCAAGTAAAACTTGCAGATATTACAAACTACAGACTGTACAATTACATAAGACATTGAATCAATCACGTCCTCCTATTTTGGTGCGCGGAAAAAGAAAAGAAACTAAATGAATCGACAATTATATTACCGGTCACTTCGAGGGCTGATGCGAAGTTACAATTATTAGAAGGAAATTAGTAAATTTCCAATCGCGATCACCAAATAATATCATCCATCCCTGAAAAATCCATTTTAGAACTAAAATCAGAACACAGCGCAGAAAATGCAATTACATTAACATTAAAAAAAAGGATTAAGCAAATCGAGTCTAAAACCAGTAGGAATATAACCGTACAGAAAAAATTCAACATAATTTTTTCGTAACTTTTCAACAAAGGTAACACATAAATTTCAAAAAGGCAAAGGTGCAGCTATTACCGCCAAGCAACAAGACAAAACCCTAGAATTCGACGTTTTATAGAAGAAATGGAAAACCCCTTTAAAAAGCGAAGGCTCGGTTGCTTTCTCCACAGAGGTGCACCGAAGTGTAAAGCGAAATGAACTAAATGCGTAATTTATCAAAATTAAAAGGGTGAGATACGCACTAAACAATGAATCCAAATCAATGATGATAGAAGCAAGAAGCAATGGAGAAAAGAAACCGAAAGAAAACAATTGTAATAAGGAATTCACCTAGGGTCAATCAATTGAAAACCCTAGCTCTGAAATAGCTCCGAGATAGAGAGGAACTCCATCACACAGTATGTCCCAGGAATTCTAGAATGTTCTTTTATTGGGAGGCTAATTGGGGGGCTCCACTCTTTATCTTGGGTTAGTTCAGGAGCTGGTTTTCCTTTGTAGCCTGTGAATGTGAAGGCTATGTTGTTGAGAGGAGAAAGGAGAAAGGAGAAAGGAGAAGAAGAACGTTTAGGCTGTTAGAAATATGTTTGGTGCAGAGATGAAAATTTTGTTATTTTTCAGAGTTTCCTGAATTTGCTGGTCGACTTTAGTTCGTAGGCTGGGCATCAACACGTGCGACGCGTAGACGTTGTTCGGAGTTAATCGGGCCGAGCTTCAAATCGCCTTCTTCACCCATAACATTATAAGAGGCCCGTTTGCTACTAAGCTTTTCATTCACTCATCCAAAATTTTCAAGGGCCTTAATTTAAAGTAGTTTACCAAAAAAAGGGTAGGAATTATAAAATTATGATTGATTACTTTTAAAAAAAAAATTATGTTTGTTATAGAAATATATAATTTTTTAAAAATTAATAGATAATTAATATATTTAGGATAAAAGTTTGTTTTAACTTTTGTATTAGTTTTTTCATTTAGTTTTATTAAAAAAATATATATCTTTTTTAAAAAATTTACACTAATTATATTTTATTTGAGAAAATATTTTAGTTTTTCTTATCTTTATATTCAAGATAATTTTATTTAAAGTATTATCATTTGTCAAACAGTAAATGTAAATGGTCTCTCCAAAAATTCAAACTCAAATTCATTATTAATCCCTTTCATTAGATCTAACTGTTTTTGTTAAAATGATACTATAGGAATTGAGTATATAGACAATTTCGTTCCTGAAAGATTCGGAAGTTGACAATTTGATCCCTGAAAAATTGCACTGTTACACAAATTGGTCCTTCCGTCATCTTTAGTTAGATTCTCTTAACGTACTTGCTGACGTGGCACGTTAATTGCACACAAGGGCCGTTAGTTACTCAGTAGGACATGCTTACATGGCACAAGCTAAAATTCACCTCAAACTTAGAGCCCGTTTGCGCATGCTTATGAAAACTGCTGATTTTTAAATGATTTCTTTTTAAAAGGAGTTTTTTTTAAAACTGCTATGAATGAGTAGCAGTTTGTGTTTGGCAAATTGAGTTGAGAAGTACTTTTATTAGTAGCTAGAAAATAATTTGTGTTTGGTAAAATTATATAAATAAGTGCTTTTGACTATAAAATTACCAAGAAGGGCATATATAAATTATGGTATTATTAATATTGTTAAATAGATAAATGGATATCAATATTTAATTAATTTATTTATTAATATATTAAAATGTTAATTAAATAATTATTAATTTTAATTAATGTAATTTTGTGAAGAAAGAAGATGAATAGAAGAACTTGGACTGATTGTAAAGTGTGAGATTGTATAGGTTAAAGCTAGGTTTAAAATAGATATAATGAGAAATATTAAATTTTAGTAAGGGCATTTTTGTCCTATTTTATTTAAATTTTAGCTTCTGCTACTAGCTAGAAAAAGAAGCTCCAATTTCTAGCTTCTGCTTAAAGCTAAAAAAGTGTATTCTGCTACAACTAAGAATCACTTATTCTATGAAATAAGCATGCACAAACAAGACGCTTTTTTTAAAAGAAGTGATTATTAAAAAAATAAGTGCTTCTTTTCTAAAAATAAGCATGCACAAACAGGCTCTTAGTGTAAGTTTGCAAACTGAAGTTTCAAAACGCTGCGTTTTGTGCTGAGTTGGAGGTGGATATTAGCTTGTGCCATGTAAGCATGTCCTACTGAGTAACTAATGGCCCCTGTGTGCAATTAATGTGTCACGTCAGCAAGTCCGTTAAGAGAATCTAATTAAAGATGACGGAAGGACCAATTTGTGTAATGGTGCAATATTTGAAAAACCAAATTGTACACTTATGATCTTTTAGGGACCAAATTGTCAACTTCCGAATTTTTCAGGAAATTATCTATATTTAAATATAGACCACATAGAGCTACAATAGTTCTTACACCTATGACCTATGAGTATATATCCTATTTTGATAAAGGGTGCCATATTATATTTATCAATGTTGTAAGAACCGGACCAGACGGTCCAACCGTCAACCGAATACAAAGGCGAGTCGGTTGGACTAAAAAAATCGTTTTTGTAGTTGGACCGGATTTAACCGGGGTCCAACCGATCCAATTTTATTTTAAAAAAAATAAAAAATTGAAAAATAAAAAGAAAATAACATAAAAAAGAAATGAGAGAAATCTTAAAAATTAAAATTAGAAAAGCTTTGAAAATTAAAATTTTAAAGTCATGATTATCAATAATTTCATATTTGGTTGGATTAAGTTCTTTTAGAGTTTGACAAGTCTTGAAAATTAAAACTTTGAGAAGTCATGTAATTTAAAACTTCAAAATTATGTATATTGAAACCTTAAATTTGAATGATGTCATTTTATATATTAATAATAATTAATATTTATTGTGTCATCCGGTTCGACCGACAATTCAATCGATTAAACCAATCAAACCATAAACTGAACACTTGTCTAAATCTTTATTCGATTGAGTTCTTAGAACATTAGTATTTATCGCTCCCTAAGATTTGTAGATTTCTTTTCCTCATGTAGCCCGCCAAGATTGTCACAGTTTAAGTTTCATTCAGTGATATCTGGTTAAACAGGGATTTTACAGTGAAATTTATAAGTTGTTATTCTTTAAAGGGAACAAAATCTGAAAATGATTTTTCTTTCACTATACATATTAAAAATAAATAAATTAGAGGTAAGTTTCTGTTAAACACAACATTCTTGTTCAGGCCGAAAGAAAAACGCATGAGATTTGTTGGATACGATGACATCTTTCATAAAAAGTTAGACCTGGTCCTCAAGTAAAAACTAGAAATACACACAGGGCATTCCATTCCGTCCCCAAAAACAATTACAGGAAGAACAAAATAACATCCTATAACTATACCCTATAGCTTGCAGTAACAGTATTATGCTGTTAATTCTATACACAGCCTGAGGCAGACATCTCTCGCTTGTGGTTCCATCCCCTCTCGGCATGACAAAATCAGTAAGTAAGAAGTCCAGACAAGAATAAGATCAACTAGAGATGAAGATTGCTCTTCAGCATTCGGATTAACGAAATGCTTCCATTTGTTCGTTTCAGATCATCTCCACCTGTCTTCCGTGTGCCTCTACTCCCCTGCAAATCAATTCAAATGTCAATGCATATCAGTGTCTTGTACTCCCAATTCACTACTCATTTATTTTCTCTTATTGCAAACAAATACTTCTAAACTCTATACTACTTTTCAATGAATTTTTGGCACTTGACAGAAAACTCTAGAAGCATGCATCAAGGAGATAAGGTAACCATTCGTCATTCTACCTTCGATTTCTCTGTCTCATCTACAGGATCGAGGTTACTCAAATCCCTCAATAATATGGATGAGGAAGGCATAAGTCTCCTGATTACCATCATAACAAATGGTTAAAATTAGCTTTTCAAATCAACGCAAACTCTACGATAAACATACTTGTTTTTTTTTTTTAATTAATCTACAATAAATTACAACACGGACGGACCTCTTTGGCCTCTGACGATTGCCGGAATTATTGACCCTTGTCTCATGATGTCGATTACCCAAATCATCACATGCTTTAGTGGATGAGATATCTTTGGGTGATGAAGGTTCCGGCGCTTGATCATTGGCCGTTGATGAAGAATCGTCAAACTCCTGAAAAGTCGATTAAGAATGGTGAAGGGAAAGAGGAATGCAAAAACGGGTATGTTTCTGTAAGCGCTCTTCAAATAACAGATATTTATGTATAAAAAATTGTGAAAATCAATTAAAAGAAGCAAATCACACTTAAACAGCGTTGATGGCCAAAGAGTCGACTCACAGTTACTATCTTGTGCTCTAACGTAACTTCCAAAGCATTACGATTCCCTGGTTTTGATGAGCAGGCTCGACCGTTCCTAATTATTACAGCGAGAAGGAAGTAAAGAATGACACTCCGGAATAAGCGTACGAAAGAGAAGCAGGAACCGCGTGTTGAAGATTATTAGTCACAAGACTAACCTTTCTGATTTTTCGGCGTCCAACAGCGTGCAGAAAGTACTAAGTGCAGGCTCATGATCTGAATGATCAAGTCTCGACTTGGGTGGTGATGCTTGTGCATCAAACGTTTCCTGGAAAGAACAGATAAAGAAATATCATACTTAATTCTCCTATAATTTGAAGCTCGCATACATCCTGACAGAAAAAAGACCCGTAGCTTTTTTCATAAAATCATGATCTAGTTACAAACTTACAGAAAGGTAAGGAGATTGAGAGTGATAGTACACTTATGTTTAGTGTTTTACATGATTTTGGATGAACCCGTTTTACATGTCATATGTATAATATTTTTTCTTTTAAAGAAACTTTCTCTTGACACAGAACATTGTTCCTGCCTGATTCTTAAAACCTCAAGTTTGCTGTGGTTTCTAAGCAGAATAAGAGCACCGAGATGTAGCCAATATATATTTACACAGCCAGGAAGATATATTCAATGATTTATGTGAAGCAAGGATACATAATGAGGCAAATAGTAGTATTAAGTATTAACTGTATATAAATTAAAACATCAGCAACATCAGTTTGGAAAGATCACTGTTATACAAGATTATGAGATTGTCGGATTACTCAACCTCTTGTTTTGAACTACGTGGTTGATCCAGTCCCAACGATGAACAATTGCCATCTACAATGATGCTTCGTGATTGAGGAGGGCTGACAATAAGGTCTGAAATGAACTTGTAAAAAGTAGAAACACGCTGAACTGAGTATGAGTAAACAAATGAACTGTCCATCTCATGTCACCCTCTTGCGTTGAGGCAACACATATTTCTTAAGAAAAAATTAGCCAGAATTTGTTTAAAGGTACTGGTCATCAGACACAAAAAAATTGAATTATAACATAACAAAAAGGAAAATGTGAACATTTTCAATCATACCTGTCTTGCGATTAATATGGTCATCGTTGGTTATGTCATATTTGGACTTGATTATATTCTCAGTGCAGTCTTCATTTGCCTGAAAACTCTCAACTATCTAATCTTGACATATTACCATCATTAGATTTCATTCTAAAGTCTAAACAATAAGCTCTGAAGTCTGAATCTAATGAAGTTAACATCTTACCTCACAATTCGGCAGGATTAATTTCTCAGCGGATAGGCAAGAAGCATTAATATCATTATCACAGTCTCTGACCTGACAGTTAAAGAAGATATCAGTTTACAAAGGGATGTTCAGTTAAGGGAAACTGTATATAAATATATCACTTGTCTCTCCCTTATGGCTTACACTAATATCAAATTTTAGCTCATTTTCAACGCAGTTAGTCTGGTTTGAGTCTGAATCAACATCTCTGTCTTCTATCTCTGGACTATGCATTTGAGATAAGTCATAACTTTGCTCGGCGCTAGTGCTCTCAGACGCTTTAAAATTAGAAGATAGAACATCCAAACTTGTCTAAATATAGAACAAAATATTGAAATATTAACTGGTCTGTAGAAACAAATTACCAAGTACCAATGTAAAGATTCAAATGAACTTGAAAATAGTTGAAGTTTTACAAAAAAAAAAAAAAAACCTCGTCAACACGACTACATTCACATACATCCAACTTCAGCGGACATTCCAACTCAGTTTTTGCTTTCTCTCCATTGCAACAAGTACAGGAGGCCTTAAACTTATTCATCTCGGTTTCCAGCTCCAGATATTTTTTCTTTTCATATCCAATGCTGTTTCTGAGACTTTCTATTTCTGTTTCGGCAACCTTTAAGAATATGATAAAATAAATTAGAACTCTTGAAAACAAGACTAGTTTTACTACAACAAACAAACCATTTTCTCACTAGGTGGGATCCAAACATACTATTGTATAACAATTACCTTCAGTTTGGCATTATATTGCTTCAAAACATTCCATAAAGCTTTAGCAAAATTCTGCATAATTATGTGGTTTCGATCAACCTGACCCTCACTATCACACAGTGACTTCATAGGGACACAACCCTTAGCATCTAGTCTGCAAACTCTTGAAGCCTCTGTAAACAAATAAAAATTAACAGAAAAGTTTAAAAACTTTAAATAAGATAAGTATATTAACTGCCAAATATTAGAATTGATAAGTTCAGCACAAGTTAAAATGTCTCTTACAACCTTCCGTAGATGTGTGCCATTCTTCAACACTCTTCTCTTGCTTCTGAACAAAACCCAAGAAAGGGAAAAAGAAATAGTTTGATGGATAACGCAAATATCCTTTCAAGTTTTATGTGATCATAAGAAATTCCAGATATGAAATTTTTGGAATAAAGTGTGTTATGTGTACCGTAAGTGTTCAACTAATGTAACAGCTGTATCCAAAATCAAGAGTTAATACTTATATTACATAGCTTGTTATACTAAGACTTCCTACTTTCACTTCAGAACTCTAGGAATTTGGGGGCTTTAGCCTTTAAGGGGGAATCTAAAAGTTACTATGACTTCCTACTTTCACTTCAGAACTCTAGGAAATTGGGGGGATCTAAAAGTTTTCCAACGTATTACGGAACCAAACAAAGTTATCCAATTTAAGACATCTATCTGTGTGACAATCAATTTTTTAATTTAAAATTTAAAAATAGCTATGATAAGAATTTGGAAGAAAATTTTAAAATTATTTGCTGAATATAAAATAAATATTTTTTTTTTTAATTTTGTAGATAAAGAAATAAAGTTAATAAACTTAGGAAGGACATGAGAGGGGCCAAGCAAGAAGTGAAAGAGAACCTGCAAATTATCTTCACAGCTAACAAGTCTTCTTCGCTTTGCATGCTCTAATGTAGATGAAGGTTTTGCATGCTCCACTGTGGAAGATGCTTGGTACTGCCTCTTGTTGGGAACAATATTTGAAGGTTCAACTTCATTATACCTGACAAAAGTTCATATGATCTTGTAAAAATTGGCGTAGATGTGAAATTCAATTGAAATTTAGGGATACGGATGACGAGTTTCACTTGATTTTCATATAAGGTGATGCTTGTCTCAGGAGGTAAGACGTATCAAGATAATCCTCTTCTCCTGATTTTGCTGTTAAAACCTTAAAGATAGCCACAAAACACACACACAACAAAAAACAGTTATAACAGGATTAATGGACTTTGAGAAATATTAAATCCAAATTACATGGGAAAGACATACATCTCAAAATATAACTTAATCATCTCGATGAAAAATAAGCTTAAAGAAGAATCTCCATACCAAGGTCATGCGCTTCTTGCCTTCCAAATAATCTCGTAGGTATCTAGTTAACTGCAGTATATACAGTCACATTTGTAATGTATCTCCATTTAGAAGTTATTGTTTCAAAAATATTACTAAACTGAGATAGCAACTAAGGTGTTAGCTTTTATTTTGTAAATACGACATTAACCATCAAGAAAGAAATGATAGCAAAGAGGACAGTTAAACTTAAAACGCATCAAGGGCCAGTAACATGTCAAATTACCAATGAATTTTGAAAGTGCTTCTGTAGTGGCTTCTTAGGATTCTTTTGGTGCTCCAATAAGGACTGGAAGTAAAAACTAATCAACATAAACACACAAAAGATATGGAAAGGTGAAAGTTAAAAAGACATGAGTGCGTGATACATACTCTTAAGCACAAGCCAAACACCATTAAAGTGTTGTTGATGAAATTGCTTTCCAGCAATCTTGTCCCCTATAAAATGGGTGGATTTGAAAAGGTAATAGCAAAATATTTCCCATAATATTAGAAGTGCACTTCTACATTTTCTAAGTCTCCGACAATTCAGAAACTTTTCTTTTCAACCAGATATGAAATTTTACCAAGACAAAAAAGAATTTAACTCCCACAATAAATAGAGGCTTATGTTCTTCTACACTTTCATTAGCTTTATGGTATCGTGGTTATTTCGAGAGGGATTTAATACATCAAAATTTGGAAATTTAATACAAGAAACTTTATCACTCTGGAGTAGTTGTTTATATTATCGGACGACAATATGTTTGCTAAGTTTTTCAGTCTACAAAATGTACATGCCTGTTTTAGAAAAGACAGCAAAGGTGACAAGTGGTTTGAGTTTCAAGACCACCTGTGAAGTTTCTATCCCTTACGTTTGGTAAGGATCCTCAACAGTAAAATCATGATGTTTCACGATTCCCAAAAAACTCTAGATCATATTTTTATTTTATACATGCCAAACACACTTTTTATCATACTTTTTCTCTCTCCTAATTTTTCTCTCTATCTCTCTCATCACTTTTCTTTACAGTACTTTCCTTTACTTTACAGTACTTTCTTTATAGTACTTTACATCCGTGCATTTATACCAAGCGTACCCTAAAGTTGCAAGACTGCACAATGCTCAAAATTAAGCCCTATTGCTCGTAACAGTACGATCTGAAAATTTTAAAACCTGATTCCCTGTTTTCTTTTCTCTTTCTGCTCCAGCAAGGTCAATAATAGTCAAAACAGCACTGTTTGACGGAGTGCTGATCTCCCCTTCACACTTTTGGCGAATATTGATTATGCATTGAGACCGGCTACAAGCATGAAGAGGATAAAATCAAATCTCAACAAAATATAATTGTTACATGAATAATCCTAGATAAAACTACTAAGAAGTTCTTATTTTCATTAGGAAGAGAATAATCCATCCTATAAAACCACTGGACTAAGAACTACTTTATCTAGGCTTATTGCAAATAAATTGTTAATCTTTGAATTTTCCAGTCCCCCTTTTATATAAAAAAGGAAATTTTATAGAGAGACCGTTTTTTTTAAACAACTATTTAGATGAAACAAAATTGGTTTTAGCAAAAACTTAACTACATAAGACCAGCATCAAATAGGACAATAGATTACAAAGTGGAGAATTACAAGTGATGTCTTTATAAGAAAGAATCCACTACAGTTAATCTTTCTTTGTATTAAAGTTATTTAACGCTCCCACTGGAAGAACAACCCAGTCAACAGTATAGGAACTTCCTTTTGGGGAAGGGGTCAGCATCCTTAAATTCCCATTTGCAATTTACCTTGACTGACTATTTGTGTTTGTCATTGCAGTGGCACGTTTTAGCACTGCTTGCGCTATTAAGGATTCTGCCTGTCTGGCATCAGAGATGAGAACCTGTTCAGTGAAATCCAAGAAATGAAGAAGTGATCATTATCAATCATCAGATACACATCTTGTAACATTACATTAAGCATATGTAGCTAAAACCTCTTGCAGGCCTTTTACTGTTGATTGTTGCATGCTTAATTCACAACCATCTGGCAATAAATCAAACAGCTTTTCTGCTTTTCCTCGTTCAGAATATATTTCAAATATTGATATGTAAAAGGACCTGTGGGTTGCACCAAAGGACAAATTTGACATTTTCATCAATTTACAATAGAAAAGTTTAAGATGCTGGTGGTTTTCCCGAGCTAATTAATGCACAATCGTGTATGTGTTTATAACGAGAACAACTGAACTAATATTGAAATCAGAGAGAATTGTGTTTTCTCTATGCATGGCTGTTTTGAATTGAAAGCTTCGCTATGAGGCAATATAATTATACACCTTGCATAAAGGAAATTCCTCATTCAAATTATTAAGTGAGACTATCCTAATATTTTCCAATGTAATGCTTAGTAGCCAATGCGAAATAATGAAATTAAATAGTAATGTGAATTAAGCATATATCGAAGAGTAGCTCCAAATGCATAAAAGAGCCTCGGAATACCTCAATGCCTGATTGCCCTTGAAGATATCTTTAAGGGCAAGAGGTACCATTCCAGGATCCCTGGGGCACCCAAAAACTGTATGAGTCTTGCCTGAACCACTAGGCCCCAGTGCAGCTAGCATTCCGCTTTTACCCCTAAGAAAGTCATCCACCATAGGTTTCAACATTCTCTCATAAACTTCAAACTACAATTTAAAATGTGAATTCGTGAATATACATTGTTACTTCAGGAAAAAAAACCAAATATACAGTAGAAAAACAAAAACCTCCTGAACTGATAAAGAAAAGGCAAGAAAGGAGAGAATACCTGAGATGAATCTTCAGAAAAAACATGAGAGAAACCTCCATATGTTTCAGATTTTATTCTCTGAGAATCACTGGGGTTTGTCAGTGTAATTGACTGGGAATCATTAACAGTCACACATATTTTCCGATCCCTTCCTACAACATTAGTTTTCTTGGTAGTTCGATTCTGCGGCCAGACATACTTAGCTCGTAGCCGCGGATTCTGATGGGCTAGGGAACCGACCTTCCCAGAATTCTTGGACGATAAGAGAGGTCGAAGTCTAAGAAAAACTTTGATGTTTTCGCTCTCTGATTTCTCGATGGATGTTGACTGTATTTCTGTGGACAAAATTTCTTCATTAGGAAACAGCGTAACTCCACGCAACTTTGAAGTCGATGAGATGTAGCTTTGTGGAGCGTGAATAGGAGTATCACGAGCTTTCCTATGGGGGTTCCTTCGAATTGTCACAGTGTTAGGGCATGGCGGTGGACTACTGATGTCCATCGTCGTCACTGCTTCTTTTGCTCCTTCAGAGGGAAGTGGAGGAATTTTGAACTTCTGAACTTTGAAGGTGCTGCTTTTGAAATACGTAAGCTACTGAAGCGAGGGAAACTTTGGGATCCAAGACCATTGAAGTGGGCTTCAGCTTGTCTTGGGCCGGGCTCGAAATTTTTGGGACTCTTTTAAAAAGCACCTTTGGTCTTCATTGCCTCCGGCCTCTATTTCTTCGCTCTTATGTGACGATATTTTGACAACTCAGTCATAGTTCCTTTACAAATTACAAGCATGTTATCAACTTGTCAAAACCCGCTAGGAGCGCTTTAGCTTCAGCCTCGAGTTTGGAGTGTGTAGCTTTTAGGTTTAGATCTTCTAATTTTTTGTTTAATGTGTAAAAGATTGTATAGATTAAATGAATATGATGTTATTTTCTTGAATATGGTATAGGAGATTTGACTTTTGAGGCTTATTTACTTCAGGTGTGTTGCCTAAAGTTTTTTTAGATTCTCCTATCTTGTTTCTAACATAGAAGTGCAGGCTCAAGTTAATATTTTGTTAGTCTTGTTTAATCCTCGCTTGCTAATCCTCCTTTGTATGCAAGGCTTTATGCCTTTTATTAATGAATATCTCTTTGACCCCAAATAAAAAAACTTCAGCCTCGAGCGGTGAGTGAGCAAAACATTTATTTGCAGTTCCAGTAAGCACTCTACTATTTTGTATTGGTTCCTTGTTCATGTTTTCCTGGCAGTCCTGGGCCTTCGTTTTTATTGACTTTTCTTCAATGGATTTCCATTATGGATTTGACTCAAAAAAAAAAAAAAAAACCAGCAGCATAACAATTTTATTTTGAAATTTTTTGGGTTAGAAAATAAATAAATAAATTTTTTTACGCTTCACCCAATTAAAAAAACTTTAAAATGTAACATAGGATACTTGTTCAAGAAACCAAAAAATAAAACTTTAAGAAATAAATCCTATAAAAAAAAAAAACTTTAAGAAATAATTGATTTTGTTGACCAGTGTCATTAAGGATTTATTTCAAGTTCAAGACAATAAATTGTCTTTTCACCAATCAAATTAAAGTTGTGTTTTTTCCCTTTATATCTCTTTATGCAAACTGTAATGTACAGTACAATGTCACTATATCAGAGACTAGAACGTAAGTTATTGAAATTTTGTTCTTTTGATGGGAAAAAGAAAATCTGAAAAGGACTCCAAACTAAAGGTAGGTTTGGTAACAAAATCTAGCACGATTGCTGTTAGTTTGTCTTTGGTGGAAAATGAAACTGGAGTTGGAAGCAGATAATATATTGTTGAGGTTAGAATTTAGATAGAAGGAGAGTGAAGTGAAGTTTGGAAGGGTGAGCAGAAGAGTTGGCGTAGGCAAATTAAGATGCATTCAGGGAGTTCTCCAGTGTAACTCAATCTGAATGCGGCCATTTCTTGAGTCAATCAGATTATATTTGTCAATGATTCTTTTGTTGGTAACAGCATCACATAAATTTATATCCACGAAGCCCAGACTTTCCTGCAGATACATATATAATTGGAAGAGTAAGTTATCGTGCATCATTCCCATTCATTATAGTATACATATAATAGGATTCCATTTCCAGTGCAGTAATTACCTTGGGATGCAAAAGATATTCCAGTTTTGAGGAGGCACTATGCACTTCAACATGAAGCCTCTCATTGATGGGAGGTTCCTCCAGCATGAACTCAAACGCTTCTTCCCATCGGGGATCTCTGTTTTTCTTCACGCGCTGCATGTATCACATTAATTCAAACACACCATGCATCTTAGTTTTTCATTCTGAACAAACTAAAATAATAGAAAATATAAAAGTATTTTCATCACAATTAATAGTACTACCTTGGTTCTTCTCTCCTCTCCTTTGAAAATGAGTCGTGCATATGGATTTGTGTGGTGTTTTCCTTCCAAGTCTTCAGCTCCATGGATCATAACCACAAGTACACCTCCAGTAGAAGGTGTTTCAACAGGAGCCTTCTCTATCTCTATCTCTATCTCTCTCTCCTTAAAATTATTATTAATTTTATCATCTTGTACGTCCCCTGCCCCTGGAAACTGAACATCCTTGAAAGCTTTGTACAACACTTCAACAATGAGCTGCCCACGTGACTTGTCATTCTGGGCATCATTAGGGTCCATTGTCTTGAGTAAATCAAGAGTCACTACTTTAGGCTCATCAGGGATAAGCTCTTTCAATGGAATCACGTTCATCCCCATCTTTTCATGCTTGCTAACCTACACATACAGAACAAACAACATATAAATATTAATTAGTAATTGTATTTACATGAGTGAAGATGTATATGTATGGTTATTAATTAAATTACCTGCTCCCAGTCATAAACACTCAGGTGTAGGACTTGAGACTCAGGGTCTTTCACTACCAAATTAAATTCTTCATTCCATTCCGGATTCAAGTTGCTGTATTTCACCGATGTTATCTTTGAAGGAAGTTTGTCTTCAGTCAGTTTGAGTTTCACGTAAGGGTCAGATGCTCCCATTAAGTCTTTCTTCCTCAGCTTCACTGCCCGGACAACCTTTACATGCATTGTTCCTACTGGCACTTTCATGGCCCTGACAAAACCAACTCAATAATTATCAACATCCTAATTAACATTCATAATAAAAACTCACAGCAATATAATTAGATGAATAAACACATGCATGCTTACATTTTTTGATCCATTATTTGCACCTTTTGGGCCTTGGGCCACAGACACATTTCTGCAACCTGATCTTTGATACGCTCCTGAAGGAAGGGCAAGTCAGTATTAATTAGAATATTTCAAGCTCAAGCATGACTATGTGTATATATATATATGTTAGCACAAGACAACAGATGGAATTAAATTCTATCTACCTGCACAAACCTATAAAGGCCAGGAATAGACATTACATCTGCTCCTAGCACTTTCAGTCCAAAATCAACATGTGGCTGCCAATTGCAATCAAGGAATATTAAAAGTACATAATTTTGTCTCTGCTCATATATATGAAGATTTGCCACATATAACAGCTCTGATCCCAAAGTGTTAAATAGTTTTTTCATTAAGTAGTTTGACATGATGCGCACCTTCTCCGTGAGAGACACAAATACATTGGAAAAACATGGAAAGCTTGGAACTAGAGGCTTGAGAGTGATGCGTGGAGAAGCAAACACTTGGAGGTCAACCACCTATCATGCATGTTCAAAACACATAAATATCATTCACAAGGCACTGATGAATAATATATATATATATATACCTGGACTGTGGCTCGCAACCCAAATGCTTTAATTTTAATTAAGATGTTAGGATTCCCAGCCCACTTCAATGATGGTTCCATAATCAGCTCCTTTTCATCAGTGTTATAGACTTTGATTCCTACCATGTATTTATAAGATGAAAATGAACACTCGTATATACAATAATAACAACGTAACACACAACGTCTGCATTGTGTGAGAGAGGTCTACCTTGAAATGTTGGTGGTAAAGAGCCCAAGGTAAAAGTTTGAATTTCAACTTTGTGCCTGGGAATTTTCTCAGCAATTATGGGCTTTGCTATATTCCTTGCAGTCTTGCAGATAGCCTATACAGATTCATGAATTATATTATTGCTGACAAATTTGAAGCATGAACATATTTATAGATAGCATCCACCACCAATAAGAAGGTAACAAACCTTGTCCAGATAAGGCCACAAAATCTCAATAAATTTATTAAGCCAGTCAAGCTGCAAAGCAAAACAAGAAATATAAACTTGCAGAAGAATCTAACATGCACATAATAAACCATTTGAAAAAAAATACTACAGGGTCCAGCCTAGATTTTTAAAGTAAAACTGTATGACATACACGATCATAATCTGGATATTTAATCCACAAGGGCATCTCAGGAAGCAACCGTTGCAAAGTTTCAGAATCTTGCTCAACCAAAGGACGGATTGTGACATCCTGAAATTAAGTATGCAGTAATTTGAAGTAGAATGTTAGGCTTGTTCAAAGTACAGCTAGTTAGTAATTACTATCGCAGTGAAGAAAATTATATAATTCAAAATTTTAGAGAATGCAATCAAAAGCAATAAATAGCAAAATTTGAAAGAAAAGAACAAGAGGGATGAGGAACCTTGACATCTGTTGGTCGGAAGTAGGAGAATAAATAGCAACCAATTACAACCCCAAGTGAAGTTCCCATTCCAAATCCACAACAAGTCGTAATGAAACTGAAAAGACCTATCTTTAATCTCATTGCGTATCTATCTATCAATCACACCCTCAAATTTCAATATGGAAGAGTGAATTGGAAAAAAAAAACCCACAACCCTGTTCTTCTTGTTGATGAATTCGCTTTCTGAGGTGGGGGAGAAGCATACAAGATAAGAACCTGCAAATAATGATGAATATCTAATTGCTTTCCTAAAGTACAATAATTTCATTCACACAATGGCTCCACTATCAAATTTTATGTCCACGACATTTTACTGTTATTAGTTCAAACTTTTGAGACATCAGTTTTATGTTTCAGCCAACTACAGAGAGTCAAAGAAAAAATTACAATTCTTAAAAGGCAAATTGAAAGAAAAATATTGAGATCATTTAAACAAATAATATCAGAATATTTTTTATGCTTTAATATGGCTTTTTTAGGTTACACAATGGAAAAAAGAAATAATAAAACTAAAACACTTATCCGTTTTACGTACAGTATGTTTATTAGAGCCCACAATTATTCATCACACTTTATTGGGATTTTGTTTTGCTTCTTATATATGGCCAGAACTATGTTATCTTGTGGGCATCTTCAACTATATATATCCTCTGTTAAATGACAAAGTGATATGCAATACAAAACTATAATCTTTAATTCAGAACAAAACCAAATGGTGGAGATTCATCGGGACATTTTTAGAGGACCCTACCCCCTAGAATTGGTCTGATGTTGTCCCTGTCAGTTTTATGACAGCCACAACCGCACATACTTGAAGTGATCAGATATAGAGAAGTAGAAGAGGTGTTAAACTCAAATAATTTAGAGAATTTATCCTTATTTGTTAAGATGAAATAATTAAGTTATTTAAGTAGCCAATTTATTGAGTATCATCCTATTAAATATGGGACTCAACTTTGTATTTTTAATATTCTCCCTCAAGTTTAATTGATTCTGTTGTAATATGCATCTTTTTTTATTTGGGCTTGTGTTCTCTCCGAGTTTTAGAGACCTTTTTTTTTGTATTCTTTTGTTTGAACCTTATAGGCCACATTTTTTCAATATCTCCGTCGAGTTTTTTTTTTTTTAACATCTTGAACTTTAACTCGTAAGCCATGAAGCTATTATGCTCTAATACTATGATAAAACTCAAGTAGCTTGAAGAATCTACCCTCAAAATTTAGCAATTAAGGAGAAAGAACTAAGTTATTTAAGTACTACATGAATATCTAATCTTATTAATTTTTAAATAATCCTATTCAAAAACTATTTTATGTGAATGGATACTTTAAATAAGTTTTTAATATCCATAAATAGTTTAAGTATATCCAAAAATCAACTAAATATACGCAATAAATATTCTAAACTAATGTCATGTTTGGTAGCATGCAAGATTTAACTAGGTAATCTTGGAGGTAATCTAACATTTCTTTCAATTCTTTCTACTAAACAAATCTTATTTTTTGTAATATTGTAAATTTATGTTTTTGCCTTTACTTTTTTTACCTTATTCCATTTCCATTTTTAATATAAGAATAAATTGATCATTTTGCATTTTTATTTCATTCACATCACATCACATCACATTGACATGACATTCATATTCCCTTCAACATTCTTATTCTCTCTAACATTCTACTAAACAAACAAACCCTAAAATATCCGCTTCCAATAATATCTAAATGTGCCTTGGGAACAAGCTAAACTCACTTGGACAAAGGTGTCTCTACTAAATAAAACAAAATATGCAAAAAGGGTGTTTCCTACCTTCACGTTTGGCGTCATTGCCAATTTCGCCCAGCGTTATTTTGCTGTCAATTGTATCTCTAACATTTTATTTTTTTAACCAGTGTTACCCTTTTCGCTAACGCAGTTAAATAATTAACAATTTTGTTGATGTGACATTACACGTGACAAAATGAGCTAACTAAGTAAAAGTATTTTCACACGTGGTAAAATGAGCTGACCAGGAAAAGTGAGAGCAAAATGGTGTGATGTTTTAACTTGTATGAGAAGAAAAGGTTTAAGGGTTCAAAAAGACACAGTATCGTGCATGCTATGATAGAGAAAATCTTAATTGAAAATTACTTTTGCTTAGTCAACCTATTTTGCTACATGTGATGTCACGTTAGCAAAAATCATTAATTATTTAACGGCGTTAGTAAAAAGGATAACATTGGTAGAAAAGTAAAACGCTGAGGGTACAATTGACAATAAAAAATATTGAGGGCAGAATTAACAGTAATGCCAAACGTTAGGGATAAGAAAGACAATTTGCTAATAAAATAAATATTATTTAAAAAGCAGTTTAATAATTATATATATCTTATATCTATATATATATATAGCTTTGGAGTTTTTGGTGTCACAAAACTAAAGTGTGACACCAAAAAAATAACTACCCTAACCCCACTTTCTTATACTAAAATAAAAGAATTTTAAAAATATGATTGGAGGAGATATGAGAGAAAAGGAGATCATGAGTAAGGTAATTAATAAAAGTGGTGAAAGAGATTATAAATATAAGTAGTAATTGAATTATTTATTATATTTTTAAAATAATAATAACAAAAATATTTTATAGTAAATTTTTTAAAAAAATGATTACATACACCTTTGGTGCATGCGAAGCCTTTAGTATATATATTGATTTAAGTTCATAAAGCTACCCCTCTAGGCTCTAACAGATGCCAACCAAACCGCCCAAGTTCATTTCCAACAACCAGTTTATGATACGGAGGAAATTGAGGACAATGAAAAACATATTATTATCGTATATATAAACATAAACGGAGAAATTGACAAGAAAACAATATTCTAATAAGTTCGTTTAAAGACATCAACTTTCATATCCTTGAACCTTCAATCTTATCAAATATTTTGAAAGTCATAATTACAAAAGAAAATATCTAACAAGAAAGTATAAAATAATTTAGTTATGGCAAAAGTACATTTCTTACCCCTAATATTTGGGAGTCATGTCAGTTTCGCCCCTAACGTTTTTTCGCTGTCAATTGTACCCTTAACGTTTTACGTTTCTGCCAATGTTACCATTTTCACTAACACCGTCAAATATTTAACAGTTTTTGCTGACGTGGCATCCTATGTGACAAAACTTTTTTTTTTTCTGTCAATTGTACCCCTAATGTTTTACATTTCTACCAATGTCTCTTTTCACTAACACCATAAAATATTTAATAGTTTTTGCTTACGTGGCATCCTATGTGGCAAAAATATCTGACTTGGCATATTTTTTTCACACCAGATTTTTTACTCATCTTTTTCCCATCAAAATCGTGTCGTTTTAGCCTCACCATATTCCTTTTAAAATATAATTTAAACGCACGTGCCATTTCGCAGACAAAAACATTGGAGACGTTACCCATTCTCTACTTTGTCGGAGATGTTACCCTAAAATAGAGAATGGATAACGTCTCCGATGTTTTTATGAGCAAAATAGTACGTGCGTTTGAGTTATATTTTAGAAGGAATAGGCCGAGGTCAAAACGACACATCTTTGATGGGAAAAAGATGAGTAGGAAATCTGATGTGGACAAAAATATATCAAGTCAGATATTTTTGCCACATAGGATGTTACGTAAGCAAAAACTAATATTTGATGGTGCTAATGAAAATGGTGACATTGCCAGAAATGTAAAACGTTAAGGGTACAATTGATAGGAAAAAAAATGTTTTGCCACATAGGATGCCACGTCAGCAAAAACTGTTAAATATTTGACGGTGTTAGTGAAAATTGTGACATTAGCAGAAACATAAGACGTTAGGGGTACAATTGACAGCAAAAAAAGTTAGGAGCGAAACTGACAGGACTCCAAACGTTAGAGTAGAAAATATACTTTTGCTTTAGTTATCGGTTGATTAGTTGCTTTAACGAGGGTGAATGAATGGAAATGTATCAATTTGTTGTTTATATCAATAGTTAATCACGATTTCATTTTTGCTTATTTAGAAGCTTACGTTAGCGATGTGGGCGCAGTGAGTGACGGTATGTTTAGTAAGGATACCAAATAATAAAATCATGGTATTTTATGATTTCTAAAAAAAATTTGTATTATATTTTGTACATATTAAACATATTTTTTATCATAATTTTTTTCTTTATTTTTTTCCTTATTTTTTTACAATACTTTACATTCGTGCACATATCTTATCTTGAGAGACACTTTACAGAGGGAGACGCGTCGTGGACGTGGAAATTGAGTCCACGGGACTAAAAAGATAAGATTTTTGTTTTGGTGGGACAACGATGAATTGGAGCTTGCAGTTTGGAGGATCAGCATCAATTTTGATTAATAATTAAATATAAAATAAATATAATGGGTGTAAGTGTAAGCAAGAAGACAATATTTTGAGATGTGATATCCTTTTACAAATGTGGAGAGAAAGGGCCCTGAAAGGCGAAAGCTGATTGGTGAGTTATATATAATCCAGGCCCACATTAACAATGGACCATCTTAAAACTTCATCCTCGACACATAGATGTTGAATCATTGATATTTCTTTATGGCCGAAAACAATTAAAATTGCAATTATGACCTCTTTTCCATTTTTTTTTAAAAAATTTTCCCTTTTTGGTTTAGTTTATGGTATAACTATAACAAAGCATGATATGGACTACAAAGCAGATTTCTGAAAGTGCTTGACAGCGATGCCATAGGTTAAGGAACCGACCAAATGAGTGAGAGCAGTATAATAATTCTATAGAAGCTTGACTTTTTAAAGGTTGAGTAATTTTATATCAAAACTTTTAAAATTATGTATCAATTAAGTTGTTGTTATGTATAAATTTCCAAACGATTAAATCATAAAAAAAATCGACTGCTCCATTGCAAAATCTATCTTAATTGTATAAATTAAAATAAGAATTACATTGCATTTGGGAACCTCTAATCATTGGTCGGCCGATCCACGTCATTCTTCACATGCTCAAGTAATTTTTTATTTGAGCTTCGCTTGGGGGTGTTTAATTATTTGTTCTTTAACAATTAAGACAACACTAAACTACTCATTCATGTTTTTTTTTAAAGTAAAAATCTATTTCCTTTCCGATAATGTAAGATCTGGATATGACCTTGACACCTTGTGTGGTGATCATGATCAATAAAAAACTTCAACCCGATTTTGTGTCTCAACCTTTTATGCCAAATCTGATCCCCTTTCTTTCTCGACAAATTGCCATATTTTGGTTATCGTTACATCTCTCGCGTAAAAATTATAATGTGATAAATGAATTAATAAACCAAAAAAATAATGATATATTAATAGAAGACCTTTTTTTTTTGCTAGTAATAAAGTCATCCTTTGGAATCTTATTATGTGTGGATGCATTAATTATAGTCTTTATTAACGAATTTAGATATGCTAAAATACATCATGCATAAAAGCACATGAATTGTACGAGTCGTTGATATTGCATATATGAATCTTGATTTTTATATAACAACTTGAATTGTACACTTTATATATTTGTATTTTACTAAATTTAAATTTCTTATTAACTCACAATAAATCTTTAAAGAATCCAATGTGAATTGGTCAGTTGTTCAATGAATCGGAGAAGCATAAATACGGTGAAGCACGTTTGAACATGAGCATTTTATAAAAATGTCAATAAATTTCATCTTACTCCTGGACCCTGGTTGAAATGAATGATATTTAACAATAAAGGGTCCATTATATTTAGAAAATATAATGGGGACAACAGGACAATGTTTAAACTTTAAAATGTTGGATGGCAGTTACAATTGAATAATTATATGTTATTACTATATGACTAGTATGCTTATATGTAGGTGCTTTTCAATGACGAAAAAAAGGAAAATCGCCCAATATATTCCCTTCAAAATAATAAGGCGCAAAAAATGGCGGTGTACGTTTGTGACTTTGTGGAACAAGAACCACTCCCTCAGACTCAGAGACCATTCCCCATCATTATTCATTATTATCGTATAAATTTTGTAGTCCAAGCTCATTCCTTGCACATGAGGTAATGGGGCAAATAAACAAATATCAAAATTATTGGATCCACTATGGTAGAGACGTGTATGGCCAAGATTTCTCCTAACCTCATCTGACTGGACCAACTTTGAGAAACCCGAGGAAAGCATCAACGGCCATAATCTTCCCAACGGCTATTTCTAAATACAGCATCCAACGATCACTAACGCTCCGGCGGTTGCCGCCCAATGGACTTGGTTTAGCCTTAGGACTTAGAACAAGCTGACCACAAGGGAGGGTTGTCGGTAATTTTGGAGAAATTGTGATACCTAAAATTAAATATAGTAAAATACATATACGGTGATGTACAATTATATAATAATACATGATTTTTTTTTGTTTTGTCTTAAACAATACTCTATAGTTGCCATAAGAATAGCCGTTGAGCTTGCATTGTATAAAAAGGTGGAACCAGCATAGGAACTCGGAGAGTTTGCACGTTGCACGTACATAGAGAATAAACACAAACCCTTCGGGAAAGTAGGGTTTTTAAGATCCCTTGGGATCCAAAACTCAAATTATATATATATTATTGTTAATCTGTAGAGATAAGAAAGATCAATAGAGTGGGTTAATATTTATTTGTTTTGAAGAAGAAGAATTATATTCTGTTTGATACAATCTCTGATCTCAATTATTTTGTGTTGAATTTGAATGGACTGTGTTATGGCAGCTCAGAGAACAGAGGAATCAATGAAAACGAAAACTCCGAAGAAAAACGGAGGAGGAGGGGGTTTGGTTTCCAGATCGTCGTCAGAGAATTTTGACATGTATGGTGGTATCTTACGCCCTTATCCACCTTCTTTGTCACTGTGTGCGTTGAACCACCATTATCGACAAAACCAACAGCCACCTCTGCTTCCTCTGCCCATTCAGGTTCAGCATCGTCTGCTTTCTCGCCCTCCTTCCTCCACACGAAGGAACAGAAACAGAGACACGTCTCTCACACCCAAGAAATCTAAACAAGCTAAGCGAGAAGAAGTCAAGAGAGATTTGAAATCAGCGTCTCGATCCATATCCGAGCTTCTAACCGTCCACTCGGCTACTCGATTGGGACCCGACCCGAATGACCTTCCCACCAAGTTTCCGTTGGTTTTAACCGCAGCGTCTGGAGACTTGGAAACTTTTCCGGGTTCGGTGTATAATCTGGCTCCGCCGCCCAGCAGCTTGCCGCTGCCAAAATTTTCTCTGAGACCGAAACTGGGTTGCAACGCAGAGGCTGCAGGGATTGACACCGGAGCAACCGATAATCTCCGGCGACTCCTGCGTCTCCGATGAACTTGCTTTCGTGCATGATGGGAATGTTTAGTATATTATTAAGTAAATAAAATATCAGCGATGGTGAATTGCTGATTGTGATCACGGTTGAAAATCGTTTGCTTCCGTTTTGTTTTTGTTCAAACGGGGAGACGTACTTGCTGAATTTGTGTCCACCACCTACGTTTTTTTGAAATGGGGTGCACAAAAAATGGTGTCTACTTTTCTTTTTAGATACAGATCTGTCCATCGTTATGAGTTGGTATGTTTTCCCCTTTTTATTGTAGTGATGTTTTAAAGCTTGTTATTTTGTACTAGTAAAATTAAAGGAAAACAAACTTGTACCTGCAAATTTTCATTTGAATGTGTTCCAATAATTCAAAGCATATTCGCCCTTCTACCTCATATTCGTTTCGCTGTCTTCTTCAATGTGAGTGTCTATATCTCTTTGTTCCTTCTCGGAAACACAAACCGTTGATTAAGAGTGGCAGGATCACTTCATCCGGTTTAATTTCCCATTTTCCCCCCTTTTCCTTTTGTTTTTACATTAGAGCAAAAGGGAAAGAAAGCATCAAGAGGAATGAATTTCAAATATGCACAGCACAATGTCCCTGTCATCTTTTCTTTTATTACTTGGCTTTATTTTGAATTTCAAGTACTAGGCATAGCTTGGAAGTGACGTAAGAAGATTGAGTTGGATTAAGCGAAGTATATCAACAAGAGAGGAAAAGGAAATGACAAGTAGTTTGAGATGAATGTTGATGGATCGAAGTTACATAACCACGTTACAGTTTACATTGTAGCAAACACAATTAGAAAGATATCTCATATAATTTTTCAAGATAGTCTATATACACTTACCCAATAAGATTCTTATTATATAGAGCCCCAACCTTATCAGACTATACAACTCCTCAATTGTTCATTTCACAACCTGGTGGACCGTGATTATATATATTTTGATGGTGAAGGTGGTAGTAATGAAGAATATTAATTGGTGAGAGATGAGGGCAGATATGTTATGTCATCATGGGACCATAACACAAAGGGTGGTAAATGATCTGAAAGACTCATTCTTTCTTTCTTATGGATGAAGCAAAGAGAGGAATGAATGAGGAGGATGCGAGAGTCCCGTGACTAACTTGTTAAATATCGGACTTGTCAACTCAGAATTGCGTTGCTGCAAAATGGGCTTGACGTGGGAATTCCGTGAAGAGAGAGGTAGTGAGATTTGGATATCATTGCATATTTGCATGTAATAATTATTGTCTTGCCTTGCATTCATGTATAGAATAATAATATTATTTGAGAACATTTATAAGTCGATGGAAATTAGACAAAAGATTGATTTCTTCAAAATATAAAAAGTAAGAAATAGATATTTTGATTTTAAAAATTTATAAAGCCATTTTTACAAGCACATTGATTCAATATATATATATATATTAAAAAGGCTTTACAACTCGTTGGGTCCACAAGTTCATGCATCCTCATTCTCTCCCTTGTAATTATTGGTCCCTTATAATTTCCCGTTAATCTGACCCAAAAAAAAGCCTGTTAAAGCAAATATTTAGACTCACGAAGGAAAGCCCCACAAATAAAAGGTTGGGTCCACCGAACTAACTTCCCACCCTACTGTTCTATTGTCCGTATTACCCTGCACGAAATGCTATGACTCCCTTGTGTTTTGTTTATACTTTATGGGAAAAAAAAATAAGAAGGCACGAAAATCATAAAAATGGCGTCTCCTAAGGTACGTTTGGTATAGATACACAAATGTAAAGTATTGTAGAGTAAATTATTATAGAATAAAAGAAAGTATTGTAGAGAAAAGTGAGGAGAGAGATAAAAAGAAAAATTAGGAAAGAAAAAAAGTATGATAAAAAGTGAGTTTAATATGTATAAAATATAATATAAATTTTTTTTTGAGAATCGTAAAATACCACGATTTTACTTTGATTTCCTTACCAAACATATCCTAAACTAGGAACTCTGAGACGTTTATCCAAATATTGTTTTCTTTTTTTAGCTGAATCCAAATATTGTTTGTTTAGGAGAGAACGTGAGCACAAAAATAATTGGACCCAGACAAAATAAAGCAGGAAAATCTGGAATCTTATTTATTTAGAAAAAACCAAAGAAATTGTACAAGAGAGTCCTAGGAAAAAAAAAATAGAGGGGGTGGGTGGTTTGATTTGAGAGTCAGTAAGGAGTAGGCAGCCAGGATCACATGGCACTTGTACATTGCCTTTCCCAATGTACCTATAAAGATCTTCTTATAATTTTAGTTAGAATTGGGTTTAGTGCGCAGTCAACGGTTTCAAAAAATATGAACGTTTTTTTTCTTTTAAAAAAAAAAATTCACTTGCCCCATTTTCATAACATGTCAGTGTCCACGTTCTCCAATTTTTTATATTCGATCATCTTAATTTTAATTTCCACTAAATTTCAGACTCAATCCTTTAACTTAAAAATGATTGTTTATGAAAAAAAATTGTATTATTGTATCTCACCTCGGCTTGTGCAGCAATAGGCCATAAATACAAACAAAGATAAATATCACTTTTGGAGAAGAAGTTTGTATAGAATTTTTTAAAGTAATTCTTTATATTTAGTGGTGGAGTTATGAGAGAGATAGAGATAAGAAAAATATTTTTTTTCTTGATTTTTTTCTCTCCTAATTTTTCTTCTCTCTATCTCTCTCATAACTCTACTAAGAAATGTAAAGAATTACTTTAAAGGATCTACTCAGAACTATAATCAGTATAGCTTGAGAAATTAGATCGTCAAAATATATAAAATAATTAAATAGATTGTCAATCAACAATCATCCATGTAGATCCTGGTATGGTATGGCCATCATTTGTGTGTCCGAATAATGTTATGTCTTTATTTATCATGATATTTGATTATTTTTCGTTGGAATAATTGACGAAAACAAATCAAAATAAAATATATATCGATAATTTGGTGGCGTGTGACACGAAAATTTGAGAGCTGGCAAAAGGTTGTGTGGGTCACTGAGGTCTTAAAGGTTTTGTTGCAGTCTTGTTTCTTTCCTTCGTTCAAAATTCAATTCAATTCAATTCAATTTCCTCTGCTTCTCGTTCTCTCTCTTTACTGCGTGCCTGCCAGTAGGGTTTAATGCGATTGTGTACTTCACCATTCAAGATTTCATTCCCGAATCTGTCTTAGGGTTTTCTTCACAAACCTGGAGTTTTTAGTCCTTCTGTAAACTCTTTTTTTTCTTCTGAACGAGCATCTCGGTTTGAACAAACAAGAGCTGAGACTCAGGAAAGAGGCATTCTCGGTTCACATTCTGTTAGGATAGAAGATCTGCTCTCTTTTTCTGTTGGAGATGAGCGCGTCCAGGTTCATCAAGTGCGTCACAGTCGGTGACGGCGCTGTCGGCAAAACCTGCTTGTTGATTTCATATACCAGCAATACATTTCCCACGGTTTGTTCCTCTTTCGTATCCGCTGGCATGTTTCTTTGTTCTCCGTCGCAGGCTATTATATGATCATCAATTACTTCCTCATCGAATTTTCTTGTTGATATCAAGGAGAAAGATAGATGAATGAATCTTTACCTGCCGTGTGAATTGTTTTTATATATGGATCTTTATTGAGGTGGAAATATATAGAACTATGTGTGACCAAAATTCACGTTATCGTGCTTCATGGATTTTGGAGCTTCTAAGTGATGTTTGATTTGGCTTCACACTTACCATATTCGCAAACTATTTCCGTAATTTTTTTTTTTCGATTGAATAATCTTAATGGACCGGTGCTTCAAGATCATTTGCCGCTAACCTTCGTGACATTGTTCTTAGATCTGATCTCTTCAAGTTTGAGAAATTATAAGTAATTTGATTTTATTAAGAGCAACTATTACCTTCATTTGGATGGATTAGTTGATTGTCCAGGCTGTATGGATGAACATTCTGTAAAATAAGGTGCTATGGATTTGTTATTTAGAGTGTAGACTGTATAGTACTATTGTAGTGGATACCTTTCCATCTTATTTTGATTTTATTCTAGTAATTGTAGCTTCACTCGCCACCTTCTTAGTTTCTGTTGGTTATGAATAACAGGATTATGTGCCAACTGTTTTCGACAATTTCAGTGCTAATGTTGTTGTTGATGGAAGCACCGTAAACCTAGGGTTATGGGATACTGCTGGTAACACTGCAACCATTAATTTCAATATATAGAATTGCCTATGATGTTCAGCATCTCATTTGTTTATGGTGGTTTGGCAGGTCAGGAGGATTATAATAGGTTAAGACCCTTGAGCTATCGAGGAGCAGATGTCTTTATTCTTGCCTTTTCTCTTATAAGCAAGGCCAGCTATGAAAATGTTGCAAAGAAGGTTTAACCCTTGAATGAAAAAAATTTAATTCGAATAAGGACAATTTGCACCCGTATCTGCATTTCAATTAGCTAATAAACTTATTCTGTTTTTTGCTTTTCATTTCAGTGGATTCCTGAACTAAGGCATTATGCTCCTGGAGTTCCAATAATTTTAGTTGGAACCAAGTTAGGTAATCCTTTGCCCCCTCCCATCCTTGAATGTATTGACATGTTACTTTTGGATCTTGATTTGTATGCATGTTCTAAGATGCTTATTGATGCAAGAAAATTGCTTTTTCAGCAAGTTTTTTTTTTAACTTTGTTCATTAGATGATTGTTACCTGCTGCAAGATCATGTTACTTAGCTATATGCTCACCTTTGGTTAAACAAAGGCCCTAGAGGTTTCTGAACTTCAAAGATCATCAGTTAGCTGCTTTAGAATGAATGTACTAATACCAGCCAAAGTGTAAGGGCGTGTGGCTGGTATCTTGGAGTCTTTTCCCTTGTATATTTTATCATTTGTGCCACCCTACTGAATATCACTTGTTCTCTGATTATGGAGAAAAATGGAAACAGTCATTTGTAATTGCATCAGGGAAGTAGAATGGTTGAACGAAGAAGTCAATTCATGTTCTATTTGGATATTAAATAAATTATGATATAATATTATTATGAATCCTGCACCCTGACTTTGAAAGAGCTTACTGAAATTCTAAGTTGAATGTTCTAACTTCTAACTATTTAACTAATTTTTATGGGAAAATGCAAACTGTTAATACTCAACTTGATCTGCAGATCTTCGGGATGATAAGCAGTTTTTTATGGACCATCCTGGTGCAGTGCCTATTACTACAGCACAGGTAGAACTACAATTCCTCCCCTTTTGTAAGGTGAAGGCTGAGGTTGCTGATTCTTTAGTTATATTTTTGGTTGATCTACAAGTTGACGTTTGTTTTCAATCTTGGTTCAAGGGAGAAGAATTGAGAAAGCTGATTGGTGCTCCTGCCTACATTGAGTGTAGTTCAAAAACGCAGCAGGTTTGCAGTGTATATTTTTAAAATGCATGCAATGAATGTTTATATTCAGACTATTATCGGTTTTCGTTGTGATTACAGAATGTAAAAGCCGTATTTGACGCTGCCATCAAAGTGGTTCTTCAACCACCAAAGCAAAAGAAAAAGAAGAGGAAGGCACAGAAGGGCTGTTCAATATTGTGATCAATGATAAGAAACTAACCGGACGTTGCGGCCTCTCCAACTGCCAGTCTTGTTTTCTCCTTCATGTTCCACAGAGCAGGAAGTTGTGAATAGTTTGGACTGACATTCTAAGGACACGTTCCAGTCACGAGATTGTGTAGTCTGTAACTACCATCATCATCTTGAATATATATGCCTACCTATTTACTGATATTAATGCAGTCGGATTATAGCTTGCATTTTTAATTACTTGTGGTATTTATAGTTTTGCCTGGTTCAGTTGCTGATCTACACCTTATATGTATGCTGTCCATGTTGTAAGGATTGAACCATTTTATGATCAATAGAAGTGGCTGTTACATTTATGATTATTGATTAGGTTAGTTATGTAGCCAAGGCGTTGGCATTGGAATCGATAGGATGGAGTGATAACATTTAAACATCGAATAATAAGAAAAGGTCGCTCAGTAAACCAGCGGCATTCGAGGAATAGCAAATTTATATAAAATGACAAAAGTCAACAAACGAAAGCCGTTGTACTCTTACCAACTTATATGAACATGAAAGCTAGTGCTTTAATGTACGGATGATAAACACCGATTAACGTCACCATGGTATTTAAGTAGCTTTAAGTATGCACCTTGGAGAAGTCACATCTACAGAACATGGAATTAAACCTTGATAGAATCATATTTCTCACCCAGTATACCACCCTTTTGTTTCTGGAATTGGATGTATCGCAGTGTGCTGGCAAAGAAAGCATCCGAAGTCGGACTCTGAATCTCAGTGTTGATTAATTCTAACAGCCCCTGAATTGTAGCACTTGTAATATGTGGGTTTCCTTTCTCAAAATAGTACAAGTATCTGGAGCATTTTACCCAGAAGTTTTAACATCATTGAAAATACTACTAAATAAAAAACAACAAAATTCAAATTTGACGTGACTCACTTGTTTAGTATTTCAACAAATAGCGTAACCGGACCACTGCTACCCCTTGTCACATTGGCCATTTGCTGAGCAGCATTCGCAATCCTCAAGGCACGCTTAAGGCAAAGCAATACCCTTTAATATGCCACCAGCCAAAAAGGGAAAGTTAAGAACATCAATTTGGGACGTTTTCCTTACACAGTATAGTTATGAAAATATAAAAATATGGCAATTCTAAACACATAAATAAAAATGTGACCCTGGCAATACAATAGGCTTCATATAGCCGTTGGCGTTATCAACTTACCGTTCTCCATCTTTAATACCATCTTGATCGTCAACCCAGAAGAGATGTGAGCATGCATAAACTGCCCGGCACTGATCTGGCTTCTTCAAGAGTTTCGCTGAATACTGTGGAAAGAAGGAATTTTTATTTAAGTATTGGCACAAGGTTATTAAGCACGATAACAGTTGCCATGACACGATTTGATCTAATCGAGGTTCTTTTGACAAAACTCTTAAGATGCTTGTTCTTTTACTTTTTTTTTCTTGGGGTAAAATGGGGGCGGGAGGGAAAACAATGGAGTACATGTCAGAAATAATACCCCTGTGGCCTTGTGTGTTAAAGTATCCCTGTTCTCAACACCAAAGACGTTCATCCTCTGAAGCATCCCAATAATTAGATGTATTGCAGTTACCTGAGCTTTGGAATCCTGAAAGCACGGTAAAAACAAATTAGAAAAGTCGTTTTTTCCCAGTGATATTCAGGATTTTAAGAAATAGAATGTTTTGGTAGTAATTACCGCAATTTCTTCCTCATATAATACAAACGCCTGAGTGAAAAATTCATAGGCGACAGGCTCAAGGTCACAGTCATTAGCAGCCTGATTAACACAAGCAATGAGAGCCAACATCAGTCACTTACTGAAACAGCTGCTTCATTTTCAAGGGTCATCAATTATAGATAGTTCGCATAGTGAATCTGAGAGGTGAACATATGATAATGGCTAAAAGCCATCAAGATTCAAGAGTAAGTGGCAAATGATTATAGCCAAGTCCTGTGTGAACAAAGCCCTTAGAAATCATTCCACTATTCAGACTAACAAGACCTTCTAGAAATCATTCCACTATTCAGACTAACAAGACCTTCAACCTAGGCATAACTTTGCCATGCAGAGAATCAGTTCCTAAGCCTTGAATCCCCTTCACATCTCTATCCCCAATTCTCTTTGCTGGGTCTTTTGAAGTGTGGGAATAACACGCAGAGAAAAAAAACAAAACATATTTCTTATTTTTTTTGCAGGGTCATCCATACCTCAGCACATTGCAGATACAGTCTAAGTGCAAGCTCAGGAGATGGGACAGAAGAAAGAGCTTCAATGGTCTGCAAAAAACCAAATACTTTTCCATCACATAATTTAACAGTGATGTAAAGTAGATATTGTTTTTATGTACAAATAAGAAGTGAGTTATTATTTGCGAGTAATACTTCAGAGTTTTACTTGGTGGGGCATATATAGAGAAGCTAAGTCATTCTTCAATGTTTTCTATATATAAAAAAAAAGTCATTCTTCAATGCTAATAAATAAAAAATTACCTCATTTAAGAGTTGAAATATTTTTTTCGGTGTTGCAGGAACGTCTTCTCCCACAACATCTCCATCCTGCCCTTGCAATTGCCTAATCAACTGCACCAAAAACATAAATCAAAAAAGCAAAAGGAAAGATAAAAGTATAGGAAAAAATCCCCTCCACTAAAACATTATCAGGAAGGAACCCTGCAATTATATGTTAGGTAAACTGATTCCTAATGCAAAAGAAAAGTGAGAAATTGGCAGACGCAATTTTCAAGCAACAACATCAATATGAAAAGGTTGGCAGCCACATGGCATCAGAATGCAATTTAAGTACAAAATTTCAGGCCTTACTGCCATAAGGATATCTTGTCAGAGGTGGAAACTTATTTGTATTTTCCAAATAACTCAAAAAAATTTTCAGTACAAAATCTATCTTCTAGAAATACAAACTTAGGTAAGTTCTTAAAAATTACATCATAAGCTACTTTAAGGGGTTGAATGAAGGGCAAATATGCTAAGTATTTGCATGTTTGCATATTTACACTTGTTCAACTTCTGGTGTTAAATGGACCTAACAAGATCTGATTACTCACTCATACTTCACAATCCAGCATCATGAGATTTTTAACTTGAATTGTGTTAAATATTGTAAAGATATAACAAAGATAATGGGGAGTGCAGTCAAGGAAGAAAGATACCCTAAGTGCAGAAAATACAAGGGAAGGAACTGTGAAAGGAAGGCGTCTTGGTCCTCCACTCATAATATGTTTCTTCACGGTGCATATAATCTGAAGGTCAGCAAATTATGAGCTATGTCAAGTGGAATACAAAATAAAAGCCACATACAAAACCAAACGGAACTTAATTTGAGGATGAATTGCAATGGTAATTTACAATCGAAGAGAGAAAGACCGAGAAAGTTTTACAGTTAAAAGTAACTTTGGCATTTCCATAATATCACTTCAACATATACCTAAATACTTAAAAAAAAAAGTAATTTTATGCACAAATTCTTTCATTATAATATCTCAAAAATAGGACCAAGACGGAAAATTTTTAAAAAGAGGATGCAGTTGACTCTAAAAACAAGGATACTTACCTTTACCATTTCCTCTGGGTCATTGTTATGAAGCATGTGTATGAGGCGAGCAACAGAATTTTGTTCTTCATTGAAATCTTCTTCATCAACCTATTAATAGCATGAAAGAGATAATTTTAGAAACAAAGGTCAAATGAAATTGAGTATCTTTAGAAAAGAATTCTTGTCATTACGTCACATGTAATGAGCTTGACCTAAAAAGAAAAGATAATTTTAAATGGACAATTCAAGAAGTATGGAGTTCATAGCCACCTCATCAAGATCTGTTCCATCTGAATCCTTGATAAGCCCTTTAATCAATTCAAACAATACCTCAACCTACAAAAGCATGAAATTTATATTTGGAGAGAGGTAAACTCATCATGCTATACCAGTAGCAGAGTGGCATACCTTATCAGCAGTAGAGATGCAAGTGTTATTCTTCATTACGCTTTGGATAATAACCATGGCCATGACTTTATTTGTTTCATTATCAAGATGATCCATTACGCGGGGATAATTAGAAAGTGTCAAGGCTGTAACTATATCATTGTATTTATCCAATGGAGCACTTAAAAGTGCAACAACTTGTTTTGTTGCTCTTTTGTCATCAAGTTTGGGCTTATCAGAAAGCTTCTTGACACATGCTCCCTGCATAACATACCAGACATGATGCAGCTAAGGTAAGATGCTAGTTCTGTCCAAATAGTGCCTCATGAAAGCAGGAGACCAAGAAGATTGAAGTTTTGGGAGAAAGCATACCAGTACTTGATCCACATAGTCAAGCCGATCTGGATGAACGCGGAGAGTAAATGTAAGAAGAGACACTTGCAAAGCTATTGCTCCTACAATAGGCATGTCAACCTGTGCTTCTATAACCTGCAGTTAAAGGCAAGTTATGGTCTATAATTACAATTTTATAACAAAGATGTGAGGTCCTTCCTTTCCTCTTTTTTTTTTGGTGGGGATGTAGTGGGTAAGGTGGAAGTCCTGATGATTCGAGTGACTAATTGACAATAATAACAACCTTTTGTTTGCTTATACGATAGTCTGGAATAACTATCATGTCATACAAGTACCAACAACAGAATAGCACAAAAATATGACCACTAAGGAAATGTGGCTACAAAAATATGACCCACAAAGCTTAATAAGGAAATGTTGCTATAAATATGACTACTGAGACCTAGAACTAGGAAGGCAACATTACATAGCCTCAACTTTGAGTTATAGAAGTAACAAACATGACTAGTATCAATAACAGAATAGCACAAAAATCCAAGCTTATAAAGAGTAAATCATAATTTTTGAAAAATTAAGACTATACCTGAAAGTACTAAAAGAGAATTAGCCAGATTACAATCAAAATTGAAATCTCAGGAAAAAGCCAGCTTACCCTGCCTATTGCGCTGCTTAATTTGGTGAATGCTTCGACTTGCAAAAATTCAGGCAAAACCTGAGGTACAAACAATATCATCAGCATATGGAAGCTCAAATTATAATCACAGGTGTACATGACTTACATCGGTACTTGAGGCAGCATAATTTGACAATCTCTCCATTAACTGAGATAATACTGTCCTAATGTCGACGGTTGGCTGCAAATAAAATAATGTCAGCCAAATAGAGGAGAAAATAGGTTTTCAAATTTTAGAAAATAAGAAACAAGGACAACAGGGTTTATTTATAAATAGCTTTTGCATTGCTTCATTATTCACTTGTAAGAAATTACTTAGATTCTGTAAAATACAGTGATAATCTTGATCATTTACATAGGAACAATAACAGCCATTCCAATGTGTAAGGTAAAAAAATTAATAAATGAAACCAAATTTATAAATCATATTCAATACTACAAGCCACTTAATTCAAGGAATAATTAAGATCTAATTCAAGAGGTTAGTAATTGCCATAACATGTTGCCTATATTCACGACAAATCATATCTTTGAGAAACTATTTCTAAGTCACTGAGCATTATATATGATTTAACTTTCATAGGCAAAGTTCTACTTACAATCTTACTAAGATGTCAAAAGAAGATAACCTTTTAGTTATACATATTTTGTGTAACTACAAAAGTTAGAAAGCCAGTATCACAGATTGTGAAAAACCAAAAAGATATAAAAATTAAAAAGGACTAAAATATTATAATTTTGTTTCTACGCATTTGATCCAATAAAGAACTCCTCTGCACCCTCAAATATGATAAACATTTTGATTGTAAACCTAACTTCCCTTGTATATTTTCTAATCTTCAGGCACCTTAAGGGTCATATATTTTCAGTTTCAGTCATCATACCCACCTGCAGTTGGGGGCAAGCCCCTAATAGTGTCTCAAGAGTCTGCAAGTGATACTCATCTGGAAAAACCTGAATTATGCACTCCATCAGATAAAATTGGGCAAGCTCATCTTTACAGTTGACAACCTGTGCAAGTCAATTAGGAGATAACCAGAAAGCATGTTGTTAATTTTAGAGAAATACGAAAGCACATTGTAATCATAAGGCTTCCAAAGGGAAGGGAAAAAAATTACTAGACCTGCTCCAAAACCCTGGGAAGGACGGTGTCTTTGTACATTTCAAGGTCCACACCCTCTATCTGACTCAATAAATGGAGATTCTTTCCTACCTGATAATGAATGGGAAAGAAAACTTGCATAACTTTTCTATCAATATGTATAGTATACAGCTTCAAGTGAACATTTCTTACAAGATCGCGGAGTTCATTTCTTTCTTTTTCCCTCTTCTCCCTTATCTGACCGGGTCCCTGCAGACCAGAAATCCCAATTGAAGGCCTCAGCTCAGGATCGCCAAAGTTTATGCATGATTCACAAGCACCATAACACCTGCATGGCCAAAAATCATGCTCTCATGATTCATTTTTATTTTTATGGCATGCAAGTACCGTGGTGCTATGCATTTTCTAAAATAAGAGAGAAAAGAGTTAGAGGTCAATGAACCTGATGCTGTAATCGGACCCAAAGTTTATTCATTTCCGTGAAATTCTGTAGAACAAATTCAACAGAGTCCATCACACTGTCAGCATCCCTGCAGGGAAAAAGTTTCACCCTTCAATATACGCACTTCAATTCTTATTCTACCAAATATAATACCAATAAAATAAGGTTTGTTTATTCAAGATTGAAACCATAAACATGGTTGTATGCAGAAATAAAAAAGACAAACAAAAAAATTGTACACACATATATACAGGCTTGGGACATTCACAGAGTTGCATGTGCCAAAGACCATGGACAAGGATCTTCTGTTGACTAACAGTTACTATCATATGAAAAAAAAAAATTCAAAGAACTACGGATTTATGAAGGGATTGACAATATTTTAAGGATGCAGCAAGGAATGCAACCAATTGATTGGCTTACCCTTCATATTCAGAACCAATATCAGGTAACTTATCTCTACTGACTTGAGAAAGGTAACTCCTCAAAAACAGACCACGAATTGGATGTTGAACACCACGACACATTTCCACCAGATCCTTAAGAACATCCCTGACTGGAGCCTCCTTAGATCTGATATAAACAGATCCTACCGTACATAATAAATACCTGGTAAGTCAACAAAAGAGCTTCACATGCTTAGGAAAATATAAGTGTTGAAAATACACAAGCGCTGGCAGCAAGAGTAGACACAGAGGATGGCAAAAAAAGAGAGAGAGCTAAAATTTAAATCGCTTAATTTACGAGGGGAAAAAAAGGATGATTAGGATGCATCAAAATCATTTCGATGAGAAGCTCCACTATGAAGCAGCATATTAAGTGAAGTTAGTGTGAGATCTAGATCACATAAAATGTTATATTTAATCTAGTGATATAAGGAGGTAAGACTAGTTAGTAGTTACAGTCTAGGCAATATATTTCCAGCGTGCTGGACAAGCTCATATAAATCAACAATTGAAACGCCGTGTCTGCTCTCATCTTTGAAAAATATCTCCAACCTCCTGAGCTCATCGAAGGCTCTCATATCTAAGGCATCAACCAGAAAGAAAGCACGGGAATGAATATAGCAGCAAGGACTGAGAACACAAGTATTTATGAATAAGTGAAGGTGAAGGGAATTCACAAAGATCATAATATTTGTGCGGCGAAAGCTTAGAAGTTCGAAGCTCGGATAGCATATGAGCTGAATATTTTAGGGCTTCTCTGAGATTGTTGGCATCCTGAGAGAAGAGATTAATGGCAAACAAGAGCATTAAAGGAAACACGAAATGTGAGGTGAAAATTTGAATGAGTTTGGGATCGAATTGAAATACCAGAGCGCGATGCATGTAGAAGGCATTGTGTTGAATGCCTGCTATCCCCTCTGCGAGCCATTTCTCTTCGTCCTCAATTCCATCTGCTATCATTTTTCTAACTTGATTGTGATGTGATCACCCCAAGACGCGATGAAATGAGAGCAGATCGGTTGGAGTGGGAGTTGGAGCTAACAGCGCAATGTGGAGTCCGTTGAATATTAGATGAACATATCTATATCTTTGACGCCTCTAAAGTCTTAACTCCAGGTTTGTGCAGTAATCCCGTTACTTAACTTAACCCCACCCCTCCGGCCCATTCCAGCTACTAATTATTGTTTCTGTATTAACTATTACAGTGGGTGTTCGGCGAGCGGTTTGGGCGGTTTTTGGTGAAATTTTAGTGCACCTATCGGTTTAAGTTGATAGCGTCAAACCAAACCATAAACGAGCGGTTTTGAGCGGTTCGGTTTGGCGGTTTAAGACTTTTATGTCATCAAACTTACATATTTAAATTTATTAATAAAAAATATTTTATTCAATATAAATAATAAAAAAGTATAGTAATATTTCATTTACTTACAATATACAATCAACTTAGTTCTAAAATTAAATTTTTAGATTGACTAAATTTAATCTAATCTTCTAAAAACAAATTTTAAACTTTATTATTTAAAAATTTTAACATAATATGTACATATATATACATGTATGTGTATGCGGTTTGGTTCGATTTTTCAACATACCAAACCGAACCAAACCAAACATTAATCGATTTTGTTCGGTTTGTGCTGGTTCGGTTTGGTTTGGTTCAAAGACGACGGTTTTGTTCAGTTCTGAACACCCCTACCATATAATATTTTGTAGCCAAAAACTGAACAACTCGTAAATATGTAAATTATATTGTATTCTATATGTTGGGTTGGGTCGGGTCACCAATTGTATTTTTCGATATCCGAATCCCAACACATTTATTCAATAATTGAACCCCATCTGAAATTCAAAAAAAAAAACTATAATTTTTACATCCACACCTAAAAAATTTTATATTAAAAATGTTTAAAATTAGTCAAATCTTAAGATACATCCTAAGGTTAAGTATTATTTATGGCGATGATATGTTAAAGATACAGATCAATATCACTGAATGCGTAATAAACAAAAGGGATAGAGAGACATTTATGTCCAGGTAATTGACTTTTCAATAAAAATATAATCATTAATTTTCAAGATTCACAATCACTTTTTTTTTTTTAATAAAAGATGATAATTAGATTAAAACAAACAGGTTCAGTGGGTTAAGAACCAATCAGTAAGTGTGAGCCCAGACCTTACCTGGGCCGATGGGTATATGGTAGAGCGGGCTATATTTGATGTTACAAAACCCTAAACCCTACTAGTCGAGATTGACCAAAAAAATAAAATCCCTAGTCGTGGTCGTGGATACTTCTGGGCACTGGCATTTTGGCATTGCATTGCTCTGCGTAAACCAAAACTTGCAGTTCCATTGAATAGTGATGATGATGATGAGAGGGGTTAATCGAGTAGTTTTCCTAGGCAGAGCCATAAGAAGCGACTTCGCCACCGTCTCTGGCATTTCCAGCGGTGCCACTCATCAACAACTACCTCAATTTACCTTATACGGAACATGCTCCAATCCCAGCTCCCATTGGCTGTCACAGAAGGCTGTTGATCACTTGAGGTTCTCAAGTCCCTCTATTGCTCACAGTGTTGCAGGAATCGTTAGGTATAGCTCTGCTTCTGCCACGTCTGTTGCTCACGACGATCACGCGAAGGAGACGTTACGTGCTGAGGGAGTTTTGCCCAAAGACGTTGTACTGTATCAGTATGAAGCTTGCCCATTCTGCAACAAGGTTAAAGGTTAGAGTTTCGTTTCGCGGATAATGATAAAGCTATGTTGACAAATTGTTATTTTGAATCATTCACTGCCGCTGTCGCAGCTAGTAGACTCTCAAGATGAGTCGTATTTTTGGGATTTCTTGGGTCTCAATGTGGAAAGTTTGGCTATTCGTCATATAAATTATAATATTTATCTGATAATTGTTATTATACTATTTAAGAAGGGATTTGTCACCAATTTACTAGGGTAATTTAGACACTCGCAGTGTAACTACAAGGGAATGATGAGATGGAGTAAAATATTTAGGTTAGATTACTGTCTTTCCATTTGGCATGTAGAATGTGTTTACTGTTTAATAATATGCATAATGATTTAATTTTTAATTCCTTGCATTACTATAATATTATTCACAGCATTCCTGGACTTCTACGATATTCCTTACAAAATTGTGGAAGTAAATCCCATCAACAAAAAGGAGATAAAATGGTCTGATTACAAGAAGGTCCCAATAGTGACAGTTGATGGTGAACAAATGGTTGATTCATCAGGTTTGTCTATGTTTTATTATACTTCCATTCATGATGAATTGTGAAGAACATTTCAAGCTCAAGATCTTTTTTATGCTGAATGTGTTTGCTAACTTATCATCTTCTGCAGACATAATAGATAAGTTACTTAAAAGGATGCATCCTGATTATGATCTAAATGCTGATGAGGAGAAGAGGTGGCGTGGGTATGTTTCTTCTTCTTCTTCTTCTTCTCCCCTGGCCTACCCAACAGAACTTCTTCAGACTTATATTTTTTCATCCAATATTTTTTTTGGGGACTACATACAGTCTTATTCCTTAGATGTACTTCTCTAGCTTCACTGCTTCAGTAAAAGAGGCTTATGTCATTAGCGTCTTATAGAAACTGCTGCTTCAATAATACGAAACCCTGATTTTATTGCTATACGTGGTTGGCCAATGGCCATCCTTATTTTACTATTGGATTTTAGATTGACCAGTCGTAGGTTTAACCTCTGACAAATTGCATCAACATCATGCTGTTGTTTCCTGTGATATAGGTGGGTGGATAATCACTTGGTGCATGTTTTGTCACCAAACATATATCGCACTGTTCCTGAGGCCCTTGAGTCGTTTGACTATATCACCACACGAGGTAAGTTCTAACAAATGAAAAGTTTTTATTTTTAAATTTAAATTGTCATCTTATATTCTTCCTTTATAGTTATAATTTGAGTAAACTACACCATTTTTCCTTTTTTCAAAAAAAAAAAACATGAACAACTTCTGCTATTATAGGAACCTACACAAATCTCATTCAAAATCTTAAAAAACGCTGCATAAATATCCTTTGCAAGTAGCCCTGGTTTCAGGACATTTGGGTGGGCTATTAAAATTTAAAATAGAGGGAATGGTTCATGTAAAATTAAAAATAACAATCGAGGCTGAAGCATTTTACTCTTATTTTCATATATGTACAAGTAATACACTGGTGCCACTTTTGGTTAACATGTATACTACAATCAGATTTTGTGTATTAAATAAGTAGTGTCTGTCCTGTACTCACAATTTCAAAGTAATAATGTGGTGCCACTTCGATACAAATGTCCTGTTCATTTCCAACTTGAAACTCTGATTACATGAATCTGGTTATGCATGATGGAGGGTTCTTTGGACCTAGTTAAAGGGAGAGGCCTTGTTGTAGATAGACATGCTTTACAATATTCTTTGTTGCTAGCTTCGTTCTTGGTAGGATTTGATTTACTAAAAGGTTGAAATTGTTAGATCTAAAGGTTCATTGCATTCAATTGCTGCGAGATGAGCAAAGCATAATTGATTTTACTTACATGATCAATAGAATGGTCTGAACTATGATTTTTCTTTTCCTTCAAATTTTTTCTGTGTGTTAGACTGTTAGTTGACTGCTTATACCAAGGGGTTGTTTAGTTATATGAAGCGATTAGCTGTTTGGCTTTTATGTGTGTCTTATAACGACATGTTTATCCATTCTTCTGTGCCCTGATGTTTTCTGGTTGCAAATTAAAAATTAAATAGCTGTATTCTTGTATGGTAATATCAGATATTTTAAAAGTAATTTCAGATTAGATTTGTGTGTCGTATTGATTTTAGTTTGTTGTCCCAGACCCCCAGCTCCTTTGTCAAGCAGCTGTGTGATTATCCACAATGACCCCCCAATTTATTTGCATTGAGACAGATAGTAACTAACACAACCCTGACGGCTAAATGATTGGTTCTTGATACCTGACAGAAAAGAGACCTATTAATTCATCAAATCACGTTTGGTTCTAATTTAAGTAAGCCTTACATCACTACACCGCGTTTGAGAAGATTTCACATCTTGAAAAAAATCATAGGAAGAGGGAGAGGGGATCAGATGAAGTTTCCTTTCAAATTATAGCATAAAATTAGTAGTATGCTGTTCTTGAAATACCATCCTATCATGAAGGTAAGAGTAGATCCTATGCTAGCTAGCATAGAAATTACATGGAGAGAGTGACACATAGGTGGGGCTTACATCAAGTAGGACAAACATGGGGTCCCACTCATGTGTCACACTCTCTCTTCATGCATTTCTATGCTAGTTAGTATAGGATCCATAGTGCATGGAAGCCTTGTTCTATGCATGGACCAACTGTTGTAGTATTTTATTTTTCAGTGTCAAGTCTCAACTTTCTGCGATAAATAATTGGCCTGTCCTATGTTATTATTTTAAAAGTTTTCCTCTATATATATGCAGGCAATTTTAGCTTCTTTGAGAGGCTAACTGCAAAGTATAGTGGGGCTGCAATTATGTATCTTGTGTCTAAGAAATTGAAGAAGAAACACAACATCACTGATGAGCGAGCAGCATTGTATGGAGCTGCTGAACAATGGGTTGATGCTTTGAAGGGCCGGAAATTTCTTGGTGCGTTGAACTAGTTTCATTGTGGGTTGTACATAGCTATAGCCTACAGACACGTAACTGTTTGGACTTATAAGTTCATGTCACTGTTTTTAACAGGTGAATCAAATCCTAATTTAGCTGATCTTGCTGTCTTTGGTGTTCTAAGGCCCATCCGGCACCTCAAGTCTGGTAGGGATATGGTAGAGCATACACGGATTGGAAGATGGTATTCTGAGATGGAACAGGCAGTAGGACAGTGTTCGAGTATCGATGCGTAGAGGTGGAACAAGTGCGTATGTTTTAATTGAGTGTTATATAAGGGAACGCTATAGATTTGGAGAAATGAAATAACAGTCTACTAAGTGTGGAGAGTCTTCGTAAAATATGGTAGTTGAAGTTTGCATAAGTTGTTGCCTTCTGGATACAAGTATGCCTTGTGATGAATGATGATATATAATACTGGTCCAAAAATGGCGCTATCGATTAATACCTGTCTCACGTTGGGATGAGTACCACGATCTTTTTCTTGCTTCAACTTATTTCATTATACAAAATATTGGATAGTAAAAGGCCGGTGGCATTAAATCAGAATATAGGGTGGCTTTAGACAGGAGTGTAGCAGCTAGGATATTGTTAGACTCCTCGAATAATGTTATTTAATAAATATTGAAGAATTTAATTTTCTCTTCAAGTTGTTAAAATTCTGGTGATGTGTTAAATTAAATCACTGTCTTGTTCTTGTATACTTGATTCAGTAATTCTTATCTCAGAGCTTGTGGGTTTATGGTGAGATTGAAGTATCTATATTGTCTTTTTAAAGTTCCTATAGTAATATATTAGATAATGAAATTTAAAGGTCTTTTAAGTATCTTCAATGTCAACAAGAAAACAAATTACACCTTTCAAGTGGTCGTTAAATCATTCAATTTAATCCCGTAGTCATGCCGTTCCAACAATCAGCAGCTCATTGTTATGGAAGCGGGTAGGAAAATATTATCTTTCAGCTTACGGAGAAATCGTTACTATAACCCAAATATGTCATGAAATGTGTAGTCATGTGTTGTTATCCCAACAAGTAAGTTATTATTTTAGCGATTTCTTTGCTGGAAGGCTACTAAGTTTATTCTATGTGAATTGTTCCTGTTTTACCATTTGTCGTGACAAATTGAACTTCTGACGAGATGCTTGCGATAGCCTCAGTTTATTTTGGGATGCATGTTCAATTTTCTCTATTTGTACACCTCCCGAGCGTTCTCGTTGAGACGTTCTATCATGCACTTTTGACCTAGATATACAGCTATAATATTTGAGTCAGGTCACTTCTTGGATTGGAGAAAGTTTTATCTTATAGATAGATAGATAGGAAGGTAAAAAAATAAAATTAGCATTTTGTGAATTTTACTCTCAAATCTAATTTTAGTGAAATAAACATGATTGCCCTATTATTTATGGAAAATGTCTTGGCTTACTCAAGTTGGTCTAATTTTATATCAACTTGTCTTGTATTAATAGTTAAATGGCTAAAATAAAAAATAATATAAAAATTGATAATTTAAGGGTGTATGATTGAGTGAAAATGACTCGTTCATTCTTAACCAAGCGTCAGTGTTCGATCCCTAACTTTGAATATAAAGCAGTTTTAAATCTTTGGGTCAACTGTTCTACTTAATAAGATTGAGAATTAGTCACCATGTTCAACGATAAATATTTTAGTTTAAACAAAAAAATGTAAAAAAGAAGAGGCTATTTGATTGGTTGGGTATAATTAATTGAATAAACTTTTGAACAAAACGCTTTTGGAGGATCTGAAATGAGAAGATTGAAAGGAGACAGAGTTTGACGGGGAGGAGCTAATTAATTAGGTTGGAGTCATTATGTTCGTGTGATCCTTATGAAATGGAGTTTTGGTTTTGCTTGCGTAATGTGGTGACTAAAATAGTGATGCTGGAGGGGGTTCCAACAAACGTAAATAAAGGCCAAGAAGTAATAAGTAATAAGTATAACATTAACAACTCACAAGTTACAACTCAATACTCTCATCGGCGGCGGAAGTTTCAGAAGAGTTACAATATTATAAGAATGTACGCCTTGGGCCCCGAAACATACCCATAAAACCATCCAACTCTTTTATTTATACGTGGACTCTCTGTCGTATCGTATCGTATCTAAACGGACATCACAATTCAAAATTTAATTAATTCCAAAATTAAATAGGAAAATTTTAGATAGAAAATTGCTATTCTTTAGCCTTTCCCAATGACCAAACTGACAATTTCTCCCATACCCTCTGACTCTTTCACGTCCCAATTTAGTGAATTTCTCCCTTACCACCACCTCTTTCTCTTTTCTTCATCATATATACTGTCTGACCCGATACTTCTGTCACAAAATCTGCATGTACGTCGTCGTTTTCCGCCACCCTTTAATCCCTCTCTCATAAATGCTGCTATTGGTCTTTGTATAGCCTTTTGAGATTCTGCAAGAGATGGTTGATAGGCCGAGTCGAGAGTTATATCCACCAAAAAGACTTGAAAAAGACACCCCCTCCTCTTTTTCTCTCTCTTTTTTCGTCTTTCTCCCTCCCATTCTTTTAGCTCCTTAATTAGTCAATACAATTAAATCACACATGAAAGTCCCATTAACCGTTTTAATCACACATTAATAAGATTGTCAGTTTTGCCACTATAAATAAACAACCCACGGGCTTCTTTCTTAATGGTGTGTTTCAGTTAGACAAGAAAGAAATCTTAGCAACAAAGAAGGCAAAGTTTATGCCGAGAGAGAGATAGAAAGATCATGCATCTTTTCTGATATAACGAGAACGTGATCCTTCTGGCTTTAAACCTACCCATCATTTCGTTCCCTATTAAATATGTCAAAGATAATACTAGTATCTATCTGCTGTTAATTTCTTGTTCTTCCCTTGAGCTAATCAGATGGCAGTTCAGGCTCATTTCTATTCGGAAAACACTGGATTGCCCGTTTATTTACAAGATTGGTCAGGGAGTCAAGTATTTGGAATTGATAACGGCCTTCTTTTCTCTAGCCTTCCATACCCTCCACAACCTCAGCCCCAACAACATCAAAGCCTTGGTTTTGAATGCAATCAGATGGCTTCCCCTTCCCCTTCCTTCTCACGCAACACCTTTCCATCCATTCCCTTCTCTCAAGCTCTAAATGACCAGCTTGAAATACAGAGACATGAAATTGATCGCATGCTTCTATCACAGGTAATCATATCACTTTTAATTTCTTATTTCTTGTTTTTATCCATCTTTTGGGGTTTACATAATAATAATAATAATAATATTCTTGTTGCTAGCTTACTTTTGATATTTGTGTTGCGTTTGAATCAGAACGAGAAACTAAGGCATGCTCTGCAACTTCAAAGAAAGCAGCAAGTTGCAATGCTGGTGAATGGGCTTGAATCAAAATCGATGAGCTTGATTAGGCAAAAAGAGGATGACTTGGCAGAAGCCAAGAAGAAAAGCATAGAGCTGGAGGATTGGTTGAGAAAAGCAGAGATAGAAAGCGAAGCCTGGCAAAGAATAGCGAGGGAGAAGGAAGCCATGGTTATGAGCCTGACGAGCAAGCTTGAAGAGGTAAAAGAAAGAAGGGTGTGGGATAGGCAGAGAGCTGAAGACACAGAGTCGTGTAGTGGGCCGTGCGAGGAGAGAAGAGACAGAGAAGAAGAAGAAGAAGAAGAAGAAGATGATGATGATGATGATGGAAAGAGAATTGTTTGTAAAAGCTGTAACTCTCGAAGCTGCTGTGTACTGTTCCTGCCTTGCAGACATCTCTGCTCTTGTTATTTCTGCGAGGCCTTGCTTGAGTTTTGTCCTGTGTGTAAATCTGCTAAAGAAGGCTGCTTGGAGGTGCTTTTAGCGTAACACAAGCTGGGAAAGACGGAGCAAGTGCAAAACGACAAAAACCAAAAAAGCTGTTTCACGTAGGAAAAAAACAAAACATTTTTATTTTGATTTAGGTTGTCATTGTGGGGTTTCCAGATTTCAGTTACTTTTGTCCTGGTTGGACTTGTCCTCCCCAAATTTTGGTTCTAGTTCGTAGTTTGTACTACTACTACTTCTACCTATATATCTATATCTATATCTATATGGTCCGTGTTTGAACAGATGGATGCTAAAGTATGGTAGAAAGGAAGAATCTTCTTTCCCTTTTCCTTAAATGGGATTTAATTCCAATTTCCTGATTTGAATTAGGATAGTTGAAATGAAAGATTGATGATGAAGATGATAATCTTCTTTTTGCTTCACAATAAATGCCCCATCTATCTATAATCTATATCTATCTCAGCCATAGCAGGGCTGTGTTTGTTTGTTTAGACTTTAAAGCCTTTTTCTACTGACAGAATAAAAGTTTTGAAAGATGAGTTTGACAATTTTATATAATACTGGAAGCCTGGAACTGCTCCTTTATTTGAGACTTTTTACTACTTCCAATGACCTAAGAAGTAGCACCCAGCTTTGTAAAATTGCAAGGTCGGAGCTAAACCCAATTTTGGCACTGGACTACTTACCTATCTTGTACGAACAATGCCTCTCTTATCCTGGACAACGCACTTCACGTTGGGGTAAAAACCTACTGGATATCACTAGAATCATGTATTTTTTTAAATTTAAGAATTAAATATGTGTTTTTTACAGGCCAAAAAAAAAACGTATGTGTTTTCTGACCACTAAAGATACATTTTCTCTTTCACCTCCTTTAACTATGTATATACGCTAGTTCCAACTTTTTTTAAGATTAGGATTATTGTCTCATAATGGAATTCATGTTCAGTACTTATATAAAGATTCATTTTTATCGTATAACGTAACTTTTTTTGGATAAAAATAACATAAATTAAATTGAATCTTAGAATTAGATAACTTTATTTTAATTATCAAATCATAAATAAAAGTATTAATGATATTTTTTTAAAAAAAATAGATACAATTATCTTTACCATTAATTTCTTAGTGAGAAAACGATATATAAGTGTGTGTGTCTATATATATATATATTTTTTAATTTAACCATATCCTGTGATTGAATGTTTTTAAAAGTTCTTTTACATACATTTTTTATTTTAGAAATTAAAAGATATATGAGGATGTATTCTTAAATTTAAACTTTCAATAAAAAAAAAAGCCTTTCATACTGCAAAGTCAAAGCATTTATGCAAACAATGCAATGGGTTAAAATTGCCTTTCATAAATTGAATATGTCACTCCAAACAAGTGAAGGATGATTAGCATGAATTTTTTAGAGTGTGAAAGTATGAGAGAGATAAAAATAAACACATACATTTAATTATTTGTATGTGAAGTTTCTCTCTCTATTTGTTCCTATTTTTCTCTTACTCTATCATGTAAAATACTTTGGATGATTTATTTTTGGGCCAGCTCTTCACATAAAAGCTACCCCAAAAAGTGAAAAAAAATGGTATTAACATTACTAAATTAAAAAAATATTGGAAAGTTTTTTTTGTTATTTGTTATGTTCCCATTCTAACTATCGGGGGGAGGGAGGTTTTGCAAATTCTCAAGTCTCAACAGTTTTTCCTCATGCAAAATAAATGATCAAATGAGAGTTTAATTTTAATATATAAATTAATATTAATTTACTCATTGACTCTGTTTTTAAATTTTATGAGAATTGGGATCAGATGAGATCAATCTTTCTAATTAGCGTTACAAGTCTGAGACAGAGTAAGTGATGACATGGAAATTATGCAACGTGTACCTCTGTAATTGGCCAATCACTAAAAGTTCGGTACGCTAGAAACTACGCGCAAGAGGCATGCTGTTATTCCTTCCTTCAACCGCCTCGGGTGTTGTTGATCATCTTCATCGTCTTGGTACCAAAACTCGGATCATCTTCATCGTCTTTCAATTGATCTTCATCATCGGAAGCTGTCGAAATCAGCGATGCAACAAGGAGATTACGGCTCCGCTCCATATTATCAATTCCCTCATCTTCAAAACCCTAATATCAACCCTAGCCCTAATATTACCGATCCAATTCCGAATCCGTACGCTTCCGCTCCTCCGTTCACCTCTGATTACACGGCTTACAACTCCGCTTATCCTCCATACCCTCACAATTCCGAGCCAATCTCAGTCCCGGCACCAGCTCCTCCTACTGCTCCATCATACCCGCCAACTTCCAACCCTAATTTGCAGCCATTTCATTCTTCTCCTCAACCCTCATCCTTCCCTCCGTTTGAATCTCATCTTTCATACCAGCCACCATCCCAGCAACAATCTTACTATCCGCCGTATGATCAGCATCAATCAGCTCCAAATTATACCCCCTCCGCCTCCTCTGTTCCTCCAAGCCTAAATCCAAATTCTTCATACTCGTCCTCTTACACGTCTCCATATGGTCAACCTGGATCTTCTATTCCTCCTACATACGAAAGTCCTTATGAGAATTCTGTGAAATTTGATCATGGTGGTGCTTATTTGGATGACAGATATGGAAGTTTTAATCAAAGCCTGTCCAGTTTGGGATCAGATTTGTATGGGAAGCGACAGGATAGTGGGCTTTCGAGATATGATGCTGGTCGCGATGATGTTTATGGAGAGGGCGTCTATGCTTATGAAGGTGGCAAAGTAGAACCATACGGGGCGCGAGGTACGGCTCCTAAATCGTCTAGTTGGTCTGGCTTTGATGATTATGGCAGGTCAATCAGTTTTCCCTCGTCAAAAGAATCCTCCGTGACAAGCAAGATCGCGAAAGCAGTGCCGAAGGCTGATACCCAAGAAGATGTGAGAAGCGGGGTACAGAAATTTCGAGTCAAGCTGTTGGCGGAAAGTGGTGGTCAGAGCACTATGGACGTTCTCTGTCAGGTTTGAATTAATTAGCACTCGGTTTATTCTGAACTGAAGAGAACTAGTATTTATTCATTACTGTCATAATCCATAATATGAATTCATGTAACTAGACTTAAATTGTTCGATATTGAAGTTGGGTTTTGTTATATGTACTCTATTATTCTAATAATCATAGTGAGCCTGTTTTAAGTACATACTTGTTATGTTGAATATACAAAGGGGAGGACCTTTATTTTCTTTTAATCTTTTAAATTCTCACGCTGGACTACTTACGAATTTTTGTGTATAATGTGGGTTGACTGTGCTTCTTTTATAACTTGATTAATGTTGAAATTGGTCTATAATCCTAAATCAAGATAGGAAAATTTCAGTTTAGATGGCCTAGCAAAGTTACAAGCCTTATAGGTGGATAGAAAACCCGTAAAGCTGCAAGTTCTGCTTAATTGGTAATTACTTTTTTTGTATCACCATTCCTTTACCTTCACCCCCACCCTGACACTTCTGTACAGAATAATAAGAAAAGAGGTATTTAATGGACAACTGAAAACACTTCTTTCTTTTAATGTTACCTAATGGAATTTCATTTTTCAACAATTCGTTGGCTTATCTTTGTTGAACTATGTCTCCGTATTTATTCCTCTGTTGCCAGTTTGTCTTGATCGTTCTGGAGTGTTGCCCCCAAACTGGCTGCTCTCTCGTTGTCCTTTTATGCTTCCATTGATTTTAGCTATTTATCAACGCCATCATCCTCAAGACTTTTAACTCTATTCCTTTATCCCTTTGGTTACTTGCCTAATCCAATTGACCTCCTAAAATCTTCGTATTTTATTTTCATTAGGAATTTAAACATATACATATTTATTATTTGGCGATGTGTATGGATAACAAGAGCAATTAGTGTGCCTTCATTTACTTGTCCATCTTCTGTAAATTGCCTTTTATGCATTATTTTTACCTCTCTCTTGTTCTTCCATAAATCATGGTTGATGATATGGATTAGTGATATTTTCAATTTTTATTCTTTCAGATTGGTTTGGATGGAATCAGAATGCTGGATCCAAGCACCAGTCGAACCTTGAGAATATATTCTCTTGAAAACATTACAAGATGTGAGGTGAGCTTACATATTTCCTTTATGAAAATTTCAAAAGTAGTCTGAATTTAATTTTATTTATTTTCGGTCTTATAATGTTTGTCACTGGATAATACAGAGATTCGATTCATCTACTTTTGCATTTTGGTCTAAGAGTTCGGTGGACATTGAACCAAAACGAATCAGACTGCAATCCAATAGTTACACTACCAATACACTTTTGGATACTGTGACTGCTGCAACCATACAGGTAGGGATTCATTAGTCATAAAATTCCATCCTTCTGTTCTGAAATTCTCTATATTGCTAATGGAATAGGTTAGTGGACCTTGAATTAAGAATTTTTAACAATAGAAGATTTGCTAGATATACACCGAACCTGTTTTATGTTAGCCAGAGACAGGATTTAGTTGTATTCCTTGTATGAGTTGCAATGCTGCCTATTTTGTAAGTGCATCATTTTTCCCATGACACTTCTTGTCTAGTAGTTCCCAGAATTGTTTACCTCTGTCCTCTACTTTTGACATTACAACCTGTTGTTTGTAGAAAATTTAAAATGTTCAGTTTCAAGTCATAAAAGTGTACGTGATTGTGGTTTCCCTTTTCCTTATAGTTCTTACTACAAGTTTGGATGCACAGACATGGATGCTGTTAGTAGAAACAGTGAAAATCATAGTGGAGAAAATCTGGGAACTCGAGATAAATTTACTTTATTTGACAAACACTTTAACCAGATCAAGTTTTTGTATCATTTTGAACCAAAAAAAGTCAAGATAGGGAACTGCCTGATTGCTGTCTATATTGGTGGTAGGGATATTGTCTCCAGACTCCAGTCTTCTATGGGCCTTATTATATAAAATATAAAACATTATATGGCTTATAAAAGTATTGTGTTTGTTTTCTAGTTTATTAAAAATTACATTGCTTATTATATAAAAAAGATGTTTATGTTTATGATACGGAGAAGTTGAATTATTTCCCTGAAGATGAAACTGCAAGGTTCAATGACATTTATTCTATTTCATTATGGAATTGTCCACCATGTCACTTGGTTTAATATTTAAACTTCTCACATATATAATATATATTTGTCTTGCTCCTAATCTCTGTTAATTACTACATAAGCTTGATTGCTTATGAAGTTGTCATCAATTGGGACTTGTTGATTTTATGTCATAATATTCCATCTGCTGTTTATTGCAGTTCAAGGAAATGGGTGGAAGCAGGAGGCCTGCTGAATCATTGAAAATAATTGAACAGTCCACTGAAAAGAAGAAAGGTCTTACTGATTGGATGAATTTGATCAAACCTCCTAATGAAGAGAAAGACCATTGGGTAACATTAGATACATATTTATTCTGTTTCTTTTTTCTTCTTTCCTCCATTTCTCCTCCCAAACTCCCCCCTCCCCCTCTTTTTTCTCACAAGTAAATGGTCGTAAGGTTTCAGCTGAAAATTCATTTTTACCAAAGAAATGAGTCAAGATAGAAAATTTTGGCATTATTTGATCCATGTAGATGTAGTCAACCCCACTTGATTTGAATTTGAAAATGAGTTGGCCAGCTTATTAGTTTTATTTCAGCCTGACATAGGAATTGATTGTTCATTTTATCTGGCTTCTAATATGGTTATATTTATGTCTAGGTTCCTGATGAAGCCGTCACAAAATGTACGGCATGTGGCACTGATTTTGGGGCATTTGTTCGTAAGGTTGATACCACCTTTTCTGTTCTTAGCTATTTTTTCTGTTGTGTGCTTGATTACTAATGTCTAATCATGTATGCTTCTAACAGCATCACTGTAGGAACTGTGGGGATATTTTCTGTGACAAATGTACTCATGGTAGAATTGCTCTAACTGCTGATGACAATGCTCAGCCAGTACGAGTTTGTGACCGTTGTCTGGTATGTATAGTATTTTTTACTTTTCTCTTTCATGCAACTTGATGTAACACGAATAAATTTGATGTCTTAAATATGCATTTGCTTTTCTAATTGGTACAAAGCTTGCAATGTGAATGTTTTTTATCTTGGGAGGGACTGTTTGAAGTTGACGTTTATTATGCCTTATTTTTTCTTTTTCCCTATTGTTTCTTCTTCAGCATTTTATCTGTTGAATAAATGTGTGGTGGGTGTCAGAATATATACTTATTACCGAAACCGTGTTTTGATGCATTATATTTTAAAGCTGTCATTTATGTGCATCGAGAAGGCACAAATCTTATAGTTCATTTGTTGTATAGGCAGAAGTGACTCAGAGGCTCAGTAATGCTAAAGAAGTAGCAAGTAAACCTGTGTTGCAGAGTCATGAGGATCTTGCAAGGAAACTTCAGGTATAATTACATGCGAAACTATGCCCTTCTGTGATGATTGGAAGGTTTAATTAGTCTATAGATAACTTGGATATTCTTACATGTATATTTTAAGCTTGAGTCTAATGCTGAATTTTTTAATGGTTTTTTTTGGTAGGAGGAGCTTGAGAGGAACCGGAAGACATCAGGTAATTTAATTCAAGTTCAATCAAACTGCTTGCCTTTTAGTTGGAAACTTGGAATGGTGGGAATTATGAATTAATATGCCAACATTAAGTGCTGTTGCTTATTTAAGTGGTATGCTTCACAGGCTCGAAGTCCGATGGATCTGGAAGACGGATGAAGGAAGTTGAATGTCCTATATGCACGGTCCATTTGCAGGTTGGAAATTTATAGAGTGATCTCATTTGATTCTCTCATTACATATACAAATATTCATTATATTCATTGTGGGCTTCATTATGTGGGATAATTTCATTTCAGGTCCAGGTACCTAGCTCTGGTTCAGAGACAATTGAGTGTGGGGTTTGCCAGCACCCATTTCTTGTGAGTGCACATTGAGTTCGTTTACTTTTATACAGATTGTCTATATGTGTCAAAAGTTTGAATTAGTTTTTTTACGGATCAATTTCTTGCACATTAATAATCAATGATTGGGATTTCACATGAATTTTGTTGGCCTGCAATTTTTTTTTTTTCTTTGAATCTTCGTGTAAATGTTTGCTTATCTCCTTTCCCTGTTCGAAAGATAGAGCATTCGCATGTCTCATTGTATAAAATAGACGCCAAGCTTACGTGTATATCTATTTATATCACTATATCGATGTCGACGGATTCTCATCCGTTAAAGTGCAAGTGTATGAAATGTACGATCTGATGAACTGTTAGATGAGTATTGCTGTGTGGACACGGATATGAGTTATAATATAATAGTTCAAATTGTGTACTTCATCTACTTTATGAAAAATGCACTTTAGCGGATGTCTTGTGATAAGCAAGGATACAATGTTTGATATGGAAATCGAGAAGAACAGAAGTCGCAAGTAATTGGAAAGAAAAACCTAACGAATTGATTTTAAAGGCTGTATGTCAGTATGTATCTTCTATGCTAATTTCATTTTTGTTATTGAATTACGTCTGTTACTAATTTTTTATTATATCCATACTTGATTTCAAACTTGGAAAGTTAACATTATTATATGCGCAATAAAAGGAAGCAATAAAGAAACAAACTAAATGTCAAAGGGGCTGAACAAGTAGAATAATCCCTACTATGAACAAAATTTAAGTGTTAGATTCTTGTTAGCCGACCAATTTTGTTTACTGGTTTCCCTCCTCACCATCTCAGAAATTTTTTATTTTTATTAATATTGCGACAACCTAACAAAATTGAATGCCTGAGTGTCGTCCACATCAAGCGAGTCTTTTTAATAACCATTCCTAGAAAGTTTTATTAAGCTAAGTTTGGTTTTTCTTTTGCTGTTTTTCTCTATTTGAATATAGGACTTCTTGTCTTCTTTTTTTTACTCTTTTTCTTCCTTAATAATATTTTTTTTCTTAAAAAAAAATCATTCCTGGAAGTGTAAATTTTTTTTATCGTAAAGATATAGACTAAAAAAACAGCAAATCTTGAACATTTCAGAATCTATAGTCCTGTTTATCACCCACACCGGATAGAAATGAATTTTCTAAAGTGAGGATGAGAGTGAAGCGGCAACGTGAGCAGAAAAACTAGTACAAAAATTGATAAAACGAGACTCAAGTTTTTTCCTCTCTTTAAGCTATGTTTGGTATATTAGAATTGAGGCAAAAGAAAAGGAATTGAGCTCAATTCCATTGAAGTTTCATGTTTGATATAGTCATGCATTCCCTCAAATTGTGGTCGGTGGTGGTGAACATGGACAAATGCATTGGAGTTGTATCATTGATTATTTGCTCTGCATGACTGCATCTTACTCTCAAATCAATGATATTAATAAAAATGAAAGCAAAGAGGGTACACATGCAGAAGTAATCTTACATTCAAATCGACCAAACACTTCACCTTTGTCTTCTCCATTGCGCCGCCATCTTTGTTCTTCGATTTCGCCCTTTGCCGTCATCTTCATCTCTTTAGCTCCCGTCGTTTTCCTTCTCCTCCATGGTGAAGGAGCCTACACCTTTCTAATATGTTTTATTTTTAAAATAACATCTAAGATATTATAGTCTTTTTATATATTTTTTTTACTTTTCAGATTTTTCATTTTTTTATAACAAATATATATTTTTATCTTTAAAATTCTATTTTATCTTCTTCCATTTTCCAATCCTTGTCTATTCTATCTTTCAAAAATTGTTCCTGCGATTAAATGCAACCTTCACTTTACCACTTTATTCACGTTCTCACTTTAAAGAATCCATTTCTTTAGTCCTTTCTTTATCCAATTTGGGCAATCAAAATTAACCAAAAAAAAAAGTTAAAATTTTAAAAGTTAAACAAAGAGAAGATTACTAAGTTATCTCTCATTCCTTTATGTTCTCATTCTTAATACCAAATTCAAACATACTCTTAAGATGTGTTTGGTAAACAAACTGATTTTTATTTTAAAAAATCTTTGTCCTGAAATCACATTTTCAGGAATAAGATTCTCGAAAATATTAGAAAAATTATTTGTTTCAACTTTCACATTATCGGAACTATTTTACAAAATTCTCATTCTATAGTTAAAAATAATCTCATCCCATGTGATTAGAATAACACCCCCTTAGGTGAGACTAAAAAGTGAAGAAACATGGGATTACAAGATTTTCGGGTGTGTTTTTTCAATCCGCGTACCAAATGTGAGATTATAAGATGCCGAGATTATCTTTTAAACTCTTGTACCAAATGCCTCCTTAATCTTTCTTGAAGAGCACAATATTCTCAAAGACTAGACTTTGGTAAAGTCCCTTAAGTACTTACTATGAAGTTCTCAATATAAATAAGACACGCGACAAAAATGTTTTGGATAACTAATAATGATAGAGAGAGAATATAAAAAATAATAATTTATATAAATAATTATAGATTGAACTTTTATACAAACACATAAATTTATTCAAGTTTTTTTTAAAAAATTTTCAATATAATGAACTCCTTTTTAATTACCTTACTATTTTGATTTTTTTTTTTGAAAAGAGAATGAACTGAATACATAAATTATAGATTGAAATTGGCATTGCTAATTGGCAAATTGCATGATCCTACCTAAGATTCGGTGCAATTATAGTGAACAACTAACTATCCACCCAAATTAAGAAATTAAATAATAGAAGAGAGGTAGCAGCTAGTTTCATTTAAGAGGTCATTTTAATTGGATTGTGATGGTTACCTTACACCTACTCTTACTATATTCCACTAGTAAGCACCTAAATCAACACATGGCAAATTCGTGGTTGCACAAATACACAATCTCAAAACGATACGCTTATCACTCGTCACTTTAATTCTGTCCCGACCTCAAAGCTTTCACGGACCCACCTTCCCTAATTCTACTTTCATATCATCGCCCAATGTAGTTACCAATAATTCAATCTCACATGTTTATAAATTTCTGGATCATGTTAAAGATTTCTTTGTTTGGAAATTTTAAGTTTTTTTATAATTAATATCTTTAAATAATTTGTGCAAAAATTATTATAACTAAACAAAATTCAAAACTAGTGTATTCATTAATTATGTCACTCTAATTTAAGATTTTTTTTTAAAAAAACAGTTGTTTTGGACTTTGGACAGATCATCAACGAATATTTAAAGTGGATCAAAGGCCAATTGAACTGACTGGTCAGTGGTCACACAATACAACTGCCCAGGCATCCTTATCTAAAAGCATAATTAGCTGCATTTCAATATCGAAACAGTTGATAAAACATAGTTGTTATTTTTGGTTGACACATTTAATTTTTGATGTTGTTTCTTGTGATCCAGATATTGCGAGTTGTTTAGTGTATGTATTTGTTAATTTGCCATTACTCATTTGGGGTTCATTTGGATAATGTGACTGTATCTCTTCCGTTGTTCTGAGTCCTTCCTCGAAAACAAGCATAAAAATACATTACCTCTTGAGACGCCAAACTAGCAAGGTATTTCTAAGGGCACGTTTGCTTAGTAGATAGGGAAAGGAAAAGGGAGAGGTAGAGAGAAAGGGAATGAGAATGGGTTTGATGTGTTTGGTAGTAAAAATTTAGAATGGAAATGGAAGGGGAATGTATTAAAATTACCACTTTACCCCTTATATTAAAATAATAAAAAAAGAAGAAGGTTAAGATTGTGTCAAATCAAAGGGTATAATAGACATTTTGTATTTTATTTTATTTTTTATTTTTTTAAAAGATTCTGACAAAAGAAAAAAAAATAAAAATACAGGGCCCCACCAACTTTTGTGTTTCCATTCCTGGTTTCTTTCCAGTAAGTGAACGTTCCCTAAATTCTAACTCTTTCTTGTAGAAGATAGATAAAAGTTTAATACTCCCGTATGAAAGTATTAAATTTTTAATATATTTATTTATTTATTACCTTTTATTAATATTAACAAAAATTTATAATAATAAAGATATAAATTTTTATTAATATTTACAAGTAATAAATGGAGGGCATAATATTAAACACCGTTACAAAAGACATCGCACCTGACACCTTCATAAACCATACTGGGAATCAGTTATTTTCTTCTCTCTTGCACCCAAAGAAAATATTAGTTCAATATGATACATTTATTTAATGCGTTTCATTTTTTTTTAGTTTTCTTTCTCCATCCTTCTCTCTCACCAACTATTCTTTTTTTTGGTGAAGGAAAGAAAGAAAACAAAACGAAACAAACAGCAGCAAAACGCACTAGCCACCACACAAACGGTGACACCCCCTACCAGCTAAGTCGTCAAGTAAACATTGATGCAAACAAATCGGAGCAGCTTCCAAAACGTGCAGACCCAACGGCCTAGAAAACGCATAAGCAGCCAAAGCATCCGCAGCATAATTCCCCTCACGATGAACATGCACAAACCTGACTTCCCAATCAAAAGTAGCCCAGTGATGTATCTGAGAAAGAATAGCTGAGCAAGGATGTGTCATCTGCACAAGATCATTCACAAGTTTGACAGCAACAAGGCAATCCGACTCCACCACAATCTTTTTGAAACCCTTATGCCAAGACACTTCTAAAGCACTCAAGATACCCCAAAGTTCAGCATTCAGCACAGTTCCATCACCCAGATCACGAACAAAACCAAAAAGAAAACGCCCACTACTATCCCGAGCAACCCCACCACAAGTTGTCAAGTTCAAGCTATCCTTCCTAGCACCATCAACATTAAATTTCACCCACCCAAACTCAGGTTTATTCCAGCAAATGAACCGATCAACAACACTAGGATCACATCTATACCCTCCCATAACATTCTTATCCATGGCCCTAATGGAGTCAGAAGCCCATTTGAGAATAGCCATAACAGGATCAGCAGTTCCAACCCGAGAACCATAAAAAATTTCAGCATTACGCATACGCCAAATATACCAGCAAGAAATAGCAAAAACCACATCCCAATCATTTCTAGAGGAGCCGAGATTGCTGCTCAAGTTTAAAGTCAACCAATCCAAGGAAGAAGCACTAAAGAAGATATGCCACTTACCCGGGTGAACGAGTTTAAGCCAAATACTCTTAGCTTTAGGACAGTCCATCAGCGTATGCAACAAATCTTCAGGGGCATTATTACACCGCGTACAAACATCCGTTGCAGCAATGCCGCGCCTTTTCCTAGCCACATTGGTGAGAAGGCGATCATGCCCGCAAAGCCAAAGAAAGGAGCGGATCTTCTCCATACCTTTCCACTTCCAAAGCAAATTCCAGAACCTGTGCCCGTCTTGCACATCACCATGAGAAATAGCATGATACGCAGACTTAGTAGAGAAACTTCCATCCTTGCTATGTTTCCAAGCAAGATGATCACCCCGCACCACATTAGAAGGAGGAGGCACAGCAGCAATCATATTACAAACCTCATTAGGGAGAAGGAAATCAAACTTGGACCACTCCCAATCCCCGGAAGCTGACACAAAATCCGCAGCCACCCTAGAAAGATCAAACTCAGAAAGAGGGCTCAAAGCATAAGTACACAGGGCGTTACCATTGGGAAGCCACGCGTCAGACCAAAAGCGAACTTTCCTACCATCACCCATACGCCACACTAAGCCTTCCTGAACAAAATCCCAAGAAACAGAAATTCCATTCCAGAGGCGAGAGGCGGATCTACTCCTACCCACCTTAGGGATCAAATCATCCCCACATTTATACTTGGCCCTAAGAACACGAGCCCAAAGAGCATCCTTCTGATTGATAAGACCCCAACCCAATTTCACCATGAACGCTTTATTCTGATCTCTAACATGTCTGAGCCCAAGACCCCCATGCTGCTTGGTTTTACACATAGACGACCACGACACAAGATGAATTTTCTTACTCGAATCGCTATCTCCCCAAATGAACGCGCGACTCCTTTTTTCAATTTCATCACAGATCTTACTCGGGAGCACTGTAGTTTGCATAGAGTACACCGGGATAACAGCAGCCACAGATTTAGCTAAGGTGATACGACCCGCAAGAGACAAAGATGAGCTCTTCCAACTACTAAGCCGACCTCGAACCCTGTCGACTATGTAATTATAAGTATCCTTCTTGACCCGGTTATGAAGTAGAGGAACTCCTAAGTATTTGCCAAGATCTCCAGTAAAATTAAAACCCAAAGCTTGACTTAGCTCCACCATCCTGGTATGATGGACATTCTTAGAAAAAAAATACCTGAGTCTTAGCAGTATTGACTTTCTGGCCAGAGCTAACACAAAACTTATCAAGACAAGATTTAATCACATCTACTTGATCAAGAGAAGCCTCCGCAAAAAGAATAAGGTCATCAGCAAAAAATAAGTGAGAAATAGGTGGACCATCCTTCCCGAGTCTAATTGGCTTCCACATACCTGAGTTAACTGCAAGCTGAATACCATGGGCCAAACGCTCCATACACAACATAAAAAGGTAGGGGGAAAGCGGGTCACCTTGTCTAATACCACGAGACGGTTTAAAGATCGAGGTTTTATCCCCATTCCACAGGATTTGCATGGAAGCCGTTCTGAGGCACATATTAACCAGGTTCACAAAGCTGAAATCCAAACCAATATCCGTCAAAGTTTCAGTGACAAAATCCCATTGAAGCCGATCATACGCCTTCTCCAAGTCGATCTTAATAGCCATGAAACCCTTCCTACCCCTCATACTCCGCATGGAATGGACCACCTCCTGAGCCACCACAATATTGTCTGAGCTATGACGGCCTGGGACGAAGCTACACTGATTGGGAGAGACAAGTTTAGGCATAAGTATCTTTAATCTGTTAGCAAGCACCTTCGTGATAGCCTTATAAGACACATTACAAAGGCTAATAGGGCGAAAATCCTTCAGAAGCTCCGGATTAGGGATTTTAGGAATCAAAGTAATCAGAGTATGATTAATTCCTTCAACAAGAGCCGGATTCAACCAAATATCCACCACCAGTTGACAAACAGAAAGCTTTATGGCATCCCACTGACTCTGGAAGAATACAGGATTCAATCCGTCTGGTCCGGGAGATTTAAAAGGCCCCATATTGAAAATAGCATTCTTCACCTCATCATCCGAAATCAGTTTAGAACAAGAATTCAACTCTCTTTCACAAAGAGCAGGAAAAAATCCAGCAAGATCATAAGCCCTCCTATTCATCACATCATTTCCATACAAGTTACCATAAAACTGAACCGCCATGTTTTTCAAAGACTCTGCATTATAAATCCACTCCCCCTGATCATCCTTCAAAGCCTCTATTTTGTTTCTTCTACGTCTAATCATGGTAGAAGTATGAAAGAAACGGGTATTGCAGTCCCCATTAACAATCCACTGCTCTCTAGATTTTTGCATCCATAAAATCTCTTCTTGCATGAGGACATTCTCATATTCAACCCAAAGCTCTTCTTGAAGATTAGAAAGAAAAATACTCGGACCCAAGCAAAGTTTGTTATGAATACCTTGAAGACGTCTCAAAAGTTGATCTTTCTTGCGAAAAATGTTACCAAACACCTCCCGATTCCAAATCTTGACCTTATCTTGAAAGCAATTCAAGGACCAATACCAGTCCCCTTGCCAAGAATTCCTAACAACATTTTGGAAATCATCATGAAGAAGCCACGAGGCAAGAAAACGGAAAGGGCGATTCTTCTCCGTCCCTAAACCAGAGTCACCATGAAGGCGTAAAAGAATAGGAGAATGGTCTGATTTCAAACAAGGCAGGTGCGTCACAGAAGCTTCAGGAAACAAACTACGCCAGCTCATGTTGGCTAAGGCTCAGTCCAGCCTTATTGCCACACCACTACGCTTCCAAGTGAAACCCGGACCAGAATACCCGAGATCAACAAGAGAGTTAGAATCCACCATATTCAAGAAGTGACGGTCAGGCCGACTACCCTGTGAACTACCACCTGTTTTCTCGGAACCAAACAGAAAAGCATTAAAGTCACCAACAATACACCAAGGATCACTAATCGAAGCACCCAGAATATTCAGGCAATTCCATAACTCTCGTCTCTGAGCAACACGCGAACTACCATAAACAACTGTGAGAAACCAAATGTGACTACCTTCCATCACTTTAAAATGAATAAATTGATCATGCTTAAGCACAACCTGAAAACCATGCCCACACTCATTCCACATACACCAAATGCCACCCGAGTGGCCTACGGCTTCCACCATCTCGCGATGATTGAACCCGAATTTATTAACGATGCGTTGCGCATTCGTCCCCTCTTGATGAGTCTCAATCAGGGCCAAGAAATCAACTCTAAATTTTCTCTTCAAATCCCGAATCAAACCAGGAAAACTTCTAGACGCAGTACCACGACAATTCCAAATCAAAAAATTCATAGAAACAGGGTAGAAGAAAAGAGAGGGAGACCTCAAATCACTGTTGAGCCCCATTGGGCTGTTCCACATCCATACAAGAAGCAGAAGCTTCATCCCCAAGACCTGCCGAAGAGCCATCGACGCCGTTACCATCTTTACTCCTCACCGCACCAACACTCGCCACCGGTTGAAACTGCTGAGTACTACTCGCACGCTGCCGAGACCCAGGATCAGGGGGCTCACGTGGGAGCTTAGCATTTGGTCGTGACTTTCCTCGCACATGAAGGTGATTGTGGCCTTCACCTATTTGAATATTAGAGTGAGGATGTCCCAAACTTACAATAGGACCAGAGTTATTAGCAATAGGAGGAAGAGACACCAACGTACCAAGAGGCCCAACTTTGTCAACCTTAGGCCCAGTTAGCACTCTAGGCCTTACATCAAAAACAGGGTTAGAGAATTGAGAGCTTCTTGAACTACTACCCATAAATTGGGCCCGAGTTAGAGCTGGAGGAGAATCTTTAGCCAAATCGGGCTTCCATGGGACTGTATCCTCAATCACATCTTTCCCATTAATTCTTCTACTAACATTACGCTCAGTAGGATCAGTTGACCATCCTTGTAAAGCAAACTCATTAATACCCGATCCCACAGGATTCTCCACTTGGTCCCCAACAGTATTGAGGACTTCAAAACGAGATCTAGAGCCATTACCCATCCTTCTTCTATCCACACCTCCATAGTTGACTTTCGCACCACCACTATGAATGCCATTCTTTTTAGAATTAAAATTCTTGCCCCGTTTAGCCCTAGAAACCGTCATCCAAGGCCCAAAAACACCGTTGTTTCCATTTTTATCCTCCTCTCGGTCAGAGCCTTGCACCGTCACCGGATTAACTCCACCCCCATTTTCACCACCCTGCTCACCATCGTTAGGAACGACGTTCAGGTCGACACGTTGAGGTTGCTCCTTACCTTCAACTTCCTTTCTTAACATACACAAGTCTTTAACATGGCCATACATCCCACAATGAAAACAGACCATATGTAATCCTTCATACTCCACAGCATAGCTTCGACCTCGAACCTCAACTCGAGGAACAAGTTGTTTCTTTAGATTAATCTCGACGCAAATACGAGCAAACTTCCCTCTACTAGTAAGAGACGTTGTCGGATCCACTTTAAGTGTCTTTCCGACAAGGCACCCAATCCTCCACAAGCATTTTGCATTATAAAATTCCAAGGGTAGGCCCGGGACACGTATCCAAGCAGCGATTTTTGTCACTTCATTGACATCATTCGGATTAAAATTTGGCCGCCACCGCTGCACCACTAAATAATGGTTAGCCACCATCCATGGGCCCCCTTGAAAAGCATGAACATAGTCCTCCTGGTGCGTAAAGGAAACCGCATAAAATCCTTGTTCAAGGTCGATAGTCGAAACCTCGCCGTCCCTTTTCCACAACTTCTCTAATCTATTCTTCATGAATGTAACCCCTACCGTCCTACCCATCAAGTGGACAATAAGAGTCAACTTCCAAGGGCGACACCACTCATCCAATTCCTCCTGCGTGAATTTTAACTTAGGACAAGGATTGAAAGGAGACCCATCATCCACATCAATGCTCGTATCAGACTCACTGAACTCATCCTCTACTTCCTCGTCTGAGTCCGACCCCACCATCTCTGATTCCTGCTCAGTATTATGACCAGCAAGTTTATCTCTAAAGGAAACAAATCCAATCTTCACCTGGTTACCATTCTCGGTGTGAGGTTCAGAACCCTCCTCATCAGTTACCATCCTAGAGTCTTGTACCAACACATCAAGAGTTTTAACCTTTTTACTACTTCTCTCCATCTGATCAGTTTCTAATAAAGAGTGACAAAGCCTAATATGCATGCTTGTAGAATTACATAAAACTTCAATACATCTGTTAATGAAAAATAATTCAGAATTAATTACATAAAACTAATTAACAGAGAACGAGATCATTGAAATTAAATTAGTCAAAACTCAATAATTTTTTAAATATCCATGATTTTTATATATTTTTTTAAAAAATCAACTATTATATTGTATGTAGATGCATCACTTGTCAGGTCAAACTAAGAATCAGATTGCAGGTGTGGCCTATGTATTTAATCGATATTAATATAACTTTTGGTCCTTTTAATTAGTGATCTCCCAAAATATTGATTTTATAATATATAAAATATATGATTGGTGGCCGGCCACGGTTAGAAAAAGTAAACATAATTGATCATTAATATAAAAGAGTGATGAGAAAGAAATAATTAGAAATTTAAGACAATTGATAATTATTTAACTTATTATTTTAAAATATAAAATAAATTTTAATCGAAGTTTACCATATGTTAATTATATCAATCTTCCTTGATTAATTATATTTACTATGTGAAATAAATTTCAATACATCTCTCAAATTATTTAATTTTATTTTTTAATATTAATAGAGACTCGTACTCATAAAAATACACCTTGAATAGTTTAGAAGTCATGATTGATTAAAATAGATGTACTAAAACTTAGTACTATTGTAATACTAAACATCCTCCCACAAAATTGGACCCAATTAATACATTAAAACTAACTTAGTTGAAAGGACAGAGTCCCTACAAAAGGGGATCTGAATATTTTTTATGTATGATAATGTTATTCGAATAGTAGGAATTCACACGTATGGTGGTATGGAGCAAATTATAAAATGACTTGCTAGCTAGGGCAATTCAGGAAAGACGCTGTATATATATATATATATATATATATATATTATACAACTTGAAGTTCTCAGAGAAAATATTATAACTTTAAATTAATTGTCGAAATTCAAATGGAAGGTATAAGTTTGGAATAATAAAAACTTACTTTAAATAAATTAAAAATTAAATAATAAAAAAAATGTAACATCCCCTCATGAGGTTGCATATGGCGAGAAAGTGGCCTCGCACATGTCATACTGTTCATTAATATCCATGAGTACAACCCCCACCCCCCTCTCAAAATTATTCCTTAATGTTTGTTGGAGTTAGGGCCACTTGGGGTTACGTTGGTGTTCCCGTTTATTTATGATTTTTCATAAACAAAATAATCTATATTTTCTCTCATATCTTAATTTAATTTCTTGGGTGGCTGGATCATTTCCCCGATACCTATTTCAATTTTTAAGATAAATAATAACCGTTCGTTAGAAATCAAATAATAATATTATTGTTGCTGTTGTTGGTAATATAAAAAATCAAAGAACCATAAGTAATACACATGCCATTGCATATCACCAATATTTACCATTATTGGAGTAGTGCATATATATAAAATTCAAGTCGTAACAATAGATGTATCCATCAAACAAAATATATCCTCTTTGATAATTCTCATATCACGCGATCGATCAATCAATATGCATGCAAGGTTATGGCGAAAAGACTTGACAAATTGAAAAGAAAACGTACGAAATTGTCAACACCTCTCTTAATTGCATGCTTCTAATGAATTAATTCCCTATAAAAAGTGTGATTGAAAAGTTGATATTACGTTATATAAAACACTAGAATGAATTAATATTGATGTCGGTTTTGTGAATTAATTAATTGGCAGTGAAGGAAAAGTAGCTAATATAATTATTCAAATTTCAAGTATGTCACTCATGAATTGACCCGTGATGTATGATATAGACTCAGCCCGTGAGAAACCTTACACTTTAGTTACGTTAACCATGGGGGAGAGAGAGAGAGAGAGAGAGAGAGAGAAGAGTTTAAGTGAAGTGCATGCAAGAACAAAAGAAACCGTAAAAATCATTTTCATAATTATAGCTGATGCATGCCCCAACTATCATGAAATTGCTATTTTGCGACACGCGTCATAATCATCACTTTATCAATTAATTTACTTCATCAAGTGGTTTAGAAATGAAACTCTAGAAAATTAATGTGCATAATATATAATTAATTAAATCAACTGTTTTTGGATCCAACTGCACTGGAATTGAATTCAATTGATGAGTGGAGCTTTGTATATATATATATAGAAGCTGGCTCCATAAGCTAGGAAGAGAGACTCGCTTGCTTGAAATTCCTGATATATATGACGATGAAGAAGAAGTTGGGTTCTTGGTGTTTAAATAGTTGTAGCTCAATGCTGCGTTTAGTATTGGTAATAGTAGTGATTTCGTGGAAAACGGAGGGTTTGGTGAAATTGCCACCAAATGTAACAATTCCAGCTCTGATAGTGTTTGGAGATTCAATCATGGACACCGGCAACAACAACAACATCAAAACATTGATTAAGTGCAATTTCTCTCCTTATGGCAAAGATTTTGAGGGTGGCAAACCGTCAGGACGATTTTGCAATGGAAAAGTTCCCTCAGATTTTATAGGTACCTAACCTACCTACTAATTATTATAAACTCCTCAATATATCTCTACAATTTTGGCTTTTCTCACATTTTTTTGTCAGTCTGGCTATCAAACCTTAATTTTATATGGGACCAATGACAACGTCAAAACAGAACAAATATAAAGACTGACCTTATTTCATGAACTGCAATTTAATTAGCTCGTCACTTTATGTATATTTACTCTCTAAATTTTTAGTAGAGTATAAGTTGATCTTCTAAAATATTTAATGTTTTACTATACGTAGGTACTCATCATTCCGTCAAGTGCTATATATATAGTTGCTATCCAAATTTTGCTACAACATGGCCGTTTCTACATGAGTTTGTTTTAAACAATTCATAAATTTAAATTATAGCAATTTGATTAATTTGTGCACTACAAAATATTTGAAGACTTATTTATTATTCAAGACAAGTAAACTTAAAAACATAACGACTAATCAATTATTAGTTTAATTATTATGAATATAATAGTCCATAATATATTCATTTGTCCCTATAAATTCGAAACTTTATACATATTATAGTTCATTTGTCATCTGCCAACCGCTTTAAGCGCTTAGTTGGGAGTTTTGAAGAGAGTGGAGTAGGATGATTATTAATGGAGTGATGCAGAGTAGAGTGGGATAAAATAGTTCAAACAAACCATTCCATTGATTGGGAGATTAAAAAAAATAAAAAGGATGGTTGACAATATTATCCTTATAATGAATTAACAAAAATATAATAAAAGAAGGTTAATAATGTAATTAAATATTATAAATAACACAAACCATCTTAAACCTCCAATTTTAAAGGGTTTAAAAATTGAGGTGTTAGATGGTTTAGAAGGGTTTTCAAACTATCTTAAATAATCATCCTACTCCATTACTCACTTAAACTCAAACTAAGAGTTTATAAACCCAAATTACTTCACATTACCCCGCACCACTCTCAAACCATCCACCCAATTAAGCGCTAAGTTATATTTAATTAAGGACTAAACATGTATAAGGTATAAAATTAATAGGTACTAAATAGTACTATTATAATTAATATTTCAAGGGCTGATAAGGAGAGATAAAATATTTCAGAAACGAAACAACTAATATAATATACTAAATATTAATATTTGTATGCGACGTGATGTAACCTTTGAGAGACACTACAAAATAAAAATAATCGGATAAACATTTTGCGAATGCAAATGAGCCACTTGTTTGCACATTAATTAAAAATAAGAAAAGTCGGTCCAAAGTAGGTAAGCTGTTTAGTTATATATCTACATATAGTTTTGAACTATTAATCACAGTCATGCTTTTAGTAGGATATATAATCCAATAATGAAGGTGATAACCCTGTAGATTAATTAGTTCCCATGGTTTCGATCCTTCCCAGAAAAACGCGGCGTGTTCGATTTGTTTAAGAAAATATGTGTTTGTGTTGAGAACATAAGTGAATAATAGGGAGGGGAAGAAAATTTAGGGTGTCATCGGTAAGGGCAAAAGAAGAGAGAGTGAGAATGAGAATGAGAATGAGAATGAGAATGGGAATGAGAATGAGAACGAGAATAGAAAAAACGAGGAAATGGAAACGTCATATCGATATGATGTGAATGGAATAAAAGTTGGTAAAATGATCATTTTGCCTTTATATTAAAAGTGGGAATGGAATAAACGTGGGTAAAAATACGAGGACAAAAACATAATTTCATTATATTACAAAAAGTGAAGTTTGTTTGATAAAAAGAAAATAGAAGGGAGAAGACTTTTTCACCATTAATTTTTTTACTTTTTCCATCATTAATTATTGTTACTTAGAAATATTATTTTTATTTGGTTTTCTAAATTTTAGAGGAAAATTAATTGGAAATTTATATATATATATATATGAACTGGAAAGTCTTCTTTTTTTTTAATTACCAATTTTTTTAAAAAAAAATTAACACTTAAAATTCCTTTTTCTCCTTTTTTTTCCCCTATAAATCCTTTCTTTTCCATTACCCTCCCCGTTTCTAAACAAACTCATAGTTATGCTTAATTATCTTGAAAAATCATAATATCAGTAGGGTAATTAATTAAAACTTCCTGGGATGACGTACTATTGAGCTTTAATTAATTGCCACCGGTTAATTTCTTATATATAAATAATAAAATACACATTGGAGTGTGAAAGATCAAAGTGTTTGATTTTGAGAGGAGTTGAAAAAGATCAAGTGTGCGTATTTTGTGTGAGAAAGGAAGTTAGGAGAAGTAGAACACAACATGAGAGGAAAACTTCATCCACACACTCCGTTCAAAACTAGAGATCATATATACTTATAGTTAAAAAGAAGTTTTTTCTACTTATAGTCTTATACAAGTAAAAGATTACGTGTCCACATAAATTATTTACTCCTGTAAGTCATGATCTCAAACTTGTAAGTTATACCTTAGCTTACTTGTCGTCATAGAGTATTTATTGATCTTACAAGTTATACCTATTACTATTAATATATATATATATATATATATATATATATATATATATAAAGCTTTTCAAATTAAATAATTAATAATGATTTGCTATTACATGGTTCATTTACAGCTGAGGAGTTGGGTTTAAAGGAGCTTTTGCCAGCATATTTGGATCCAAATCTGAAACCTAGTGACCTTCCTACTGGCGTCTGCTTTGCCTCCGGTGCTTCAGGATATGATCCTTTGACACCCAAAATAGTGGTATTTATATTAATTAATTATAATAGATGAAGCTCAATAATCAATATATATATATATATAATTTGTTAACTTAATTTCTAATTAACTTAGCTTGATTGGGATAATTATATGTATGAATAAACCAGTCAGTGATATCACTGTCAGCTCAATTAGAGATGTTCAAAGAATACATAGAGAAGCTGAAAGGAATTGTTGGAGAGGAGAGAACTAAGTTCATCTTAGCCAACAGTCTTGTTCTTGTGGTCTCTGGCAGCGATGATATTGCCAACACATATTTCATTGCTCGCATTAGACAACTCCAATATGACATTCCAGCTTACACCGATCTTATGCTCAATTCTGCCTCTAATTTTGTCAAGGTATATATATATACCTATATATATAGATTCGTACGTAACGTACGTCATTCCTAGCTTCTTCCTTAAAATTAATTGAATTAATTTTGTTTTTTTTCAATTTCAATTGAAAAGGAAATATATAATCTAGGAGTACGAAGGATTGGAGTATTCAGTACACCCCCAATTGGGTGTGTGCCATCACAGAGAACTCTGGCGGGAGGAATATTAAGAGAATGCGCACAAAAGTACAATGAGGCATCAAACTTATTTAACTCCAAACTTTCCAAGAGGTTGCATTCACTCAACAGGGAATTGCCAGACAGCAGGGTTGTTTATATTGACGTTTACACCCCTTTAAATGATGTCATTCAAAACTACCAAAAATACGGTAAATATCCCCATTCACTCATCAACATTAATTAATTAATTAATTAATTAATAATATAATATATATTTTATTAATTAAATTAATTTGCAGGATACAAAGTAGTGGACAAAGGATGCTGTGGAACAGGAAATATAGAGGTTTCAGTGTTATGCAATCCTTTGAGTCCCACTTGTCCGGATGTGTCGGATTATGTTTTCTGGGATAGTTATCATCCCACAGAGAGAACTTATAAACAGCTCATACCTCCAATCCTTCAAAAATATATACAACAATTAGCCTGATCCTTATCCCACATTCCTAATTTCTCACACATTATATTAATCTTAACTAATCATATATCTACAACCCTACCCTACGCTACCCTCTTCAATTTTATTTATGCCGCTCTTCCTGTTACGTTGTCTTGTGTGTGCCTTTAATTTTATTTGTTTGCTTTTTTTTGTTCTAATAAGTGTAATTATTTGTTACCACGTGTTAGCCCCCGCGTCTCCTCTATTTAATTCATCATCAATAAATGTAACAGATCCATATTTACTTCTTTATCTTTATTTGTAATTTATTTATTTTTTAACAGCCGTCTAAATAATGATTATTGAAAATGCTATTTTTTTTAGTGAATGTTTTTTTTACGATACATTTTTTAACGGTTTTTTTCGACGATCGTTGTTAATAAAGATATTGTCAAAAATCATATTATATTGACCATTGATATATATATATATATACTAAATAATATATCTTAATATAATTAATTACAAATTCATAATTATTCTAAAGACAATAAAATATATTCAAATATATATTTTAATTTGTTTGGTATATTTCTTACTATTCATGTAATTAACCCCCTTCCTATCTTTGTCACCTGGGGGCATTAAAACAATTAATATTATCTTCTCACCCTCTTTTAATAAGGAGAAAAGGTCATTAGAAAATTCAATAGAGACATCATGAGGTAGCACATGTAGATGTAGGGTTTGGATCTCTCAATTTCTAAGAAACTGAGGGGTTTAATAATTTTTTCTCATCTTATTTATTATTCATTAACATTTTTACTTGATGAATTAGTATTTAAAGAATAAATAGTTTGTTTTATCTAGATCATGGTATCTACCGTCAAATACAATAATTAATTCCTTGCTGAATTGTAGAATCACCTCAAAAAGTAAAACAATTAACCCAAATATTTAAAGCTACTCTATTATATTATTTTAAAATTAATTTGGTATGGTATACTATGTGCTGTAGATTGAGCAACGTAAGCAATAATACAAATGACAAATTGTTGCCTTACAATCAAGGGTTGAGATGGATGCATTAATTTGTAGATGCTGACCTGAACCTGAGTCTAACGGCAAATTAATTTACTTTTCCAAATTAATGCTGCAGTCACTAGTTAGCAAGCTTCATACCCAATAATAATATATATATCATATCATTTTGTGGGATAAAAGTTCAGTGGTACCATACTATTGAAATTCGGTACATCCTTTCAATCATGTAAAAACATTTATTAATATTAATATAAATACACATTAATAAGGCCCACCTTGAATGGTTTATGAACCAACTGATTGGAGGTATGTACTAAAGTTCAGTACTACCGTACCACTGAACATCTACTCTATTTTATGACTGTAAGTTCAGTATTACCGTACTACTAAACATCTACTCCATTTTGTGACTGTAGCTTGCAGCCTCAAAATTAGCTCAACTTTCATTGCTTCTCCCGCCATATTTAATTTCCTCAATTAATTCTTTTTCCTTTTTGGGCTCTCCTCCCTCAAACAAAATTTAATTTCTTCTTTCAAGCCAGAAAGAAAGCATTATATATTATTCAACCACACATATAGACAAATAAGTCGTTGGAAGACAAAAGAGTGGATCATCAACAAATATGACTTGAATTCAATACTCCTTCCCGTTCACAATATTTGTTTTGTTGTGTAGATACGCACAGATCAAGAAAATTATTAATTCACTTTAAATTTACTCTTTTTTCATTAATCTTATATTGAGAATATGTATTAGATAAGAATAAAATTGTAAAGAAATAATTAATGCTTTCTTAATTTTGTAAAATAACATATATTTTAAAATATAAAAAATCCTCTACTCAAACATATATTATGAACCAAAAGAAATAATAATTTAAGTTTGGGGTTCTCATCGAGGACCACACACAGTTAGGTAACTTAATATACAGTTGAAATAATTGCCACTCTCTCTCTCTCTTTCTGTTGGTTGGTATTGACCAGTGCAGACACTTGAGAAATTTCAGACTCAGTTATCTCGGTCTCTCTTGTTCTATTTTAAAAAACAAATTAGAAAATAAAATAATTCTCATTCTATTAAACGAAGATGGATTGAAAGCCCTCAAAAGCTCGTACGTGTGACGTGTCGCGTCTCGAGTCTTGACGCGCAAAACTAGACTGCTCAATTGATAAAAAATGAAGAACTTATCTATTTCTTTTGTTTTTATAATTAAAGAGCTTTACCCAATTGATAAAGAAATGAGCTTCCATTGGAATACATGAGCGTTTCACATATATGGAGCCGGGATAAATAGAAAAAGGTAAATTAACTTCTACTACGTACGTATTTTAAATTAGTTAAGATAAATTAGCTTTTAAATACCAGCTAATTAATTGTATCTCTCTTGTGGGATTGTAATAATGTTTTTGTTATATTTTAATTTATAAAAGTTACATTTATATGTTAAATGACCAGACTTGAGAGGATCACAATCTGAAGCGACATGACAGATAGGAATGAAGAAGCTTCCACCAAGTTTACATATAGTTTTTTCTTCTTTTGGCAAAGCAAGTTTACATAAATATATTTCCATATATATATATATAGTATGATATGCATGGGTTGGTCCATGAATTCAGTTTTGACATGTGCATGTGTCTTCCTAATAAATACCAACACATTAATTCTTGCCATATCTGGCAGGTGCAAGCAAGCAACCTACTTGTTGTTAGAGTTAGAGGCTAGAGGAACTGGACGACACCATCATTTTTTACATAAATAAGTTATAATTAACAACAGAACCATATATATCTAAGTGATGCTGCATGCGTGTTTTTATCTTCAATTATGTTGCAATAACTGGTGGCATATTCTATGACACGATGAAGAGAAGGGAGTGGAAGCAAGCAATTTTTTATTTCTGATTTTAAATATGTGGATCGGATTGAAGCAGTTAATTAATTAATGTGAATTTGGCAATCTGTTTTTTTAAATAGTTTAATTCACATTTAACTTTGTTCTCATACATATATATATATATATATATATATGATATAGTTAATCTGATGGACGGATCCAATTAGGTTCGGGGGATCCTGACAAGCCAGAAGAGCGAACCCCCTCGCTCGTTCGGTCCGCCACAGCTGTCAACAACAATTAATCATTGTCTAACAAATTACCGTTACGCATGTGGACCAGTCCAAACCCAAATGATCTAATTACCCTCACAAGAAGCCTATTAATACCCGAGCATCCCCTCATGTATAACTATTGAATCTATCCTATTCTATTATACTTATCCTCCTTCGTTCTGACTTAGGCATATGAGTCCACTTCGGGGCCCTCCCCGCCTTGGTATTATTGTGCAGGTCATCGGAGCCACCGTTGGAGCTTAGAAGATTCACCATATATCTATATTAATATGGCTGTGACCCTTTCTGATCATTGAGGTCACAAAATAGCCATATTTTCTAATTAAAAAATAACAAAAAAAAATGATTGGAGCAAAGGTAAGTGAGGAAGTTGAGATATATAAAAATATAATAGAAGGTAGTGGGAGAGAGAAAACATATATGATGGTAGTTATTAAAAATGTGGGAAAGTAAATAACTTCCCATCATTTAATTCTAATTAATTATGATAATAATTCTAATTTAAAATTTTAAAAACTATGAAATATATTATTTTAAAATATAATAATTATATTTTAAAAAATTAATGATAGATTGCATGCATGAAGGTGTATGCAAAGCTTCTAATATATATATATATATATATGTGTATTTTATTTCAAATCCAACCAAATAATTTCAAACTAAAATACATAACTTTTATCAAGAAGAAATTCACATGTCAAAATATTAATGAACGGTAGGGTTACAATGACATATTTGATAAATCAATATCAAACTCAAAGAAATTTTATTAGTCTTTGGGTAGGGGATATCCCTAAAGAGAAATGCTTATCAAACGAAATTTTAAACGATTTCAAGAGAATTCGAACTATCACTCGTGAGTGGAGTGAGAGCTTTCCTTTGAAGCTTTGACCAATTGTACCAACTCAAAACCCACATGACAACTTAATACTAGTTTGTGCATATTAGTACTATAATTAATTAAGAGTACCAAATTAAACATACGTAAAGTATTCCTATAATATAAATATATAAGAGGAATCAATTTCTAGTGATATATATATATACATACATGTGATCCAATTTATATTTTGATAAAACTCACATGATTTATTTCTAATTATATATGCATGTGGTTGAGTCAACTCCTAAATTTAGGCAAAAATGGTTTGTTATTTGTTAACAAAATGAATGATTGTAGTATTGAAGTTTTTATAGTACTACTACAACAATAATAAACAAATTAAAACTATACATTTTATTAAGTGGAGTCAACTATATGAATTAAGCGAGATGTTAACATATTTTATTTTTTAAAAAAATTTGTAGTGTTGAGTGAAAAAAAAAAAGTTTCCTACGTACACTGCCCTTTTTAGCACAATAATAAGTTGATAAACGTAAATAAAAAAAATATAAATTTAACTTAAAAATTAAATTATTGCAGCAACCCCATATATGTATATTATATTATATCCTGATGGTTGTTGTGTTGTGTGAGCAATAAATGTGATAAAACAAATTAAAGTAATGAAGAAACAATGGTGCATGTATATAAAGTAAGATATAGAAGATTGAGGTTCACATCACAAGTAGTATACATATATAGCTATTAGGCAGGAAAGTGAAAGATATATAGAAGCTAAGTAGTAAAATATAATGGAGTTGTCAAGTAAAGTGATGGGGGTGGTAGTAGTTGTTGTATGGTGTGCTGTGTGTGTTTGTGAGAGAGTTGAGGGTATAGCGATGATTCCAGGGAATCAAAGTGTTCCAGCCCTTATTGTGTTTGGGGATTCAATAGTTGATAGTGGCAGTAACAATCGCCTCCAAACCCCCGCTAAGTGCAATTTTCTTCCTTACGGAAGGGACTTTCAGACTGGAAAACCCACTGGCAGATTCTCTAATGGCAAGCTTCCCACCGACTTTATTGGTATATATATATATATGTATATACTCTTCATTTACATCATCTTTTTTAATCTTTCACACTTTACTTCACTCTCAAATTAAATATACAAAAAGAAAATAATCCTAATTAGATGCATTTGTTTTGTTTATTCGATCAGCGGCAGAATTGGGAATAAAAAAGCTTGTTCCGTCGTATATGGAGCCTGCATTGCAGCCCAGTGATCTACGTACAGGAGTGAGCTTTGCTTCTGGAGGATCAGGATACGACCCTTTGACTCCCAAGATACTGGTACTACGTACACATTAATTATATATAATTATATATTAAACAAGAATAATTAATTAATGTCATATATATATTTAATTTGGTTTACGTATAAATTAACTTGTACGGTACTGTTGGCCGGGAATATAATATATACATATACACGTGTAATGCAGAACGTGATATCACTATCTGAACAAGTGCAGCAATTCAAAGAATACATAGGAAAACTGAAAGGCAAGTTTGGAGAAGAAACAACAAACTCCATCTTATCGAAAAGTATAATTCTTGTGGTAGCAAGCAGCAATGATATCGCAGTTTCTTATTTCGACACTGGAATACGGAAGGCTCAATATGATATCTCCTCTTACACTGATGTGCTCATCCAATATGCGTCTTCTTTCATTGAGGAAATATATGGATTGGGAGGAAGAAAAATCGGTGTGTTCAGTGCACCCCCACTGGGATGCCTGCCCTCACAGCGAACAGTGTTGGGAGGAATAGAGAGAAAGTGCAAGCAAGAAGTAAACGACGCATCCAACTTGTTCAATTCTAAATTTTCTGCACACCTTCAATCCCTATCCCAAAATCTCCCTCAAGCAAACCTCGTCTTTATCGATGTTTACTCTCCATTGCTTCATATCATCAATAACCCAACTTCCTACGGTATATATATTATATTACTAATTTCAATTAAAGAATATTAATTATTAATGGAAATATATTATATATAATTATATTTAATTTGTGCAGGGTTTGAAGTAGTGGACAAGGGATGCTGCGGCACAGGGACTATAGAAGCGTCTGTACTGTGTAACCCGCTAGACCAAACCTGTACGGACGACTCCAAGTATGTGTTTTGGGATAGTTTCCATCCCACTGAGAAAACGTACAACATCATCGTTCAGAAAGTCCTTCCTAGATATATAGCCAGATTTTTTTGAGACAACCATCCATCTCCCCTAATTTTAATCAACTTAATTACAAATTCCCTTTTCTGTTTCATATATCTACATATAATGTCAGTACGTACTACTGATCATGCATTGATGTACTGAGAATCAAATCCAAGTTCCAAATTAATTAAATTTGATGGTGGTTACGTTGTTGAGATCAGTACCATCCGAGCTTCTGCTCTTGTTTTGTTTTGGTTAGATTTAAAACATAAAAACCAAAATTGGCAGGAGATCGATGGAATAATACGTACTTCATTTAGTTTGCATCAGTCATATATGTCAGCAGGAAATAAAACAGGCTAGCTAGCTATATGTTCATCCAACTATATATATTCTTATAAGTTCCTTCCTCCCAATCCCAACTAATAATTACCCAAAATTAAAGTGGTCCACGTTCAAATAAAGCCTATATATAATGCACTACCCCACCGGCTGACTACAAACTCAAATAGAAAAGCCACCCAGCTTCTTCACTCCAAATTAAAGTCCAAACTTGCTTGAGAATGTGCGGTTTTAAGCTACTTGTTTTTGGTACCATCCAATATTGAATTCAGTTATAAAATAGGCGTCTTAATGAAATATAGTAGTATAATATAGTAAACGTTCACACCAATTTAATCAATGTTAATGGTTGATTCATGGACTTTAAGTTACTCAAACAAATTAAATGAACGCTTTTCAACGTTTGACTTAGAGGTAGAGCTTTATGTTCAATGGTGGAGGTGTTGGAATTTGGAAACGGTGGTTAACGTAAGGTAATTTTTCAGAACGTATAAAAAACTAATTAAACGGTGGAAGATTTAAATGCAGTGTGATAGAGCTGGTAATTTAAGAGGAGAAGGGTGATGAACGAGTATGCATTTCTACTAGAAATAAAATTAAAAAATAGGTAGGTAGGAGGGAAAATGAATCACTCATCTTTGAAGTGGGAGAAACTAGTGAAGTTTGTTTTAGTTCTGTTCGCGAACAGAGTTCCCATGGCCATAAAGGAACCTCAAGCAGGAGCAGTAACAATTCCGGCATTGTTTGCGTTTGGAGATTCGATCCTTGATACGGGAAATAACAACAATCTTAACACGCTTACTAAGTCCAATTTTCCACCCTATGGAGTCAATTTCATTGGAGCAAAACCTACCGGAAGATTTTGCGATGGCAAGGTTCCCTCAGATTTGATAGGTACGTAAAGTAATATTGAAGAGAAATGGGGCTAATGTTGGGCCAGAACAATTAAAACAAGCCCAAATGAGCCCATTATTGATTTTTGACTAAAATTGATGGGACATGTGGCATTCAGCGGAGGCTCTAGGAATCAAAGATACATTGCCTGCATATCTGGACCCAAACCTCCGGAATGAAGACCTCAGTACTGGGGTTTGCTTCGCTTCAGGTGGCTCAGGGAATGACGAAAGAGCTAACACCATCATATCCAACGCCTTATTTCTTTTTTCATCCGGCAACAATGACATTGCTATCACTTATAGTAGTATGACCGTGAGAAGATTACAGTACGATTTTCCCACCTATTCCAATAATTTAGTTGCCTCGGCTTCCAGTTTCTTGAAGGTAATGATAATGTTCCCCTGGCTGGCTGGCTGGTGGCTATTATGATTCACGTACGATATTAGCAAAATTTACATAGTAACACTATTTAATTTTGTGTTACAGGATGTATACGGGCTTGGAGCTCGACGAATATGGGTTTTAAGCACATTGCCTCTGGGATGCTTGCCTGGAGTTAAAGCTGTATTAGGAGGATTGAGTATCGGTCTGTGTGTAGATTTCATCAATGCAGAAGCGCAGCTATTCAATTCCAAGTTATCATCAGAGCTTGTTTCTATCAAAAGCAGCCTTGTGGACTATGACCTTCACTTCCTTGATGTCTATAACCCTCTTCTTCATCTCATTCAGAATCCTCGAAAATCAGGTCATGCATCATTACTTAATTACTCACATAATGATTGATTGAATTTGAATCAATGCCAATACATTTTTATATCGATTTCAGGTTTTGAGAACGTGGGGAGAGGGTGTTGTGGTACTGGGACTGTTGAAATTGCAGCATCGTGCAATCGATTGAATCCTTTCACATGTGCAAATCCTTCCAAATATGTTTTCTGGGATTCTGGTCATCCCACCCAGGCAGCTTACCATCACCTTGTCTCTCATCTACTTCAAACGCACAACTTCTCCACTCTAAACTAATTTCTTTCTCTCCACACACACACCCCTTCTTCCTACCATTTTTTCTCATCAATATCATGTTACTCACATTATTGTAATTGTCATTTCTAATTAAGCACCCCTTCATGTTCATCACACCATAGAGCTGATTTTTTTTTTTTTGGTGGTGTTTTTCATTCTTAATTTTGATTCCTGGATTGCTCTATCTCTATCAAGTCATCAAAAAATAAATAAAAACTTAGCACAAATTTATGACTCTACTTCCAAAAAATATTTTTTTTAGATGTCTATCACATTAATGACTTGGGAAAAGAACTATTTTAAATAAGGGGAAAAAAAGAAAAGAAATGGATATTAAATAAAATTTAAAATTGTACATGGACGGGACCTAAGCCCAAAAGAAAAACAAACACACAAACCCAGCTAGTGGGCGGCCCTAGGAGATAGATATATATATAATAACAAACAATTAAGGAAAGAGGAATGCGTATTTTTGAAATAACAAGTTAGATAGATGTGAAAGAGATTGGCGTTCACTTCATAGTTTATATCGCCAAACCAAGCTAAGCTTCCTTTACTTTGTTCCAGCGTTTTCAGCATTTGGTTATCATTATGAGTTCTGACCTCAATTTTGTTTCTCCATCTCCGACGAACTGCGAGGGGATCTGAAGATAGAGGCAAGCGCATTCTCCAGAGAATCACAAACGGCAGGTGAGCAGATCTGTATTCGACCTCGATTTTGTTTCTCCATTAACATTCAACATTCAACAGCGTGCTACTACAACTACAAGTGACAACCGCAACTTCTTCTTCCGTCCTCTTAACATAGCAGTTGCGTTTTAAAGTTCCAGAGCTTGTATTTCTTTCTTCTTTTTGTCATCTCCTTCGCCTTCAAGTTAAATGGGGAAAAAACAAGAGCGGCTTTGGTGTTAAAGTCTTCTCTGCTAGCTTTTTAGGACGTCTTTTTTCTTTTGTTTTCTTCCTTATTTTTATTAAAATTTGAGAAATACTACATTTATTTAAATACAAACACAAAAATTTTACACAAATTAGGATTCAGCATGAATGGTTGTGGACTTGTGGGGGTTTTAATTTTTTATTTATTTATATCTTTTATATTTTAGATAATTGAATCCTTCATCAAATTTAAATGACTCAAAATGAAAAAAATAAAACAAAAGAGACGATATAAGATACTAGAGCTCAAAAATTATTAGTCATGTATTATATATATTATTTAAAATTTTATTTTTATTTTTATTTTTATTTTAAAAAAAAGACTAAACATAGATAAAGTTGCTTATTTGTTTAATATGAATTTCTCTAATAAAAATAATACATGCGGTAAAAAAATATTTGTATGACCAATCATAAGTTGAATATAGAAGATTAAATTGTACATGATCAATCATAAAAAAATGAATATAAATAAAATTTATGATTAATAGAACTTCATAACAAATACTTAAATAATTTTACTTTTGTTTTTCTTTAAAAATTACATAAATAAATATTAGCTTCTAATAATTTCTATTAAACAGCTATTAGCTACATCATGTTCTGTTATTGGGAGTTTGATTGATTTTTTGGGTTTTTGTACTTTACCAGATGTTGAAATATAATTATCTCATTGATTTAATGATTTCTCCCATGTACCTGTATAAGGTCAAATTGGGCTGGTCCAACTGAACCGAACCAGCCCATTTTGATAGGTTTAGCCGGACCAAATAAGCTAGCTTATATAAGCCTTTTGGCCATGGGCATTCCAGAATGCTGGTGTTTGAGCTAAATACGATGTCGTTGCCGGCTTTTGTAACCATAGTTACTATATCGCAGCGTAATGTATATGCGAAGTGCGAAGAGTGAAAGGGCGTAGGGCGGGATGGAGTCGTGCAAACAAGGATGAAGTTCTGGAAATTCTGAAAGGTGGGCGTTTGTTTGTTAGGGTTGCGGTAAATGGTAATGGAGGCTGTGTTGGACAAATTGAAAGGTTATACTAAATCAAGCCAGGACTTCTTCGCCGGCCTCATTCATGGCCGCCGAGACTCTGCTTCTCGCAATCCGGTATGTTTCTCACTTCAATTACTATGTATGACTCAACATGTATTCATCAAGTTTGTTCGGTGCTATTCTCTGCATTCTGAATAATAACCCATTCTCCTTTATTTATTTGTTTCTTTATTTTGCTATAAAACCATTTTCCGTTGCTTCTGCTCGGGAATAAACTTGTACTCCAGTTCAGTGCCTTGAAAATTTAGGCTGCTTTGGAATATTGGATGGTAGTAATATGATGCCAAGCTTAATATGGATGCTGCAGTTTTCTTATTTACTTTGGAAGCACTAACTACGATTATCATGCCACATCTGTCTCTTTATTTATTTATTTTTTCTCACTGCACAATGTTAACTCTATATATATATATATATATATATTTAAAATTTCATGCATATGTGTCTTTTCTTTTTCTGCTAATGTTCTGCTTATTTTCCTTCATTCACTTTGTGCTGCTAAAGGTTTCATCCAAGGAATCTTTTAGGTACGTATTTACAATTTTAGAAGATGTATACATTTTGACAAACATTACAAGAAGACTTCAAGCACACATCATGAAATATTTTTGGAGCATCATATTTCTTTGTTGTGTTTTGAACTTTTCTGTTAATAAAGGTTTTGATCCTTTCCCCTTGTTTACTTCATAGAGAAACTAGGTGTTCCTTTTATGTTCTTGACAATTGTATCCACGATCATGGTTTCAGATTGAAATCCTAAAACGTTTACAGAGAGAAGCTTTTTCAGATCTTATGAAACTCAGAGACAGACAAGACAAGATTGAGAGAACGCTTTCCTTCTATAAACCCTCCAAAGCAGGTCCATTCAAAGAATCTGCCACCCATGTAAGGGGACAGGTGGATCTCCTTGGGGCTTTGTTGATGATGGATAATATTAGTCAACAGAATTTAGACGTAATAAGTAGAGCTGGAATAAGTACAGGAGTTGATTCAAGGTTAATTTTTGAAACAAACATCCGGCAGAAGGATACTCTTGTTGCTGAGTTTTCGACCAGTCAGAAAGGTAAGGAGCATCACAGTGATGGCCTGGGAAGCCCACTTTCTCTGTCAAAACTCTGTTATATGGCTAAAGTTAGTGATTGGTTATCTGTCATGGCAATCCCTATCGGAGCTCAATGCAAAGATGTTGGAGTTACTTCGAGTTCTTTTCACCAGGTACTGCATAATCTTATATTTTTCTCCGATTATTTAGTAATGTTGACATTGAGAACTTGTTACTACTGGAGCAAAAAAATTTTATGAGTGTCGAATCTAAGCTTTGAATAGTCTGCTCTTCTCTGTAGTAAAAATCCTAGTTATTACAAGTTCTGGAAAACATTGGAACAGTTTTGAAAAAACAAAATTAATTTAACTTTTACCCCTTGAAAATGTTGGAACTTGCCAGTTGCAACAGGTAGGTTCCTGTAGTTGGCTCTTGGCTGTCCCCAGAAAATAGGTTTCATTACCTTGGCTTAAGTCGTGTATCTAGATGAATAAATGACCTTAGCTTAGTACTGCTCAAAATGAATCTGGATTCATCATTTTCCGAGCTGCCGTTGTATTGGCATGTGATAGTTGACACTTTACTTAGAGTTGGATATCCATTCCAAAAAGAAAAAAAGACCTGTCTATAATTCCGATGTTAGGTTTTCTTTGGTTTTTGCTACCATTTGTTGTTCAAAGTTCAAACCATAAGTGTGAAATATGTTCATGTGCATCTAGCAGGGAAAGGGCCTCACAGACGTTTCCTCTGGTGGACCACCCCTTCTGAATCTGCACAATGGTAGTGCTATTGGCATAATGGTGAGAAAATCAAATATTGTTGCTTCACTGGCTCAACTTGTTTCTGGACTGGGAAAGCAATTAGGTTCTAATACGTGGGAGAAATGCTCCAGCACTTTCGGGGAACTTGCTTGCCAATTTCCTGGAGGAATGAAGGTGTCTCTTCTGGGTCTCTATCAAGTGCCTCTGCCATCAAGTGAAGTAAAACTTGGATCTCTTACGTTTCCAATACTCTCATCCAAGCCGCGGCAAGTCTCTGAAACTGCATATGAAGTGTTTCCGTTGTTGGAAACAAGGAAACAATTCTCAACTGGATCAGTTGCTCTGATGGTGGAGTCAGAAGTTGATGACACCACTAAAATTGGAGGTTGGGTTGAGATGAACAAATTAAATCCCAGATCTGTACATTGGGGTATTAGTATGGCTGATGTCTCTGAAGATTCGTTTGGCTGGGGAATGAGCCTCAACGGGATGATTGGAGACTTGGCAAGTGATGATCTTTTCCAGGTTGAATCCTATCTAAAATTTAACGTGGCTCATAAATTCTGCTTGAAGCCAGGTCTCGTTTATGTAGCTGATGGCCAAACCAAATTAGCTGGTATAATGCTTCGCTCTAGTTGGTCTTTCTGATCATCTATCTTCTACTTCTTGGTTTGTTCATGTGCTCGTTATTTTTCATACCGATATTAGGTATATAACCCAGATCAATTTTTGTTATTGAGATGAAATTACAAAATTTCATTTAGAAATATACTTTATGATTTTGCTTTACAAACTATACGTTAATTATAACGTATCACATATCTTATACAAATAATAATATATGCATTTTAGTTAGGGGTTAAATTATTCGTGAGCCCTCCTTATTTTTATATTTTTGGCCTGAAGACTGAAGAGCCCTCCTTATTTTGATTCACAGATTCAATTATATAAATTAGTGCATGTTAATTTTTCTTTCATTTTAAAACTAATATTTATTTTGTGCAATCAGCAATGCACGAATTTGTTATATGTTGTATATTTAAATTTATAATTTAAAAAATTAATATTATATATAATTTAAAACTTCTACTTATTTATTATGTATTAACTAATTTAAATTTTACCATTCACTCGTGAAGATGAATAAAAGTAAAATAAACAAACTCTGCAATCTTATGCTTTAAACTTACAATAAATAAATAAATAAAACAACAAATGAACTCCTAAATTCCCAACTTAACAAAGAACAATATTATGTAATTTAATTTTTATTTTTTTTCAGCTTCCTCAAAATTTCTATAAAAGATGGTTATTTTGAAAAGATGAGACCAATAATTTTTTTTTAAAAAAAATACCAAATTAAAAATCCTGAGTCCAGAAATGCCGCCGCATTAAGAGAAAGTAATAACATAGAAGAACTTAGAACATCGCTTCCAGCCTACAGATAAAAAACTAAGACTTGAATCGTAATTATCCCCAAAATTGAGTATAACTCTTCGAAAATGAGAATATATATATAACAAACAACTAGAGAATAATAGAATAAAATATATTTGAATTTTGGAATTTGAGAAGAGATGATAATTATTATTTGACAAAAGGTCATTACTCATTAGCGTATTTATTGGTGAAATAGAATTAATTAATTTGTCTGATATTAAAATATTTTGATTAAAATTAATGAAAAAAATTATATAGTATGGATATTTTTTTTAAAAAAAAAAATAGTTTCACTGAGACATTATTAACACTGCTTGAGATTTTATCTAACAGGTTGATAAAGAATTTTAACGTTTAAAATACGTACGTAATTTTGTAATGTTTCATACATTTTAAATTATTAAATATTTTATTGAATATTATTAAGATTGAGATATTGTATAATATTAAAAGAGGGATAACATAAATCAAATTGTAAAATTAGATAAAGAATTATAACATCTTATTATTTTTATAAAATAAATAAAAATATATAAAAAAGTATTTTTTTACAGGTATAAAATTATAAAAAAAAATATTATTTTTCATAAAATATATCATGATATATTAAAAGATTTACATTGAAACAGTTTTCATTCGGACTAAACTAGGGTGAAGTTAATTAGGTGTTTGCTATAAAGTTCTCCATTAAAAATAAGACACGTGGTAAAAAGTACTTATATGACCAATCATAGGAGGAGAAAGAACATATAAGACTTAATTATGATAACCAATCATTGAAGAAAAAAATTATAAATAAAGTATGTGATTGGTGGAACTTCACTGCAAACACCTAATTAACTTGGTCTTAATTATTTCCTTTTCCATAAAACATATTTTTATTAATGTGATTTGTTACATTATAATATCGTATGATAGATAATATACATGTTAGATAGTATGATCATATATAAGATCAAAATTATAAAATTGTAAAATTTTACTAAAAATTTCAAAATCCTAACAACTTTGATTTTATCAAAGTTAAAAAAAATGACCCATACCTTAAGAATAAAAAACCATTATTATTATTATTAGTAGTATTATTATTGGATTGTGAGTTTAACTAAAAGTTTATTCCTACGGTAAAATAAATGATTTCTGGCTATAAATAGAAAAGGAATTGTTTTCTAAAATTGCAAAAACCTTGGTTGAAGTGATTAGAGATTAGGGTTGGGGTTGAGGTTTGAAGATCATCAAGCAGAATGTCGTGGAGCGAGAAAAGTGAGAAGATAACGCTTTTGAGCTCTGATAATGAGGCTTTCGAGGTAGATATTTCTGTTGCTATGCAATCACAAACACTCAAGTACATGATCGAGGACGGTTGCACCGAAAATGGAATTCCATTGCCGAATGTGAATTCCAAAATCTTGTCCAAGATTATTGAGTATTGTAACAAACACAAATCCCATCATCATCCTTCCAATACGGACGACGAGCTTACCAAGTGGGACTCTCACTTTCTTAAAGTCGATCAAGAAACTCTCTTTGATATTATCTTGGTTAGTTTTTTCTAATATTTCTTCTATGCCGATAGATGTATGCTTAATTATTCATCATTATTTTTCTTTATCTCTTTGAGTTGTAATGTGTTCTTGATCTTTCTTGTCTCTATATTGTTAAGATAATTCATAGTGCTCTTCATTGGTTTAATTGCAGGCTTCTAACTATTTGAACATCAAGAATCTACTTGACCTAACTTGTGAAACAGTGGCAAATATGATCAAAGGCAAAACTCCTGAAGAAATTCGCAAAACATTTAACATCAAGAATGACTTTACTCCTGAAGAAGAGGAAGAAGTTCGTCGAGAAAATCAATGGGCCTTTGAATGATTACATTTTTTTGTTTTGAATTCTCATTTTTTGTTTTGAATGATTCCTCAATGACTGCCTTCAATTTTTTAGTATGATATACTATATATCCTTATCGGGCAGGAATCATTTATTTCGATCTGTTTTTTTTTTAGTCAGTACTATCGAATTGAGATTGAATAACAATAAATAATAATATTTTACAAAAATATGAAAAGATCTTCGCAGGAGACTTGACCTTTACAAATATGAATATCCTTGAATTATTATTAAGGTTTTTTTTTTCTGGCTTTTAATGGAGTTGTTGGGTACAAATGTGGCTGGATATACTCACAATGTGATAAAATTAAATTTGAATTTCTGTTCAAATAAATATTTATATTTATGTCTTGAACATAATTATTTTCAATAAAAAAATATATACAGTGACAAAAAAAAGGTATTTATGTTAAATTTAACTTTTGATTGGATATAACTTTGTTTGCTTGAAAATAATAAATAAATTTAGGCTACAAAAATAAATAAATAAATTGGTCCTTTTACCGACTTGTTGGAAGTTGGAACAAGGTGTGTTAAACAAAACGAGTCGTTTAGGCCATTTTAAGTTTGTGTGAGGTAGAGTGGGAGCATTGATGGGAATTTTTAAAAAGAACAGGGTACTTTGTTTACCAGTAAGTTATGGTAGTTTATTTATTTAGCATTTTCCCTCATTATGTAAATGAGTTCATGACATCTCATATTTTATAAGTCATAAGTATATAATTAACTGCATAATAAAAAATTAACTTAAATATTATTTTTTTTATAGAATATCTTAAATATTATTAAATATAACAAAACTTTACTGTTTTTTTTTTATAAAGTGGCGGGTTCACATGTTGGTTCGAGTTGAACAGATTGAAAATGGTCAAACTCGTTATCCGAACCAACAACACAATGGGGTTAAAAATTTCAACTAGAACTACCCCAACCAAACTAACTCAATTTGACGGGTTGGTTCAGATTGAACGGACTGACGAGCTAACTCAACTCAATGCACACCCCTAATTTGGATGCATTTTAGGGATAAAAGTTCAATGGTATCGTACCACTGAACTTCAGTGCATCCCTCCAATCATGTAGTGCCATTTGTTAATATTAATAAAAACTCACATTAATTAGGGCTCACCTTGAATGGTTTAGGGACCAACTGATTGGAGGGATGTACTGAAGTTCAGTACTACCGTACCACTGAACATCTACTCGCATTTTAGATACTTTTTAAAATGAATGTTTTGTATTTGGTTTACTTTTTAATATTTCAGTATTATTATGTATTTTAGTTTATTGAAATTGAAGAGTTAAAGGTTGAAGATGATGTTGATGATGAATCAGTAAATGAAAAGAAAGGGAGAAGGAGATGATGATGATGATGATGATGTGGTATGTCATGTCATCTTAAATAGACACATAGGAGAGAGTGTTACATAAGCCAACAACTAACAGTAAAAGTTAATGGAGTTTGTGCTGGAGAACCAATTTTGAAAAAAAAACATTGAGGATCTAAAATAACTTTTTGAAACGTTAAGGACCAATATTAAACTTCGTGCAAACATTAAGGACCAAAATATTAATATGGCCAAGTTTTTTCCTTATAATTTATGCCGTTGAGGTGTTGCTTAATTGATTGCAAACAATCAAAAAAGTTTTTTCAAATTAAAAGAAGTTTCTTTTTTACCGTTGTTTAATTAATTGCAATTATTTACTCTCTCCCTTTTTTTTATAATATTATAATTATTTACTCTAAAGTTTTTTTTACTATCAAAGTACCCAAGTTTTGCATTACTGTCAACTGTTAATATTGTCAACTGTCAAATTATGGAACTGGAAATATATTTCTTATATTTGGTGGTTGGTACTAAGAAACAAAGATAAGTAATTAGATTAAGAAGATTAGAAGAACAAAGAGCTTATAAAAAAAAAAAAAAAAAAACAAAGAGAAGCGAGAAAAAATAAATACTTCCGTTGCCGGGAATCGAACCCGGGTCTCCTGGGTGAAAGCCAGATATCCTAACCGCTGGACGACAACGGAGTCGTGTTTATTCTTTTGAATATTTTATATAAGTAATAAAAAAATATTACATTGCACCATTTAAATTTAAATTAGGCCAAATGACTCTTTTGCTCCTCAACGTTTGCACCAAGTTTAATATTGGTCCTCAACGTTTCAAAAAGTTATTTTTGGTCCTCAACGTTTTTATTTTGGTCAAAATTGGTCCTCCAGCATAACTCTGTCTGATTTTTTTTTGTTAAATGCTGACATGGAAGGCTTATGTGGCACACTCTCTCTCCTACGTGTCATATTTTGATGATATGACACCATCTCTCACTCCAATTCAGCAAAACGATGCCGTTTTACTGAGTTGGAGTGAGAGAGAAGTGATGCAAAACGACGTCGTTTTGCTGAATTGGAGTGAGAGATGGTGTCATATCATCAAAATATGACACGTAGGAGAGAGAGTGTGCCACATAAGCCTTCCATGTCAGCATTTAACAAAAAAAATCAGACGGAGTTATGCTGGAGGACCAATTTTGACCAAAATAAAAACGTTGAGGACCAAAAATAACTTTTTGAAACGTTGAGGACCAATATTAAACTTGGTGCAAACGTTGAGGACCAAAAGAGTCATTTGACCTTTAAATTATTTAAAGAGGTTGAATTCTTTAAACCATAATTTAATCTCCTCTCTTCCTTTAAACTTTAAAGGACCGTTTGAAATAAAATTTTAGTCATAATAATATTATTTAAATTTTATATTTTTTTAATTTCAAAATAATAAATTATTTATTTTAATTTTTAAAAAGTATCAATATAAAAAGTTAGAGTATTTTCTGTTAGTGAAATGTTTGAGGGAATATGAATGGTAATGAGAATTGGATTGCAATGTGAAAATTTTAGAATGAATGAAAATGTCATGTTAACGTGATATGATATGAATGAAATAAAAGTGGGTAAAATGATTATTTTACTTTTACATTAAAAGTGAATAAAAAAATAAGACAAAAATATAATTTTATCACATTACAAAAAATAAAATTTATTTAATTAAAAGAACATGAAACGATTATGTCTATAATTACATAAATAAAAGAGAATTAATTTAACGTCTCCTCAAAATTGGGATGGGAATGTCCCGTGGGGTCAATGAGAAGAAGGCAAAAGGAAATCTGGATGGAGCAAAAGAAAGAGAGGACTTTGCAAAATAATGGACTCAGGCAGTGCATATTGAGGGACAAGACTGTCACGTGTCAATGGGTGAATGCGTAATAAAATTAACGGTTAGGATGATGCACTTTAAAATAAACTTCACCTGATGCAATTTAGCTGGCTCACGTGCTATTTATGTGCGCTACCAACCCTCTTTTCTTGTGTACTCACAACCAATGTTGTAAGGACCGGACGGTCCGACCGGTTCAACCACCAACCGAATACAAAGGCGAGTCGGTTGGACCGAAGAACCGTTTTTACAGTTGGACCGGAGTTGGACCGGTCAACTGGTGGTCCAACCGGTCCAATTTTATTTTTTAAAAAAAATTAAAAAATAAAAAGGAAAAATAATATAAAAAAAAAAGAAATTAGAGAAATCTTAAAAATTAAAATTAGAAAAGTCTTAAAATTTAAAAGTTATTATTATCAATAATTTAATATTTGGTTTGATTAAGTTTTTTCAAAGCTTGACAAGTCTTAAAAATTAAAACTTTAAGAAGTCATGTAATTTAAAACTTCAAAACTATGTATATTGAAACCTAAAATTTGAGTGATGTTATTTTATATATTAATAATAATAATTATTTATTATTTATTGCGTCATCCGATTCGACCAGTTAAACTGATCAGACCATGAACCGAACACTTGTCCGAATCTTTGTCCGATTCAATTCTTACACCATTGCTCACAACAGTCACTATAAGGATAGTCACGACACTCTTTCACACTATGTACAAATGAATTTATCATGTTTCTCTTAAAAATATTTTTTATGATGTTTCGCTTTATTTTTTATTCATATTCTTGACATGTTATTAGTGTTTTATTCGATAATACTTAAGAGTGTCTTATTTTATAACTATTTTTTTGTACCAAAAAAAAAATCATATTTGGCCCTTCCTATGTAATCATTTTTTTGGCCAGAAAATGTTTATTCTTTATCTGTAATATTAAATTGATTATTTTTGTTATTTAAGATTTAATTTAATGATAATATTAAATTATTTGGTGTTTTATAATTAATTAAAAAACTAATTAAGTTACCAAATGAATATTAAATACAATTCCAAATATTTAATATACAAATTATATTTTAACGCTAAAAAAACAATTGATCATTAAAATAAGTTGTTGAAAAAAAGTCAATAACAATATTTTTTACCATGCATTTTTTGACAATGATCGTTGAAAAAATATTGTTGACAAATATTATTGATTATTATTATTTTTTTTAATATCTTATTTCAACAGTATATTTCTAATTCTGTATTGTGGAACACTCTCTAATGTATATTGCTTAAAAGGCATCAATTCGATTCAATTCGTGCCCAATATCTTCTGAAACGAATCAATTATATCATAAATGAAATGGTTGCCTCTGCTGCATATATATAATATATGAGAAGTCCACATCTTTCAACTCCACGACCACGAGGACTCAATAGCTGCATGAAGACAAAAATAATCATCTCATATAAAATAAAGGATTTTGCTAATTGGTCCTAGCACACGCATTAAAGTGTTTTCTGATTGGTTAAAAAAGTGAGAAATTTAAAAAATTAAATAATGACAAAAGAGAAAACAGTTAAATCATTTGCATGTTTTCATTGCAAAATGACGAATATTAATCATTAATTAATTTGATATTGATGAAAATCACAAGCCCACGTGAGAGATTTGGGGTGCACATTAATTAAGATGTTGTTGGAGCAGCAAATTAAGAGCCGTGCTTGGATTGGAGTAACCGGTGAAGAAGCAGTGAATTATTGGAGGAAACAACACATGGTGTGGCAAAGATTATAAAGTGTTTATATTTCTCTAATTATCTTTTCTCAGTTCAATTTTTAAATGGATGAAAATTGAATGTCATCTATTCAAAAAGTCGTCTTCTACAATAGATTAGTTGAAGACAAAATTATTGGAGGAAGGCGTACGTATAGGTGAGGTGTGGGTTCCAAACATTAGAGAAAGGAAGGAACTAGGACTAATTAATTATAATTCAGCTTTTGCTTCAAGTTGTCGTTAAGAAGAAGGTGTTGGGTGTGGGTGAGGCTAAATAGTGGGATTATATTCCTTAATTATATATAATCCACCCAATATTTCCAACTAGGCGTCTCAAATGAATCATTTTGATTTTCATCTTCGTCGACGTCGACGTCGTCCTTGTCACTTAATTCGAAAGATGGAATAAAATTTTCAGGACCTCTCTCATCCACTCAATACCAAAGAGGAAAGAAAAGAATTGGATAACTCCAACTTTAATTTCACAGTTGTACATATATAAGAAGTTAAGAACGTACACATACGAGTTGATATTTTGCAAGGTGATCGAATGAAGTAGTCAATTTATATATGTCATTTTCCTTTTAGTGATAAATGATGATGGTTGACTGAAAACCACCACTTTTATCTTGATGCAATGAGTGACATTTTGTCTCAAATCAAATACCTGCAGTGAACAAATTAATTAATAGTTGGCCCCATTCAATTTTAGTGTTGCAAAAAAAGAAGTGCAATTAATTATATTAGCTAGAGATGGAGAAGCAAAAAAGTCGTGATGAGAGGATAACTGGCATTTTTAACCAAACATGTCTTCTTGCCTTTATTTTATGCTTCACCTTTTTCTTTTTGGGACGTGAAACAGAAAATGATCCCCTTTTACCCCACACACTCACGTCCCCATTGGACCAAACAAAAGATAGATACACACATGAACAAAAGGCAAGGTTCTAGGATTTGGTTCTTTTTCCCTATAAGAAAAAATAAAAATACAACAAGCTAAGGATTCCTTATGGAATATCTACCAGTGGTCCTCATTCCTCAAGCTACAATACAAACATCCTCTGGACCTCTTTTCTCCCTTTTTACTCATTCACAGACTCTTGATGGAGATATATCAATAAATAGTAAATACTAACTAAGTCCCCTGTAATTAAAAGCAGTTTTTTCAACTTTAATAAAAACAATATTATTAGTAAGACTAAGGTTTTGGGAGCAATAAAGAAAAGGGGACTTAATTCAAAAGGGAGCAGTTGAGGTTCTAAGGAGAGTGCGCTTTTTGGGATGCGGATCCAAGGGCCTCAAAGGGAACTGCAAGTGCAACCAAAACCAAAGAAACGTCATCAAATATTACAAATTCAAAATCAATAAATAAATCACTCTTAATATTGTCTTTCTTACACACTGAAATGATAAAGGTACTTATTTTGTTTTTCCATTTGGCTTTACTTGGGGAATGGAATCAAATACTTTATATATATACACCCCCAAACTCTACTCTCACCTTTCCACTTAATTAACTAAAAAAGGATTCTTCTTGTAAGCTCAATATATAATAAACTAATAAAATTAAGCATTGAGCTAATAATCAATCAACTAGAGAAAAAAAATCAATGTAGGTACTTGAAAGATTTTAAAAAAATGTGATGTTGTTGAATGGAATGAGATGTGGCCATCAAAATATTGCGTAAAAACTCCATTAAACAGTGAATTTAAATAGAAAGCGGTAGAGTTTAATTAATGATCAGACAGATGCAGTATTTTGATGGGAACATAAACAATTGATTAGTTAGGTTAATGAATTGGTTTAATTAAATAGGGAAGACCTTTAGTTGCTGTTGTCTGAGTGTAGCATTCTCTTGTCGTAGAAGGGCGAGTTCTTGTTCCAACTCATGGGTATAAGCCTGCAGAAAATTGAATAGAATTAGAAGATGAATTAGGATATATAAGAGAGATTGAAGGAATGAAATTGCTAGCCTGTTTTCTAGCTCTGGAGCGAGCAGCAGAGTCTCTGTTCTTGATCATACGCTGAAGGTGTGGGTCAGTGGAGTAATGAACATCAACATGTTTGCGACTCCTTTTGTTGGGGCACACTGCACAACAGTCCAAAACACGCAAGGAAGACTGACGAGGAGTGCTGTGTTTGTGTTTGTGTTTGTCGTCGTCAAGTAATTCAGATAAGTTGAAGAGAGAGGGTGAATGATGTTGTTCCATCAGAGAAGAGGAAGAGGAGGAGGGTGCACATAAGAAGAAGTCATGGAGAACCAAATTGCGAAACACAGAGGGACTAGTGCTGGAATCCTCAAGACAAGGGAGTTTGATGTCCTTCCACACATCTTCCATGGATTTTCTACTCTTATCACCTCCTGATGCTGCTAATGCCATCTCTCTCTCTAGATTTTTTAATCTATGCAAATTCCAACTACCTACCTACCTGCCCACTGCTACCTCTTCACATCACCACCCTCTTCCTCTTTCACCATTTCTAATCAAATGCTTTCCCCTACCTAAATCATACTCTCAATTCCTATTTCCTAACCTTAAATACTATAACCGCTTCCTACTTTTTTTTACGGAATAAATAAATCAACTTTGTACATATATAGTACGCAGTAGGTCTATTTTAGTTATCAATGTTTGCATGAAGTTTAATGTTGCTCCTCAATGTTTTAAAAGTTTAATGTTGGTCCTCAAAGTTTTTTTTTTGTCGATTTTGATCCTCAAGCGTAACACCATTAACTTTTTTTGCCATTAAATGATGACGTGAGATGCTTATGTGGCACGCCCTCTCTCCTACGTGTCATATTTTAATGACGTGGCATGATACATCATTGTCACGTCACCCTAGATGATGATGAAGGAGAGAAGATGATGATGTGGCAATGTGGGGTGATGTGGCAGTGATGTGTCATGCCACGTCATTAAAATATGACACGTAGGAGAGAGTGTGCCACATAAACATGCCACGTCATCATTTAACGGCAAAAAGTTAACGGTGTTACGCTCGAGGACCAAAATCGACAAAAAAACTTTGAAGAGTAACATTAAATTTTTGAAACATTAAGGACAAACGTTAAACTTCATATAAATATTGAAGACCAAAATAATAATTTAGCCTATATAGTAAGTTAGTAACTTACTAATTACTAAGAAAGTGTTTAAGAATATCTCCAAATCAACCAATTGGCCAACAGCAAACCCTTAAATAGAGTTCAGATCCGCGAAAGATTAGTCTTTGACCTGTCGGACTGAGGGATGCCTTGGAAAACAAAATATATATATATATATATATATATCTCCAAATCAGGTGTCACACCCTGCACCTGCACCCTGGCCCCCTCTCACTACCATCCCTTTACGCCAACTCCCTCTCCCGTCTCCACTACACATTTGGATTTCTTAAACTTTTGTTTAATACTACTCACTTTTAAATTCTCCAAAATCTAAAAAATAATAAGAGAAAAACAAATTTGAAAAAGTACATTTTTTTATACATATCAAAATCAACTTACAAACTTTAAAAAACCTCAATTTTCCGATCCAAAACTTACTTCTCACTTCTCAAATTAATATATGCCTTACATAAGATATAGGTGCTACACTTACAGATTGTAGCTCAGTTGATAACAATGACTAAAAATGTGGAAAGAGCTCTCAAATCCAATCCTCGCATAATGATAATACATAGGTGATGCTCACCAAAAAATATATATATAGAGTGCTCTCACGTTGACGACGGGTGCAATTTTTTTTCAAATATTATTTCTGCTCTGTTAAAATATGGGAAAAATATAATTTCACACTTTTTAAGTAAAACATTCTTATTTATAGTAATTTTTAAAATTATAAATATTCAACACTTGACTTATAATATAATTAATAAATATCAAGATATTTTGTTAAAAAAGGGACAAAATTGAAAATTTTCCTTGTCTGAAAGACCTGAAAAATATGATCATAAAGTATCGCGTCATTACACAAGCCTTATTTCACGAGGTACCTACTGAAATTGTCCAAAATTGGCTATTACGGATAGGATATATATTTGTACAATATTCATGGGATTGCACCATTTAAATTTAAAAACTAAATTGTTCATTAGGGAGGACACTATGATTAGGATGAATCAAATTCAAATTGTCACGTGTTTCACTGCACTGTAACCACTAATACGATGTTCAACTTGTCTAATCTATGTTTTCCAATTTCCAGTTTGGAAATAAAGGAAGGGATTGATTTATCAAACAGTGCGTCCGTAATGGATGATTGGTCATTTAGGCATATGTTTCGTAACCATCGCAAGAGCATCTCCAGAAAAATGCTCATATAGAAAGGACTTGGAATTATACTTATCTCCAGCACCGAAAAAAGCAGGATACTACTAAGGAAACAAAAAAATAATTCAACAAGGAAGCATCCAAGAGCTTATGACAAAATACATATATATAAAATCAAAATAATTAGTCCTAAGATAAGTACTAACAGTAAAATCTATTATAATAATAATAATTAAAAAAAAAAAGAATTTGTCACACTTGTGTTAGTACAAGAAATTCAAACAGCACCTCAGCTCAAATCATCCTATCGGAAAGCAAAAATCCAAGACATGCCACCATAAAGCACGAGACAAGAAAATCATCCAATGCAAATATAAGCTATACAAATCAGCCTCGTTAAATCCGTCTCAATCAAAATTCTAAATTTCTTCTATGTCTTGTTATCTTCTTTCTTTACCTTTAGTTGTAACAAATATGAATAAATCCTTATTTTCCCTCCTACGTGACTCAATTACTACTCCGTGACTGTAGAAGAAATTACATTCGAAAACAGCCTCTTTTCCCCCTCCCCTCAAAAAAAATAAAAATACTACCCAGGATTTTTTTTTTGGACAAAAGTACTACCCAGTATGTATACTGGATAATGAACAGGAAAAAAAACTTTTGGGCTGGGGTAGATTAATTAGGCCCAGTTTTAATTGGTGTTCCTTGTAGTATCGCCATTTGGGAGCTGATGTTGGCCGGTAGAATCTGTTGGATTTCTTCCTGGAAAGGCCTCTGAAGTAGTGTCTGAAATGCCTTTATCGGTTCCTGCTGCTTCTTCCAGAGTGATCTTTTGAAAATCAGCTGCTATGTTGCTGTAACTTGATCCACCAGTAGATACTGAACCAGAATTAGCACGAAGCTGAGACGAGTTTAGCCACTTCGTCCATTCATTACGCCTCCGCAACTTGTCACCCTGCAGCAAATATAAGCGTCACAAACTATGAAGTACAGAGACACTGACACATTAACAAGTCAAACTTCAAAGATATAAAATAGGATATGATCCGGCATATATATATATTTTTAAAGTGTTCTTTTAGTAATATATCAATATTGTTCTATATTCTAAGCAATTTAGAAAGAACTTTAGTAATTTAATTAAAATGAGTTATCTAGATGTTCATTCACTTATTTCCTGGTATTTCCATTTTTGGACTATAGCATTAGTCATGTTCTATGCGTGTCCAAATTGCATTTGAAGCGTGTACAAGCTGGAAAAAAAAAACAATGTTTAATCCCAACACACCTATGCATGTGTTGTAACGGTGTCAATGTATTAGTGTCGTGTCATGTGTCCAAAGGATAGGCGTCTACGTGCTTTATAGGTCACAAATATAAACATAGAAAATGATAATAACTTAACTTTTTAATTAGATACAAGTGTAACAGTAATCAATATTTCTACATTCAAATTTCCATCACTCCCAAATTACATGCCACCCAATGGGCGTTATAGATTATAGATATACAAAAAGTTTTGGTAGTACATAGCATGAGAAATCGATACATAGAGAACATTTCATAATTGAAAAATACCTGGACTTCCACAACATTAGAAGTTCGTAATGAATCCAGTATCAGCTGAATGTTATTTGTCAAATTCTTAACCTGCAAAAAGATATCCAAGTAAAAACAAAACAACAACAATCAAAGACTTTTCCCACTAGATGGGGTCGGCTATATTGATTTCCCAACGCCAACATGTTCTTTCTTTACTCATTTCTATAGTTAGATTATTAATAGCTAAATTCATCCTAATAGTTTCTCCTATTGTTTTCTTTGGTCTTCCCCTACCTCTAGTTATTGAACTATCTTATATCTGGTCAACTCTACATACAAGAGCCTCTAACAACCTTCTTTGTACATGACTAAACCACCTATTATTTTTCACTACATCCAAGCATTGGTGTAGCGGATCTTGCTCATTTGACACTATACTCAAGCCATTCAGCGCGTTGCATCCGAACAACGATCTAGCAATAACATGTTTACATCATTGATCCATATTCATAAAGATTAGACACAGTTTTTTTTTTTGATAGAAAAGATTAGACAAAGTTTCACACTGGCTGTCAACTATCTAACACAACTCTCCTCTTTTATCCGGGCTTGGAAACGGCTATGCAAGCATAGGCAGAGTTCCAAGTAAAAACAAAACTAACTGCAAAAAATGAAGACTGGTCAATTTTGACAGTGACTTTAAAAGACAGACTGACTATAGCCAGGCTACAAAAAATACATTGGTAGCTTTTCAAGTAACTGTCACTTAATCAGGTAACATCTTCTAAGTTACTCTTAGAACACTTGGATCACAAGAATGGGCAGGCCATATGATATTCTTCAAAGCTACTTGATATCAAGAAGTTTCTTCAAAGACACAAATGAACAATAAACCTATATTCTAACACGTATCTGCTTGTTGGGACAATGAAATATTGGTTAGGATACATACTTGAAGATATAGCACGTTTTCATTTCTAACAAAAGAAAATGCAATCAAACTACAGGTGTGTGATGTACATTTTAAAGCTTCAAGTCAGAAGAAAATACATAGAACCCTAAGTACACAAAATATGTAATCACACACTATTCTTTCTTTCTCATTTCTGTTACAAGAAAGAACTAAGTACACAAAATACATAGATTTAATCAACTAGAAGTAGAGAAGAAAACCATGAAGGTTCAGTATTAAACAACATGCAATGATTCAAATGTTTTCATCGCCAGAAATTAAGAGTAATGATCAGTATCCGTAGTATAACATAACAGTAGAGAGATGATTTCAAGAACATAGTTTCATGGCATTCATCTGTTTTTGTGATTATAGGCATTCATCTGTTTTTACCTTTAGTGGCTCACGATTTAACTGATATTAAATTTGAAGACATACCTTTCATAAGAAAAGACAAAAATATCTGCAAACAAAGGGCTACATATGTAGCTCATCATTCTTTGGGCACACAAAGAAACCAGTATCCCTACATTGCTTATGACCTATCAAATGTTAGAAACTTGAAATTTTACCGAAACAGCCAAATATCTCACATTGATCGCTATTTCCAAGTAGATAGTAAATTAATCTAAATGCCAATTGCCACCTAAAAAGTTAATACTGCTTTGATATCCATGAACAAGTTTTTTTATGGCTGAATTGTTCTTTACTTTATGTATATCTGTATATGTCCTTTATTTCTCCCCAAAAATAAAATAAACAAACATCTGAACTCTTGGAAACCCACAGGCCTAAAAGATATATAACTTTACGTAGGAAGTGATAGTTAAATGGCAAAGATGATTGTTCAGCTTAAAGAAACATTCCTAGAATATGGACTCAACATCTGTTTCAGGTTTCAACCTACTTATATCATTAAAGATAGATTAATTGAAGAATTAATAGAGAAGAGGGAAGAATTGGTGCATAGTGCAAATCTATGAAAATATAATAGTCACTGCAAGCAAATGACTAGTGCAAATCTTTGATTTATTTAGCCATACAACATAAAAATTCTAAATTAGTAATTTGATTCTAAAATATTAGAGACATAGATATATTCAAAGTATTATTTTGATTCTAAAATATTGGAGACAGATATATTTAAAGTATCTAAGGAGAAAATCAAGGAAACTAATGCCTAATCAAACACAATTAACTTACTCGACGAAAACTTGCTATCAATGTAATGGGAACCCAACCCTGTTCATCCATGTTGGATCTCAAAAACTCATCTTTCACTAGATTAGCATCACTGTCAATAAAAAATCAAGGACATAAAGAGAATTCAAATTTCATAAAGTTTACTGATATAACAAAAAGTATAAAGTAGAACCACTTTACCTAAAATAATAATCAATTTGGTCCACTATCTTATTGGTCAAAGGAGGTCCTGCAGCAGGAATAAACATTGCAGGAGGAGGGCCATGAGTAATGAATGGCATGCCCCTGAACGGTTCCAGTGGTACTGTTGGGAAATAATAGAACTCTGGAAAAGATGAGGAAGTACATTAGTTGTATTTTATTTTATAGAAACACAATTCCTGAATAGGGCAAAGAAACTCACCAGGAAAACCGACATGGTTTACAATGGGTCCTATATGCTGAGGGGGAACAAATGGAGGGGTATTAGGAGGTGGGTGCCTCACTAATCCCCTAGGAGGTATCCTCTGTTGTACATGAGAATCTCTAGTATTTGCATAATTTCCACGATCATGGTCACGCCGACCCCCATGATTATTGTGATAGGATCCATCTCCTCGTTGATGTGTCCCAAAATTGCCTCTGCGTGCGGAATTCCAATGATCATTCATTGCAGGCACAAAACCCCCAACAGATGGTCTTGTATCCCAGTTATTGTTCCTGTAAGGGATTTCTCTTGGAGAAGGATCTGGAACCACTGGTACCACATTACCATAGCTATTTGGGGGGATCTGAAATACAGGAAAGGGTGGTGGTGGAGGTGGAGAAGGGGAAGGGCTGGAGAAGCTGCTCTGAGCATGACCAGACCCAATGCTGTTGCTACTTCCACGCTTCATGGATCTTTGTCTATGATGCACAGTATAGTTTGTGGCAGAATTAGGCTTCACATTACTAGTAGCTTGTTTTTGGGGGGAGGGTGAAGCGCTAGGCCCCTACAAAAATGGGCAAGTTGGCAACAAGCAACATCATGCATCCAGATATAAGACTCAATATTTTTCTTCTGTAAATATAACATCCTAATCAAGATTTATCCTGCGCGATTGTTGGACAAACGCAGGAATAAGGATACTACAATGTAAATGTTAACAAATTTATGGATTTTGGGACACGATTAACCTATAAAACTCAATAATTACTTGACGAGGTTTAGAATATTAATCAGCGGTTAGAAAAGGATATTCTTCCAACCATACCTTTCTACCCTACTCCAATCAAGTGTTATAAAAATAGGGAAAATATTGGAACCAAACCTGAGAAGTTGAGAGTGATCCATCCGTGGCAGTCTTAGAGGACGAGTTAGCTGACGATTTAGTCGGCGTCTTGGTGGATTCAGATAAAGCGGGCCAAGAGACAGCACCCATTACAGGAGCCTCAACAACGCCGTTAGAAGGTTTGTTCCAAGCAGGCCTCTTAAGACGACCTGCATTGCTATCATTGGCATCCGAGCTGTCTCCAGCAGCAATATTAGAATTATCCAACGGAGGCGAAGCAGAAGCCGCCTTCGGGGAGGAATCAGAGAATGGTGGCTGGTCGGCCAAAGAAGTAGAGAGCGACGATGATGGAAGCGATTGATGAATGCCGGAATGTAATTCGGTGTCACCGCCTCGGACTACTTGAGCCCAAGCAGACGGAAGGTTTTTTCGCGGGAACTTAGGGCTGTTGGTGTCCCCAGCATTAGTCGGCGAGTGATGGTTAGAGGAAGAATCAGCTGTGGTAACCATTGGCAATTAGGGTTTTATAGTTTTGTACAGAACAGAAACTGCAAACAAATTGATCAGTATATGACGGAAAGCATCAAACTACAAATAACCAAATTATAAAATCGACAAGGTTATTGCAGAGGGAGGAGGGGAAATTTTGTTAGGGTTTCTCTCAGTATAATGAGCAACTTTGGTGATACTAAAGACGGATCTTGCTCGGGGAAAGAACCCTCTCAAGCCTCAAAAACAAACCTACGATCTCTGCCTCTCTCTCTTCCCCTCTCTGTTTCTTTTAGAACTCAGTGCAGGTTATATATTAAACCTAATTTTTTTTCTTTCTACACAAACACATATTTATATTTTACAAGCTCACACTTGAGTGACAAAAAAAAATGCCGCTTACTCTCTCCTAAATGGCCTGATGGGAACTTTCTTTCTTGCAAAAGGGGCGATTGGAAACCTAATTGCGACTTGTTTCGAGTGACCTTTTTCTTTTTTAACCAATATTTTTTCGAGTAACCTAAACAAGAAAGATTTGGGCTTTTTCCTAAATATGGTTTTTAGGCCTGCAAGCAAATATGCTGTTGCCACATCCTCTTCTGGTTCTAGGCTATGTTGTCCAAATTAGATTTGATTGAACAATGCCGTATATTGAACCGATATTTACGTGATTCCATTTGTTTCCAAGAATGGGATGAGCGGGCTTTCAATAATATGAATAGTAATTCATCAAAAAAAATATGATTTAGTAAAACTAATCAAAATCAGCTAAAAAAAATAAAGTTACAAATGAAAATGTATTTTGTAATATAAAATAATTAATGGTATTAAAAATATTTAATTGTTATTATTCTTATTTATATTTGTGATTTCATTTAGTTTCACTATTGCTTGAATCATATGGAAGATCAACCCTTGTCCTATAGTTTTTTTTATTTTAAAAAAAAAGTTATCCAATTTTAAACAATGTGTACTCTTTTTTATTCATTCTTTTCACTTAGGCAAAGCTGGATGCATGTCATAATATCTATATTGTAATTACATGTATTCATATTTTTTTTCAAGAGTGATAATGTTAAGAATACAAGTTTATTATAAATCTTAATTATAATATAATTAATTGTTAAATATAAAACGGAATTTTATTAAATAATTCATTAGTATCTTCATTTGTTATCGTATTTAAGATTTATAAAATAAGTTATCCTCTTACAATTGTGAATTATCTGTTTAGCCACCACTATATATTAATATTCTTCTTTTACAGTTAGCATTAAAGTTGCACATACATAAAACAAAATTATATATTTTATTTTTAAATGCTCAAATTTAATCCACCATATTCTCTCCCGTTATTTTTCTCATTTGTTTGGGTTGAAAATCATAAGGCTATGTTTTATACATTGAAACTGGGTCCAAATTCTACAAGAATTAAAATTGGACCCAATTCCATCGCTCAACTATGACTGGTATGCTCACCCTTGATTACATTAAAAAGTTGAACTCCCATACCTATTGGAATTGGTCTTCCGTTAGATATATGATATGATGGAAAGTTTGTCCTTTTCATGGAATTAAGGGTTTGTTTGGTTGGAAAAAAAATGTATAATTGAATTGGAATTTGAATTAGAATTGAATTATTTGAATTGAAAAATGTGTTTAGTTGAAAAAGATAGAATTGAAAGTTGGTAAAAAAAAATATTGTAAAAAGACAATTTTACCCTTAATAAAATATTAATAAAAAAATTAATTTTATTAAATGCAATAAATAATTGTTAAAAAAGTTTTTTTTAACGGTAAAAAAACGAGTACCGACGATAGTGCTTACACTATTACTTTCACCAAACTTCATTACTTCCACTCTGAACCTCATTACTCTAACCTCACTCTCATAGCTCCTCACTCGGCACCGACACAGCACTTAGACTCACAGCGTTTACACTCAGAGCACTCTCGAGTCCACCCAGCAGCAGACGTCGACTTGGGTTGGTTGACGAGTCGTTTGGGTTGTTCTCATCAGCTTGCTCGTCCACCTCGTCGGAATTTGTGCTTTAAACAGGTACAATCGTGGCTTGCTACTTTTTCTCTATGTGTAGATCTACTCCAAGATTTGGTATTTGGTAGTAGTATTTGGTTTTCTTGTATGTGTCTTTTTTTCCTATATCTGATGATTCGCTAACTAGTTAGGTGTTCACACTTGATTCTGTTTTGTTGTGGTTAAATTCAATATATATTCAATTTTGTTTACAATATATTTATGTTTCTTCTGCGTTTTGGAGTTCATGTTTCCCGGATCTGATGATTTGGTATTTGGTATGTTGGAGGACATTCAAGGGGACAATTTGGTCTTTTCTCCCCAATTCTGAGAATTTTCGCCCTTTTCCTTAGTATTCAAATAGAAAAGAACGCATAGCATTTTTTGACATTTATAAAATCACTCACCTGACCTGAATTCAATTTCAACTTCAGCCTTCCGAACCAAACGCTAGAATACATCGAGAATCGTACAATTATAATTTGCATCCAATTCCACTCTGAACCAGCCTAAAAGATTTTTTTGGATAAAAATGTGCTTGGACTTCTCCGTACCCTAACCCACTGATCCCATCTTCATTAATCGGTGATAGAAACAAGTATTTAGACTCGATTTGGAGATCTGTTTTAGTATCGCGGAGGCTGGACCAACTTGAATAATCCAGAACATATTGTTCTAGATATACTCCTCGAGATGGAAGCCTAAAGCCTTCCCCCATGCCTTTTTGTTTTTAGTTTTATTAATGTTTTTTATTTCTTAATTATTATTAAGGACATTTAATTTTAGTCGTTTTTCAGATTTTACATTTCAAAATTTTCATCACATTTTTTTACATACCAAATATATTTTTTGTTAAGATTGAAAAGGAAGAAAGTATTGGAAAAAATCATCTTACTTTATCATTTACATTTGCAGGGTATTTATACATGAAAATAAAAAATCTTAATTAAACTCCTAAAGTAAACTTTAAATGTGGATAACAATTCTAAAATCTACCAAAATTCAAAATTAAATATAATATTCCTAAAGCTTATCTAAAAATATTCTTTCATAATCATACATATTTATAAAATATTTTCAATTTAAATATGCATATATCCAAATATATGTATATCCACCATATTTTTTATCTTTAATTTGAAATTATATTTCATTCCATCCATAAAATTTCATTCATTCATGTCAAATGCAATTTAATAGATTTTCTTGTTATCTCTACCAATCCTTTTCCCAGTCTATAATTGATTTGTCACACAATACAACACTGAAATTTATGCTCAGATTCAGAGGCAGAGCATTCAGTACTAATTCACCCTTCATACGTTTAAGTTTTACTTTAAAATTTGTTGGTTTGTATAATGTATCAATCATAAATATTTTTATTTAAATTAAAAGATATATAACATGGTTTTTTGTTAATTCTTATTCATCATTTCGTAGTTAAATAAAACAGTATGATTAAATGTACAGTGCAATTTTGCTATTTTCTTTGGCTGTCAAGATTTTATGGTTTGATACCATTACAAATTTTTGTATGAAGCATATCTAATTAAGAGTTTGATGTTAAGGTTTGAGTTTCGAGAGTCCAAAATTTTATAAAATTTTTGCTTGAAAGTAATATTATCGGCAACTCTTCATTCAATTACAGTGAGCACCACCATTATTTAGAACCAAAGCACAATAATAAATCCCTTACTCGAATAAAGAGAGAGTGGAACGATTTGCAGCACTGTCGCTGAAGCTATTTCAACTAGGTACTCCTTCTAGTTTAGAAATGACGGAGATTGAATATAAATGTATGAATATAAAGTACTATAAAAAAAAGTATTATAGAATAAAATATTATAGAAAAAAGTGAAAAAAAATATTTTTGAAAAAAACTTAAGAAAGAAAAAAATTATAATAAAAAATATATTTAATATATATAAAATATTTATTTTTTTTAAAGAATTGTGAAACACCATAATTTTAATGTGAGATGAGAATTTGAGTATTTTCTTAGAAATGGAGGGATCTCAAACTGTCAATGTGGTAGTGGACTTGTATTATATATTAATTGTCACATCATCATAGTTTGTTGTTAGTAAGTTCATTGGCGATGACCAAGAAGGAACATGGAAACTCAAGTGTAAATGGCCTCAAATTTCTCTATACTCACTTCATTTCCCAACGAAGGCATCGTTTGAAGTTTGAACTTTCAAATTGACTTGACCCCCACCACTAAGTACAAACGCTCAACGACCCAACACCGTTTATTATACTCTTCTCTTTTTGTTTATACGTTGTTTTAACTTTTACTATTATCGTCATGTTTATTATATTGTTGCTCATATTTATATATATGTAGAAATAGGGACTTAAGTTTGAACTAGGATTCTTGTAAGTGAATTCCCGTTAGTTTTTTTTCCCCTATTTTTAGTCTTATATCTTAAACGCTGTCGTTTTTCCTATTTAGTGATCTTAGCTGTATGCTGCGTTTAGGCTTATTTACCTTTAGTTAAAACGCAGCGTTTGGAGCAACGGATATTTTAGGGTAAGTTGGTTAGGATAAATTTTCCCTTCCTGTTAATTACGTTCAGCTTCTTTAGTTTTCTTTCGAGCTTTCTTTCTTCTTATTTTGTATATTGAGAACTCTGGTTTAATGAGATTAATCATTGAGTTGCTTCATATTTTTCATCTATTGAGAACTCTGTTTTTCAATATATATATATGCGCAGTGTAAATTCGTTACCACCAACCATTTTGTTGTCTTTTTATATATGGCATTTATGTATATACACACATACACATAATTATCACATTCGAAAGTGATGCTTGACAAGAATATTCTACGGATATAATTATCAATTTTAGATTTAATGTGGTGGTGAAATTCTTAATTGGAGGTGGTGATGAAGTATTTAAGAAATATAAAATGTTGGGCATGTTGGCTTACTCTATAATTTCGCGGTAGCTGCAACAACCAATAAGCTTTAATTTATCTAGTTTTTCCATTGAATATATTGGTTGTGTCGGTTTGCAGCACTTTACTGCATTCAGGAATTCCTCTATAAATAGCGCACACTCACAATAGCCTCTTAAGCTACCTCCATTACAAGTATATATCATCAGATTGAAGAGAGAGAGAGAGAAGTAAGTGGTGTGACTTGTGAGCGCTATGGCGAAGACTACACCGAATCACACACAAACTGTTAGTGGGTGGGCAGCCCATGATTCATCTGGGAAAATTACCCCCTACACCTTTAAGCGAAGGTACTGCCTTCCTCTACTTGTCCTTCTGTAAGGCAGGCATAATATAATTAGAATTGTTCATCTCATTGAAAGTGGTTTTGTTTGACGCAGGGAAAACGGCGAGAACGATGTGACTATAAAGATATTGTACTGTGGGATTTGCCACACTGACCTTCACCATGCTAAAAATGATTGGGGCATCACTATGTATCCTGTAGTGCCGGGGTAATTCATTCATTAGAATTGAATTTAGAAATCTGTATCTGTGTCTCTTTTGAAACAACACAATACATATTGGGATATATTGTGTATTAATTATTAATATTGTAGGCACGAGATCGTAGGCGTGATAACGAAGGTGGGAAGCAAGGTGAAGGGGTTTAAGGAGGGAGACAGAGCAGGGGTGGGGTGTCTGGCAGCCACGTGCTTGGATTGCGAATACTGCAAGAGTGATCAGGAGAACTACTGCCAACAGTTGCAGTTCACATACAATGGCATCTTCTGGGATGGAAGCATCACCTACGGTGGCTATTCCCAAATGTTGGTCGCCGATTCCAGGTTCGCCTTCCTTTCTTCTAATAAATATCCCACATCCCCTGTTTCTGTTTTGAAACAGTTGGATATATAAACATAGTTATGTCTAGTCATGTGTAGCTGTAGCCTGTAGGGTGGGTTTCACTTTAATTTCCATCCACCCACCCACATTAATGTATTCTTCTCTCTCTATGCTCACATTCACATCACATTAATGTGAAGATATGTGGTACACATACCGGAAAGCCTGGCAATGGATGCAGCGGCACCACTACTGTGTGCGGGAATAACAGTGTTCAGCCCATTGAAAGACCACGATTTGGTAGAGAAAGGAGGGAAGAGGATAGGGGTAGTGGGTTTGGGAGGGCTTGGACACGTGGCGGTGAAATTCGGGAAGGCATTCGGGCACCACGTGAGTGTAATCAGCACATCTCCCTCTAAAGAAGCAGAGGCTAAGCAACGACTTGGAGCTGACGAGTTCATAGTGAGCAGTAACCCCAAAGAAATGCAAGATGCGAGCAGAAGCCTTGATTTCATTCTGGATACAGTTTCAGGAGAGCATTCCCTTTTGCCCATCTTAGAGCTTCTTAAAGTGAATGGGACTCTCTTCATCGTGGGTGCACCCGACAAGCCCTTGCAATTGCCTGCTTTCCCTTTGATCTTTGGGAAGAGGGCGGTGAAAGGTGGGATAATAGGAGGGATAAAAGACACGCAGGAGATGCTGGACATTTGTGGGAAGCACAATATCACTTGTGACATAGAATTAATCTCACCACATCACATCAACGAGGCTATGGAGCGACTTGCAAACAACGATGTCCGCTATCGTTTTGTCATTGATATTGCAGGATCCTCATCCACCCCTCAATCTTAATACACATCTTTCTATAATTCTAAGCCTTTCTTTGTTTTTCTAGTGCTGTATCTGTATCTGTATCTGTGGCCCCGGCCTTCCATACCCTGCTTTCAATAATGGATTGCAACTTGTTCACATAACACTGAATTGCTGGGACCCGTTGAGCCACTGGATTTTTCCTTTTTTAGCGCATTTTCTCCACAACTTTTATCTCCAAAGAAACAAATTCAATACATGCTTTCCAACTTTCAACTTTTAAACCTCAAATTATACATAAATTCATCATATATAATAATTGAGTAAATCAATTTTTAAATGATATGATTCTAAAAAAAGTTCAATGTAATTTGCACATTATTTTATTTATTTTACTAACAAATTTATAAATATCTCCAGTGCAAGCAATAATTCAATGTCCAAACAGCCCAAGCCTACTATTTATGATTGTTTTTCTAGTGCTACATCTGTGGAGCTGGCCCATAACTCTGCATCTTTATTTATAGTAGGCTTGGGCTGTTTGGACATTGAATTATTCAATTCTCTCTATTTGTTGGACCAAGTTGAGGTGCTAGAATAGTATAATTTTCCTCTTTTAACAAAGTATTGAATTGATAGTAGATATTGAATAATATGATAGTATTGAACAATACATCTTTTTAATCAGTTGGTCCCTAATCTATTTAAAGTAAGTTCTAATTAATGTGATTTTTTTAATTAATATTAATAAATTACATTATATAATTGAAGAGATGCACTAAAGTTTAATAGTGCAGTAGTATTGAACTTTTATCTAGTACAAAAATTCCCTTGATTAATAATGGAGCCATAAGTTGGTATTAACTAAACTGAACAGTATTGTGACGTTGTTAATGAATTTCACATTTGCATGCTTCTGCTTCTTCTGGAAGTCTTAAATGAGATTTAACGTAATAGTATGTTACTCAAGTAACCAATATCTGGGAAAAAAAAAAATAACCAATATAATAACATGTATCTCCTCCGTACTTCGATTCACAACATATACGTTGTTAGTTAGGTACTACAGATTAAGGAAATTATTAGTTCATCTAAAATTTTTAAAAATATGAGATAAAAGAGTAAATTACTCATACTTATCTTTCTTCTTCTTCTTCTTTTTTCATGAAAATACTTATCTTTCTTCATTAATCTTATCTTAAAAAAAAAATATGCAAGGATAAAATTATAAAAAAAATAATTAATATTCTCTTAATTTTATAAAATAACAGATATTTTTAAAAAAAAATTTAAAACCTCCAACAAAGGAGATATTATTAACTGAAGAGAATAATTTGTTGGAGAGATATATACTTTATTTTCTTCGATTTGAATTTGAGTCTTGTATATAAAAAATTTTTAAATTCCACTCTTTATTTGAGATTTCAATTAGTTCAAATTAAATTAGTGAAAGTTCAATGAACTTTTGAAGTGAATTATGAGTTACCATGGCAACATATGCGTCCTTGTGTTTGTGTACATTGTGTTTATCTTCATCGAAATATGTAACTTGGAAAAATGATCCTTATCGGAATGATTATAGATAATGGAGTTCAAAAGGAAAGAAATTTGTGTTTGTCCAAAATTCATATCACTAATATCTGTCGATCATTATTGTGTGCTTTTATTGGAAGTCATTTGTTGCTTCAAAGTCACTTCCACATTGGCTTGCGGATGGTTGTAATTGAATCTGTCGCATAAAAGCCGATTTTCCCAAACATTGTTTATTCATATATATCCCTCGCAGCTCTCGTGACTCCGTTCCGTTCCGTTCTTGCTTATTATGTGACCGAAATCATTCATGTAGATGCAGTATGGAGTTTGGCCGAACTTGAAGATATTGACGAGCTGTACACTCCTCTATTGTCATTGCTGGAAATTCTAGATGTCATTATAAGGTCTACAAATGGTATTTGCTCATTTTGTCATACGTAACATCTCTAATTATTTATGAACCTTACGTGGCAAACAGATAACTATTGAATCAGAAGTGTGGGACCTCACGTTACTGTCTCTGTCTAGCGCCATATGTGATTCTCTGTTCGTGTTTTACACATAATTCAATTAATTCGTTATCAATCAATATCTGAAAATTCTCCCTCTCCAAAATCATCCTTAATCTATGTACATTGGAGACATTATATTGGAGTGTAATACTCCATCTTCACTCTTGACAAGGTAAGGATTAATATTAAAGTGTTTCTTTCCTTGAAAAAAAAGAAAAACAGAATTCAATTGAAGCAAATCCATACTATATTTCCCCCACGTGACTTGTAACAATGTGTGATGTGCAGCAAAATTAAATTGATTGAAATTGAAAAGTGAAAACGGCGGAATAAGACATAAGAGAGTGTGGATGATTAATTGAGGTGTCCGCGTAGGAGAACACACCGTGTGAGATACACTAACGTGTGAGAAAAGCCATATTAATATTAATAATTTAATATTATATATGCAATATTTATGGCGGTGCTATCTGCCAAATGGATTTCTTCTCTTTTTCTTCTAAACTTCTTCCCAACCAAACCACACAACACCTTTAAATACAAGCATAATACGACACCATATGTTCTAATTAATCCATTTTGCAAGAGCAAGAATGCATCGCCTGACAAACATTGGGTGGCCCAAATTTTCTCCTTTGCCAATAAAAGGTTAATTTCTCATCATCGCAGATTTTGCTAATAAAACCTGCTTTTCTTTATATTCTGAATTAACCATATATATATATAGGCGATTTGTATATAGTAATTAAGCACATGACGTTGATTTGTGGTTACTCATCAGGTGCAGGTCGCAGATCAGGGGAAAATTTGGAGGAAGATGGCTTGTGTAGCACTAGCAAGGGAAGCGTGAATGAAGAATACCTTGAAGCTTTCAGAACGAAATCGTTTATAGATATATCAAACAAAGCCCAAATTCAGCAGCGAAAGACAATTTCCGCCACATCTTCTCTTCCTGATCTCTTCATTCATCTCACTGATTATTTGCTGGAACCCCAGCAAGAAACCGTCACAAAAATCACTCAAACCTTCAACGTGCATCGTCTTCTGGTGGACTATTTCCAAGCCAGCCTCGAAGCATGCCAGTATTGCGACAAAATCCTTGAAACAATCCACGAATTGCGAGTTTCTCATCACAAACTTACAAGGCTTATGAAGCTTGCGAAAAGAGTGCTTGATGCCGATGACCAAAGCCAGAATCACATTTTTGAAGACCTTGCTATGTTCGCCACGTCACAGAATAACCCATTAGCCAATGTTATGAGCTCCGTGCAATCCCGTGACATGCACGAAAGATATACGGGGCTGTGGCGTGGACTGAAATCGAAAAGAAGGAGAATTCGAAGAAGAATACGATGTAAGATTTTTTTCCAGAAAATTGGAGGGATTGGGCTTGTGGTATCACATAGCGCTCTTGTGATGGCTGTACTAATATTGGCTTTTCATAGTATAGTTGGGATAGTAGCAGCACCAGGAATCGTGAGTGGATTAGTATGTTTTTTTAAGAAGAAATTCAAGTGGGCTCGGACAAATTCTTTAGAAGCGCTGTGGGAACAACTGGACGTTGCAGCCAAAGGAGTGTATATATTGATCAATGACTTTGATACTTTGAGTCGGATGGTTAAGAGGTTATATAACGAGGTGGAACATTGGAAAGCAATTGCTGATGTGTGCATTAAGAATATTGAGAGGTATGAGATGTTGAAGCAGGTGGTGAAACAATATCAGGATCGGGAGTCTACCTTTTTGGATCAATTAAAAGAGCTTGAACAACATATTTTCTTGTGCTTCCTCACCATAAACAGATCCAGAACACTTGTTATTCAACAAATTTTGGAGAAACAACCATAAACAATACGAGTCACTTTTTTACTCCCATGCCAACAAAAGTTCTTGAGTACTACAGTATAATTATTATATTCTGTAACATTCAACCCAATTTTTTTTTATTATATATATATATATATTATGTAGTCTTTTAGTTTGAAAAAAGAAAGAATGAATATTATTCGCTAATGTATAAATAATTGAAGTGGTACGCATATAAACTATTTTTTTGTGAGAATATATGAAATTAGTTGGCGACAACAAATAATAGACCAACAGAAAGAAAGACTTTGATAAGTGGGTTCTCAGACGGAGCTCTTCTGTAATTAGAATATTGACCCAGAAAAATCTTAGTAGAATATTGTTGATTCATTATTGAGTACCACATAAACAAAAACTGAATAAAGGAACACACAAAAGCCCCCTCAAATAATGTTATAAAGAAGCACACAAATAAAACTTCACCCTCAACGCTAATTCACGTCAACGGTAGCAACTTACAACGTAACGACTATACCAATGCTGAAATTAAATCTGACAGTCACAGATATATATATAGGACCTTATTTCATCCTCTCCTAGTTCTTTTTTTGTTTGGTTGTCCAATTGAATTAAAATAGAATAATCATCGTACAAGTTTACAGTGGAGCCTGATTTCTGTTCCACCGTTGATGCTGCCCATCTTGATGATGGACTTGACAAAAGCTCTGTGAAACTCCTTCTGGGAAGCAGCGTACTTTGAAACCAATGCTTTGGTTTTGGGATGAGTGAGAAGAGCTTGATCAGAAGAGAAGATGGTGTTTCCTTGAAGGAGAAGCTTATAGTAGGCATTGTCAAAGGTTGTGGAGGTGGAATCCAGTGGAGCACCTGCATTCTTCATTTTGTTGTGCGCGGGACAAATGCTTCTAAGCTTGGCCGCCAATGAGGGGTTCAAGGAAGGATCAATATCTTGTTTGGCGTTGAAGTTGTGGATTCTGTTCTCGAACGATGAACAGTGAGCGAACCCAAGGGTGTGACCTCCTGACAGGGCTACAAGATCTTTTAAGGAAAGCCCTCTCTCAGAGAAGCTTTGCTCTAGTTGGGAAATATTGAACACCGGAGCTGGCAGTTGTCTGGTTTCAATTGCATTTGATATTCTTCCATCTTTTCTTCCTTTCGGCACTTCCCATGTGGGTCCTCCAGACTAGAATTTTAAAACAAAAAAGAAAAATGTATCAGATTTACTTAATTACTTCATATATAACTAAAAGAGTGAATTATATTGTAGAGTTTGTGAATATGAGTGAGCCACCAGAGCAACAGCATCTCTAGCAGCAAGTGCCAAAATATCAGCACAAGATACCACGCCGGGACATTCTGCTTCCACTGCTTTCTTCGCATTCTCAATCACATAGAATGCATGCAGAGATATATTGGCTGGCCCATCTTTCTCTGCTTTCTTCTTTCCCTTTGATTCTAGTAGAACCGACGCATCACAACCCTTACAATCAACAACCCACACCACAATATAATTAATACCATTATTAGGTCAATATTATTAAACTTGAAAAGGCGTGTACCCTTATGAAGCAATCATGAAAATGCATCCGAAGCAGAGCAGCAGGAACAGTTTTATCGTTCATGGTTGCTTTATGTACTGCACCTGCTACTATGTGCTCCACCTGGGGACACGTCTGCTCATAGTATTTTACACTTAATGCACTCGCCATACACCAAGTGAGGCACCACATTATGAGCATCGCTATCCCAATGCCTGCCATCTTTCTCACTTCAAGCACACCAATTCCAATTCACCTGCTAATTAATGCTATATATGAATATGATTGAAATAGCAACTACAGGGCAATGGTACTTATAGACCTACGCATTCTTTCACATTGGGATGGAGTTGTTACCAGAATATGGTTGTTGAAAGATTTGGTGATCAATGACACAATTCATTAGTGGAGTAGTGTTTTTGAAGCATCTTATATAAATAATTGCCATTTGGTACTTTTCTTCTAAAATTAAAGCCAACCCCTTTCGTTTTGTTCTGTCCTTTTTCCAAGTACAATCAATAACCACAAACTCAAAGTTAGCATCTAAATTATTTAAGTGAGTGTTGATTCTGGATTTTGGAGTGAAGCAAGATAAGATAGATATTACATTGAGGGAAGGGTGAAAGGTGTACTTTTATTTATTATTATTATTATTATAATATTAACCTTTTCTATTTGTACTTTGTTACTGAGTCCAATAGAACTTGAGATGTACTAGAATTTGAACAGAATGATTTGATTGATGGATACAGCAGAACAACTCTACTTAACTCAATTGAAGATACAGCCGTTATAAAGTAACGAAAAGGCATTTTGTTAGATGGCATATAGACCCCACAATGGGCAATGGCTATACAAGAATGGTTTAGGTGAGTTGGCTTTACAACCAATTCAGCGTTCTGCGTGAGAAGAACACTTGGGTTGACCGTTTCATATACTATCGTAATAATAATAACAGTGAAGGCTAGAAATTTTTTTGTACCAAATTAATAACTTGAACTTTTGAGTAAACTTATTTTATTGATAACTAGTAATTTATTCGCCACACTCCATAATCCTGAAACAGAAAAATCTTACTACAAGCATTGCTACGGCAGTCTCACTTCAATTCATGTCATTGATAAAATGGAGAGGAAAGAAAAAAAAGAGTAAAAAACAAAGCCTCATTATCTATACAGCACAAAATAGATGCTTCGTAGGCTGTTCGCGTCCTGCCTTTTAGAACTTCTGCTCAATTTTGCATCTCATGGAATTTTTCTACTTCCAAAAGCTGGACGGACAAATTGTGTCGCACAATACTTGGGCGAAATCAACTTAATAATTATTAGTAAATACAGACGCCGGCTTTTTTATTATTATCATTTAAAAATTAATCTGATCACTTAAATTAACCAAAGACTTAGCCAAACACGAGTAAATGACGTATTCGATATGAAACTCCAATCTAAGGATCCATTACTAAGCAAAAGAAAATAAACAACCACAGCTACCGTCGCGGATTGAAACATACAGTAACAATTTTCTTAAAATAGAAATAGTAATGGAAGTTCTCCAAAAGGAAAATCAAGAGCAAAAGTTAGTAACAAAGAGATCCTGACCGCAAGTGACGAAGAAACACAAATGTTTTTAAAAATCATCATCATCCTCCTCTGCAATGTGCTTAGCCAGTTCTTGTTCTTGCTGTTGCCTCTCTCTTCTCTTCTCAGCGCTTTCCTTTTCCTTGTGTGTGTTTGGTGGAAAACGGAGTGCACGTATGGCCTCATTGTGCATGTTAAGACAGAAGGCAATCCGAGAATTAAAGGCCAATTGAGGCTCATTTGTGGAGTAAATATCTCCAGTTTCCTTGGATACCATCCACCCATTAGCATGATCCAATGTAGCATCGATTGCCCCATCACGGATGGCCTTGGCTACAATGCTCTCAGCATCTGCAACAGGGTTTGCAGAGTTCAACCTCAATTTTTGAGCTACATCAGCTAAAGAGATGCGGGAATAAGACACGCTGATGTTGCGTAAACCAGTTCTGATGACGTTATGCCGCAGCCTAACAATCAAATTATGAGTTCCATCTGTACTGAAGGTGGTAGCAAACTTTTCAGCAACATTTCTAAACAGCTCCAAGTCACCAATCCGCACAGCCTGAAATCCCGCAAAAAGACCAACTCTATATAATCTAGTGATAAAAAGATAATATTATAACTGGCTTCAGTTGACCATATGGACTTACATTTGTAAGCTCAAAGTAAGGCCTCAAAGCCTTTTCTGCTCCCCTCTGCATAAAGATAGTCCTTTCAGGTATTTCTCCCAACAGCAAACGCACTATTACTGCCCACTTATTACATTGAATTCGAAAGCCCCGTGCTGCAACTGGTGCTTTCCGAGCAGCCTGCAGTAGTGACTCTTTCGCATCGGTATACTCCAACTGTATTGTACGAATCTTTCCAAGGTAGAAGAGATATCGGCAGAACTGAAAAGGAAATACAACATAACATCAAACAAGTATTAGCAGAAGAAAAGGGATTCTACAATCAAATGTTTAGACTATCACAATGGCAAATTACCACTAATGTAGTTGAATATTTCATTCATCAACAAGGAAAACCCTTGATTGATGCACAGAATAACAGAACCACCATACCTGCTGATTAGAATGTGCTTCAAATCGTGGTGCCTTAGACCTTAACTTCTCTGCCAGATCATACAGGTTGTAGTGGAGGTAATTACGAAGTAACAAATTAAGAAGGGTTTCCTGCATCCCATCATCACCAAGTTAGTTCAACTTCCAAGCCCATATGAAAAACCATCCAATTCAATTGAAACAAACCTGGCCCAGCTCATCATGGCGGAGGGTGGCAATACGATGCAATGCAAGGAGGTTGCTGAGGCCATCCAGTAAAGAATAAGTTAGATCAAATTCATTTGTAATTCCTTTTACAAATATGTATCAAACATATATCATGCCATCTTCTTCAGAACTTTTATGCATGCAATAAATATATTAGCACCTAACTCACCCCCGGATTTCAGCAAGATCTCCAGTAAGCTCGTAGCTATAAGAGTAATAAAAGTATAGTCTGGAAGCAATGACATCAACAGTTCTTCTGTTCAGGTTCTTCAGCCGAGCAATGCTTGCTGATGCACAAGCTTTGGCCTAAAATGAAGAAGCAAGCAACTTTAGCATATATTAAGTTGTTAATTGGCCAAAACTGTTAAATCTTATGATGGGACTTCACCTCATTGTATCTTTTCTGATCAATAAGAAAAAGTAGAGTGAGCAAGTAGCAGTAGATATCTAGCTCAGGCAGTAAGTGTTTAGATGGGGTTTGAATAGCAGATGTTGCAGTATCCACTTCCATCTCCTGATCATCCACCTACACACACAGTGACAACATATAGGACTCAGACCATGACATCAGTTAAAAATATAATATTGTGCTTATTGGTCCTCATACAGTTCTTACTCTTCAATGAATAAACCAATGCAGGGTTCTTTAAAATTTCGATCATGTGTAATTGAGCTGAGGATAACCATACCGACTTCAAGTCAACCATGAAATATAAAAGCCTAGCATAAGTTCTACGGCCACAGGGAAGAGGCAAAGACACATGCAGCATTAAAATTAGATATGTAAGTAGAGTTAAGCAGGGAATCCATATATATCAAGTGAATGACCATGCAGAACACTAGCTTGTGTGCAATCCTTTGGTAACCTTAATAATTTAAGTTTCGAATGATAGAACAGAACGACTTTCATGGCTAAAAAATTATTTACCAATTTTATAATGTAGATTAAGAGATAACTGAAAAAATAAAATTGATACATAATTCTGCGAATAAAGATTAAAACATGATAAAATACAAATTAAACCCTTTATAGTGCCATCACTGAATCTATCAGTATGCTTCAAAATAACCACAAGATCACAAATATACCTTAGGAACATAAGCAGACAATCTGGCGTGAGCCTCAGAACCTGGAGTAAGGACGTAATCGAGAAAAGATGAGAGCACAGATGCTGTCAATTTACGCCTCAATGCAATTGTTAGGCGAACAGCACGAGCAATTCTACGAACTTCCTTTGAATACGAACCGGTCTCTATAAGTGATGCTATCTCCTTTAAATCTGTAAGGTCAATTACCACAAACAAAAAATTCCAATGATTTATTTTTAGATTGTAAAAGGCACAAGGGATGGAAATCACTAAAGAAGTAATTTCGTAAATCTATAGTTACGCTGTAAAGTAGATGGAACAGCTGAAGAAACAGAATGCGATGGAGTTGCATGATCTTTCATTTCCACATCTTGAGTCATCTTGAAGAAGACCAACTAAAATCGTCTCCCTCCTGTTTCTTGTCCCAGAGTTTCTCGAGCACCAAACCCTAAACAGAAATCAAACAAAAAAAAAATTGAAATTCAAAAACTAGCAAACTAGGTGAGTACAATAGAAATCAATTGAGGAAAAGGATTTTGACAAATGCAACTCACGAATCTGGATCGAGTCCGCTTCGAGACGGTCTTAGGGTTTTCAGCTACTTCACTCCTTCCTTTCTCTCCAAGCTAAAATTGCAACCAAAAAAATAAAAACATAAATTTATTCAAAATAAAAGGTTTCTTAGTCAGAAAAACGGAGACCAGATGACCCCCTAAGTTTACGCGTCGTTGTGGCGCGTTATGTTTGAGCCTCCTACGGTCCTACCTCATTTTAGAACTGCTTTTTTTTTTTACCAAAATTTTTTTTCTTTTGGGGGGTTAATTATAGGTTTTATTAACAAATGTCTCACCGTAAGCTCTTAAAATATGTGTTGATTGACTTTTTATCAATTTTTAAAAAATTAATTCCCTCTCCACCAATCAAAATAAGCTTTAACAAGTGTCCTAATAAACCCTTTTTTTATAGTCATCCGCAAGCAATTTTATTGATATTGTGTTACACAAAAGTCATGTTTGGTATAAATATACGGATGTGAAAGAAATAAATATAAAATTGAGTAATATAGAGTAAAGAGATATAAAAATAAAAATATGATATAAAGTTTATAAAATAAAGTATTGAAAAAGACTAAAATATCCTTATTTATAATTAAAGTATTTTTTAGTAGATTAGAAAGTAAAAAAAGAGAATAATTAAGAGAGATAATTTCTGCTTCACTCAAATTAAAAAAAAAAGTCAAAAAATTAACTGTATTTTGCATGTAAAATATGCAAAATAATATAAATATTTTATTGCATGTAAAATATACAAAATAATATAAATTTTTGAGATCCGAAATTTTCCACCCTTTCAAACATAGCCAAAACATAGCCAAAATTTCACTAATACTCCTTTGTAAGAATTAGAGCATCGATTCGTCACATTAAAAATATAGTTTCTTATATTAAACTTAATCCTTGTTGATAGTTAATTAGTTAATATGTGCTATATTTGTTTGTGTTATGGTAACTAGTCATTTTTTTAAAAACGTAGATTAAAATTTTAAGTCGTAAAATATTTTTATTTATTATTTCATAGTAAGAATATTAAATGCATAATTTTAATTCACAACGAAAAAATATTTTTGAAATAAAAATATAAATATAAATTAGGAACAAAATAATAAATTTATAAACCATTAAAAGAGTAGTATGTCAGTCTCCTCCCAAATTAAGTGATAACTTGATATTTACACTGATCAAAGCAGGTCCAATTTAATAAGTTGCCCCTTTAACTCGCCTACTAAGTGAAGTGGGTTAAAAAGGTTTATGTTCATTTATAGACGAGTAAAAAGGAATTGGGCTAAAGATGTTTATGTTTCATGTCCTGATTGATTGCCCGATCATCCAACGTATATGGCAAAGAGCTCACTTTGATTATAATAGTAGGCAATATCATGGGTCACTTGCTAAATGGATATTTGTGGAAGGTAGAGATTGATCACAGGAAAAATTGAGTATGTTAATTCTGGCCACTTGCTTTATTTGGGAAAAAAGAAACGCAAGAAATTTGGGTAAAAGCAAGAGTGGCATGGGAAGAGCAATTTAGCAGTAATAATCTCAGTACTGATGTTGAGATATCGAGGGAATGTTGTAGGTGGGAGAAACCATTTTCACCTTGCTGCATTTGTAGAACCAGGGGAGAATGTGAGTGACATTGCACTTCTTGAAGCTAAGGCGATTACAGGTTGAAGGTGATGCTAAGGTGGTTTTGGACTGCTTGAATTCATCTGATACTTCTCCATCTCTCCTTAATTATGTGTCTTCAAACATTAAGTTGTTTAGCTCTTGTTTTAGTTTTGTTTCTTTCTCATGGCCACCTAGGTGTTGTAATATGGTTGCCAATTATTTAGCTTCTGTGGGTAAGAGTTCAACCTATGAACATGACCTCTTTTCCTTGTTGATGTACTTACATTTGATTTGCATGAATGAATCTTGTCAGCACCGTCTGATTTCCCTAAAAAAAAATCAACAAGCAAAAAACATGACTTACTTAATCTACGATTTAGGTGAATTGACTTATTTATTTATCTTTTAATCACTTAGTTATTTTGAAAAAATAGACTTTCTTCAAATGTAATTTTAAATATTAGGTCAAAACTCCAAATTGGTCCCTTATATTTGCACGAAGTTTCATATTGCTCCTTTATGTTTCAAAAAGTTTAAATTGGTCTTTTATGTTTGCAAGAAGTTCCAAATTGGTCCTTCTGTCCACTTTCGTCAATTTCTTTAGTTAAGTGCTGATGTGTCTATCTAAGCTGACATGTCATGCCACGTCATCACATATGATAGTAGATGATGACATGGCATGACACGTCAGCTTAAATGGACACGTAGCAGAGATGATATGTCCATCTCAGCACGCCGCATCAACACTTAATGGAAGAAATAAACGGACTTGGACGGAAGAACCAATTTGGAACTTCTTGCAAACATAAAGGACCAATTTAAACTTTTTGAAACATAAAGGACCAATATAAAACTTCGTGCAAACATAAGGGACCAATTTGTGGTTTTGACCTAAATATTAATACCTCTAAATATAGTACAATTGCAACATCTACTTTTTTTTTTATTATGAAAACAGAATTACAAGGTCAGATAATACATACCATTTCCTAAAGGAATATAGTAAGTACAAGTCACATAGTTGGCTATGTCTACCCACCTATTATTACAATACTTAACTGAAATTTTATTCTTTAGAATTTGATCCCTAATCTCTCTAAGGATACTATGGTCTTCTGATCTAGAAACCTTCTTTTCCTCATTTAATCTAAGCTCTTTTGCTGCAGCAGGAAGATTAAGAATAGAGAAGTTAGGGGTCTTTGAGGTTGGATTCACCATACTTTTCCATAAGAAGAAAATCATGCTTGCTTTTCATAAAATTCCATTGTTCTTCCCCGCCAAAAGATTGTAATCAGCTTGCAGAGACCATTTTAGTGTAGTGGATACCAAGCCAATATATTACAATATATTAATACCTCTTGTTATTTTATTTAATTTAATCAATATATTATTATTTGATTGTTAGTTTCTTTTTTTCTGACATTGTTTATGTATTTCTAATTTTAATGTAATGTTCCTGTGCAAACATTTACAACTTAACATGTAAGTTAACCAGGAAGAGCTACTTTGTTTAACCAGAAATCTCTTTGGTATACTTACCAAACAATACATTACATGTAGTTTCACGATTCTCAAAAAAACTTTACATCATATTTTATATATACTAAACACACTATTTATCATACTTTTTCTCTATTCTAATTTTTCTCTCTATCTCTCTTCTCACTTTTCTCTACAGTACTTTCTTTTAGTCTACAGTGCTTGCCCTCAATTTCAGATATAGATAGAGTTAAAACTAAGCATGTAAGTTAACTAGCAAGAGCTAGTTTGTTTAACCAGAAATCTCAATTTGAAGTCTAGAAAATGCAACTGCGTAATCAGAAAGTAACTGAAACAGCTTTGGTGGTCCATGCACACAGAAAAGGAAAACAGAAAACACAGACTGTAAATAAAATTATTTTGACTAATTATATTATTTATATCTTCTAATAATCATCCCCAACTTGGTAAATCAATTAATTATATTAATATAATAAATTATTTTAACAAGATATTTAATATGAGATTTGAAGGAATATTTTCCGAAAACTATGTTAACACTTGTGCTCTTCACTTGACATATTATATGTTCAAAGTATCTATTTCTTAGGAAACGAATTCATTAATAAACAAGCAACTGATAAAGTTAGTTAAATTCAAGAAGGTAATTTCGAATATTTTAAATTTTATGTAACAATTTCATAATGAGAGTTTAATTTAAGGTAGAAAGTATTCCCCTTTATATCACATGATCCATCACCATGCAAAATCCTTTCCGATAACAAACAACCTGTACAGAGACAAGATCATCTAACACTATCATGGACATTATGCATTAACTAAAAGTAACAGAGAATCTGGCTTAGACACATCTCAAGAAAACAAAAATTAAAGAATGAGAATCAGGCTACAAACTACTCAAGCATCCGACCTCGCCTACTTCTACACAACATGAAAAGAGCTGCCGTAAGTGGCAGCAGTCTCAGACTATTATTCTACAAAAACTTGTTATCCTACAGTTCTCAGAGCCCCAGGGTAAAAGATGGGGAAAATGAAAGAAGAAAAATAAAATTGACACGCCAATTCTTCCAATCATAACTCATGCGCACCCACTGACTCAAGCAGCTGCCTGGATCGGTACATTGGATCTAAAGCCACGCCCCCTTCCACGATAACCCCCCCTTCCACGGCCACGACCTACAAATATTCAAATCAATAGCATATTACTAAATACAAACACAACAACAAACACAAAATTTTCCCACTAGGTAAGATTGACAATGTGAATCAAACAACGCCTATGTGTTCTATCTTGAATTGAATGACTGTCAAAGAATCCATCTACACGACACAAAACCCAGTTAGTTTTATCCACGAATGGGGCTATGTATATAATAATCTAAATAACACAAATTCCAATCATAAAGTGTTTGAAAAAAGTAGTCAACACTCAACAGCAAGCTCAAACAAAGAACAACTATCAAGTATCTAGTCAAATATCTTTAAGAAGATGAACTGTAGAAGATAGATTTTTCTATACAAAGCAGAATACATCTTAGGTCTCAACATTCTTTATGAGTGGCGCACATATATGACGTATAAGATACAAAACAAAGTACATCACAAAAAAAAAACAGCTTGACCATACCGCAAATCAAGAAACTAAAAAGACGAATATGGTTTCAAACTAACATATGCATCAAACAGTCATGCACACGAGATAAAGGAAAGAACAGAAATTAAGTACCACGGCCTTGAAAAGGTGCATCTTGGTTGTATCCTCCATCTTGCTGCACATCAAACCGATTGTACCCTCCCCTTCCACGACCACGGAAGCCACGCCCTCTTCCTCTACCCCTACCCCTAGCATTCACCCTATTGCCATCCCAACCTCCATCTTCATAATCAGTTGAAATAAAACCATTCCCTGTAAAAATATATATAACTTCCATATCAAAGATAGAAGTATTATTCTTTCAAAAGTCATAGGGTTTCAAATAACTTATTAAACATTGAAAACAAGGTAGAGTGGTAGACCAGCTATTACTATAATTAAACAGAACTACAGAAGTCTACTTGGGATAAAAATTTAACATTAAATGATCTAGATGCATTCACATACACAGAAGCTTTTGCTAAACCCTCCACAAAACTGAACCACAACATTTAAGGCATAGACTTTATAGATAATAATCCAATACAACGGACTGAGTTGAATAAGTTGACCCTATCAATTATAGATAAATTATTTTTAATCCAATAAATAGCCAATAAACTTTATATACTCTAAAATTAAAAGCATGTTCATGACTCCAACAAGAGAACATCATGTAAGTACCTCTGGCCTTTCCCCTTCCCCTGCCACCACGACCTCGAACACGGTCATTAGGTGAACCATCTGCAGAATACAATGGTCGAATGAGACACGTGCTACCAATTCAGGTAAAGAGTCAGTAATGGTTACATGTACCTACCTCCTTCGTAATCAAAATCTGTAGATACCTTCACCTGGTCAGATGGTAATGGAGGCTGATACCTGAAAGTCGAACACATCAACAATTCAACAGTATTACAAAACCTTGATGTTCATTAAAGCATTCTTTTTACTACTATATATAACGACAACCTTAAAATACACTGAAAATGCATACAATTAGTCATCCAAATATGCTTTTCTTAAATTCATAATCTTATCACCAACCTAAAATTTCTATTGTTTCTTCTAATTGTGCCTTGCCTTTAGTTTTGATCACGTTCTATTATTTCCATACAAATACATTTTAATAAAAGGACACACAATCTACAAAACAATATTCAATAAAATATACATTTTCATTCTATCTTTGTTTCTTACATTTTTCAGTCATCAAAATTTTGATGATGAAATAAAAATCCAAAAGATCCTCTGGGTCAGGATGGAAATGCAAAAGATCTCTAAATTGCAGTCAAGCTTAAGCCTTCTACTAAGATCAGGATGGAAATGCAAAAGATCTCTAAATTGCAGTCAAGCTTAGGCCTTCTACTAAGATCAGGATGGAAATGCAAAAGATCTCTAAATTGCAGTCAAGCTTACGCCTTCTACATAGATCACATAACAAGGACAGTGGACGTTGGCCCAACATGAAATCCAATTAAGATCTTTTTCCTATGAAACTCATCAGTCATCATTAATAACAACTTGGATTTTCAAAATTTATCAATCTAACTTGATTAGATAGGCAGTTTAAATACAACATTCATAAGACATTTTATTTCATTCCAATAGAATAAGTACTTTCAACATTCATTTTTTGAGCTGAAAAACATTCCTAAGAAACTCACCGTTAACAACAACTTGGATTTTCAAAAGTTATCAATCTGACTTAATTAGATAGGAAGTTTGAATACAGCATTCATAAGACATTTTATTTCATTGGAATAGAAACAGTTCTTTCAACATTAATTTTTTAAATCGAGAAACACTTTGAAGATATGGTTTCACACATATGCATACCCTATGTTGAAAGTGAAAATACTACAGTTGTCAATCAAAATATATTTTAGAAGATTGGTGAGAACAATGAATATTATGAGTTATAACATAAGAAAGAACAAGATCAAACTTACCCCACAGAGGAAGTATCAAGTTCCTTCTTGGAAAGGGTTATTGTTATCATTGAAACATGCCTTGTTGTCTCCAAACTGCGAGAAGTACACACACAAAAAAAGAACATGACTGCATGAAGCATCAGCTGACATCTCAATTGGAATGATGCACACTTTGACAATTCTATCTAAAATGAAATTCAGAAATGCTCTTACGGAAGTAGGCCTTCCTCTAGGGGCTCCCACGTATCAGTGATATCAGTTGAACCAATGGCTGTATTCTGATGAAGGCCCACAATTCTTCTCTGCATTATCCCAAAAATGTAATTATAAAAAAATAATAAGAATAGGACAAAGTACCAAAATTGTGTAGTCCACTGATCATAAAGAAAATCAAACCTTGATCAACTCCACGATAGTTACAGTTTTGTTGATAGCTCTCCCCATTGCTTTGAAAACAATTTCGTTAGAACCTTTTTCCTGTAAAGAAGTAAACAAGACAAAGTGAGTTTTCAGATTAAGACTGAGAGTGGAGAACCTGTACCTGAACTGCAAAAAACTATGTATTAGACAAGTATCAGCTATACATTTTCCAAGACCCAAACAAAGCTTGGGGGAAACTATTATAGAAAATAAACAACCCCTCATTTACATCACATACACTAAGAAATTTATTTTCCTTCGTTTTGGGGGGGGGGGGGGGGGGGGGATGGTTTAAGTTATATTTCATTAAATTGCCAAAAGGATCCATGTATAAAAGTCATATGGATCCTTATTCAGTATTCACCTTACCCTTTCCCCTCCTTCATTTAAGAGTTACAAACAAGGGTAACCATGACCCCCAACATATATAAATGTAAAGGAAAGCAATTTCATTGCATGGCTCCACTACTCCTCTTTGACATAAAACGTTCCACAGACACAATATTGAAAATGCGGAGGGAAAATAAACTAAAGCTCAAGTTTAACTTCAACCAATGCTCCACAGGGTGAATACTAAACTAAACCTTCTAGAAAGCATCAGATTGAGTTCACGTCCTCAGTTAAAATTCATCATTTTTATTTTTGGGTCAACAAGTTAAATTCATTATTACTCTCGGAACATTGAAAGCATTACTTGGTCCGAAAATAGAACTTGAACACCGCACCCTACCTAAACGCTTACTCAAATAACCATTAAAGAAAAGCCATGTAAAGGGACTAAGGGAGTTATAAAAGGCAATCGAAGAAATACCTGGAGGAGGCTCATGGCATAAGAAATGTAGTTCCGCATCCTCCCTTGACTAGTAATCCGAATCTCGTTTTCATCAATTGGCGTTTCTGCTCTTGGCTTCTCTACCTTCTGGTACCGATCCATCTATACCAACAACACCAAGTAAAATTTCACTGGAAAACAATATACAAATACTTGAAAACCCACAAAAGCACGAATAAATTCCACAGGAACTTTTATCGCTTTAAAAACAATAAATATAGTTCATAGGAGCGCAAGATTTGATCTGCGTCTTACCGTGAATCCTAAGGATAGCGTTCGCTAGAACAATGAAAGAGCCCTCTTCTACGGCTTCGTATCTTCTATTACGCCCTAAGGGGTTCACTGCTGTCTTTCCCATTATATATGTTACAACGCCCTCCTGAAACTGCCCTAACCAACTCCTCAATTGGGCCCGGTCCTATATGTTACTCACACTATTTCGATGGGTAGGCCTATTTTGGGCCCAATAACTCTATGGGGCCACTTATTCATCGTAAAGCGTAAATTACAAGAAAATAAAAATACGTTGTAATATATTTATTAAAAAAAACACCGTTATAAATTAAGTTTGAAATAAGATTTCAACATATAATTTCAAAAAAAGAAAGACTGACTTGATGTAAAATCGAAAATTTGGGTGGTTATGTAACGTTTTAAAAAAAAGGTCAGAGATTAAATTGACGTAAGTTCCATTTTTTGTAATTAAATTAGAAAATAAATATATGTTTTAGTAGTCTTTTAGAAATCTAAAAGTATTTCCAGCAGAAATAAGATTATTGTGGCCATGTGATAGTACGCAAGTGTTTAAACTCATCAAAATCCATCTATAGGGATCAAGAATAAAATTTGATTTTATTCGATTTAAAGTTCTATCGAAATGATTGATCTTTGTTGGATAAGGATTGTCTATTAAAAAAATGAAGCGAACATAATATTCTTTAAGCACATAATAAAAAGTTGTGCACTGCTTTACTCTTTAAGAATAATGTAGTGTATTAATTTTGGATTCTTTAAATTTTAGAAATGACAGAAAAAAATTTAGATGACCCACTCTGGATTAAAGATAAATTTTTTTTTATATACTTAAGATAAATAATGATAAATTGAAAATAAAAAAATATAAATGAAGAATAATTAAAATAATAAATATGAATACAAAACAAAACAAAAATCATTGTACTAAATTAAAAAGAGAGATGGAGAAAATAAGTGAAGGACATTTATGTCTTTAAAAAAAAATAAAAAATACATTTATTACAAGTTGTGATTTCTATGCATTATTATTTTCACTATCTCACATCATTAAATACATTCTTAACCGGTACTTCGCAAAACCCAAATAATTATACCGTTTCTTAAATTTAGAATGCAGGATGTGGTGCCCCAAACATTGCTTACTCGACTCTTCACCTTCTGGTCAACCCATTTCTAATCTTCAGGTCTTTTCTCTTGACTCGCTTGAACTTCAATCAAATTTTATGCTTTTGAACGCCCGTTAGCAGGAAATCGACATAAAACAGCTGTCTCTGACTCCCATTTAATGCTTAAAGAAGTAATTGTCTATGTGCAACTGTGCAAGAAGAAAGAAAGAACAAACTTAGAGGTCCTAATTAGGTTTATAGAGTATCATGAATGTATATCAGAGTTATCTAAAGGCTAAAGCTTCCCTTTTCAACCCATATGCTTCATATACAAAATAAGCACAAGACGTATTTCCAATGTTCATTTTATTTATTTGTTTTGTCGGAATCTACCATCAGATACATTCATGTTACCTCACTGGTAGTGGTAGAGGCCTATCAGAACCATTGCTTATGCTTTACAAGAACTCATAATTATACAAAGGCAGAATAAGACTTTATAAAGCTACATCCGTCACAGGAAGAAATGGAGGGATTCTTCATTTTTTACACTCTTTTTACCAACCAATGGGTCAATGACCTTCCTCCACGTGTTGTAGTCAACGGCATTACCAGTATCAGGCAACAAGAATCCATTCACATAGAAAAAAGGCGTTCCATACACCCCCCTTAAAGCAGAATACTGCATTTTCAAAACAAACTTCACATTAATCACGAGAGCTGAGAAGTGAGAAATCGCCAGTTAAATAAATTAAAGGAGATTCACTTTAATTATAACCATTAAATTCAAATACCCTGGACAAAATTGATATACTCTAAATGGAACTTGAAAGATGATGCAAGTATTTCATTTTACCTTAAAGGACACCCTGGTTTGCAGATCAGTTTTCCTGTCATTGAAGCCATTCTTAATGGAACTATAATATGAGGCCCCGACTACTTTTGTTACAGACTTCACTATCTCATCTACAATAGAAGCCCTAGACAGATACTGAGTTTTAGCCCCGTAGAATTTCTCCTGTGAAATGGTATGCACTAGATATGGTCAGCAAGAAACTTGAATAACTTTATGTACATATAAATTCTACTCTAGACACAAAATCACTTTTTCTTAAGTACACTAGAGAAGAATAAATCACTGTAACATCAATGCAAACAATTATTTCAGCCAAGGGAAACGAGTTTTATTGTGCCTCTTCTTTGAATATTTATTTCATATCAAACAGGAATAGGTTATATTAACAGTTAACAAATGATGCATCCAAAAGGTGGAGGGAAATCATGAACACCGAGGCAGCAACTTACTTCATCAAGCATTCAACCAACATACACATAGTTTCTAAACAAAGAAATTCCTGGCTCAGCATAGGAACTTTCCTTCACATGGTCCTGCTTACCAATCCCACATGGAAGAGATGAAGCATTCAACTTCAAGAGAATCAAATAATTTCCTCTCCCTCATGATTTGATATAAGCAATAAAGCAAACCAGAGTCATAAAAACACCATATATTGATAATGATGATGGTGTGATATATTGCTATGAGAAACTCATGGCCTGACTTTCTCTTCACTCTCCCACCTCCCCCTTTTTTGTAGGAGATTAACATTAGTTTGTGGCTTTGTGCAACCCCTCCCACACTGTACAGTCAATCCTTTCATTTTATTCGCTGTTCAAACTAATATAGCTGTCACTTCTAAGTTTCTAAATTATCTTCCACCCTCCATAATATTCACTCCTCAGACTCTTTGCAGACAAAGCCTTGAAGAATCTACAGTGAAAGTGAATACTGCAAGACAACTAACCATATCATCAATTCTAACTGAAGTTAAAACCTGACAAAGTGAAAAAGCACACAAGTAGCAAAAAAAAAAAACCCTGTGATGAGAGGAAGGAACAAAAAACTGAGAACAAAAATAGCTTAAATATTTAATATAGATCAGCTTGCATGGAGATCCAACATATATTTGAAGAAAATATGAAAATAGCATTTCATGAATTTTTCATCAATTCAAATTCAAAAGTAACATTGTTAAACAAGTTGATAAATACGAGCAAAAGGTTCAAGTCATGCATTCACAATGTGGAAATACTAACCTGATGCTTGAAGAACCACTCCAGCGTGGGGAATGTTGCAGATGAATTCAATGCATTCACAATGTGCAAAGCACGAGAGGCAACAAAAGCATTGTCATGATAACTGCATTTACGAGAACAAAGACAAAAATTATCCAAGGGCAACACAAATCACTACATATTTACAATGGCAAGTGAGGCGGTTGTACTTAATAATATAAACATTCAGAATTAACCCAATTGACATAAATGATTCGATCAAAGATATCAGAAGCCAGAAACCTTGTTTTCAACTATAGCTCAAAAATCAATTAGGAATATATAAGAGGGAAGAAGAGATTACTAACGGCAAAGGAAGGAGATGAACGACGAGAGAAACGCGAGAGCCATAATAAGTGAGAGCTCGTTTGAGTGAAGGCCATGAGTCCCTGCTATCCGGACACACAGGGTCAAAAAACGCTTCGATGAGGATGGTATCGGAATCATAGGCCATATTTCCGTAGACGAAGCCATCAAATCTGGCAGGCGGGATGTAATCGGCACCAACCTTAACATCGCAAACCAAACACACTGTGCTAATCAATAACAAAGCTAATTGCGGCGTAATCTGCATCCTTTAGCTTATTACCGCAATTGATATGATATTCTCCTTCTACTCTCTCTGCATTCAATGAAGGGTGTGTCACTTTGACTTATGCTTCTTCGATTTATTATTATTATTTTCCTAAGAAAAAAGTACAGCCACTAGTGCACAAGGCACTTTAAGATATTTTTTAGAATTGATAGAGGAGAGATTCATCATTCATTGAACCTGGCCACCATCTTACTGCCCCACCAATATATCTGTAAAGAAGTTTAGTGGGGGAGAGAATTATGGTTATCCTGATAGGCAGCGTGAGTGAACTACAAAGCCCAAGTTAGGGGTACACACATCATACACTAGATTGGACCTAACATCAAATGGGCCAGTATCGTACTCAAGCCCGTCAAGGGTAAATCTACCGCAAGAGTAGACTGTTGTCAAGCGAAAGATTTTTATTGTATAAAGTATAAACTGACTGTTTAGCAAGGGTTTATTTTGTTAAAATTTTACTTGATTAGTTAAGAGAGAAAATTTATTGTTTTGAAATTGATAAAAAAAAATCAACAAAAATAATTTATTAAACATTTTTATTGATTAAAATGAATCATTAAACAATGCTCTCTAAGAGCACTTATTATACTGAGTAGCAAAACTTTTTTTAATAATATATATAAAGATAATTAAAAAAATTCATAAAACAAACTCTGATCTAAAAGGTTCAATACATGACGTGACCTCATCCAGCTAAATGAAAAGAAACAGAGGGACATAGTATATTATTGTGTCTTGGTAGATTTATGCCCCCCGCACCAGTTTAATTGGTTAGTCATTTATAAAAAATGAGATATTTCCAACAATAGACTATGTAGTTTGAAATCCAAACTCATATTCTTTTAAATGGTATATTATCAACAACAAACAAGAAAAAGGGAAATAAAGCTGCTTTTATTCAGAGACGGGATAATTTCAAAGCTCCTGTAAACAAACAAACAAAAAACAATCTGCCTCATTTACAAGAGAGTGAATCTTCTGTATTTTAACAAGTTGGTGGAGTAATAAAATTAGGAGAGAAATATAAATTTAATATATATATATATATATGGGCCAAGTGTATAGGATGCGTTAGAGCCTATGTCATAGATAGGCATTGTAATTTATCATTAAGAGTCCCGTGTTTGAAGAACCACTCCTGAACGGGAATATAAAGAACTTTCACGGCATTTACAAATCTATAATGTAAAAAACGGAAGATGACGTTGAAACAATAGCATGGAATATAGATGAAGCACAACGAATAAATGAATGTGGTGGTGTAAATTGTACTTGTAGCAGGACAAGCTTATTTACTAAGTGGTAACACTAACAACTAACAAGTATTACCAAACAATAATACCCTTCCTCCCCTCTTCTGCTTAGCCCGTACGTGTTTCAGGGAATACAAAACCTTTTTTTAGACAAAATCATTCTTCATCTTATCAAAATTTATACTAAATTTTAATTTTATCTTTAAATTTTGATTGCGATCAATTTTATCTTTGAAATGTTGAATTATAATTAATTTCATCTCAAAAAATTTAAATTTTGTCATAACACATAAAATTATTTAAATTTTTAACGAAAAATAATAACATGATATCATACATATAATATTAATGTTAATTCATCACTCATGTAGACCTTATTTTGTTATATTAATAATAATTCTTCACTAAACTTAACGCTGGAAAGATTTATTCTTGTTGTCAATATACTGAAAAATTGAGACGAATTAAGTATAGTGTATTTTATAAATATAGTTTTTTCCTCCGCAAACAAAAAAAGACAAAATTCCGAACTCAACTTAATTTTCCACTTTAATAATTACGAAAAAAATAATGGAAAAGCGGACAAACAGAAATTGACACTGTTTGGAGTTTATCTGGATATTTGTACTTATTTCAAAGAGAATTTTATCAAAGTACTATAAGAGGATTGAAATAAATATTTAGTGTTGAATGCGCTTATTTTATAAACATGTTTATCAATATTAGAATATTTAGTCAATTTTTAGATTGTCAAATTACTAGAATAGAATTGATACTTAATCCTTTTAAGTGAGATTATTTTTTTATAGGAAGTGAGATTATTATTAGTATTATTATATTTTTATAAGTGATTTTTTTTGCATATAACTTAAATGCAAATATATATGTTTTATTCCGTTACATAGAAAGAAAGAAATAAATTAAAAAAAAAAACAATTTTTAAAAATAAACATTTAAAAAAACATAAGTCCAAATGGGGTACAATCATTATAACCCAAAGGGATGAAATGATTAGTTTGACAAGCTGGGCCTGAGTATGGATCATTGATAAAAGGGCCCTACCGATTCCTTTTCAGATGAAATGAGATAACTCATCGGCTGACCCCACTCTTAATCTTCTATTTTCATTTTTCAATCAAAGTATCAGATATTTTCTGCTTTTGTAAAAGGAAAAGAGTTATGTGTTTCTTTTTTTTTTTAAATATCTTCACTGTAATATTTTTTAATTAGAAATCGTAAATAATTATATAATTTTTTTAATAATTGATTTATCTTGAACAATATTTTCCAATGATTCATTTGAATTAGAAAATTTAACTGCATATCAAATATGGCTTCCTCTCTCTCTCTCTCTCTCTCTCTCTCTACGTGGGCTATCACGAGAGGCAAGTGGCATAAAGTTAACTTTAATATAAAATGAAATCCTATAATTATGTTATCTGAAAAATGAAAATTCTAAAAAGCCTATATATAAAAAATAAAATAGGAATGTAAAGAGAAAATGAAAACCCACGTATCTTGCTGAAGCGGCTAAGGGTTTGGCTTCTAGCCTTCATCCTCCACAAACGCTACACGTCATTCTCATGACCTCAAAACAAAACAAAAGGACCAGTGAGCCAGAGCAGAGTAGAGAGTAGAGACGGTAGTTAATTAATTAATCGGCGAAGCGTTCCTTTCATCGGTTAGCAATGCTGGATTCCGTTCTTCTGGCACTCTTCCTTCCTTGCCTTGGCATGGCTTCTCTCTTTGTGGTTTATATCTGCCTTCTCTGGTACGCCACTTCTCGCCACCCTCAAACTGATACTAGCCTACCGGTGAAGCCCGTCTCCCACCAAGGCCTCTCCGCCGATGAGCTTCACAAGTTGCCAAAAGTCACCGGCAAAGAGCTGGTGATTGGGACCGAGTGCGCCGTCTGCCTCGACGAGATCCAGAACGAGCAACCGGCTCGACTGGTTCCTGGTTGCAATCACGGGTTTCATTTGGAATGCGCTGACACCTGGCTTTCCAAGCATCCCATATGCCCCGTTTGTAGAGCCAGACTTGATCCTCAGCTTTTCACCTCATCGGAAAAGGAAAACCCCTGTTGATTCTTCTCTTCAACCTTATTTCATTTCTTGTTTTATTCCTCCATATGTCTCCATTGTGCTCTATTATATATTGGACCAAATAATTATACCAACATCACAGAGAGAGCAGGCAGCCGTACGTCTTCTAATTACTTTTCTTTAATTTGGTCTACTTCTGTCTGGTGCGTTGCGTTGGATGTTGGAGGAAGCTCGTAGCTTTTTGGATGTTTAATTTAAACATTGATATGTGATTCATGGGCGTCGGGACTTGGCAGTGATGGGGTACGCTTGAGGTGCATAATTTGATCTTAATTAGATGTGTACGCTTTGCTTTCCTTTCCATGACCTTTAATTAATAATTAACTATGGATCATTATAGACTAATTAAAACGTTACGTTATACTTAGACGACGAAAGTGTTTGTTCAATTCCCAAGAGTTGGCGATCACAGGCCCAGATAGCATGAGCTACCCCTTTTTTCTTCCAAAAAATTGAAAGCATTCCAGAATTTCCACTCATCAAAACGCCTTTTCCATTATTTCACACTCTTCCATAATTCAATGTTTTCAACTACAACTTGTGAAGTAGACAGAGAAAGAGAGAGAGACAAGGTGATTCTGATTTTTATTTTACCCAATTGCAATCCTAGATGCCAGCTGGTGCTTCACTCGTTTAATTTATGTTAGACATGAGTAAGCATCACGCCAATCCCCCAATTCTGCTAAGCTCACCAAAATTATTCATTACCATTAAAAGTTAAAACAAGTATTTGGTATATATATATATTGAAAACTATTTTTTATTAGTAACTTTTTTTTATATTAAAATACGAGAAAAAAAAAACTCTATGAAAAGAGAAGTATAACTTATAAGCGTAATTTTCTATTTCTTTTAAGACAATCAAATCAAATTTTTTTAAGAGGGAAGGGTGATAATTTGAATTTTATGATTAATTTAAAAATTTTATTAATGGATGATATATAATTTTTTTTATAAATTTACAAAAAAAAAAATTGAGAGATCTTTCTTAATCTTGATGAGATACTGAGATTTATCTTTATTTAAACTTTTAATTAAAAAAATTTATAAACAAGCAAGAGCAATTCATGGTTGAAAACTAATAGGAGTGTGGATCTTATAATTTAGAAAGAAAATTTTAGGTATATTTATTCTGTTACTTTATTTTTATATAAATGAGTAATATTTAATAATGTTTTTTATTTTGTCAGTGCTGTAAATTTTGGTAATGTTAGAAAAATTAATTATATATTATTCATGAATGTAAAAATAGTGTGGCGAAACATATGTATACCTATAAAATTTAATTGTGAGAAGGACAGGTAGGGAGGAAGTGATCTGGTGGTGCCACGTCACAAGAACAGAGTGCTGGAAATGACCAAATAGGGAAAAAAGATGTGAAGTGTAAGAAGAGCTTAACAAACATACTTGAAGAAGGCTACGCCTATCATGGTGTAGGGTCCAGTGGAGTAGTTGAGCGTTGCATATCAGATATATATCACCTGAAGAAATAGATGATCGTTGATCCGCATATGGAAATCAACAGCTTAGGGTGCGTTTACTTTACTTCGACAAAATATTTTTTATTTTTATTTTCTAAAAATTTTCATTTTAAAATTTAAAATATATGTTTCATTTGTAAAGTTAAAGTATATTTAAAAAAATTGAATCTAGTGGTTAGCTCACTAGGTCGCTTAAGCAGGTGTTGGGGGTTCGAATCTCACCTTGTGTATGCAGCAACCAATTGGCCAGCGACAAACCCTTAAATGGAGCTCAGATCCGCGGAGGATTAGTCCTTGGCCTGTCGGGCTGTGAGATACCTTAGAAAATAAAAAAAATACGTCTAGTTTAAAAAATTATTAAATGTGTTTAAGATATCTCTTAAGTTTTTTTGTTGAAAGATAATTTATTGTCTAATACTTAATGAAAAGTTGACAAGAATCAATAGGACAATGAATAAATAAAGTCAACTCAAGGGATGTGGTTGAGTGGAAATGACTCATCTATCCTTAACCAAGTGTCAGGAATTTGATCCATAACTTTGGATATGGAGTAACTTTATCTTTGGGCTAGTTGTCACACTTTTCGAAGTGCCTACAATTCAACGAGAGATTAGTCAGTGTGTTCGACGGTGGATACCTTGATCTAAACAAAAATAAATAAAGCTATAGTAAGTTTTGACACACTAGTTCTTAACCATTGAATTTGTTTTAAAATGGGTCCCAAAATCTGTTTATACAGGTCACAAGACAGATTCAATTGTTAATAACTAGTGAGCTAAAGCTCACAATAGCTCAAAACCATATTATCCATATGAATAAAGGTTTATCTAACTCCCTAAAAAAAGTATATCTAACATGTACCATAAGGGCATATGTTAAGATTTCATCTGACTGGTCAATTGAGTTTTTAAAAATTAAAATTTATTGGCCAAAAGTTTATTTTGTTCCCTTATGTTGCACCCAAGTTTCATATTGTCCTTTATGTTTCAAAAAGTTTACATTGGTTCTTTATGTTGCATAGAAGTTCCAAATTGGTCTTCCCATCCAATTCTGTCAAATTCTTAAATTAATTGCTAACGTGGCATGCTGACGTGCCCATTTAGATGACATGGCATGACACGCCAGCTTAAATAGACACGTAAGAGAGATTATATGTCCACCTCAGGAAGCCACGTCAGCACTTAGCGGAAGACATGGACGGAATTGGATGGAATGACCAATTTGAAACTTCTGTGTAGCATAAAGGACCAATATGAAACTTGGGTACAACAAAAGAAACTAAAATAAGCTTATGACCAAATTTATTTTAGTTGAGCTTTTATAGATTTCAAAACCTGAAGTGTTAACTTTAACATAATGTTTTATGTAACAAGTGTCCTAGAATACTTGTTAAGGTTTTCTTTTGATTGGTTGATAAATAATTTATTGTTTAGAAGTAAATAAAAAAATGAACAAAAATTATTTTATAAACTCTCTCCTTAGTTACAATAAATTCTTAATCATTGTTTGAAGGATACTAATTATTTTATTTCAGTTTTTTTTAGATATTCTTTTATTGGAGGCAATTCTGTTTCGAATTAATTGAGATCTTATAACGGGAGTAAAGCTCTCATAAAAGAGATTTTTTTATATATTGTTCCTACATAGGTTTATTTTATTTATTTATTTACATGTTTATTTATTTATGTATTTTCTTGTTTAAATCTCATGACCGTGACGATTATGTAAAGTGGCTTCTTTCATGAATAGACATGTCATTCAAAGCATAGAAGATGCCCAGTGAATCCGTCCCTTGGACAGTAAACATAAGTAAAGTACTAAGTCCCAGGGATAAGTTTCGCTACTGAGCGAAGTGCTCCAAGGTGCCCAGTGAATCCGTCCCTTGGACAGTAAACATAAGTAAAGTACTAAGTCCCAGTGATAAGTTTCATTACTGAGCGAAGTGCTCCAAGGTGCCCAGTGAATCCGTCCCTTGGACAGTAAACATAAGTAAAGTACTAAGTCCCAGGATAAGTTTCGCTACTGAGCGAAGTGCTCCAAGGTGCCCAGTGAATCCGTCCCTTGGACAGTAAACATAAGTAAAGTACTAAGTCCCAGTGATAAGTTTCATTATTGAGCGAAGTGCTCCAAGGTGCCCAGTGAATCCGTCCCTTGGACAGTAAACATAAGTAAAGTGCTAAGTCCCAGTGATAAGTTCCCCTGCTGAGCAAAGTGCTTCAGGGTGCCCAGTGAATCCGTCCCTTGGACAGTAAACTAAGATACCTCACTTTCCCTCTTTTAATAAGTATGAGGTAGTGGAAAGTGTGATGGGGTCATCCCCTCCCTCAGGGTCAGCGCAGTGTTGACATGAGAAGAATCACGTCAAGGTCATTCCAACTCCGCGAGGAAGCAACGCTCTTGGAATGGGTTTGACGTAGGCCAAGTGCCACCCGCGACGCCCAATTTAGACAAGGTTGGGAATGTCGTGAAGGAGTGATTTTCATCCTCCTTTCCCGGGAACAGTCTTAGGGAGTGGCTTGGTAGGATTGAGGTGAAGGTTCCTCGTGCTTAGGCATGATCGCCCTGGTAAACTAGGTAAGGGTTTAATATTAGTAAATTTATTATTGTTCTTATTGAGCTCATAACCCACTTCTCTTAGACACGTCATTAACAATTGACACCTCATACATACGTAACCACATCCACATGCCTAATCCCATTCCCTCAACTTCATCTCACTACTTACCTCATCTGGCTCCATGTTCGCCCATTTCCTCAACCTTAGCCCATTATGTGACACCACTCTACCATGTCAAGAAACGTGCATGCACCACTCATGTTTTTAGGATGTGACTCATCATCCCGTAACGAACTTATCTTACTCTCCATTATAAATAGACCCCCGTGAGACATTCAAAGGGGACGGATTTTGAGAGATAGAAAGAGACTCTTGCGAGATACTAAGAGAGAAATCTTCATCCAAAACTCCTAAATCCTTGAGCTTGGTAAGAACATAATTTATTTACTAACGTTAATCTCTCTTGTCTTACTTACAGTTTGCCCAGAGTGCTTCACTTCTCGCCCACTAAGTACTTCCCAGTGACTGGCTCCCGGATTGCTCTGGACCTCCAAGTTTGAACCCCCCGTTCCCGGAACATTTTGGCGACTCAGCTGGGGAGGGAGAGCATTTTGATGGAGCCTCCATCCAACGACGGGCAAGACGCGTTGATGGCTAACATAAGCAAAGGCAAGAACATAGTAGCTAATCATGTAGTTTCCAATGAGAGTCAAGGCATTCATCTATCAAAGAAAGGACAAGCGAGTACAAACGACAAAGTAGCCGGCAACTTGTCATCTCTTCAACCCTTTTGGATAGCATCGTCAAGAAGGACAAGCGAGCAAGAACGACGAAGTAGCCAGTAACCAGCTCGTCATCTCTTCCACCCTTCTAGATAGCATCGTCAAGAACCAACAAGCCCTCAATGAGGTTGTGGAGGCACTCACAAAGAACCCAAAGAAGAACCATGATCCTTCTATGGAGCGAGAAGACCCGAGGAGAGCTTTAGATGGAATGTTCCTTGATGCGCCTACTTACTGCAGACAAAGAATCCCACCACCACAAATGGAGAACTTCATTGCCAACATCAAAAGAGAGATTGCCAAAGATAGCCACTCGAGCACCAACAAAGCGAAAGTGTGTGACCAAGGAAGACCTGATAAAGCTCATGGACATCCAGAGGCTGTTGACATGGACTCTTGACCACCGTACCCGCAATGGATATCAATGAAGCTTTACCTTGAAGGACGTCTGCAGGAAAATGGTTCAGCATCCAGGGCCAACACAAGTGGCTTTCCCTCGGCGTCGTGGCTGACGCTGATGATCTCAGCATGCGAGGCTAAGACAAAGAGCTATGTCTACGGGCAAAGGGTTCGACGTTCATGGCAAAGACAAGGCATGGAAGAGATGACGATTGCTTTTTGGTGGATGATTCTTTGAGTCTCAACCTATCGTGCACATGATGTACTTGGAACGAGTCAAGCAACGCGCAGGGGATGCTTGGCATTGGAATGCAAGGCAGCCATGCCAGAAGCAGACATCAGTTGATCAAGCAAGCACAAAGAATTGTGGCGTCCATGTGTAAGGTGAACAAAGCGAAGAAGGTGCGGAAGGATAGAGTCCTACGACCTTATAGCAACAGAAGAAGAGCAACCACCTTGAACCTCCAGCTAGCAAAGTGCAAGAAACCAACACAACAAGATTCAATGTAAAAGTTGACTTGAGAAGACAACATCCCTCAACATGCCTAAGGTGAAGCATAAGCAGGGGATGAAAGCCAGGCAAAGTGAAGTGATACACCTTCTGACATTTCATGTCTCTGAAGTCGTTCGCCACCCCTAGCGGATAGAAGTGACGTACCTTTTGACATTCCTAGCATCCAAGGCTGATCATCGCCACCCCAGCGGTCAAGAGTTAAGCACCTTTATATGTCATAGAGTGTACAAAGCCGATGCCCCTTTGAGTCTTTCCTTTTGTAACTGCTAATGACAAAGATCAGAGAAGAATTCCTTTCGTGGCTGCCACCATGACGTGTGGAATCTAGTAGAAACATGAAGATCCTTCACAAGTCACCTCTCGCCACCAAAGCTCTTAGCTAGCATTGTAGCCATCACTTGCCGCACTCAGTCAAGGCATCTTTAAGAGCGCAGAGTATGCCATCCTTCTTAGTCTTCAAAGAGAAATCAACACTCAAAATGACCTTCAGCATCTCCTTATTGTCGTATGGAGGAATGTTAGAGCAAGGAAGAAGCTTGACGTGGCAGTAGCACCATCATCAAACCCTTCAACGCATCCTCTTGCTCGTCCTTGTTGTCATTTCTCACACTGCGCAAGGAGGGACGTCAGGGGGAAGAAAGAAGTTCGACTCCTCAACGAAATGACGACTTCTCCATCATCAACTTCTTCCACATCCTGGTTGTTGTCGCTCACACTGCATCATCAAATTCTTCCACGACCTGGTTGTTGTCGCTCACACTGCACAAGGAATGGATTGCTCCCTAGAATCTTTTGTAGCACCAACTCCTTCCATGCTTGCTGGTAGAACCGTTGTTAGCACCATCGTCAGCTTCTTGCACTCCACCTCGTCTTTGCTATCCTCGCACGCACTGCACCAGGAGGGATGTGTGACATCGTCAACTCTTTCACACCCGTCCCTAGAACCATTGGTGATGACGTCATTGAATCCTTCCACGCATGTCACTGGAACCTTCAGTGGTGACGTCATTGACTACTTCCATGCACGTTGCTGGAACCTTTGTGTCATCAATGACTCGCTCCGCGCATGTCACTGGAACCTTCGATAATGCCATCGTTGACTCCTTTCGCGCATGTAACTGGAACCTTTGGCAGTATCGTCATCAATTACTCCCATGCCTGCCTCAACCTCCTGCTCGTCCTGCACTGCGTAGCTCGTGCCATCATCAACACCTTCCATGCTTGTCACCGGAAGCAGCATCATTGACCACTTCCTTGCTCGTGCAGCATCATTGACTCCCTCCTTGCTCGTCGCCGGTACATTTGATAACACCACCGTTGACTCTTTCTACATTGCTGCCAAAACCTTCAATTGCACCATCACCGACACCTTTTCAAGCTCGCCTCAGCTTCCTACTTGCCTTCAGTATGTTCGTCTTCACTGCATAGCTTCCAACTTTGAACAGCAAGAGAAGTACGCTCCGCCACCACATGTATGCTCACCTTCTGTCCCTGGAAGGATAAGTACGCTTAGCCACCACTTGCTCAAAGAATAAAAAATAAGCTCAACAATCTTAGTATTTGAACGCCTAATAGAAGATCCACTCTTACTGCTATTCGGAGTAGCCATCATGAACACCAACGGAGAAGAAAATCCAACAAGCCAAAAAGAGAGAAGAAAGAGCAAAAGCTCAAAGAGACTTTTGCAGAGGTAAGTATGACTACTAATCCATATGATATATATATGCTTGAGTTCATGGTATCTTTTGCAAGTTTATTGGGATACTGATTGGTATGTATCTTTAAAATTTTTTATAAAAAAAGATACTCAAGATATACATAAATTAAATATATCTTAATAATCTTAACAATTTCAAAATCAAGACTATATAACGTTAGCTTTTTCATATAAATATATTAGTAGGATATACTTTTAAACATATATTTAAGATATATAAGTCATTCGAAAAAAAAGAAGAAGGAAGGAGAGTATATTTTATATATATGGTAAGGATACTGTACGTTGGCTTTATATTGATTTTATTCCACAAGCTTTAGGAAAAAAAAAGTTGTTATATATATATATTAACTAATTGTATTCTATATATTGGTAGTTAAGATATTTACTCTAAGTTAATTCTTTGTAATTAGTATCCTTTGATCTTGACTTAAATTAGTTACAAATAAAGATGTATATTCTCGAAATTCCCAAGGGATCCGCCATTAACACAAATAACAACTTTAGATATTGCTTTCCATTATATATATATATATATATATATATGAACCTTATAGTTTAAAAGTATATTTATGTTATATTAAAAAAAATATTTATAACGTTAGTTTGTTATACCACTATGGATTATGGCTTTTTGTTATACTATTTATATTGTTAAAAATTTTGGTAAGGTTAGCAACATATTATATATAATGCTATATTATTATATAAATTTTATAACGCTAGTTAGTTTGTTATTATATTATTGAGGCATATATATCTCAACTACTTATATTTAATCTAGATATTAAGATATTTATTTTAATTAAATTTCTTAATAAGTGTCTTTTTTTCTCCTACATTCGGTTATATGGATATAGATAATACTTTTAAATTTTGTTTGAAGATACTTCCTATAATTACGTTTAACTAGCCATTATGACATGGATAAGAATATTGCCTTTGTACAAAAATTCAAAAGCTTCTGAAATTTTGACTAACCTTTTAAATTCAAAAGATTTTAAACACATAATAAATCTTTTAAGTTTAAGAAATTGTAAACTCATGATAAGATTATTTAAATTCTGCAAGCTATAACATTGTACATAGTATCTTATCATCTTAAATATTTGAAATTCCTAAGATTATTCTAGCATGAATTTCAGCGAAGAAACAATTAGAAAAACTTATATTAAATCCTTCAAGTAGTGAGTAATTATTTTATGCACATGTTCAAGACAAATAGATTTCTCATAAACATGTGCAGGGGGCCTAATGTTCCTACATAGGTTTATTTTATTTATTTATTTACATGTTTATTTATTTATGTATTTTCTTGTTTAAATCTCATGACCGTGACGATTATGTAAAGTGGCTTCTTTCATGAATAGACATGTCATTCAAAGCATAGAAGATGCCCAGTGAATCCGTCCCTTGGACAGTAAACATAAGTAAAGTACTAAGTCCCAGGGATAAGTTTCGCTACTGAGCGAAGTGCTCCAAGGTGCCCAGTGAATCCGTCCCTTGGACAGTAAACATAAGTAAAGTACTAAGTCCCAGTGATAAGTTTCATTACTGAGCGAAGTGCTCCAAGGTGCCCAGTGAATCCGTCCCTTGGACAGTAAACATAAGTAAAGTACTAAGTCCCAGGATAAGTTTCGCTACTGAGCGAAGTGCTCCAAGGTGCCCAGTGAATCCGTCCCTTGGACAGTAAACATAAGTAAAGTACTAAGTCCCAGTGATAAGTTTCATTATTGAGCGAAGTGCTCCAAGGTGCCCAGTGAATCCGTCCCTTGGACAGTAAACATAAGTAAAGTGCTAAGTCCCAGTGATAAGTTCCCCTGCTGAGCAAAGTGCTTCAGGGTGCCCAGTGAATCCGTCCCTTGGACAGTAAACTAAGATACCTCACTTTCCCTCTTTTAATAAGTATGAGGTAGTGGAAAGTGTGATGGGGTCATCCCCTCCCTCAGGGTCAGCGCAGTGTTGACATGAGAAGAATCACGTCAAGGTCATTCCAACTCCGCGAGGAAGCAACGCTCTTGGAATGGGTTTGACGTAGGCCAAGTGCCACCCGCGACGCCCAATTTAGACAAGGTTGGGAATGTCGTGAAGGAGTGATTTTCATCCTCCTTTCCCGGGAACAGTCTTAGGGAGTGGCTTGGTAGGATTGAGGTGAAGGTTCCTCGTGCTTAGGCATGATCGCCCTGGTAAACTAGGTAAGGGTTTAATATTAGTAAATTTATTATTGTTCTTATTGAGCTCATAACCCACTTCTCTTAGACACGTCATTAACAATTGACACCTCATACATACGTAACCACATCCACATGCCTAATCCCATTCCCTCAACTTCATCTCACTACTTACCTCATCTGGCTCCATGTTCGCCCATTTCCTCAACCTTAGCCCATTATGTGACACCACTCTACCATGTCAAGAAACGTGCATGCACCACTCATGTTTTTAGGATGTGACTCATCATCCCGTAACGAACTTATCTTACTCTCCATTATAAATAGACCCCCGTGAGACATTCAAAGGGGACGGATTTTGAGAGATAGAAAGAGACTCTTGCGAGATACTAAGAGAGAAATCTTCATCCAAAACTCCCAAATCCTTGAGCTTGGTAAGAACATAATTTATTTACTAACGTTAATCTCTCTTGTCTTACTTACAGTTTGCCCAGAGTGCTTCACTTCTCGCCCACTAAGTACTTCCCAGTGACTGACTCCCGGATTGCTCTGGACCTCCAAGTTTGAACCCCCCGTTCCCGGAACATATACAATACTCGAATCCAAAATCTTATTTAAAAAAATGGAGAACCAACCATTCTAATCAATAACAAGTTGATTCAATTATTTTAATCAATGACACGTTCTTTCTCTTTGTGCGCATAGATGAAGATTGCTTGCTGATAAGATTTGTTTTGGGTATAAAATGATGTGTCTTGTTATTGCTCCACCCTTTTAGCCCTACGATGTTATACATGTGAGCTACGTTTGGTTAAAAATAATTAGAAATTGGTATTGATGAGATAGAATTGAAATTAAATTATTTAAATTAAAAAGTGTGTTTGGTACGAAAAGATCAAATTAAAAAATTGAGGTAAAATATTATTTAGTCTTTGAATTGTTGGTTAAAATATTATTTAGTCCTCGAATTTATCAAAAATACTATTTAGTCCAAGAAATGTTTAACTATGTCAACTATTTAGTCCCCGAATTTGACAAAAATACTATTTAGTCCCTGAATTTGTAACAATGTCAACTATTTAGTCCCCAAACTTGGCAAAAATACTATTTAATCATCGAATTTGTAACTCTGTCAACTATTTAGTTTCCTAAATGTTACCCGTTATAGTTGACAGAGTTGCAAATTCGGTGATTAAATAGTATTTTTGTCAAGTTTGAGGATTAAATAGTTGAAAAAGTTACAAATTCGGAGACTAAATAATATTTTTGTCAAATTCGAGGACTAAATAGTTGACATAGTTAAATATTTCGGGGACTAAATAATATTTTTGATAAATTTGGAGACTAAATAGTAATTTGACCAACAATTCAGAGACTAAATAGTATTTTACCTTTTAAAAATTTGTAAAAAGATATAAGATAAAAAGATAAATTTATCCTTCAATAAATATTAAATAATTAATAAATATAAAAATAAGATTTTCAATAGGATTTACAGCTCTCAAACCCATGTTGTATGGAGCTATACCGTATTTTAAAGATGTCAACATAATTACATATGCGCCACTGCATTTTCAAATTTTTATTTTTAAACTATATTATTTTTTATTTTAACCATTTAATTATTAGCACGTAATATTTTCATATAAAATTAGATAAATTTGAATTTATGAAAACATATTTTTTAATAAAATGAAGTAACAAAAATATTAATTTTACTTTTTTTTTATAATTAAAAAAAAGCCAAATTCGAATAGAATACAAGAACAAGTGTAAAATGTCATTTTGACTTGACTCATTTGCAATGAACGCACCTAACCCGATTCAAACTTGTCTAGGATGGATCTGTGCGAGACAATATGATGGTGATGGCAATATATATTGTTATTGTTCCACGCGGGGCCTGCTCAGCTCAGCTGATCGCCCGCAGACGTAAAGATGAACGTAAGAATTTGGAGCTCAGCATCAATTACGCCTTCTCAAACACAAGTACATTCATATCGGCGATTGCCTGCTCGTTATGGTGTTACTCTGAGAATGGATGCATCGGTTGACCAGAACAAGACGAACAAGAATTTCTCTCTTCGCAAGTCCGAAGAAGCTTTCAACGCCGCCAAGGTACACTCCTTTTCAAATTCTGTATTGCATTAATTAGGGTTATCTCTATTCGTTAATCCTTAGCAGCAGTATGGTGCACAGAACTGAAGGCCTTTGAAAATTTTCAACATTTAATTGATGGGAAAGTCATCGCTTCGCTTCTCGATCGTGTGTAACAGAATTAGTGATTTGATATTTTCCGATCCTATTATCCGTCATTATGTTCCATTCTCTGACTATAATTACTAATTAGTTGCTAAGTACTTCATTGAACTCAGAAGCTAGGTAGCTCGGACAAGTTAAACATAGGTCAGTACCCAGCGGGGAAGTGCTTCTTAGTTGTGATTAGTCAGGTTATGTTTTTACCAGCTCAGGTATCAACACCTTCCGTTGTAGATTGGGACTTTCGGATTCAGAACAGAATCTGAAAGTTGAATGTGCTAATCTGTGCTTGTGTTGCAGTAATGAATAATGTAGGATACAGATTGTGAAGTTGTGTTAGGGAAAGCCCTGCTTAGTGCTTACACCTTTAATATAAATATATCTGATTAGTTTGATGGATAAAAATTTAAAAAATATTCTAGTCCTTGTTTAAGCTGGTACATCCCTGTCTTTACATATTTGGGACACTTTAGCTTGTATACTATTTAGACAATAGATAATTTTATTCTCAAGTCTGAACCCGTCACATGACTATTAGAAATTTCCATTTCACTGGACGAAGAAGGCAATATTCATATCTAGGCCTTTCTTATAGTTGCCAACATGTTTTATTATACTGCTTAAAAATCATACATATTATGATTCCAACGTCTGTTTCTTTTTAATTACTTGATGACTGGGGATTAAATTAATTCACTAAAATGCTTTCAACTTTCCTTTCCAGAATCTGATGCCTGGAGGTGTGAATTCCCCTGTTCGTGCCTTTACATCTGTTGGTGGACAACCAATAGTGATTGATTCAGTTAAGGGATCTCGCATGTGGGACATAGATGGCAACGAGTATATTGACTATGTGGGTTCTTGGGGGCCAGCAATAATCGGTCATGCAGATGATGAGGTTCTTTACTTTCTACCCAATTAGTCCCGCCGTTACCTTCTCTTTAATTTACATGATATCATTAGTGTTCCAAGTTCTTGGATCTTGCAATGTTGTAATACTTGTGAGTTGTGATTAGTTTTGTGTCAGATGATGACAAAGGTGGTTTTAAATTTAATTTGGAGAGAAATCATGAGTGATACACTTCTTCCGCAGGTACTTGCAGCCCTGGGTGAAACAATGAAGAAAGGAACCAGCTTTGGTGCGCCTTGCATGCTGGAAAATGTTCTAGCTGAAATGGTGATATCTGCCGTTCCCAGCATTGAAATGGTTCGATTTGTTAATTCAGGGACAGAAGCATGCATGGGGGTGCTCCGCCTGGCTCGCGCTTTTACTGGGAAGCACAAGATCATCAAGTTTGAGGGGTGCTACCATGGTCATGCTGATGCTTTGCTTGTTAAGGCTGGCAGTGGAGTTGCCACATTGGGACTTCCTGATTCTCCCGGTGTTCCCAAAGCAGCCACTTCTGATACCCTCACTGCGCAATTCAATGATATCTCAAGCATTGAGAGCCTCTTTGAGTCTCACAAAGGAGACATAGCAGCTGTTATTCTTGAACCTGTTGTTGGAAACTCTGGTTTTATTGTTCCTAAACCTGATTTTCTAAATTCTATACGCAAAATCACAAAGCAGAACAGCACACTTCTTATATTTGATGAAGTTATGACTGGATTCCGCTTGTCCTACGGTGGAGCTCAGGAATATTTTGGTGTGACACCTGACTTGACAACTCTAGGAAAAATCATAGGTGGAGGTCTGCCAGTGGGTGCATATGGAGGGAGGAGGGATATCATGGAGATGGTGGCACCACAAGGACCTATGTATCAAGCTGGGACATTGAGTGGGAACCCCTTGGCTATGGCTGCAGGCATACAGACTCTGAAGCGTATTAAGAAGGCAGGAACTTACGAGTACCTTCATGAAATCACCGGTGAACTTGTTCGAGGAATTGTTGAAGCAGGAAGGAGGGCAGGGCATGCAATGTGTGGTGGCCATATAAATGGGATGTTTGGTTTTTTCTTCACAGAAGGACCTGTGTACAATTTTGCAGATGCTAAAAAGAGTGACGCAGCCAAGTTTGGTAGGTTCTATTGGGGAATGTTGGAGGAAGGTGTATATTTTGCACCTTCTCAGTTTGAGGCTGGCTTTACTAGCTTGGCACATACTTCTCAAGTCATTAAAATGACAATTGCTGCTGCTGAGAGGGTCTTGCGGCGGATCTGAAAAATAAGTTCTGCGTGTCTCTCTGCATCATGCCAATTGAGTTTTCTTATTTATTTTAAGGGTTTTGCTAACCAGTGCCCTTAGGGCACTGGTTAAGAATGCATTTATTGCTAGAAATTAATCAAAAAGTTCATAAAATTCCTCACTTGCATTAAATGAATATGCATATTTTTTTTAAAGACATAAATACCCCAATTTATTTCTTTACCATTCAACATTATTTATTTACTATTAAACTTTACTATATATATATATATATATGAAGAATTATTTTTAATTTATTATTATAAATAAATTTTATTTTTTTATAAAATATTGGAGTATTATGTATAAAATTAATATTTTGTATTATGAAATTTTTAATTCACTTAATAAAACTTCGTAATACAAAATATTAATTTTATTCATAATACTCCAATATTTTATAAAAAATAAAGTTTATTTATAATAATAAATTAAAAATAATTCTTAATATATATAGTAAAGCTTAATAGTAAATAAATAATGTTGAATGGTAAAGAAATGAATTGGGATATTTATGGCTTGAAAAAAAGTATGCAGACTCATTTAATGCAAGTTAGGAATTCTATGAACTTTTTGACTAATTTCTAGTAATAAATGCATTCTTAACTTAGGACACTGGTTAGCAAAACCCTTATTTTAAATATATTATACTTTTGTTTCCTCTAACTAGTGAATGAGTATTACACTGTAAAGCAGTCAGCCTATTTTTCCTAAGATACTTGTAACTAATCTGAACTATTGTTTATTTTTTTAAAAAAAAAACTGAATTATTGTTTGAATACAATTATACAAAAGCTGTAATGTAAGCTTAATAGTTCTATTTTTCATTGGAAATGATGTAAGCTTAGTTTTGCACTTTTGCTATCATCTATTATGGAGACATGGGATTTTGAGGGTGGATTCTATGCTGCCCAGCATAAAAAAACAAGGAGAGAGAGTGACACATAAGTGGATCCCACACATAATGGGATTCACACGTGGGATCCACTTATGTGTCACTCTTTCTCCTTACTTTTCTATACTGGACAGCATAGGATCTATTCTTCGAGATTTCGTGAACCTTATCTTCCAAAAATGTAAGACCATCCATAAAGATTCGTACTGTCCAATCAAGTCGTAGAAGAGAAGTGAGGTCCAATGTAGTACGGAGATAACGACAGATTAACAAGGACTAGAAATTTACCACCACATACGTACTTACTAATTACTAGTGTATCAAGGACAAGGAAACGATAAAGGATAGGATTGAAGTAGGAAGAGGATGGACCACCCATTATATATAATAGGAAAAGAAAGGAGGAGTTGTGAATCTGAAAGGTATACATTCATTGTCATTTGACTCATATATTGAGATTTGTGTGTAGAGTGTTTTTGTAGGATCAAGCAAATTAATGGGCAAAGGGGTAACTAGATTCCTTCGCCTCTCTTAGTCGCCCTGCTGAAAAATATGAAGATAGATAAAAGAGGAAGGAATCACGCGTGCATCGGTCGTACTTCATTTATACACCAAACTAAGATGGTAGCTGTGAGAACAACAACGTTGACGGTAGAAAATTTCTTTCTTTTTTTTTTAATAATTTTTATTAGCAAGATATTGTCTAGTTTAATTTGAAACTAAATAATTTGTCTAACCATTTTTAGTTAAAAAAATATTAAGTATACTTTGTCATAAATTTGTTCGATCACAATTTGACATTGCATGATTCATACAATTCGTCTTTTGTATCATCATCGGTTAATTTTAGAATATCTTCTTCACTTCATATACTTTCTTTTGATTAGAGATAGAAGAAATTAGATGCAACTTTCTTTTTATTAAGCTACTTTTTAGGGGGTTTGATGATAATTTAATAAGTTTCCAGAGTTGCAACTAGCAGAAGCTATATGGAATATGGAAGGTAGTGACTCATCCTTTGGCCAGCTCATTGAGACCAGAGGAAGCAGTTAGAGGACAGCCAAGTTGTCTGTTTCCTCATAATCACGTGACACGCGTCCCTCTGGAGAAGATGACATACGGCTGCAGGTCACGGACATCGAAAGAACGTAAAAGGCCTCGCTTTGGCTTTCACGATGAGACACGTGTCCTCGGGGTATTACTGTATAGGTTTTTGTGGAGCCACCTAATATTCTAAATAATGGAGGTACAGTACAGGCTTTTGTGTAATTTTATTAATGATGTAGCAAGAATTATAAAAGTCTTAAAAATGTGTTAAGTAAAACTCAATAACTTCCACGAGGCAGCATAAACATGATGTCACACGTGTCCTCACCCGTACAAAACAATCTCCATAGAGTTCCAGACTTCCAGTAATCACGTTTTCTTTAATATACATTTATGGATTTATTTTTTAGACAAATATAAATGAAATAGCAAAATAATTGCACGGAGGCGACTACTAAAAAATGTTAGTTTTACACAAATGGGGTTTAATTTTTAGACAAATATAAATGAAATGTGTGATGTTTTGAAGATCTTTAAGAGTGAGAAGTTTTTTTAAAAAGATTTTTGAAATTTTTATTAAGTATCTTATTATTATATATAAATTTTTTTAAAATATAGAATAAAGAAGAAATCAAAATTTCAAAAATCCTAGTCTCTAACTTAAATTTAAAATCATGAATAAGGTATGTACAGGTTGCAGAGTGCAGAGAGATTGCGTAAAATGTTTCATATATTGCGGAGATAGAAAAAAAAAAGAAAAAGAAATGAAGGAAGGAAGGAAAAGAGTAAACAGGTGTCCAGTAATAGGTACTGCCGTAGGCAACATCAATTCAAAAGTGTTTTAGGGTAGCACGGAGCATTGGCTGCCACTACACTACACTAGTCACTACAGTACTGACCATCATCACTCTTGTTGCTTTCACGCCCATATAGATATAGGTGGACCTTGCTTTCACTCTTTTGCCTTCTGACTTGACAATTCCTAGTCAAAATACCTAAAACGCATGACATCGTGGCAATATAAGGGCGACGCAGCATGAGGGTTCATGTGCGAGCGGAGTAGGCAAGCAATGTTTTGAAGAGGGTGCAATGAATGCTACGTGTGAAGGTGTTGACGTATGATTTGTGGGATGCATAAGATGTAATGATGTGGAAGGAATATAGTTCCAAGGAATATGAGTGTGGGGAAGGAGAGGAAGCTGTAGGCTGTGGCTACTTCTTCGCTTCTTTCTTTCTTTCTTTCATAACAGTATAGGTAGAGAGAGAAATTGTGATGAGGGCGGAGATGAAGGATGAAACTCAGCCTTCGCTTAATAACGGTACTTTTACCCAATATTTCTCAACCTCTCGATTCTCATCTCTTCTCGCTACAAAAGATCGTGATTTTCTCATCTCTCCCACTGGGGCTCAGGTGCTCTTTCTCTCTCTCCTTCTCACTTCTAACGTCCATCCGTTAATTAAAATCCCAAAAATTCTTCATATATGTATAAGATATATAGTATTATATGGATGGATGGAGATTAATTGCAGCGTGTACTAACTATATCTCTTCCCAGACTTTATTTTTCATGCTCATGGATGGTCCTCCAACTTTTTTGTATTTATAGCTGGAAAAGCGCAAAAGGCTACCGCCAACTTTAACGGAAATGCATAATTTTATTAGTTCCGATGATTAATTTTAAATTAGTACGGTTGCGATGGCCGGTGACCTGCTTAAGTTCTTGTAAATTAGAATAACATAATAACTTAATGTCAATAATTTTACTACGCGTATCTGTAATTTCATCATAATTAATTAAGAAAGGAAATTAAATTCTTACGTTTAGTTGATAATTTTCTCAGTTAATTTTTCCTTTTAGATTTTTGGTAGATGATTAATAGATTCATTTGCGTATACTAATTCAATTCGGTGCAACCCAAAATAAGAGTGGGAGCTAGGTAGCTCTAGGGTTTTCACAAACAATGTTTGGTTCATAAATCCTTAAAATTAGCAGCTCAATTTCGAAGAGCTTACTATTTTTGGTCTGAATCGGCAACAAGTTGATAAACTTAATTTTATAGAATTTCCATATTTTATGTATTATATTTATTAAGGATCCAAATGTCCTATAGAGGGTGAAAGTTCCTTTTTTTTCTTTTCTTTTTTCTAGTAATTGGAACCCGGCCCATTTGGGACCCTTTCTGTGCCGTGATGGGAGACTTCTACTTTCCACAATGGATATTGACTTCTTTCCATTTCCCAATCAACTATGAGAAACTGTTCTGAACAATATATTTTTTCAAAAATTTCTTTATTAAGATGAATCCGGAGGAATGGCCACAATAATTATTACACTTGGATCATTTCCAGAAATTGTTGTTTCTTTTTGTGAGATCTTGTGGGCCTCTCACCCACAGTTGATATATATATTCATGTTAGTTAGGATGATCACAGTATTTTTGCTTCTTAGCTGGTGATGAGATATTGAAGAGGTGCATTGATGGAAGTTCCAGAATGTTGAAGCAAGTATATTGGTTGTGTTGTTAGCCTTTTAAGTTGCTTAGTTAGATGCTGAAGGCTCACGAGTCACGAGCTACACATGTGTAATGTAAGGAGTCCCTTTCAATATGGTGTTTGTTGTGGACAGCCAAGCATATCCCAAGCGAAGGGACAAGTGTCCCTTAAATCATTCCTTTAGCACTACACGTGGCCCGTTTCGGTACCCCATCCCTTTCATTACTTCTTAGTTCCCAAGTACCCCTACTTCTACGCCCTTTTGTATTGCTTTAATTTGTCGGTGTGTAATTCAAGCCCTCCAAATTAAACTCCCATTTAATCTAAAGTACCTATCTTCTTTAATTTTGGTGGAGTATTCATTTATATTTTAATTATTTTCTGAGCTACTAGGTGTAACATTTTAAATGAAAAGAATCTCAAGTACGTATGAAACCTCATATCAGTGTCTCCGCTTTTAAGATACCAAAATATAACCTATAGAACTCTTTGACAACCACTAATAACTTGTTTTGACGACAATGGCCGGGCTAGCTGTCGATGCGATGGCCAAATTTGGAAAGACATGATTTTTGCGTTGTGAAATAATTGTGGTAAGGAATAATTAATTGATGAAAGGATGTTATAATTGCTAATCTGGGTTGTAGTTGTAAATTGTAAGTGCAGGTGAAAGTGGCTGATGTTGAAGGAAAAATAGTGGGTCTGCTATTCGCTGCCAACTGGTATCCACCATGCCGGAACTTCACACAAATGCTAGTTGATATTTACGAGGAGCTGAGGAAGAGTATTTCTGACTTTGAGATTGTGTATGTGTCCTCTGATGAAGACTTGGATGCATTCCATAGCTTCTACGGACACATGCCATGGCTTGCAATTCCTTTCTCTGATTTGGAAACAAAGAAAGCCTTGAATAGGAAGTATGACGTTGAAGGCATTCCTTGCTTAGTTATATTGCAACCCAACGACAACAAAGAGGATTCAACTTTGCGTGATGGAGCTGAACTCATTTACCGTTTTGGAGTCCGAGCTTATCCATTCACTAAGCAAAGGTTGGAGCAGCTTCAAATGGAAGAGAGACAAAAGCATGAAAACCAGACCTTGACTAATTTACTAACAAACCACCTTAGGGACTATGTTTTGGGTCACCCCGGACACGCGCAGGTATATATATATTTATCAATATATACAAGGCGTACGTATATATAGTATATGAACTTTTATTTAATTACGTTTAGTTAATGATAACAGATTTCGTTAGTGACATTATTGTCGTATGATTATGTCACCGTCACTTTACAGGATACATATTTGCATGCTACTGTTTCCCCTTTCCCACATGTTAGTCTAATTATCACATAACAGCTTTAAATTTTTCTTTTTATAAACAATGCTCAAGGATTGAGATATGTTGCCCAGAGGTGTCTTTTAATTTATTTTCTAAATTAGTTTAGTCAAGACTCGAGATTTAAAAATACTTTTAACTTCTTTTATGCCAGTCTTAGTTTTTGGGAAAATTAAAGTACCTAACCTGGTATGACTGAGATTTGAGCTGTGTAGACCCTACATGGATGTCATAAGTGTAATTTCCCTCACAATTCACAAACTAGATCATGTGTCACTATCAAGGTTTAGCTGGCAAGCATTTGGTTTTTCACAAAACTGATGTGTTTATGGTGTACTGTACAGGTACCCGTTGCATGTTTAGTGGGTAAAACAATAGGACTCTACTTCTCAGCCCAATGGTGCGTGCCGTGCGTGAAGTTCACTCCCAAACTAATCTCCATTTACCATAAGATCAAGCAGTCACTGGGTGAAAAAGGCGAGCAGCAGGAGGATTTCGAAATTGTGTTGATTTCCAATGACCGCGACCAACAGTCTTTCGACTCCTATTTCGGAAGCATGCCGTGGTTAGCATTACCTTACGGAGACTCAGAGATCAAGAAGCTTGCTAGGCATTTTGATGTGCAAGGGATACCATGCTTGGTGATCATAGGTCCAAATGGTAAAACCATAACTAGACATGGTAGGAACTTGATAAACTTGTATCAAGAAGATGCGTACCCCTTCACGGATGCAAAAGTGGAGGCACTGGAGAAACAGATAGAGGAAGAGGCCAAGGGGCTTCCCAGATTGGTGTGTCATGAAGGGCATCGTCACGATCTGAATTTGGTGTCGGATGGGAATGGAGGAGGGCCTTTCATATGTTGTGTGTGTGACGAACAAGGCTCTAGCTGGGCCTACCAGTGTCTTGAATGCGGCTACGAGGTGCACCCAAGGTGCGTCGCAACTGTGGATCCTGACCGTCGCAGGTGACGCTATACCTACCTAGCTACGGGGGTTTAATTGAATGTCTGTGTGTGGTAGTGGCTGATCTAGAATAGGGAGTGGAATTCCCTTTACATTTCTCTTTTTCTGAATGGATTTGGTTTCTCATTGTATCACTGGAGAATAAACAGGGGCAAAGCAAAATTAAAGGAAAAGCTCAAGACGTAACTAGTGAGCCTCGATTGTAATTAGTGACAAATGAGAGTTTCCATTGAATGCGTAAACTTACAGTATTGACTATTGAGATGGAAATATATATATTTTTATTATGTCGCTCTAACCTTTCAAAAGGTGGACTTCTTTGCTTTGTGATTGTGTTTCGAAATGTGTTTTTAATATTTATTATAGATCATTTATATAAAGACGATGAAGACTTCACCTGTCGATCTCCATTAATTATCAGTCATACTGCTAAATAATGGGAGATTGGGAGGCTAGATAAATGGACTAGAGAAAGATGTTGGGTTTTAAAAGTGACTATCCGATTTTCCTTGGGACAAAAGAAACCCACGATGTTCTTGATTCTTGAGTCTTCTCGTTGTGCGGATCTTGATTCTTGAGTCTTCTTATGGTTTCAGTTTCTCTTGCTTCCCATGAGATTTCTTTCCCAATGCTTGTTTCTTCGTGGTCGTCAATTAATTCGAGTCAATATCTGATCCGGATTTGTTGGGCCTGTGCTTAATGTAATGTACATTTATGGTGTTGAAATAATTTTCGATGTCTCAGACTTGTTCACACATCAGGTCCACAATGTCCCAGTTCTAAGGGGAGAAAAGCTTAAAGTAATAGATTACTATGTTTTCTTGTGATGGTAGTCTTAAGACTGTCAATTTTTTAAAAAACAGTATAAAAGTGAGATCAATTATTAACACTTGTTCGGACCCAGCTTTAAGTTGTTGATATGTATCAAGTAGAAAAAAAAAAAAAACTTTTCATTGTTGTTGATCGAAGAGTGCTTGGGCCTTGTAGTAGTTCTCTGCTTATTGGACACTCAAATTATATAATTGCATTTTCTACAAGTGACAACTAATTTAATACATTTTATTTGGTTAGGACTAATTGAATAACCTTAGAAATAGTGTCAGTGCTTTAAATATATAGTAAAATGATTTTGTTCGTTCTCTAATGTTGATCCACCATCTTTAAAATCGGAGTTTAAATTTATTCAGTATATTCATTATCATCTTTCCTGTTCTTGCAAATTGAGGAAGAGAGATGATGGTCCCGTCTTTTGCCTTAGAAGGAATAAATCCCTTACTAGTCCATGCATAGAATTTTTTTAACTGAAAAGATTTACCACTTTATTATTTAAAAGGAACCATCGACCCTTTTGAGCGACATGGGAATATGGCATGTAAATACTAAAGAACTATTTAATCCATACGAAACTTAAACATATGGAGTGTTAAGTAACTAGGAACAAGTAACTTGTAAGACAAGCCGCAGATGGTAAGCGTTGATGACATCGGAAGGCAACCAAACATTTTTTTGAATCAGATACGTGTCTTTGTCCTTAACCCATACCAATACCCATGGAGGAGTAATAGAATCGGTTCTGTTCTGAAGCGTAAAGCCGTATGCGCATTATTCTCCGGACTAATCAAAGGGAAGAAGAAAAGCACAAACAACAAAATATATGCATACACATTTATCAGCTACATAACATATATAATAAGCTCCGAATCAGCCAAATCAAAAACCAACCTGCAAAAATAAAAACAAAGAGAGAGGCATCAGCAAAAGAATTAGCAGTGTGTGTCTTGATGGGATTGGGTCTGTTTAAGGCTCTTTGCTGTAGCAACTCGCATGAAATTCCCATCTACTCCTCCGATTCCTCACCTCGTCGGCCTTCCAAACAGAGGTCAAAGGAATCACAACGTGACTTCAAACCACCACCAGCACCACCTCCACCTCCTCCAAGGCCTACACAGATAGGACCAGTGTTAGGGAAACCGTACGTGAACATCAATTTGATGTACGATCTTGAGAAGGAATTGGGGAGAGGGCAATCAGGGGTGACTTATCTGTGTACAGAGAAGGGTACGGGGCGAAAGTATGCGTGCAAATCAATAGCGAGGACAAAACTAATGAGGAAGGAGGAGATAGAGGACGTTCGGAGAGAGGTATTGATACTGCAGCATCTTTCGGGGCAACCCAATATAGTGGAATTCAGGGGGGCTTATGAGGACAGGCAGAACGTGCACTTGGTGATGGAGCTGTGCAGTGGTGGTGAACTCTTCGATCGCATTATTGCCAAAGGCAATTACTCGGAGCGTGAGGCTTCTGAATTGTTCAGACAGATTGTGACGGTGGTTCATGTGTGCCATTTCATGGGCGTAATGCATAGGGACCTCAAGCCCGAGAATTTCTTAATGGCCAGCAAGGACCCCAATGCCTCCATCAAAGCTACTGATTTTGGACTCTCCGTCTTCATCGAGCCAGGTTACTCACTCATCACTACTTATTTCCTTCCACTCTCTCTGCTCTAGCCTCTTTTCACGGCGAGACTGCACAAAATTTTCTGTTTTTCACTTTTTCTTTTCTTTTGTTATTTTTGGTCTATTGAACATGAGAATGGATCCTATGCTGTCCAGCATAGAAAAGTAAGGAGAGAGAGTGACACATAAGTGTAACTACAACTTCAAATGCCAAAGATAACTGGGACAGGAATTTGGAGTTTAATTAATCAACTTCAAATGCTGGATGAAACATCTGAATTAATACTAGCCCAAAAATTTGGAGTTTTTTAAAATCAAATATAAAATATATATATGCGTAACTACCAAATTCGCATGCTATAATTGGGCAGTGGGTAGAATATTCCTACACAAAACCAATACGATTTATGCTTTGTTTGTCTTAAACGGGAATGGATTATTTTTTATGTTTAAAAGGGTATTTTGTAGGCCATTGGGCAAAAAGAAAAAAAAAACTGGAAGGAAGGAGTGACAGTTATAGGGGGTGAAGGGGAATTTCACACAAACGTATAATAGCATACAAAGCGTTCACATGAAAGGCATAATTAGATAAGGAAATTACGAAAATCCTAGCACTTAAAGCACGTAAGGAAACCGGTTTTCGCGTATGTGGTGTGTAGCGTGTGTATGTGGTATCTCTCTCTCTCTCCACCAAAGCGTAGAGCGTAAGAAGCAAAAAGTGAAGAATGATGCTGAGGAGGACCATTGCGAGGGGCAAAGCAAGGCATAAGTTAAAAGGAGCAGAGCACTACTATAGTTACACAACACAAAAACTCGGCCCAACATGGCTGAGGCTGAGGCTTGATAAAAAGACGCGTCGACTCAATTTCAACTTTCAAGTTCAACCCACCCAGACCCAATCTCTATCTCAAGAATGGGTTTCTGTTTTAGCAAATCCCACAACGTAACAGTCTCCTCCTCCTCCTCCTCGGAATCACCACCCCATCATTACCAACAACTTCCGAAGAAAGACCAACAACAACAACAACAACAACCTCACCTTCCATACCGAACTCCACGCTCAGCCCCTTCTTCCTACAACGCTGCCTCCTCCTCCTCTTCTTTTTCTTCTCAATCTCAAGTTGGACTAGTTTTAGGCAAGCCATATGTAGATATAAGAGTGTTATATACTTTAGAGAAAGAATTAGGGAGGGGTCAGTTTGGGGTTACTTATCGTTGCACGGACAAGGCCACGGGTGTGAAGTACGCTTGTAAGTCCATAGGAAGGCGAAAGCTAACAAGCAGGAAGGGGATTGAGGATGTTAGGAGGGAAATTATGATCCTACAGCACCTGACGGGTCAGCCCAATATAGTGGAATTCAAGGGTGCTTATGAGGATAGGCTGAGTGTGCATTTGGTGATGGAGTTGTGCTCTGGTGGTGAGCTTTTTGATCGGATTATTGCCCAAGGAATTTATTCCGAGGGTGAAGCTGCTTTCATTTCCAGGCAAATTGTGACTGTGGTTCATGTTTGTCATTTTATGGGGGTGATGCATAGAGACTTGAAGCCTGAGAATTTCTTGCTCGCTACTAGGGATCCTCATTCTCCCTTGAAAGCCACCGATTTTGGTCTCTCTGTCTTCATCGAGGAAGGTCGGTTCACTTCACTGCCTCCATTTCCTTCATTCAATTCCAAATCCTATTATACTTCACTCCTCTGTCTTGCATTCTCTGCTTTACAACCATATTTTTTGTTTTTTTTGTTTTTAATTTTAAAATAATATCATTACGTCTGTCTTTAGCACGTTAAATTTAAATCCAACTTCAAATTACGCAATGCGATGAACAAATATTTGAATTAACAGTTCAAGCCGGAAATCTTATGCTTGCTCTAATAAACAATACTTCTCAGAAGAGAGACAATGCCGTTCGGAGGATTTCCTATTTTTGTTCCCTTAAAAATTTTATTCGTTATCTTCTTTCTGATGTATTTCTAGAATGGTGTTGATTTTTTTATCAGTTTGGTGAGTGTATGATGAGATGAGACCAAGTCTTTTATTAAAACGAGTAGTCAACTAAGTAAACGATTTTCTGTAGGAAAGTGACAAGTAAACCAAGTAAACGGTTTCCCATTAGAAAAAAGTGAGGACAAGAAGGCAAACCAAACTATTAAATTAAATTAGTGGACCATCCTAGTCAGTGTATCTGTTTCTCTTAATTTGGGGCTGGGCCACACCATCATAATGCGTATTACAATTTAGCACACATTGAAACCCTTGTGTATCAGCCAATGAAAACATCTGGGATATGGTGAAAACAACTAACGCTGGCGACAGTAACTGATCACACCCATGAGGTGACAAGAAAGCGATGCTATTGGCTATATACACGCACAAGTTGCTATCGTTGAAGCAGTATTAGACCTCAAAAGATAGTTAATATTTACCAGCAACATCCCCCCAAAAAAACGTCAGTCATTACTCGCTATTATTAATTTTTGTATTAATTGTGCTAAATAATAAGAATTTCTCCAGGTAAAGAGTATAGGGACATCGTGGGAAGTGCATACTACGTGGCCCCGGAGGTACTAAAACGGAATTATGGAAAGGAGATAGATGTGTGGAGTGCAGGAGTTATTTTATACATCCTCCTCAGTGGGGTGCCTCCATTTTGGGCTGGTAAGAATTTTTTATCACCAAAATCTATTCGGAAAATCACTTTGTTATATTCATGATAGACTCTGAAAAGGCTCTAATTTTGATTTCACAATTTTAGAGAATGAGAAAGGCATATTTGAAGCTATTTTGGAAGGTAAATTAGATCTTCAAAGTCAACCATGGCCTTCTATTTCAGCTTCTGCAAAGGATCTCATCAGGAAAATGTTGACATATGATCCCAAGAAACGCATTACAGCTGCTGACGCCCTTGGTAAGTATATATGTAATTGCTTTTAAACCATTTATTTACTTAATTGTTCTTGCTTGGCATGAACTAGTTTTTTGTACAGAAAACTTAGAATTATTATGCCCATGAAACAGAACACCCATGGATGAAGGAAGGTGGTCAAGCATCAGACAAGCCTATAGACAGCGCTGTTTTAATTAGGATGAAACAATTCAGAGCAATGAACAAGATGAAGAAACTTGCTCTCAAGGTACCTTTCAGTGAATTACGATTCTTACATGTTCACCAAAACAGATAATGCAGCAAATTGACTTAATTCAGAAAATGTTTGTCTCTTATTCCTTAGTAACCGAATGAATGTTCTGATTTTTGGAAGGTAATAGCAGAAAACCTTTCAGAGGAAGAAATAAAGGGATTGAAACAAATGTTCAACAATATGGATACTGATGGCAGTGGCACAATCACATTGGATGAACTCAAAACTGGATTGACCAAACTGGGATCCAAACTTAATGAGTCTGAAATACAACAGCTGTTGGATGCTGTAAGTTTAGTGTTAATGGAATTTAAAAAGAAAAAAAGATGTTATTTATTTTTTGAAGTATTCTTTAAGCCTTTTCTGATGTTATAAGAAAAAATTGTGATGCATACTTATCCTTCTTCTTGTGCTTTCAGGCTGATGTTGACAAGAATGGGACTATTGATTATTATGAATTCATTACTGCCACTATGCATCGGCATAGACTTGAGAAGGAAGAGAATTTATATAAGGCTTTCCAATACTTCGACAAGGACAACAGTGGGTTAGTATATGCCAATGCATATCACTTCATCACAAATCTTAGTACACAAAACAGTGACATGAACCGAAATTAGATAATTAGATATTTTGATTTTCTTGCTTGTTTCTATTGTTAAACTTGAATTCCATTACTTGTTGATTTGACAAGAGTTAATGGGGATACACCTAAAAGTGCTTTTTGCCTGATTTTGATCAGATTTATTACAAGAGAGGAGCTTAGACAAGCTTTGACTGAACGTGGAATGGGAGATGAAGCTACGATAGATGAAGTGATTAACGATGTAGACACTGATAGAGTACGTTGTATTAACTTATGGATTCTTAATTATACCATATCTTTAATTCCATTGTTATTTTATCATATTATTCTCTGGTTGGTGCTCTCCATTTCACAAGTATCAATTACAGTTGGGCTTTATATTTAATTGTGTAGGATGGCAGAATCAATTACGAGGAGTTTGTGGCTATGATGAAGAATGCAGGATAAGATCTAAGTTTGTTGATTGCTTATAAAAATGTAATAATGTATACAAAACAATAATAAAGGAATGGAGTATGGATTTTGTTGATTGCTCATTCGTCATCCTGTGTGCTCCTGCATTTAATTTAAACTTCACTGCATCACCAATATATATAATGTAAGCACTTTATATAGCTCTTCTCAAAATAAATAAACTACATATAAGATAACCATGATGTTTAACATGGTTATACTACAAGTCTACAGTCTAAAGTCCCATACCATATTAATATTTATCTTCGCATAAAATTGACACGGAACCATGATCCTATTCCTCTCACTATCCCTGTTTGTTTAATTAAATGTGACGATTAAGAGTCAAGAAGCACTTATTTTTTTAATAATCACTTATTTTAAAAAACTGTGCTGTTTGTGCATGTTTATTTCATAAAATAAGTGATTCTTAGTTGTAGCAGAATGCACTTTTTTAGTTTTAAGCAGAAGCTAGAAATTGGAGCTTCTTTTTTTAACTAGTAGCAGAAGCTGAAATTTAAATAATTTATGACAAAAATACCCTCAATAAAATTTAATATTTTCCATTATACCCTTTATTATTTTAAACCTTTATTATTTTAAACCTAATTTTGACTTATACAACTACAATTTACAATCAGTCTCTTCAATGTTGCTCCTCCTCTTCCTTCACCATCTCACTTCATGTCTTCATCTTCTTCTTTCAGCGTCTCACTAATAATAGATATTAAATAACATTTTAATATATTAATAAATATTAATTAATAAAAAACTAATCATAGATAACAAAATTACATTAAGTAAAATTAATGATTTTTTAATTAACATTTTAATATATTAATAAATAAATTAAGATTTTATTTTTATTTATCTAATAATAATTAAAAATTAAATATTGATATCTATTTATTTATTCAATAACATTAATAACATCATAATCTATACATGCCCTTCTTTGTAATTTTATAGTAAAAAGCATTTATTTATACAATTTTACCAAACACAAATTATTTTTTAGTTACACAAACGGACCCTAAGCTAGCAAAGTAAATAAAATCCTATCACTATCACTATGAACCCATATTTACCAAATAAAATATTCCTTAAACTCATTTTTATTACCTTGTATTGAATGGGACGAAGGACCAAATTTACTAATTGTATCTTTTGGAACCAAATTATACAAGTAGCATCTTTCAAAAATTAAATTGTTAATTTGCTCAAATAATACTAGTGTGGCAAGAAAAGCGTGGGCAAACTTCCCCGCTTTTTCCAAGTGCATTAAACGGCGGGTTTTGGGTCGTTTTAAATATTTTACTTTACCTAATTTCAGAGGGATGAAAGTGGCCAATCTGCGGTTTTCTGCATCGTTCTTAACTTCTTATCCAACAGAAGAAGTAAGAGCAATGAAAGGCGATGCTCTCCCTTTTCTCTTTCAAACCTCACCTTCTTTTTTCTCCGGAGGCCAGTCTTCCGATTAAACAAGATCCGATCTCTATTCAGAGGCCGAGTTGCGTGGGCGTGCATGCGATTGTCTATATCCGGTCTCGTACTCGAACTTGAATCTCTTCTCGCGTTGCTATCAAGCAGTAGATCAGGATTCGCTTATGTCAATGGCCGTCTTATTGCTAAGGTAACCTCCACTGGACATTCTGGCATCGGTTTTTTGTAGAGATGTGATTGTGTATATAGAATTATGAAGATGTTTTGCTTTCATTGTGTATATTGATGTTTGGTAAAACTATGTTCATATTTTCAGCGAGAAAAATACATGTGAGCATGTATCGCTTTCATTACTTTCACTAGTTGCCATCGTACCATTATTTTCTTAAATTTCGGCTACTCATCTTCTTATGAAACCTTTCAGGTAGAGATTTAAGCACATTAGACCAGTAGAAAAGTGTAATTGATGAATCTAAGGTCTGTTTTGTCTTTAAAATACTGTAGATATATGCAACATATAGTTAGATCATGCTTACAAAATACTAAATGATTTTATCAATTTGGTATTGGTACTGGTACTGGTAGTATTGTGTGAGTTTCAAACTTTGCCACTTAGGTATGTTTAAGCTTTAGTTTAAAATGGAAGTATGAAACTTATCGGGTGTAGAAGCTGGACTCGTGCACTTCTCATTTATTCTATGCTGTCTATGTCCTCAGCCTCGGAATACATCTGACACACTTCTCAATGGCACTCTTCACTAGGAAGATGGACACAGGGGACACAACACTGGCAGTGATATCGCAAAACAACAAAACCGTAAATGGTGCTATGTAATTATATTTGGAGTATTACACTGTGTCTCTGTCTCATACTAGCGTTACATAATTCAAACATGGCCATTGCAGCCTTCCAGTTCCAGATGTTGGATTTTCTACAGAAATGTCTCTTTCAGAGACTGAAGATTGTGATTTTTTTGTGATAAGTTCATTTGCTTCTGCGCACAAGAAAACATACTCTAGTGAAGGATTGCATTGCGTCGAGCCAAGAATATCCTTGTGAATTCAGGAAGATGACACCAGAAAGCTCCTGGTCCGTAGGTAAGTTATGATCCTCATTCATACATGAGTAAAATGCTTTATATGTAAATATGTAATAATAATAATAATAAAAAATTAAATGCCTTAATTACTATATATATATATATATATATATATATATATATATATATATATATATATGTATGTATGTATGTATGTATGTATATGTATATATGTGCGTGTTAGAAAAAAGGGGCGTGTAGCATAATATAATATTAGAAGTGTTTACATTTTTTTTAAAAAAAAAAAACAAAAGTGTTTACATATTATAATAAGATAATTTCTTGTATAACTTGCAACAACCGCCCGCACACATATTTTATTTTCCTCAAACACAATAAATACATTTTATTTTTTTATTATTTTCGTTTCAAGAATGTACTTTTTTTTTTTTTTGGTCTTTCAGTCTTATCAACAACACGCAATATCCTATACTAAATTACTAATAAGTGGTTTTGAGCTTAGATGTGGAGCCACATGTATTGTATTGTCTCTGTCTATAGGGCTTCAAAACTTTTATTTTTGGCCCATGGAATTTCTATAGGTGGGTTCAGAAATTTTTTCTTTTCATGACAGGTATCAAAGGATGCCATTTATTTTTCATAAATTTATTTATTTATTCCATGGTAGGATAATAATGGTATTTTTCATAAATTTATTTATTTATTCCATTTATTTATGTATCGAATATTTATTATGAATTGATGATCGTTAAAAGACATTAATAATTAAATCTTTTTTTTGAAAATGGGTTTTAGTGATTGTCAAATGGTAATCGCACAACTACTTTTTTTTTGGGGGTCAAGGTACTATTGCTATTATGTGGGCCAAATAAAAAATTCTCAAATCAAGCAATTGAAAGAAGGAAGAATTGGGTTTGTTTTATAATTTGGGCTTTTATTACTGGCCATTATTGGTAATGCAATTGAAATTCTTTCAAACTGAAAGAGCTTGAGATTTGAGAGTTTAATAAGTAAATATTTTGGGGTAGTTTTGCAAAAATTGTCTTAAACTACTCAGGACTCTAAATTTCAGATCACTCCATGTTAGATTTGATATTCGACCAAAAAAAATATTAAATTTGATACGATTATATTTTAATACTTTTTTTTTACTTTTGTTTATTCATTATATGAATAATATTAAAATGAATTTATTAAAATTTTATTTGATTGGTTGAGAGGAAAATTATTTTTTTAAAAAAAATTGGTAAAACATCAACAAACATAATTTCTTAAACCCTCTCATTAATTGAAGAGCATCTTTAAATAAACTCTACTAAAATTTTTACCTCTATTATCGGTCTCTTCATTTATTTTAAACTTTCATTCCCCATCACTCATGCCACTTCCTTCTAAAGTCCCAATCAAGTCTGATAGAATTAAATTTCTGTATATGTGTTTGCCTTTGAAATAAAATGGTAGAATTTTATAAGTCATTTACTTTAATTATTGTCCTTTTGTTTTTATAAAAAAATTATTGTCCTTTTGTTTTTGGAAGATTAGACATAATTAAATTTATTTTACGCTTGAACTCTTGCAGTTTTTAAATTTACGACGCTGGAATGTTGACAGAGAAAGAGAAAAACAGAAGTCACAGTGCAATTATACTCAATTTAGACTGTTTAAAATAAAATTGTAATACAATTAATCAATAATCTAGATCAGTAAAATTAGCTAAATTAATTTTACCGGATCTAGATCCGGTGAAACCTTTCGTTAGACAATATTACTAACTTGGAGCAATTTTAATTTTTAACCAAGGAGTGAATTATTTCTTATTTTACAAATTTTTTTTTTATAAAACGTGTTTAGAAAATTGTCATAACAGAAAAATTATGTTTGACACATATACTTTTAAGAAAATAAAGTAAAATAACTAAAAGTAATTGGGATAAATAATATTTTTGAATAGAACTACATTATGTTTTTTAAAAAGATTTTATGTATGCTTGTTTTAACTAAAAATTACTTTTAAAATAAATTGACCATCTATTAAAAACAAGTAATTTCTCTGACTAAGAAGGCTTAGCCAAATAGGTTATCAGCATGATTCCAACCAAGACCAAAATTATTTTAAGGCAAAAGTACCTTTCCTAACCACAACGTTTGGGAGTCCTGTCAGTTTCGCCTCTAACGTTTTTTCGCTGTCAATTGTACCCCTAACGTTTTACTTTCTGCCAATGTCACCCTTTTCACTGACACCGTCAAATATTTAACAATTTTTGCTGACGCGACATCCTATGTGGCAAAACATTTCTTTTTTCTATCAATTGTACTCCTAACGTTTTACATTTCTGCCAATGTCACCCTTTTCACTAGCACCATCAAATATTTAATAGTTTTTGCTTACGTGGCATCCTATGTGACAAAAATATCTGACTTGACATATTTTTTTCCACACCAGATTTTTTACTCATCTTTTTCCCATCAAAACCGTGTCGTTTTAGTCTAATCATATTCCTTTTAAAATATAACTCAACGTACATGCCATTTTGCAGACAAAAACATTGGAGACGTTATTCATTCTCTACTTTGTCGGAGACGTTACCCATTCTCTACTTTGTCGGAGACGTTACCCTAAAATAGAGAATGGATAATGTCTCCGATGTTTTTATGAGCAAAATAGAGCGTGCATTTGAGTTATATTTTAGAAGGAATAGGCCGAGGTCAAAACGACATAACTTTGATGGGGAAAAGATGAGTAAGAAATCTAATGTAGAAAAAAAATATACCAAGTCAGATATTTTTGCCACATAGGATGCCCTGTAAGCAAAAATTATTAAATATTTGATGGTGTTAGTGAAAAGGGTAACATTGGCATAAATATAAAACGTTAGGGTTACAATTGATAGAAAAAAGAAACGTTTTGCCACATAGGATACCACGTCAGCAAAAACTGTTAAATATTTGACGGTGTTAGTGAAAAGGGTGACATTGACAGAAACGTAAAACGTTAGGGGTACAATTGACAGTAAAAAAACATTAAGAGCGAAACTGACAGGACCCCCAAACATTGAAGTTAGGAAAGGTACTTTTGCCTTATTTTAAAAACAAAAATAAATCAGAATTCAGGAGCAACTATGAGTCTATGAGAAGACGGCAAACCATTTGAGATGCCGGCACGCCAGCGAAAAGTCACTATACTAAATGATAAATACTTGATTTTGACAAAAAAAAAAAAAACCTTTCGCATATATTAGGTGGCCAGTTCGGTTTAGGATTTTAATCATCCATTCACTTGTGTGTAGGCGGTTTGCACTTGTAAATATATAATAAGGTAGTTTAAGGGAAGATTATCTATAATCTACTGCTTTTCAACTGTCATATTACAAACATTGTGGTGAAAATCCGTCATAGTCAACTCCACTGAACTTCTTTCCCCCTCCCCTAGCCCTAGGCGGTAATGACAATGCTAAGATTATAATTAGCTACTGAATCCCAAGAATTATTTTTCTACAGGTAAAAAAAAAATACTGGCGCACCTGAGTAAACAAAAATGTCACTTGGCTGTCCGGCACTTGTATATGTGAATCCTACAATACAAAATTACAATGTGAAAAAACAGCAAAATAGCAATGATTACTTATATTAAGATCAAATGTAATATAATATTGAGCGGGATCCGAACTACAGTCTACAGACCAACCAGTTGAGAGCTTGTGCTTTGATATGTGTATTGAGTTGGGTCAATCCTCCACCCCGAACCCAACCCATCGTGGCTTAATTTCACTAATCCTCAAAATCCAACCAGCAGACACCCCCACTTGTGCTCGTGTTCAGTGTATAAAGTTGTGAAAGTGATACAAAAAGTTATTTAAAGGAAAAAAGAGAGTACTTTTCTATTTGGGGGGAGGGGGTGTTTTACACAATTGGGTTGTTCACCATTTGTTATGATCATGTGAAAGACAACATAGTTATCATCAACATAATAAATCAAATTAAACTTATATGGCTATAATTTGATATAAGTTTCAAACTAACGTTGCACTTTTTATGGTTTACTGAGCGGGAGTGAGATCAGTAATAGAATGGATAAATGATTCTACTAATCTCAAGAAGTACCTGTACAGGTTATGGCTTTAGACCCTATACTCCTCAAGATGCATCCATTTTGTTGAAGACCACTTGTTTCCTCTAATAACTGGGCAACCACCTGGAAACATCGCTTAAATTAATAAAAAATTACAAATCTAGGCTTCGCTTAGTTAAAAATTGTTTACACAATTTTTTTTCAGCAATTTCTAACCATGCAAACTCGTAGGATCTAGCGATGCATCTGGTCTCATGCTCCAGAAAAGCAGAGCATCGCCCATTTTGGGTTTCACAGAGAGACCCTTTCTTCCGCATTCAGATAAATCATTCCACCATGGAACAGCACTAAAATTTGCCTTGGCAGCAGGAAAGACAGTCTCACCGCCTTCTTCCACATCTGACCTGCATCAGAAGCAGAAAATAAAAAAATTGAAGATTAAAGGACAATTAAGTGTCTGCACAAAACCCATCACAGAAGAATGCCAAACTTTGATTTGGAAAGAGAATAAGAGCTTACAGATACATTAGAACAGTAGCAATACGTTGGCCTCCATTCTTAGTGTTGAAATCATCAAGAAAGTAATCATAGTGGGGCTCGTATTTCTGCCCAACTTCGTAGTGAAGAACCTGAAGTCCTTCTCCGTTCTCTGTACATTTTACAATTAATGAGCACTGATACCTTATCATGCTCACATATAGCAAGTACAATTATACTAGACAACATAAAATCTTTCGACCAATAAAATTGTGATTGAAATTATTTAAGCAGCAATGCATAATGCACCAAATGTCGGAATCAGTTTCTCAAAGGATGTGCATTTATTTAAAGCAACTTGTAAGTTGCACCCCATAAAACACTGTTTCACTCAAAAGTACCTACAACCTTCACTTGTGGAAACCCTTTAGTGATATCCAAGGATTAACGCAAACAGTTTTACAAGATACATAAGATTTAAAAACCTCTAGAATGACCATACAAACAGATAAAGTTACACGAACGTTGACATCATGTTAGAAAACTTGAATTTGATTATAATACATCATAGAAGGTTCATTGTCAATTTTTAACATAAAAATTGTCATGTATTATAAAACATTCTCTATTTATATAATATATATTGTCGTAACCAGTACAGGTATAAACCTATACCTGTGCAACATAGGTAATAACACAATTTAATCTTTATTTTCATTCCTCACAACAAATTGGATTTTCAGACAAGAGCAAGTTTTTAGATAGACTCCACCAATTTCTAATTCTAGTCAAAATGAAATGGAACTATCTACAACTGCATACTATTATGGGATCATTAAACTGATCGAGCTTTTAAATTAAAATTAAATAAATAAGATAAAAAAAAAAAGAAAGAAAGTGATAAGCAGTTCTACACAAGTACCATATGAAAACTCATACCTATAGGTATGAAAGTAAAGTCTGCTATTCTTTTTTCAATATTTCGGATGATTTTATCCCGTCCTCTCTTCAAAAACATTCCTGAACTAGTACGCACTCTGCAAGCAGGGGATATCTAGCATCTAGCATTACTACTGGTCTCTCAAAGGCAAGTATATGAACAATAATACAGTGCGCAATTTTCAGAACCTTTACAAAAAAGATACAAGTGCAAACCTGCTGTCTTTACTCTGTCCGGTCTTACTATCAACAACAGTCGATTTTGTCATAAAAGGTTTGGCAAGACTGATCAAGTATTCACATTCTTCTTTTGACTGTTCCAAAAGAAAATCAAAATTAATATTCTCATAAAATAGGACAAGAACATTGGAGCAGCTCAAAATAAGGAGTTGAGGATTTTAAAGAGACAATTGCGTAGGGGCCAAATAACATCACATAAATCTTTGTGGATGTTGAATTATGGAAACATCAAGCATGCCCCCCACCCCAATAAAACCCCCAAAACAAGTCCGTCTCTCTTCAGTCTTTGAGCAAGTTGACTAAAATTCAGTCATTGTATTAGCCATGCTTATATAATAGGAAAAAAAAAACAGAAATATGGTGTAAGGAAAAATCAAAGAGGCAAACCATAGTTCATTGACAATGAAGGCGTCTATCAAATTACACTATTTACAAGACATGTAATCAATATCAAGGATGAGTTTATATTGTTGTTCGACAGCCAGCATTATTACAGGAATGTTCATAAAAGGTTTAAGATAATAGGTTTATCTTCAATTGGTAAAACAAACAAAAATACATGTTTTCAAAATACACACAAGTATAAACAGAAACATGTCAAAGAACATGAAATTTTTGCAGAGAGGTCAAGTGTATTCCTCTATCCCACTCCAGCTGCCCAACCTATTGACATGCCTATCCACAGTTATCCTTCTTTCTTTCTTTTCCTTTTAAATATACTGCCTAAGTATATCCAATTTGGCTTCTTTCCTGTGTACTAGTGTAAATTGATTTTCTTACTTGCTTGATACTTAATACCTTGTAGAATGAGTTATAACTGCTTGGCTAAATGTTATATTCTGTGCTTCAAAATATATTTAGTAAATCCTCAAACTATTCAACCAACAGGTAGTACATATATAATACTAGCGCTCTAGACTAGCCAAAGCTTGTAGCGAGCTATCTATCAGACGAATCACACTTGAATTAGATTAAGGATTTATGCAATTCTCGAGTATTCCCTGACATTTACGTAGTATTAATAATGTGGCACTCTACGCTTTAAAAACTTAACCCTCCTCCGCTAATATTACTCAGAAACCAAGATCCTTGACGATAACGGTTTAATTGTTAACGAGGATCCAAATTTCACGAACCAGTAAACACCGTATTGAGAGAAATATTGTCTAAAGCAATATATATATATATATATATGAAAGATGCATAATGTGTAGCCATGTCCAAAAATAGAACAAAAAAGAAGATCAATCAGAAATTGTGACCGAGGATTCAAAACTGACCAGGAAATTGTGATATATGAAAGCTCTAGGCTCCCACGAGAGAATCTCGGTCCACTGCTGCCCTCTTTCTCCCAAACCATCACCTCTTCCAGAAGCAACATTTGTAAAGATGCATTTCAGTGAGAGAAAGCACGAGAGAATAGAAATGTGTTCAAATCCATGGTGGAAAAGTAAGAACGATAGATAGAGGAAGATACCTTTCAGAGATCTTGCGCCTGAAGGCACTGAGATCAGTAGGCGGAGAATCGTCGGTGGTAATTGGAAGAGAAAAAATTCCAAGACCAAGGAGCATAAGAAGAACAATGGTGAGCATGAAAAGCATGGACAAAACAAGAGTGAACGTCGACCATTTCTTGCCGTGTGACCTTGTGTACTTTCCCTTCGCCATTTTTGAATCGGACAAAAACCCTAAAACAAACAACGATTTACTCTAACGAACCGTACTAGAAGAGAAACCATTCCACTCTCTTACTCTTTGTTTAAACTTCAAATTATATAATGCTGAAAGGAACGGACTCCATTAAAACTTGTGTTTCTGTGGTTGGTAGAGGTAGGCGCACAGCTTCATAAATCACTGTAAGGAGATAGAAGCTTTCTTGCACGACTTTCCTCTTTAGAAATTAAAACACTAACACTGCCCTTTAATGACGTAATTACCCCCAAATTATTCACTAATTTCTCCGTGACTAAAGGTAATATAGCAAACTGAAAGGGTGAACTTCGTAACTTCATGATCCGCACCCTGATTTGCCCATTGGATCCGTTTCTTAATTTATTTGATTTGTCATCTATGACTTTCCTTTCAAAAAAAAAATTCCACGATATTCCATACGTGGATTAGAACTCTAGAGACTAAAAACTAAAAGCATGATTTCAAATAATTTTGGCCAAATTATTCTTTTGGTCATCAACGTTTGCACGAAGTTTAATATTAATCCTTAACGTTTCAAAAGGTTATTTTAGGTCCTCAATGTTTTTTTTTTGTCAAAATTAGTCCTCTAGCGTAACATCCGTCTGGTTTTGCCATTAAAAGCTGACGTTGAAGGGTTAACATGTCATTTAAATATGACACGTAAGAGAGAGGGTGTACCATATAACCCTTCAACGTCAGCATTTAATGGCAAAACCAGACGGATGTTACGCTAGAGGACTAATTTTGACAAAAAAAAAACATTGAGGACCTAAAATAATAACGTTGAGGACCAATATTAAACTTCGTGTAAACGTTGAGAATCAAAAGAGTAATTTGATCGATAATTTTTAATCCGCTGGTTTTCAACAAAAAACTGAAAGATTGACTTTAGAGTACGCTTGGTATAAATGCACAGATGTAAAGTACTGTAAAGAAAGTACTGTAGAGTAAAGTACTGTAGAATAAAAGAAAGTACTGTAGAGAAAAGTGAGGAAAGAGATAGAGAGACAAATTAGGAGAGAGAAAAAGTATGATAAGAAGTGTGTTTGGTATGTATAAAATATGATAGTAAAATTTGTTTGAGAATCGTGAAACACCAAAATTGTACTGTTTGGATTTTACACCAAACATACCCTTAATATATGGTTGGCAAACAACATGGTTAGAACAAATAGTTAAGGGTTAAGAGAAAAGTTTATTTTATTTATGGATAAAAGTTTCAATATTTCTAAATTTATTTATTTAAAATTCTATTTGGTGGGTATTATTTTTAAGAAGATTTTTAATATTTAAAGACGAGTTGAGAAGTATAATTTAATAAAATTATTAGTGATTTAGATATATATAATAATTCTTTTAGATAAATTTTTGTTAATTCCCTTTAGTACTTTAAGAATGTTTTTCCTTATTACTATTTTTTTTAATCCAAATGTGATATGAATCCGTATCAAAAAGTTCATAAACCTATGACTAATTGGATTGAACAAAGTTTAAGGAGAAAAAAAAGAAGTAAAATCCTGCAAATGCAATAAATTTGATACGCGAAATTTGAAGTTAAAATTTTATATAAAAATAAAAATGTACCCTTTAATGATGAAATTAATAAACTTGTTAATGCCTGGAATTTCTTTGACTCATTTCCACACTGGATGGATCCTCAATCAAATGTGTTGTCACACGGCTCTAAAAACAGCCTCCTTTGCTTTACCTATTCTCAAGTACGCTGGCATAGCAAACGTACAAGTGTTAGAGATCACCTCTCCCACTCTAACACAATTGCTCCTGCCTCTTCTTCTCACCTAAACTCTACATGACTCATTTCCTCCAGTGTCGTAGCCTCCTAGCCCTCATCCACGGCACTGAGCTTCTTACATGTCTCCCTTGGTGACTCCTTCATCAACATCTTCATCCTAACTACACACGCCTTACCTCTTCAAGTAATTTTCCACCATCATGAATGTAATGCACTCACAAATTAAGTACATGCATTGACAGGTACGTAGACACTTGGATCATCATCTAGAACAGATCTCATCTTCCCTTAATTCTATTGACGAAAAATAAATTTATCACTGGTTAAAAATTGAATTCTTCGTAACGTGACACTCAATACCATAGAAACAGCTTTAAGCAACCATACTCTCTCCTCTCTCCATCAACTTCATATTATCTCTTCGCACTGATTGCTAGATCGTTGAAATCCATAACAGGGAGACTTCAATTAATTCACGTTTGGTTTTGAATTCTAATCCTCTTTGCTTCACAGATGATCGGACCTTGACATACCAGAAATTATTACCCCTCAACTACTTTATCACAAATCATGCATACTGGTAAAGGAAAAAACTACTACTTTTTACCATATATGTGTGTGTAAAGGTTTATATTTATTGGTGAGCATTTGCTCTGTTGCAAGATAGAGCCCCCATAATGATGCTAGACCTTTTTCTTCTTAAAAAAATAAAAATAAGTTCTTCCCCGTACTTAGCTTATTAATATTCAACTACTATACTGCTATAAATGACAACATGATCATCGATATCTCATAAAGTGTACAACAGATTTAAAAAGAAGTAAGTTTTGAGAAATTAAACTCATTCAAATTAATGAAACACATGTACAAACATAAAATGATAACAGTAAGTTTTGATTGATTTATTTTTTAAGTGATTGAAATTGTGAAAAAGTTGTGCGCACCGTCGGATTCGAAATTAAAGGGATATGTCTCCCAAGTTTTTGTTTTTCCCATATCTATATATCAACCTTGATTATGGAAGATAATGGATAAGGGACATAGATTTCATCCCATCTGCAAACTCACGCGTTGATATAATTGATTTTGATTTGTTTTGTTTTGATTAAGGGATTTATTGCTTGAAATCTTTTTTTCTTTTTTAGTAGGGAAAGACACAAACAAAACTGCTTGAAATCCATTTATGTTAGAATGAGTAGAGCATGAAATTAAGAATTTGTAGGCCAAGAAGGAATGAATACCACATTCTAGCTAGAGAAAAAAGTTTAGTTTGTATTATGGGAGTAATGAATTTTAGTATATCTCTCTAATTATCAAGTATTATTTTTTTTAATATTAATAGTGACTACACTAATAAGGACCTACTTTAAATGGATTAAAAATCAAGTAATTGGATAGGTATATTAAAATTCAATATTACCATATTACTGAATACAATTTCGCATCTTAAGATTAAACAAATTTGTAAATAGTTGAAGTTTGATAAATAATTTTTTAAAAAATTATATATATATATATATATATATATATACACGAATAAAGGTAAATGGAATGTATAAACTATACAGTTCACCGTAGAAACAACTCAGGAGTCAGGATTGTAAATTTGTAACTTGTTGTGAGAGTAGTGTTGCTTTCACGAATATTCAATGACATGGCTAAAAAATTAGAAAATACCAATATATATATACACAAGTGGGAAAAAAAATAGACATTGATGATTGAATTACGTACAGAATTGAGTGAAACTCATGAAACTAGGGAATTCTAGTTGTAATGGCATTCATAGGCAGGCCTTGGTAAGCTAAATATCTGCCCAAAACACTTGTCAAACCAATGTCTTATGGTGTTGATGACATGTCTGTCACAAAATTCAAAAAAGCCTTCATATGGAACTTGATATTGTGAATCAGCGTCAATTTGTGTGTGTGTAATTTTGGGACGCCAATAAACTCTCTTTCCATTATGGTAAAGAGGATGCTTAACCTTGACGTATTGGCCTATATGATTTTTATAGAGTGGTGGGGGAGGCGTATTCCATGGATGCAATGCCATCAAATCCTTCATATGTGTATAGCTGCTTGAGTGCTCTGCTGGAGAAGAGCCCATCTAAACAATGTTACGTTGCGAATTTGTGTCTCCTTGAATTATTGATTAAACGGACTAATTAACATAATTGGCTTTTAATTTTTGAACTTATTAATAGGCTCAATTTTAGGAGAAATCTTTGTTGTATGAGGATTTGGTCTCGTAGATATTGACTAGGATTTTAATTTAATATCAAATTTTGAAATCCACTGCTGTTGCAACTGTCATAACTCTTACTAATATTTGGATATATAGATCATACATCAACTGATCATTAGGTTGGGCTTTAATATTGTTTGAAAATTATATTTTTAAATTATTGAGATAAGGCAAAAAGAATTTATCCCAATAATTTTTAAATTTATTCCTTCAGGCTAAATATATATAATTTCGTATTTTTAATTATATTTATAATTAAATTTCTACTTAAAATAATAGTTTAAAAAAAGGATAAGGCAATTTTTTTAAAAAAAAAAAAAATCAAGATAAGGCAATTTATTGTCGTTATACGTGCGCGCATTAAATCAGCAATGAAGAAACCGCTCATCCTCATCAAGAAAAGTTTAAAATCATTATAATATAGATATACTAAAACTTTTTTTTTTCGTAAAGATATACTCAAACCTTTGAATGAACAAATGTGCATTTTGGTTTTCAATAAATATATAATATAAAGTTATTATTAATTATTGTATTTTAAATACTAATAAAAAATATTATTATTTAATTAATATAATTAAGCTTTAATATATATAACAAGAGCATTCAATGTCAATAAAAATATATTTAATTTGAACACAATTTTGACTAACATATAAAGATGTATGGCAAGGAAATAATTACAAATTTAAGAGTACTTTTGACTGCACATCTAATTCTAAATTCAATCCTGAATAAATAAATAAATATATGAACAAAATTGCACTACATGAAATAATACTCTATATTACCAGGAACACCAGTAATTTCATGGAACATTGAAGTCAAGTGCTGGAACAGCTGTATCCTTCTACCAAGTATACCAACAAACTCTATCAATGGCATAAAAACATGTACGACGTCGTCACCGCCAAGGAAATTCAACTCGGTGCTCAATTTGGACTTTTTTTTTTTTTATTCATCTAAAAAGTACAATATAGTTAATTTATTCAAGTTGTTAGACCTTCCTACTATTATTTTCTCATTTTAAATGTTTCAACCATACTTTTTCTTACAATTAAAAACTAGCATTAATGAAAAAAGGATGTGTAAGAATTCGGGTGTACCTGTGACGTATCCGACTCCGACTCCGCCTTCAGGTACCCACGTGTACTCCGGTCACTAAGTAGGGACTCCGAGCAAGCAACACAGCAAATGCACCCACAATGAATGTTGGTGAGAGTAGAGAGTCAGAAGAAGAGATTTTTCTAAGTGTTTTCTCAAGGGTGAATATAATCAGTATCCCACCTCTCTTTGTCACGTTCTCTTATACGCAACTGACTCATTAATTTAAGCTTATGGAGTAAATTACACTCCATAACCCACATTTATAACTTATTTATATATTTGCCCCAACATCAATTGGGCTTGGGTCCGATCCACCAAGGGTGGACTGGCCCATAATCTTACAGGATGACTAAACATCAGCAAGGTTACTTACATCTCATATCCGATAATACATCAAAATCTTAAATAATATAATATTGTTTTCAATAGAAGAACACGAAACAAACAAGTTTTAGTTCATATTATTTATTTGTAAGCTAAATTTAAACAATTCAATTAGATGTTGCTAGATATTGTAAGCTACACGTGATTTAAAGAGTGATTATATGAGTCAACAATGGTTGGACAACAAGAGAGATGGCGAGGCGAATGTGCAATTTCTGTTGTTCTCAGAGTTATAGACGGAAGGAGAAAATATATTTGGGTTTGAAAAGATGTAGCCGCTGCTTGATGATTATGAGAATGTGATGAGGGAGAGGTGGGAAGAAGGGGATAGGAATACAAAGTTCTTTCACAAATACGGTGTCTAACAGAAAAAGGAACAACACAATTAAGAGGTTGAAAGATAACATGGGCGAATGGAGAGAAGATTTAGATGAGATGGGAACAATAGCTCTTAACTACTTTGAAGATCTCTTCACTTCAAGTAGGCCCGATAGCTATGATGAGGTGATTGATCATGTCCCTAGGAAGATTCAAGAAGAGACGATGAATAAGTTAGATAAAAATTTCACAATGGAGGAGGTTAAAGAGGCGCGCTTTAATATGTACCCGGCCCCAGGACCTGATGTTTTTCAGGCCTATCAGTCTTTATAATGTAGTCTATAAGATCATCTCAAAAACTATAGTTAACAGGCTGAAAACTATTCTTCCTATGATTATTTCGGATAATCAAAACGCTTTTGTGCCAATCCGCCAAATTACAAACAATGTGTTGCTTGCATACAAGCTATTACATGATCTAAAGTCGAAGCGCTAGAACAAGAACATTTATGTGGTTAAACTGGATATGAGTAAGGCATATGACCAAGATGCAGAGGAGGATTATTGCCACGTGTGGAAGAAGATTTGGAAGATTAATTCATTACCTAGCACCAAAGTCTTCCTATGGAGGGCATGGAAATAGAACATGTTTGTCTGATTTGCAAGAAGGATACGGAGTTAGTCTTTCACGCTATAGTTGGTTGCGACGATCTTCAGCAATTCTGGGCAGGCACAAATAATTCATTCGTCAATGAGATGGAGGAGGTAAATGTATTTATGGAGTGGTTTAATGTTGCATTGACCCAATGGACCTCCAAAGACTTGGATCTCTTTGCAATGGCTACTCAAAAATTGTGGGAAAGAAGAAACAAGATTAGGGTGGGCGAAAATGCAGTTGCTTTGACCGAGGTATAGAAGCAGGTTTGTAGAACATGGAATGAATTGAACCATGGTAGTGAGAAGAGACGGATCACGGGAACAGAGGAGGCGTGCAAGACTTGGATTCCACCATCTTAGAGATTCTTGAAACTTGATGTATATGCTAGCATGAAGGAAGGTGATATCATACAAGTGGGAAGGGTCATTCTATAAGGGAAGGTGCTTGGCTACTTTTGCCAAGAGATGCATGGTTGAAAGCGATAGTGGATTTAGCTGAGGCGTTGGCAGTGTATAAGGGCCTGATTCTTGCTACACGCATGAGTATATTGGACATAATCATAGAGGCAGATTCAGCAAGGGTGTTCCGCAAGCTCAATGGCAAAGAGGGAGAGGATACCACGTATAAATTTGGATTTATCTACAACTTTTAATTCGGTTTCTTTTGTTTGGGTTAATAGAAAAGTCAATAAGATTGCTCATATTTTAACTCACGGTTTTGTTGAATTTACTTGTGATAATTCAAACTCCAAAAGTCATGTTTTAACTTGAAGATTATCCTGGACCTATTTGTAATACTCTAAAGTAATGAGTGACATTTTGCAATAATAAAATTTTAAGTATTTCTATAAAAAAAAAACAATAATTGATTTATTTGGGATCATCGCATAATTTAAATTTCATTTCAAGTTATTTTTTATTTTTGTAAATTATTTGTAAGAATTCTTACAGTGATTATGCGAAAAATAAAAGTTATCATTTGCAGATTTGCTTTCTAATATAGTGAGTATTATTAGCTAAGCAAAGAGATCAAGTCATATGTACGACAACGAGTATGAATGATACGATATGATACGACACGATAGAGTGAAGTCATTGATAATATGAAATCAAATTCCCTCTGAACACATTCAGTCTCCGTCCTCAAAACTCACGTTTTTGTACTAATCTCAATTTGCAATTAGCGAGATTTGTCTTATTTTAGAATGACTCTTTTTTTCGTCTTTATCCTATTTTAATTTGGAAGCCACGTGGAATCTTCATGATTAGATTAAAATTTATTAAGTCCACCGGTCTCCACATCGAAAACTTAATTACAACGTTTAACGTTCTACATTCAAATATTTAGTCCTGGAACTAATCAATGTAATTAATTGTATGCGTGCTCAAATATGACTTTTATTTTTTGATTTGAAAATTGTCTTTTATTACCAAAAAATGAAGACGCAAGCTGTTTCATTTCATTATATATAGATTTGTGTGTGCCCAATGTCCAGTGCCTAGTCACACCCATTTTATTTGACCCAGCCTTGTCTTTTGTCTTCGTCTCCCACCTTTCTTGACAAAGTCAAATACATAAATATTAAACACACCAAACAAACCTTTGAAGTAACCTCCATTATATTTAAATAGAGAGAGCTCCATTAGGGAGAAGAGAAAAGCGATTATTGGACAATAATTGTAAAAAGTAAAGTGTGATTGATGGATCAGAAACAGCCTAAGCTGAAGAACAAGATCTTGAAGATACTACCAAAAGCAGCAGCTGCAGTGGCAGTGACATTTCAAAACCCTCCATTCAGCCCAGGGAGGGATCACAAAAGGCCCAAGAATGCGTCCAGGTGGTCCATGATTCCTGACGAAGCTAGAAGAAAGGCCAAGGATGGAGGAACCGATATTGATTCTCAAGAACCCACTTCTCCCAAAATCTCGTGCATGGGACAGATCAAGCATAAGAAGAAACAGATTAAGAAGGCGAAGGCGAAGGCCAATAAGATCGTATCCATGCCTAAGGAGGTGAGGCCAGAAGTGAAGAATGATGATGATGCGTCGTCCACGTTTCGAAGGATGTTTCGTGGAGGAAGGAAATCAGATTCTGCTGCCTCTGTGACGACGTCGTTGGATGTTGATAAGGAGGGATCACTGCCTGATATAGCACCGCGTCTGAGTGATATGAAGCGTTTCACGAGTGGACGCAATTCCTTATCGGATTTTGATTGGAAGGCTCAAGATTATTTTTCAGATCAAGACAGAGATGAGAGTGATGCCGAAGAAGAAGAAGAAGAGGATTTCATGATCCCTTTCTCTGCGCCTATACTGGTAGGTGGTGGTCATTTTAAAGGTGGAATTCCGCCTTTGCAACCAAAGAAGGAAATTAATCTATGGAAGAGAAGAACAATGGCACCACCCAGGCCTCTTCAATTGAATCCCATGTTTACAGCAAAGTGATTTTTTGTTTATAGTTCAAAAAATATCTAAGTTTTGGTCTTCTTCTTTTATGTTTTTTTGGCTTAATGTTGTGCACTGGATTTCGTAATATGTAAATGGATTCAAATATAGCCTTGTGAGATGTGATAGTTATCAAGTTGGAAAAATTAGAATACGAATTTCAAAGCTATAAAGAAGATAATTCTGCCTCTGGCATCTATTGTTTTCTCATCTCTGCCCTTTCTTTACTTCTTCATACAATTAATTCATATTTCTATATTGAATCAGTTTCAGTATTATATATTTGGAGAAGTTCTCTGAATTCTTCCACCCGGCATATTTACTTTTTGGGTTTTGCTAACCAGTGTCCTTAACCCTAAGGGCACTGGTTAAGAATGCATTTATTGTTAGAAATTAGTCAAAAAATTCATAAAATTCTTAACTTGCAATAAATGAGTCTGCATACTTTTTTTAAAGACATAAATATTCCAATTCATTTCTTTATCATTCAATATTATTTATTTACTATTAAACTTTACTATATATATATTAAGAATTATTTTTAATTTATTATTATAAATAAATTTTATTTTTTATAAAATATTGGAGTATTATGTATAAAATTAATGTTTTATGTTACGAATTTTTAATTCACTTGATAAAACTTTTTGTATAAAATTAATATTTTATATTACGAATTTTTAATTATGTATAAAATTATTTATAATAATAAATTAAAAATAATTCTTAATATATATAGTAAAGTTTAATAGTAAATAAATAATGTTGAATGGTAAAGAAATGAATTGAGGTATTTATGTCTTTAAAAAAAGTATGCAGATTCATTTAATGCAAGTTAAAAATTCTATGAACTTTTTGACTAATTTCTAGCAATAAATATATTCTTAACCAGTATCCTAAGGATACTGGTTAGCAAAACCCAATCATTCACATCTTGCAAGAAATGCGTACCAACTGCGTTGCGATGACTAATTAGGTGATAAATTTTTTTCTTGTCATGGTCAATAAGATGCCGATTTCATATTAATAATATTTATTATTTTTCTTAAAAAGTAAGGGTTTTGCTATATTACTAAAGGGTTCAAGCAGAACGAGGATTCTAAATGTAGTATACTATTACTAGCTAGCCTAAGAATAAAAAATGAATTCCTTTCATTATTTTTCCAATTTTCTGTTGGTACATGAAATAAATTAAAGGCCTAGTATTACAAAAGTAGTTGATTTTGAATAGCTCAAAACATTGTTTTGGTCTCTTTTTATTTCATTTGTTACATATTGATTTCTTTTATTACTCAAAAGGCTTAAATTAATCATCTATCTTTGCAATTTGTTTTAAACTGACCCTTTTGTATAATATTATTAATTTGCTTCATCAATTAATAACGAAACATGATGAAAACTTTTTAAAAGTTATACTTTCGCCCATCTTTAATCTCAAAACTTTCATTTCAATCCTTACATAATCTATCTCCTTTTTTTTATCTCAATCTACACACCAACTCAATCTCCCCTTCTTCTTCAAGAGTGGGAGAAAGATTAGTCTGTGGATTGAATACAGAGAGGCGGTTAAAATTGTTAGCCTCTGGGTTGGGCATTCCATAGCTATTAGTTAAGGCATTCGAATAGACACATTAGGTACTAGTATCATTAACAAGGATAAAAGAGGAAACATATACTCGTTTTTCATTCCAACAAATTAAAAGTGGCGATTTGAGCGCAGCAAATGCGCTTCACACTGTTGATTAACAGATGCGCAGTCGCAATCAAGGCAGCTGCCGCAATGAATTACAGTGAAAACAAGCGTTCACACTTAGAGAGGTTTCCCGGTCACTTCAAAGTTTTGTAATTTTGTTGCGAGGTTCATTTGTTGGTCACAAATCAGATTTTTGTTCTAATTTGCTTATATACGTTTACTAGCTACCTAGGGTGAATCCTTGAGCTCAAACCAAGTAACGAAACCAAAAGAATGATTTGACAATTTAATGAGGGGTTTAATTTGTAATTGTATGGTATCTTAATTAATCCAACATATGTGTCTAATAATAGAAATACAAATTAATAGGTGACACGTACCCCTTGGTACCTAAGAATTTCCCCAATGAGCTCCCCTTTCCCAGAACCCACATATCTGCCACGAATCTGACCGTCTCTGATGAACAAAAAAGTAGGAACCTCGACGACGTCCATGTCCCTCAAGAATTGCATACAGCTATCATTCTCGTCCCCATTCATCCTTGCAAAGACGACTGTATCAGACATTTGTCTGGAGAGCTTAATGACGGTTGGATAGACCTTGACGCAGGGCCCACAATGCTTAAGCCCCACATCGAGCACCACGAGCTTGTCATCAGCCTTATGATCATCAATCAGCTTCTCCACATCCTCACGGCTATGCAGTTGTACCACAGCGGAATGGCTATCCCCGTAGTATAACACATCTCCCACAAGCTGATCAGGACCAATCCCCTCCTCTTCGTGTATTTTCTCCATGCTCTTGTAGAAGCTGAAGTGAGGCAATTTCTCTATCTTCTCTCTCTCGCAGAGCTCTTTCGTCTTCTCCGATTCGTCACTCACCACTAGAAGGAAATCAACGTCGTTGCACGTGCGACTCAGTTCCACCATGAAAGGGTATATTTGGCTGCTCTCGTCGTTCTTCATCCCAGCGTATTCCACAACCACCAGTTTGTTCTTGGCAGATCGAAGAGCCTCGTCGAATTCTTCGATGCTATGAACACGCTGAACTCTCTCGTTTTTGGTTTTGACTTGGTTAGCTGATCCGGAGGCGGCTGTGGCTCTGATGGTGAAGCGGGTGGTGTGAGGAGATTGGAGTGTTGGTGGTGAGTTTGATGTGAGAAAATTAGGTAAAGAGGAGTAACGGAAATAATGGAGAGGAGTGGGCTTAGGCTTAGAGTTGGAGGGGAGGGAAAGAGAAAGGGATAAGAAGGATGAGATGGCAGCCATGGATAAGTGGGAAGTAGAGCTTGAGCTTGTGCTTGCTGGCAATTGCAATTTGCAACTGGAAGAGAAGCGAAATAGACAAGCAGTAGTGCACTCTTGAGTCTCCTCCACGGATAAGTAACAATGAGGAAGTAGCAGGGAATGCCATCTGGCACTTACCTTTGCTAAAAAAATCATATCCCTTTGCTTCCTGTGTGGTTCTGGTTCATAAATCATAATGTCCACACGCCACTCCATTCAATTCTAATTTTGTTTTTATGCGCAGGTATATACTCCAACACCAACCAATGTCTTGGACTCTTGGCCTCTTGGCCCTTGGGTAGTGGGTAGAACAAGATCTTTTTTTTTTTGGGAGGAAGATAATGGATGTTAATTGTTCTTTGTTTCAGTGTGTAATTGGGTATTGAGATAACAGTGTTTTAAATTATTTTTAATCCATTTGTCCAACTAAATCAAATAGAATCTAATAATCATTAAGTTTATTTTATACTTTTTGAACTAGATTTAAATATGAATATCATATTTTCTTTTTATTAGTTAATATTTATATATTAAAAAAATTCTTTAATTGATCATTTCAAATGTTTAAATTGGATAAATCAGAATAATACTTCGCAAAAAAAAAAACACAAACTGCCAAAACCTATTGCATTATATTTTTAACCTAATGTAAATAAAAATCTCTTCAAGCCATTCAAGTCAAAGTATAAAACCAATTTGTGGATCTCCTAAGTAGGGTGTGCAAAATCGATCCAAACCGAACCAACTGATCCGATCCAAATCAAACCGATCAAAACCGACTACATAATCGGATGGATTGGTTTATTTTTGTGACAACCGATTTGGTTCGGTTCAGTTGATGAATGAGGTCCAATCCCAACCGAACCGAACCAAACCAACCGATTATAATTTTTAAAATATATTAAAAATATTTTATAATGTTGATTTTTATGGTTTTATGATGTAGAATTCTAATTTTAAGTTTGTAATGTTAAAATATTGTACAAACTTTAGTTTGTTGGTTTTCATGGTTAGGAATAGCTATTTTTATTTTTTGTAGGGTTTAAATTGAAAAGAAAAAAATAGTAAATTTTTTTAAAAAAAAAATTTGTCAAAAAACCGATCAAACCGAACCGAACCAAACCGACTAATCGGTTTGGTTCGGTTCGGTTGATGTCCAAAGAGCGGATTGGATTGGATGACTCTTTTAGTCATTGGATTGGATTGATTCGGTTATCTAAATCGGTCAAAATCAAACCAATCCGTACTTTGCTCACCCCTACTCCTAAGTTGAGTTTCGGATCTTTTTGAAAAATTTTACAAACAATCTATTATATACTATAAAACAATAACCACACTTGCCACGTGTCAGCTCTAAAACAATTTTCTTTTTTATAAATTAATTTTTATCTTTCATTTATACATTATTAAAATTAAAAATTTCATTAATAAATTATATATTTTTGAAATTCGTGCTATATTTTATTGTTGTTAACTTTTCAGCCTTTGTAATTGTTACCGGAGAAAAAAAATTTTCTATTCAATTTACAATATTATCTTTCATTACATATAATAATTAACTTTTAGTTAGTTCATTTTAATAATTTATTTATCTTTTTATTTAATTTTCTTAACCTTATTTTATAATGGCTAAAGGTCTATTTTGGTCCTCAATGTTTACATGAAGTTTAATGTTGGTCCTCAAAGTTTTTCTTTGGGTCGATTTTGGTCATCGAGTGTAACACCGTTAACTTTTTGCCGTTAAATGATGACGTGGCATATTTATATGGTACACCCTCTCTTCTATATGTCATATTTTAGTGACGTGGCATGACATATCACTGCCACGTCACCCCAGATTGCCACATCATCATCTTCTCTCCTTCATCAGCATCATTATCATCATCATCTGGGGTGATGTGACAGTGATGTGTCATGTCACGTCATTAAAATATGACATGTAGGAGTGAGGGTATGCCATATAAGCATGTCACGTCATCATTTAACGACAAAAAGTTAACGGTGTTACACTCGATGACCAAAATCGACCAAAAAAAAATTTTGAGGACCAACATTAAACTTTTGAAACATTGAGGACCAACATTAAACTTCATGCAAACATTGAGGACCAAAATAGTACTTTAGCCTACTATAATTATTGGAGTTCTATTATTGGAGCATTATAGCTTCTTTTGTCTCCCTATTTGTATTTTAATTATCTTCAAAATTCATTCTGTGTACTTTTTTTCATTAAATGTGTTTTTTTATACTTTATTTAAAATTAACATTTGAATTCTCTTTGTTTTAAGATTTTAAATTTTTATGTTTATTCATTTGTTACTCTAGGTTATATTTACTTGAAGAAATAAAAACATTTTTATTTATCATTGGGATTTAGTGAAAATTTAGCCAAATCTACTTAGTAAAAAGAGAAATATCAAGATGATAGTGAAGGAGAAGTTGAAATTTAACTAAATGATTAAATATATTTTGTATGATAGAATGATAATGTTTATAAACTTTAACAATTTTAAAAGTTTTTTTTTAAATGTTTAACTATTTATTAGTATTTGAAAATATCTTTAAATTTTTACTATTTATAATGAATCATGTAATTACAGGAAAAACTTAAAATGGTTAGAAAAAATGTATTATATATTTTATATAATTTATTTTTAATTATTTATGATATCATCCAATCTAATCAATTATTGAACCGATTAAACCAGTCGAGTCGTCACTCGAAAGCATGTTTGAGTCATTATCTGATTCGATTTTTAAAACATTAGGACAAATTATCCAATTTTGTCCCACAATATATATAATGTCCAAAAAACAAGATTACAAATAAGATATATCTCTCTTTTTTTTATAGAAAATAAGATATATCTCTTATTGCGACCGTTTCCTTACACTTTCATTTTTATTTTCTTCTTTAATGCAAATTATATTATTACATTCTTATTAATAATTTTCTTTTTCAATTAGATCATACCACAAATTTGATAAAGATATTGTTTATATTCTAATTCTTTTTTGTATTCATATAAATAAAAATTAAATATAATTATTAATTGATAAATTCTTTAAGCAATTTGAATTTAAATTCTAAACCCTAAACATTCCGTGCTTTGCACGGGTGACAATCTAGTATATATAAAAGTAGGACAAAGGGGGGGAAATGACCTGGTTTGGGCCTTAGCTCCGACTTGTTAACCAAAAGAAAAAGTCGTTGAATTTATAATTACTATTTATTTATTTATGTCACTTCCTTTATTTAGCTTTTTGTGGATGAACGCTGCTTTCTCAAAGATATCTGTGATTGAAGCCAGATCTTTCTTTCAATGCTAAAAAAAATATCTCTCTGTCCTTTATTTATCAACATTCAAAAAATAAGATAATAAATTGATACTTTCTTTTAAAAATTGTTATAGCTGTTTCCTGGCAATGAGAACAGAGCAATTGATATATATATATATGATTCTGTCAGAGAAAAATGGCAGCTAATGTCTATTTGATTCCACATTCCACTGAGTGAGGAGTGAGATTCTCATGGACGGAGACATTGGGTCATGGCGCGGTCAGAATATAACGATGAGTATTCATTTTTCACTGATAATAATAACGACGGCATATTTGATATGCATTTTATATTTCTGACCAGAAAAAAAGAAAAAAGAAAAGAGATATACATTTTGTTTTCATCACATGATTTCTTTTCTTTGTTTGGGCCAAGCCCAAAGGTAGACGATATTTTTTTACTAAACTTTTACTATATTTTTTGTTTCTGCTTAAAAAAGATACGGGTAGAAGCAGAACGGAAAAGTTGCACAACACGCGACGAGCTGCTTCCTAAGAACTCAGGCTTGTTAAGCAAAGGACATGACATGACTGGGTATCACAATCTGCTAGCCATAACATAGGTGCGCATATTAATTATGTAAGGGCTCCCAATATGCATATTGTGCCTTAATAAGTTTTCAAATTTGATAATTGAATTTTGGATTTCTCAACATAGGTATCTGGCACAAGAACCTTATTCAAGTGAACCACACAAAGGAGATATTTATTATGGATTGCGTTGAACCACACACAAAAGATGGTGAGAAAAAGAAAACAGGACAGGAATGGGAAAATATCATGTAGATTGGATAATAAGATATGAAAGATATTAGTGTTAAGAAACATGAATATAGATAATTAGTGGAAATTAAAAGGAGATTTGTTACATAAGATGCGATTAAGGAGGGAAAATGACAAGAGGGGGAGTAAAGTATTGAATATTGATAGATCCAAAGCGAAAGGGTGGGAGTGGGACAGAGAGATGGCGTGGAGTATTTAATGTGGCCGGACAGGCTTGGGTGCCTAAAATACACGCACAACGTGACAAAAGTTAAAAACACCAAGGCGGGATCCCAATTTCCTCTTACTCTAGTGCTTGCCACCTAAGCCCTCCCCTCCTCTATTCTACTTCTACCCAATACACACCCCTCATGTCATGTGCGCTTCTTTTCTATTTCCATCTCCTATGTACTTACATGTATTATTTTTTTTTGAGAGAGACACAACATAGCATTGTGTCTTTTACATGTGCCTTTTTTTAATCTCATAACATATCTCTTCAAATTAATACTCTAAATTTTCTTTTTTTGTTGCTTTTTTTTTTAGAAAAAAAAAAAAAAGCAGCTTAGATTAGAGTTAGAGCCTAGAGACGAGGTATCACAATCTCTCAACTAAACCTTTTCTTCGTTCCACTCGCCGACGCCAGATCCAGGGATGGAATCCAAAAATTGTACAATCTTAAATCCTAACAAACACCACATCAATTCCCAGGGAAACATTTAATAATCGAAATTAACGCACAAACAGGGGAATCAATTTGCAAGCAAGCATAAAGAGCGCTTTCGTTCCTACGGCTGACCGTGTGAGAACAAACTTGTCGTGAATTAAGTACCAGTAAACTCTAACACACTCCCTTCCTTTAGGCTAAAACCTAATAAATTATGCAAATTAAAAAGGACACCACAGTTGCTCAATATAGCAATCGGTCGAAGGGAAAAATTGAAAAACTAAATTAAAAATCTGGGAAACAAAATTACAGCAAGTTCATTGATAAAAATAAATGAAAAGGAAACATAGAGGCGGGTGGCGGAAGGCGAAGGAATTGGGAAGGTAGAGAGTAGTTACCTGATTGAGATAGAGATATGGGTATGGAATTGTGACTAAGAAGCGAGTGGTTTTCTGCAGAGAACCATGTGCATAGGAGAGAAAATTCCAGTGTCACCCCCTTTGGTCAAATAGTCAGCAGTCTTGAATAGCATCTCATGAACATCCACCGTTCCTTGAGGTGCGATTCCCAATGCAGCGAGCAAAGTGATCACAATGTGGTTGCGCCAGTATGCGATCCTACCCATCTTGAGCCTGGTCCACCATGGCTCAGCCGGTGGCTGAGCTAGATCCCGCTCCTTCACCACCTCGAACCCAACCTTCCGAGCCGTCTCTGCGATATCCGCGTAGCTTCGAAGCCCGGGCAGAGCATCCCCCCTTTCAATCCCTTGAATGATCTCCACGTGTTCCGGGTTTTCCGCTTTGTATTTCTCCGTCGTTACCCATTCGTATGACACGTACAGAGACCCGGGCTTCAGTACCCTAAAGATTTCCGAGTATACCTCCTCCAGCTTCGGCGCGTGGCAAGTTGCCTCGATGGAGTACGCGCCGTCGAAGCTGTTGTCCGGAAACGGCATCTCCAGGAAATTCCCGCACACAACCTCACAGAGAGAGTCCAGCCCCGCCTTCTTATTGTGTAATCTGGCACGATTCACTTGGTATTCGTTGATGGTGATGCCCACAACTTTGGCACGCGAGTGGGCGGCGATTGCGCGCATGGGCCCACCAACTCCGCATCCGACGTCCAGAATTCGGTCACCGGGTTTTACATCTATGAGATCGACGGCCATCTGTTCGTGGAGGCGCGTGGCATCTCGATGGGACTTGCCGGGGATAGAGGGTGAGAAATGGAAGGACTGACCCCAACCCCACTCATAAATGTCCGTCACTAAATTGTAAAAAGTGTCGACAAAGTCTGGGACTTTCTCGGCGGTTTCGATCTCCTTCGGACGCCGGAAGAAGGACCAGTACTGCTTGTATTTGTCTTGCACTTTCTCAGCCGAGATGGAGCCGCCGGATAGATCGACGGCGCGTTTACCCTTCTGTTCGGCGGGGCCGAGGATGCAGACGAACCAGTAGAGGCCACCGGCGAGGAGAGCTCCGGTGCAGAAGAGAGCAAGAGAATCCATCCCCGAGAGAGGAAGAGAGAAAGAGAGAGAGATTTTGGGGAAAGTCACAGCTTTGGCTTTGTGGGTGAATTTTGGAGAGGCTAAGGCTGCGGCTGTGTGTGAATATGAGCAGCTATTAGTATTTGGTATTTGCTAATTTACTAGCTAAGCACAATGTAAAGTTTGCACCTAGGATTGGATGAGTCCACGTGCATCCCGCGTGATTCTGCCTTTTTTATTTACTACTTTTCTTCCAATTTTGACTGTTTCCCTTGTAACGGTGCAATCCTTGATTCCAGCCAAATTCCAGCAATTTTTTTCTAACTGTTTTTGGTGGCTCTCATTTTAAATTTTCTCTCTTCCTTTTATATCCCCTATTTGCCCAAAATAATTACATTTACATTCTCCTCTTATTAATACTTGTAGTAGCTTGTATTTCTCAAAAGTATAATAAATAGGTTAAAATGTATCGAGACTCTTGAGTTTTAAGTTATAAACACTAGGGGTGTTCAAAGGCTTGATTTGGTTCGGTTTTGTCAAAAACTTAAACCGAATCAATATAATCGGTTTTCAAAATGTACGGACCTTGTCGATTTTATTTTTTAGCGGTTTGGTTTGGTTTTATATTCGGTTTGGTTCATGCTAATTTGATGTTTTCATGTTGACATATATTAAACAAACTCTAACTTTATAAAGCCTAAAAAATAATAAAATTTATAAATATCAAACTTATAATACTATACTAAATAACTAATTATAAGTTGTTAAATGAAGATTTTAAAAAGATTTATAAGAATTCAAAATATTACAACAAATTAATTCACTACAAAAAATTAGTTTTAGCGTAAGTGAATTAATGTCATTTGTCAACAATGTTATTTGTTAATTTGATTGTTATAACTCACATTAAAATGCTCTCAACACAATAACGTCGATTGTAGAATTGAAAGAGTCATAACGTTAAAGATAATTTTAAACTAACACTAAGGATATAATTTTTTTGTAGAGATTATATTATCTAATATAATTATATCAAATATTTTTATCTTTATCTATATATATATTTACTTCACAAAAGAAACAAATAATAACTAATAGTTATAAAGTACAGTTACAAGATATACTATAATTTTTAATATTAAGAGAAAAATATATATATAGATATATTGGTCGGTTTGGTTCGGTTAAAACCGACCAATAAATTTATAAACCTCAACCAAACCAAACCATGTCGGTTTTGTCATTTTAAAAACCAAACCAAACTAATTCTTTTCGGTTTATTTCGATTCAATTAGTTTGGTTCGATTTTGAACACCCCTAATAAACATATCAACTTCCTGAATTTTAAAAGATTATACATAAATTATTTGAGTTTTTATTTTTGGATAGAGAGTACTCTTCTTTTAGTTATTTGTCAAATTTTGGAATTAAATGCCACGTCATTAACTTTTCCGAAGCCTCTCACCCTCTTCCTCTCCACACCACCATGACTCCATAAGCAACTCCAACCTTCAGATTCCGGCGGCAAGCAAAAGAAGAGGAGGAATCTCTTCCTACCCATACCCATTTTTATATACCCACCAAATCAACCCATAGCACCAATCAAAAATCCCTAAATCTTAGTCTTCGTCAACAATTTCAGAACACTCTAATTTGCGCTCCGATTCATCAAAATCGAAACTTCCAAAAATCAACTGTTTCTGCAGAGAAATTGGCATAACCCTTGAAGGACTCTGGTTTCGGGTCAGATAAAGTGGAATAACGAGCCGAATTGATAGCTTGAGGGCTCAAATATCTGAAGGAAAAAAAACAAATGGAACAATTAAGAAACAATCTAAAACCTTTTAAATGTCAAAGAAGTGAAAAGGGAAAATTTTGAAAAACCTCATGAAGATTCTGGCAAAAACCTAGAACAGGCAAAAGGTAAGAAAAGAAAACCCCAAAATAACCAGAAAAAGGAATCATCTTTGGGTGCAAGAACACTGTTTGAAAACCCATGATCAACCAGAAAGAGATAGGTTTTTTGTTATTGTGGAATGAATCCATGAAATCCATGAAAGATGATGGGTGAGGTTCATTCCATTAGAAGCAAAACAAAGAAGGGTCGGTCATGCAGAGGGCGATTTGGAGTTTGAAAAAATGGAGGAACAGGAATCGAGTACCAGTAAAAAAGGTGATTTGGAGTTCTTAGATTTAGGGATTTATTTTTATTAGTGTTATAGGTTGATTTGGTGGGTATATAAAATGGGTATAGGTAGGAAGAGATTCCTTCTTTTGCTTGCTGCCGGAAGGCTGGAGTTGCTCTTGGAGTCATGGTGGTGTGCAGAGGAGGAAGAGGGAGAGAGGAGAAAGGTAGGAAATTATTAAAATACCCTCAAAAAAGTTGATGATGTGACATTTAACCCCAAAATTTGACGTCTGGTTAACGGAAGGGCATTTTCTGCCTGAAAGTGAAAATTCAGGGAATCTATGTGTTCCTGATCCAAAACTCAGAAGATCTCGATGCATTTTAGCATAATCAATATTGAATGAATCATACTCACTTTCCAAAATTCAACTTAATAATTTCAATAAATTCAGGCAAAAAAAAAACTTAATAATTTCAATAATATTTGTCTTGAAATTAAAAAATACATTAAAGATTATCCTTTATATTGATTCAATATATATTTAATAGATTTTGGTGTGTACTTTACAAAGGGATCCCAGTCACGGTTCTTTAATCTGACGGAGATTAGCAGACAATCGGAAAATTCCTGTGGTAGCAAAGTCGTGTCAAACTCTTGGTGGGTAGGGGTTTATATAAAGGTTTCGGAAGATACTAAAGTGGCGGTGATTGGCACATTGGGGGCTGGAAGCCATCAGAGAGTGCACGGTGTCATTCGGGAATGCACAATGTCATCGAGCAGTAAACAATATCAACGATGACATATCCGTACTAGATGATGGGACAGAGTGATGGCTGGACAGTCGGCTGAAGAGACAGACCGTTCGATGTGATGTATTTGGAGAGTGTCTAGATTTCAAATTTATATTATATAAACAATAGATATAATGATATTTGAATAAACATATATAGGAATTTAAACTTGTATTCTAAAAGATATGATGTATGTTTCTTTACAGTATTCAATTATTAAAGGTAAACATGTTTAAGATATTCTTCGACATTAAAAATGAGTATTTATCTTAATAGAAATTCGAAATTAGTTTATAACGCTGTAAAAAAATTAATCTCTTCTAATAAATCCAACCTAAAAAAAATACGATGATGGTGTACTTTAACTATGATATATTGGATCCAATTTGCACAAAAACTTTAGTTTTATCTTTGTTTCTCCGATTTTTGAAATTTTGTCTCGATTAATTTAGACACGATATATATTGTACACTTGGTTATAATAGGATAACTTTTTAATAAAAATAACAGGATTTTCAAAGTCTCAAATTTATAACTATGCTAAATAATACCAAGTCACTTAACACTTAAATTTACATGGTAAGGCAACTTTGGTTTATTAATTTATTTCTTGAAACTTTTTTTTTTTCGCGACTTGCATTCAATAGAGACAAAATTATTTATTCTGTTGATCCAGTTCCGATTCGCTGGCCTTGATTCGTTCTGATAAGTGATGATCGTTACGAGTCTACATCTTTGTTTGTGGCTCATCAGTCATCACATGACATGGATGCTTTATTTTTTTTATCTTTTTTTCAACAAAATAGTCCTTTTTCGCTGTCTAAAGTTTGCCTAACTGTTATATATATGATTAATAATTAATTATTTTTATGGAAGTTAATTATATATATATATACTTGGTCCTGTTAATTCACCTGTAACGTAACGGGGAGAAAACTGTTTGAATCAAGCAAATTACGTCCGTTGATTGTAACTTCCCAATAAGTTATGTCGAACTGTTTTATGACTATTAAATAACAATTATGAGTCACTTTCTCAATGTTGGGAGAAGAAATTTGCACTTATATTTTCGTGGATTTTGACGTTAAAGGATGATTACGATAACTTTTGAACATCGAATGCATTATGCATTCAAATCTTTTTTTTTTTTTTTTTTTTGAAGATTATGCATTCAAATCTTTAGGAAGTGCTATTTGCCTTTAAAAAAAAAAACAAACAAATTTAAATATTGTGAGTAGCTTACTCTTGGTGATTAAAATGAAAGGATAAATTATTTGGATAAATATTAGATGGTAAGATTTATTTGAGAATTAAAAAGAGAAGGGAAGGGGATTGATTAAAGAATAAGGGAGGGGAGAGAAAATGAAGGTTAATCTTCTATATGTCTTTATTTTGTTTGTGTATTAATACCTCTTCTAAAATATCTCAATTAGGGTATCTTGAATTTGTGAAGGAGATTTGGCTAAAAAAAAATTTTGTGAAGAAGAAGGATGATAAAGGATTAAATATTGATATTTTATTATCTTTCCCTTCAAATTTTATCTATACAAATAATGGAAAGATATCTTGATTTTCTCCCATTTCCTTCTTTTTTTTCTCCTTAATTCTCAATCCAAACATGCATAAAATAATTGTGGTATGTATAATAATGATTTTGTTATATGTAAAATTTTCAATTATTATTACTTTTGTTTGATAATTTTAATTAATTTGATAACAATCTAAAAGGGACTGTACCAAGAGTTGCAAAAACAGGTTTGACTTGTTTACCCGCAATTGTTAGCGGGTTGGATTGATAAAAAATAATCCATAAAGAGGGACACTGTCGTTTAGCCCGTTTTGCATACGGGTTTTATCGTGGGTAACCTTTTTATTTATTTTGTAAAGTAAGTAAGTAATTTTGACTCTTATTTTTTATTAGTTCACTACTCCACTAAACCCGAAGAGTGAAATCTGTGTGAGCACGCCGTTGTGAAATTCTCATGTTTAAAAGTCCAGGAGCATTTTTCTTTTTCTAAATTCATTTAATTTTAGTTTATAATGCATTATGAATATGATTGTTAAAATACATACATTTGGTCTGGAACATTGGAAATCTGGTGTGCTCTGTTTTATATTAATTTTTTTTTGGAAATATAATTTTCCCCATTATGTGTGTGAATATAATGGTAGCTAAAAAAAAAAAAAAGTAAAATAATGGTAGCTACAAGTGTGTGAGTGTGAGTTGTGATTTGTAAATAGGATATATAGTTTTACGTGATATTATTCGAATAATGATATATTATTGGTTCATTACTCTATATATATATATATATTGCAGTATAAAATAATAAATTTTTTTTTAAAAAAATTTGATGGTTAAAATATTATATATATATATATAAAAGAGTGGACTAGAGGGTTAACTCGGTTATTCAAAACTCGCCTTAAATGAGCTTGGTTTGTATTTTGTGAACTTGTTTAAAAATTGATCCATACGGCCCCGCTTGTTTTCTACCAACTCGTGATGGGCCAATCCGTATATGCCGGATTGACAGCTCTATTCAAACTTGATAGACTAAAAATTTGAATTGTTAAAAAAAATGGAAATTAAACTAAAAAATTCAAATTTATGATATTTAACAACTCTTTCTGTGTTATAAACAAAAAAACAACTCTTTCTATAGAATTTAATAGTTTCCTTGAGAGAGGGAGAGAGCCAAATCCAATAGTTTTTGTGTGAGATAAAAGTTCAGTGGTATTTTATTATTGAAATTTAATACATCATTTTAATCATGTAAAGCTATTTATTAATATTAATATAAATTTATATTAATAAAGACTCACCTTGAATGGTTTAAAAATTAATTGAGTGGAAGGATATATTGAAATTCAGTACTATCGTATTACTAAACATCTACTCCTCTCATGTGCGCTGAAGAAAAACAAAAACTATTGGCAAATTCAGAAAATATATAAAAAATTACAATTTTCTCGGTTTAGATATCATCCGATTAAATTGAATGTTTTTTTATGTGCTTAAAAAATTGAATGTTTTTTGTCTACTTAAAAAAAGGTTCCTTATAAAAAAACAAAATAATGGACGAAATTAGAGAGGTACCGCATCGTTTAACGCGTTGCAAAATGCAAAGACATGCCACGTACAAAAGGGGCCCGCTGTTAACAGTCGCTGGTTAGAATTTTTGTTAAGAACTTGGTTAGATTAGATTTAGAGGTTAGAATGTTGTAGTATGGAACAGTTTTAATTTTTTGGGCTAGCTGTTTTACTCTTTGATGTGTTTATAATTTAGCGAGGGGATTAGTTATTATTCTCGACGGTGGATATCCTGGTCTAAACAAAAAAATAATAATAAAATATGTTAAAATTTTAATAATTACATAATTTAATATAAATAAAAATAATAATGATTTAAATATATAATAAAATAATTTAAATCAGCATGAAAAATATAGATAAGCGTTGTCTTGTTTTACGCTCAGGATTCTATATGCACATTCTGTTTTAAATGACTCACAAACTATGCATGCTAGCCTGAATTGGTAGACCATTCAAATTTCACTAACCATTGAATATGATGAATTTAATTCAGAAGGTGCACAAGACAATACTATATATATAAAAAAAAAGAAGTAAACAAACTCATCTCAATATTTAGCCTTCACTTATCTCTCATAATTTTGTTCTCAACAAATTTTTAGGTAGGAAAGTTATTGTATAACTTGGAATAAAAAAATCTTGTGTCATTTACTTGTTCCAAAAAAAAAAAAAGATCTAGATACGAGGAGATACAGACAAATATGTTATAAAGGGGCAAAAATGTGTAAATTGTAAGGTAAAGATGAGAAAGGAGAGGCAATAGAGATTGAAGTGGGGGTATTATCAATTATGTCATGGCTGGGATTGTAGAGAATCTCCGTGTCTTGCGGCTACCACTCGCTCAGCCTCAAATGCTGAATATTGGGGAAAGTTTGGACAATTTCAATTAAAGGGTAAAGTATTTTTGTTTATGCTTTTAAATTTTTTTGATTTATGTTTACTCTCAAATATTTAATTTTGTTCATGTCTGTCCTTTTTTCTAACACCGTTAATTTGTTTGACAAAATTTGGTGACGTGGACAATGAATATGCATATCTTTTGTCACCTCACTGTCCACCTCATTTTTCACCTCACATTTTACTTTTTACTTTTATTAAACAAAAATTAACCTAATCCAAATAAAAAAAATAAACTAAACTTTTATCCTAAAATATTTTCTTATTTGGATTAGGTTATTTCTTTTAATAAAAGTAAAAAGTTAAATGTGAGGTAGACAATGACGTGGTAAAAGAAATAAACATTCACTGTCCACGTCAGTAAATTCCGTCAAGCAAGTTAACGATGTTAGCAAAAAGTGCAGGCATGAACAAAATTAAAAGTTTGGGATAGGCATAAATCTAAAAAAAGTCTAAGAACAAGAATGAACATTACAACAAAGTTTGGAGGTAGCAAAATACCTAGTACCTAGGTACTTTACCGTCAATTAAATCAATTTAGTTGAATGATTGAAAATTTATCTAAACCATTCGATCAATTTGATTTACATTCACTTGAGTTGGTCAGTTTTTTTATATACTTAGAATCAAATTATATTTATACTCATCCATAAATCAAATTGATTAGATTGGTTTTTATTATTTTTTAATCTAATTAATTAAGTAGTTTAATTGATTTTGATCGATTTTATTAAATTGAGTTTGAAGCATATTAAATTTGAACACCCTTATGTTTAATTTGAGTCTCTGAGAACTAATTGAACCAAAATAAAAAAGAAGATGTCAAGTTATATTTTGAAGTCTTTCAACTATGAAGATTATCATTAAATATTTTAAATAATATTAAATTAATAAAATTAAGCCATATCAAAATAAAAAATAACAATATTAGAAGTCTTGGCCATAAAACTTTTTAAACGTTAGGTATTATGCAAAATTAGGCCAAATTACTCTTTTGGTCCTCAACGTTTGCACCAAGTTTAATATTGGTCCTCAACGTTTCAAAAAGTTATTTTAGGTCCTCAACGTTTTTTTTTTGTCAAAATTGGTCCTCCAGCGTAACTCCGTCTGCTTTTTTTTGTTAAATGCTGACGTGGAAGGCTTATGTGGCGCACCCTCTCTCCTACATGTCATATTTGGATGATATGACACTCTCTCTCACTCCAACTCAACAAAACGACGTCGTTTTGCTGAGTTGGAGTGAGAGAGAAGTGATGCAAAACGACGTGGTTTTGCTGAGTTGAAGTGAGAGAGGGTGTCATATTCATATCATCCAAATATGACACGTAGGAGAGAGGGTGTGCCACATAAACCTTCCACGTCAGCATTTAACAAAAAAAAATCAGACGAAGTTACGCTGAAGGACCAATTTTGACAAAAAAAAACGTTGAGGATTTAAAATAACTTTTTGAAACGTTGAGGACCAATATTAAACTTGGTGCAAACGTTGAGGACCAAAAGAGTAATTTGGCCTGCAAAATTATCTCCATAGACTTTTGTTTGATGACTTATCTCTATAAACTTTGTTCCAGAAATGGGGGTTCAAATTTGGAGGTATAAAATAATTTGGGATCAAGACACTAGAAAGTACTTAGCGAGCAAGAAGTGAATTATTATGGGTACACTGTAAGTAAGACAATAGAGATTAACGTTAATAAATAAATTACGTTTTTATCGAGGTCAAAGATTTGGGAATTCTGGACGAAAGTTTTTCTCATCTGTATCTCAGTAGAGTTTCTTTCTATCTCCAAAAGTTCGCCCTTTGAATATCTTACGAGGGTCTATTTATAGTGAAGGGTAGGAGTAGTTAGTTAATGGCTGATAAGTCATATCCTGAAAAGACGAGTAGTGTATGCACGTATCTTGACATGGTAGTGGTGTCACGTAGTTGGCTAATGTTAAGAAAATGAGTGAACATAGAGTCACATGAGGTAAGTAGTTGGCTAAAGTTAAGGGAGTGGGATACGGCATGTGGATGTGATTACGTATGCATGAGGTATCAAATAGTAATTACGTGTCAGATATGTGAATGAGTCAATGCTAATATGCTAAGGCTAAGGAATGAGCTCAATAAAAACAATAATAAATTTAATAATATTAAACCCTTACCTAGTTTACGATAGTGATCGTGCCTTATAAACATGAAAAACTTTCACCTTAATCCTACCAAGCCACTCCCTAAGACTATTCCCGGGAAAGGAGGATGAAAATCACTCATTCACAAAACATTTTCAACCTTGTCTAAATTGGGCGTCGCGGGTGGTACTTGGCCTACGTCAAACCCATTCCAATAGCGTTGCTTTCTTGCGAAGTTGGAATGTCCTTGACGTGATTATTCTCATGTCAGCATTGCGCTGACCCTAATGGAGGGGATGACCCCATTACACTTTCCACTACCTCATACTTTATTAAGATTGGGAAAGTGAGGTATCTTAATTAATTTTCTGTCCGAATGATGGATTCACTGGGCACCTTGAAGCACTTTGCTTAGCATGGGAACTTATCACTAGGACTTAACATTATTATACTTATGTTTACTGTCCAAGTGACGGATTCATTGGGCACTCTGGAGCACTTTGCTCACCTGGAAAGCTTATCATTGACACTTAGTATTTTACTTATGTTTACTGTCTAAGGAACGGATTCATTGAGCACCTTGGAGCACTTTGCTCAGCAAAAAAACTTATCACTAAGACTTAATACTTTACTAATGTTTACTGTCCAAGAGACTGACTATTTCTATGCTTAGAATGACATTTTTTAGTAGAAGTATCTCTTCATAGTTGCCAATATCATATATTTAATCAAATAAGTAAATAAATAAAATGAAAACTACGTAGCAACAAAATTTAAGTCTATGGCGCATAAAATATTTAAATAATTTGATGTGTATTTTGATTGGATGGGAATAAATGTAAAAATATTAAATCCTTCAATAGCAAATGAGGAATTTTCTTCTTTAAAATTTTTAGATTTCATAATGCCTATACAAGTAATCCATGGATCATGTCAATAAACTCACTTTTCTCCAATTTTGATGTAAATAAAAGTGTTAGCGAAAAGAAAAAAGTTAAATATTTGTAGACATCGTCTAATAGAAAAGTTTATTAAATTAGAGTTTGAGACTCAAAACAATAAAAAGAAAAAGTCGAGTAAATCTTGAAGTTGTTTGTTAAAATTTTAGATAAAACACTGAATGAAACTATTTTGACGGAAATTACATAATTTTATGAGTACGTTTGGTATTTCTTACTAGTAGGAAAGATGAGGTAAGTTTGAGTTTGAGCATGTTTGATATGTCTCCATTATAGGTGAGGTGAGGTTGAGGTTCCATTTGGAGAGGGAAGCTTTCTTCCCTCATGATGAAGAGGGAAGGTGAGGTGAGGTTTAAATATTAAAATGTCCTTAAAAAATTTATGGTTTTTAAAAAAGTAAGGGCAAAAAAGATTTTTCATACTTTTATCTTTAATTTCCCTATCTTTTTCCCACCATACCAAATAATATTACTTTTATATTCTACTTTTATTTTCCTGCATACCAAACATACTTTTTATCACTCACCTCTATTTTTCACTAAAATACTTATCCGTTACAAAACGCCACCTAAAAGATTCTATATAAAATTTTATAGTTAAAAAAAAAGTATATGTAAGGAGTTGAGTGTATTTTAGAAGCGAAAAGAACTATGAAGTGTGAAGTGCGATAGGAGCGTGGAGGAGCTGGTGCCAGCAACTCACATTCGTCTATTTCTATTTGCCAGGCATGCACGTGGGTAGCAATGTAGCATCTCCTTCTCATTTTTATTACTTTCCAATTCCATCCTTGTCACTTTTTTACAACACTCTTTAAGTATAACATATTTTTAATCAAATTAATGTAATAAAATATTTTGAAATTTTAAAAAAATTTAGTTGTTTTATATATTTTTTAAAACAGTTATTCTAATTATTCTAATAAATAAAAAATAACATTTAAATAGTCTTTATTTTTTTTATGATTCCCAAAGAGACGCTTGAATCTCTTTCTTTTTCTTTTTGCATTTATAAATATCTTCTATATTTTATTCACACATCTCACGTGTCTTCCACTAGCTTATTATTTTTATTGGTAAACACTCACTCACCAACACCCCTCAAATCCCACCAGTCTGTTTATTTTTTTAGATGCAGAATCATGAATGCAATTATACGCACATAATTAGCTTGCATAATTATCCATGTAATAATGTATTTATACTATAAAAAAAGCTTTTTGTTTCTATTGGCATAAATTAACTTGTTAAAAGTTAGAAGGGAGAATATATAGGTTAGAATTAAATCTGAATCATCACTAGTGTTTAATACTTATGTTTAAAAGAAGTCTAATTTGAACTAAATTTATCAGTATTTGTTTCTCTTTTGTTTTGCTACAGAATGAATGAACAATATTGAATTGTAATAATTTTCTTTTTGGTCAGAAATTGTAATAGTTTTCTTAAACCAGTGCTTTCTTTGGATTAGATATGATAATGGGTTAATGGCGCAAAAAAAGATATGATAATGGGTTTTTAAACTCATCTAGCTTGATAAAAAGGTAACATGAGATCACTCACAAGTACAGGCCTGGATGATTAATGGGCTGCTATCGTGTTTTTTCAAGCCGGCCCAAAGCCGAATTTATTTTCTTTATTAATATATAACATACGGGGAATATCAAGGCTATATTTGGTATTATGGTATACTTGCAAATGAAAGGGAAGGGAAACAAAATTTTAAATCCCAAAAATTTATATTGTTTAGTATATTTTACCTGTAAAATACTATTCATTCTTTGACTTTTTTTCTCTGACCGAAGGAGAAATGTTTATAATGTCCTTTTTAATTAGGACAAAACTTATGTGCTGTTGCTTACATGCTTTTGGTAAGGTTAACCAATTAAAAAAAGGACATGTGTCAATTTAATCAATTAAAAAAAGACATGTGTTAACTTTCTTCTTGAAATTGACACATATCTTTTTTTAATTGGTTAACTTTACCAAAAGCATGTAAGTAACATCACATAAGTTTTTTCCTTCTAATTACTCTCTCTCTTTACTTTTTCACCTATTAAAAAACACTTTAATCATAAATTAAGGGCATTTTTGTCTTTTTCAATACTTTACTTTACAAACTTTACATCACATTTGTACATACCAAACACATCTTTTATTTTTACATCTAGCACTGTCAAAACGGGCCGGTCCGGGCCAGCCCGTTTATTTGGCGAGCTTGGGAAGTAATGCCCAAGCCCGCCCGTAATGGTCCGCGGGCCAATTTTTATATTTTTTTAAATATATTTTTTTAAAAAATTAATTATAAAATTATATATTTACTTAAAAATTAATAATTTTTTAACTTTAAATTAATATTTTATTGATTTTAATTATTATTTACATTATTTATATACTTTATTAGAATAAAATTATTATTTAACACATAAAATTATCTAAAATATATATATTTATACATATTTTAAACAATATATATTAATTTTTTATTTTATTTTTTTAATTTTTTGGCGGGCCGGCCCGCGGGACCCCGCGGGTTAGCCCGTTTAGCCCGCGGGCTTAAACGGGCCAACCCGTTTAGGCCCGTTTTTAAACGGTCATATTTTTGCTAACCCAAGCCCGCCCATTTAGCGGGCGGGCCGGGCTAGCCCGCGGGCTCCGGCCCGTTTTGACAGTGCTATTTACATCCATTTACTCTACATTACTCAAGTCAACATCTCTTCCCTCCACATCCGTGTATTTATACCAAACATAGCCCAAGTGAGATATGAGATGGATTATTTTTAGGGCTAAACTTAAGTGAAGCTTCTTAGGTGTGTATTATGAAATTCTCTAATAAAATCAATGCACGTTGTAAAAAGTGTTTCTATGAACAATTATAAATGGAGTGAGAATATGAAGACTAAATTTTATATGAAAAATCATTAAAACAAATATAAATAAAGAATATTATTAGAGAAATTTTATAATGCACATCTAATTAATTTAAACAGGATGTGTCATGTCACTTCATAAAAATATTAAATATAGTATATATACAAACTAAAAAACAAAACAATCCAATTTAAACTTCATATTTTCTATAAACAAAAAAAAAACTTATATTTCTTAGTTTATGTCACTTAATGAAAATATTGAATATAGTATATACAAACAATTATATTAAATTACATATTTTGACATATATACATATGACAAAGGAGTTAAACAAGTTATATATACATATTTAAAGACTATAACTTGTAAATACTATATTACACTGTATTCTAACTTGTGTTAATTTAAAGGACAAAACTTTATTGTTGTTTACATGCTTTTGTTAAGGTTAACTAATTAAAAAAAGAAATGTGTCAATTTTAAGAAGATGACATAAAAAAATTGACACATGTCTTTTTTAAATTGATTAACCTTAACAAAAGCATGTAAGCAACAACATATAAGTTTTTTCCTAATTTAAAATATATAATGTGTGTTTTTTTTGGGTCTGAATATAATGTGTTTTTGAAAAGGACAAAACTTATATACTGTTGCTTACATGCACATAAATTTTTTCCTTTTGAAAATTGTGATTTTAGTCCGGGGCGGGCTTTTATATTGTAATATGAGTTCAGGGCTTGCCTTAATAACTTGTGTAAACACAAACTTGAGCCTAGACTTTGGGCCATATTTTATGATTTATGAATATGGAATATGCATATTTTTTTTTTAAAAAAAGTCTGAACCGTCGTTTTAAACTTTTAATGATTTCGGCCGATGATGAGGTCTACTTTGAATCGAACTTTAATTTGAGCTGGAATTCACTTCATGTGATCATGTTAGTCTTACCATAATTGATGTATCATTATCTTATTTTTTGTTAGAAATCCAATTAGACTTATAAAAGTGAAGTAGCGATTATGTTCATTTATGTCAAACATGGAGCTCTAACAATTCCGTTGACGATTTCATAAAACCATATGGGTTATCATTGTCTAAAGCGGAGAAGAACTTTTACAAATAAAAGAAAGACATCATGTGAAAATTTACCCTTAATGTATTAGTCTAGAAAATTATCTTAACATAACATCTTTGTTCTTTGATGGGAAAACATTTACTTATTTTAACAATTTAGAGAACGTGCTAAGGTCTTATTTATTGTTTTTATTTTATTTGATTCCTTTGCTCTCTGATCATTACAAAGAAATTTAGGTTACGTTTGGTTGAAAAAAATTATAGAATTGAAATTAGAATTGGATTATAATTGGAATTGGATTTTTTGAATTAAAAAAGTGTGTTTGGCATGAAAAGATGGGATTGAAATTGAATTATTTGAATTGAAAAAGTGTGTTTGGTATGAAAAGATAGAATTGAAAGTTTTATAAAAGAATGTGAGATAAACAGACTAATTTACTACTTAATAAATATTAAATAATTATTTTTTTAATTTTATTTTTTAGTATATAATTATTTTTTTATATTCATTATAAAAAATAAAAAATAGTAAGAGAGAGAGAAAAGAGAGAAAGAAAGTAGGGATGTCTTTTAAACCCAATTACACAAAATCTATCTCAATTCCTCAAAAATACCTCACAATCTAATTCCACAACATTTACACACTCAATTCTAAAAAATCAATTCCACAATTACACAAAATCTATCTCAATTCCTCAAAAATACCTCACAATCTAATTCCACAAAATTTACACACTCAATTCTAAAAATTCAATTCCACGTAATTCAATTCCAATTCTACATAACTCAACCAAAGTAAATAATTCCTAAAATATTGTGCAATTCCATGTGGAATCTAATTTCACGTCCAACCAAACAAAACTCACTTTATGGAATTGAGAATTGGATTCTCTGGAATTGTCTAATTCCACGGAATCCAATTCTCAATTTTAGGAAGCGAACTAAACATTAGAAAATTTTGTTTTTTTATGAAATTAAGATTCCAATTCTATGCTCAATTGTGAACCAAGCGTAGCCTTAGTTTCAATGCCTATAAATTCACCCTACATGCACTATACTTGTTTTTAGTAGTTAGAGTAGGAAAATTTTATTTTGTTGGTTTTGGCACCCAACAATTTTTTTGAAAAAAATATACGATCTAGACCGTCAAATAAAAATTTAGATTCGTATATATATATATATATATATATATATATATATATATATATATATATATATATTGTAACAGACCCATCCGACGGCTAAGATGGTGTAATTTATGCACTTCACCGAATTTACACTTTAACAAATCCAGATCCATATTTTTAAATAGTCTGAGAGTCATTCGAGTAATTTCATCTATTGCACACAATGTATTCCATAAGATTAAAGGTGTGTTTGATTAGTGGAGTGGAGAAAATGTGATGAAATTGCGTTTTGTCCTTACTTTTCTATTAACTTTTATTCTATTGTCACTTTTAATGTAAGAGCAAAATGATCATTTTACTTAGTTTTATTTCATTGATATCATATCACACATGACATATCCATTCCCTCTAACATTCCTATTCTCGTTACCATTACCATTATCATTCCCTCACTCATTTCACTAACCAAGCAAGCCCTAAGTTATTGAAGTGACAATTTTTAAGAATTATTAAGTTTGATATTTGCATAATTCATAGAGTAGTTTGAGAAATTCCTTTCAATAAATTTTACAAATTTGAAACTTCAAATTGGAAGAAGAAAAGTTTCAGAAGTCTTAATCCTACAATAAAAATTGGAACTATCCGGGTCAGCTTTGCATTCCAACATCAGTTGCACAATTTGATTTCTTTTTTTTTTTTGCTAGCCATAAATAGAACTGCAGGTGTTACGTTTTAGAAGTAGTGGGATTCTGAAATTGTTATTTGGTTGGTATTGTATGTTAATATTTGAATATAATATGTTGTGGACGGCGATATGTTTGTTATAAACATATGAATATATGATAGATGGTGAGTTTTTGGTGTTGGTGTGATACATAAATTGAGAGTTGTAGTGCAGGGAATTAAGCAACAGAATGAGAGACAAGATGGATGGACATAAATATAAATATAAATATGTAATTGATGAGCTAAACTAAGGTGCAAAAAGAGGAGTTTTGGAGATGAGATGGAGGGAGAAATTAGAAATAAAATGAAGTGGCGAGGAGCTGAGGGAGAGAGATCTAATTAACAGTGACTTTGCCAACCATACCAGCACCTTGGTGAGGGGAACAGTAGAAAGAGTAGGTTCCTTTCTCAGTCAAGGTGACCTTGTAGGTCTCGCCGGGAGCATTAAGAAGGTCTTCCTCAGACATGGAGATCTTTGAAGCATCCACCCCACTCGGAATCTCGTCCTCGTCGAACACAACATTGTGTGGGAACCCAGCATTGTTCTTGAAAACGATCTCTTCTCCAGAGCTCACTGAGAAACTGTTTGGAACGAAAGCCAGAGACCCGTCATCCCCACCCAGCAAAATCTGAGTAGCCATGGCGTTCCCCGCCAGCAGGGCGCTTGCAGCTGTGGCCACGGCCGCCACTCCCACATCTTTCAGGGAAGCCTTCACGGACAACCTTGGGAGTGACACCTTGGGTGAGGACACGGAGCTCACTTTGGCACCGCTTGCCTTAAGGCCGGTGAAGGATGAAAAGGAGACGGCAGCCATTGAATTGTAATTTGTGATTGTGAGTAGTGGAAGAAGGAGATCAGATTCAGAACTGATGATATAAAATGTTGTTAATATAGCACAAATGAGTGGATCACATTTCAGCACAAATGTGCGATTTGGATAACCAAAAGGAAGACTTCAGGCTAACATATCATCATGTGCCGACCTCTTATTGGTTGCTTAGGATAATATCTTACAACCTGGCATTCATCATTTTTGTGAGGTGGACAATGGACACGCAAACGCACCGTTTGGGCCAACAATTTTTTTCTTCTTATAATAGCCCATTGTTTTGTTCTCTCCTCATCCCGGCCCAAACATTCATTTAAAATTCTAATATTTGAGTTTCAGCATTTATCTTGACCCAGAAACAAAGTTCCTGCACTTATCTTGAATATCAACCAACTCTTCACTCACTAGAATTAAAATAGAAAAATCATAGCAATATTTTGTGTTTTATTACTTTAACTTTTCAATTCATTTCAGTTAATATATAAGTAAAACAAAACATGAGACTACATTTAAGGAGAATGGATCCTATGCTGCACAGCATAGGAAAGTAAAGAGAAAGAGTGACATATTGTGGGTTCTATATGCGCGAAAAAGAATGGGGAGGGATGTCAAATTGTCGAGAATTTCATGTACTTGTTGAGATAACTGCCCAAAGATAAGAGTGGCCCCGCAATTAAGAAAAGCAAAGCAAATAAAAAAAAAAAGAAAGAAAGATGAAACCATGTTCTAGTCAATATAAATACTTAAACAGTAAAAAGTACACTGTACAACTAGTTTAGTTTATAATTAATGTACTCTATGTAATTTAAATTTGATTATTTAATATTCTTATAATTGATTAAATTAGTAATTAATGGAGTAAAAAGAATCCTTGTGTTAGAAGCTCAGCCATACATCTGGCTATTGGCATTATGGTTGATATCCGTCAGCAGATTCCTAACCAGAACAGAAAGTTGAGGAGAGGGGTGATGATTGATGACCACCACAAAACTGGGCTTACATACTCCTCAACGCGTCATATGAGAACCATTGATATCTGATCTCCGTCCACCGCTAACCAATCAAATTTTCCGACGAGGAAATGCCTTTGCATTTTTTAAAACGTGTTGGAAACATTTGGTTTCAAATATTACACTTGACTGGATACCCAAGCTAAGGATCGAGAGGGTTTTAAAAGGTGATGGCTGAAGCTGAATGGAGGAGATGGAGGGAGGGCAGAGTGGGAATTGAAGTGTCTTTTGGACTATATCGGAATTAAAAAAAAAATATATACATTTTTGAGGACGGAAGAATTGCATATACCATTTATGTCTGGACATTTCACAGATATACAGAAGCAGAGAAAATCAATCACTAAAAGGATCTTTTAAATGTAGAACACTCAGCACGCACGAGGTTCACTTTCTTTCTAACTGCAATTACCAAGCCAATAAATAATTAAAAGAAGAAAACTCCTAATTACTAGTATTGTTGGAGTCGGACTGGAGATTGGAGTTGCCATTACTTTCTATAAAGATAACACAGATATTCTATTCAAACAATTGAAGAATTTGTAGGTCGAGAATAGGGATCCATATGCTCATGACATGAATGACTCAGATATTGAATGAATGGAGGGGCCAATGCTCTTTGTCTACCAAATTGTTATTACTATTACATGAACATGACCCCTCAATGCTAATTGCTAAATGGTTTAAGTGATCTCACGGTCCCTTCTATAATTACAACCATCTCCCACGTTTCATTTTTGTATTGGACAATTTTTTTCCTTTATATCTATGAAATGAATAAATATGTTATTTATCTATCATAAATTATATTTGTTTTCGATTTCTTTAGATACCTTGATTAACTGAATTTCGTTTAACCAAATCTCCATCCATGTTATTAAGTTATATGTCCATCAAATAATAAATAGATAATTATATATAGTGTAGTTTTGTATGCTGTTGTTATGTTGTAAATGAAAAAAACTGGAACAAGAAAGGATAGAGAGAGTGCATGGCACAGTGGTGTAAACTTATAGAATAGATATAATATAAGAAAGATTAAAACAAATTAATTAGGTAGACATATATAGAATAGAAGTAGTGCGATGGGAATTGGAAGGTAAGTAAGAGATGGAAGACAGTGCAGGGGAGGGGAGGGGTGATGAAAATATATAATAATAATAATAATAATGATCAAGTATTCTTGTGCAAGTGGACGACCTTGTTCCAGGAGGGCCTTGAGGAAATATCATGCCACCACCTGGACACATTGTCCCTGGAACCAAACAGCTGGGCTTCGTTGGTAGCAGTGACCAAATAGTGGGTGTTTGGAAGGTGAGAAAGATCGGCCAGAGAAAATTCATCGCCCGCCAAGAAACGCGTCTCCCCAAGCCTCCTATCGTAGACGTCCAGCACTCTTGCAAGCTTTTCTTGGTTAAGCTTGATGGATGCCTGATCTTGCTTCATCTTCATTCCAGGCGCAAATGCCAGCTGAAACACCAGCACTGTCGACGGTGGATTGAAGCTCTGTGCCTCCGCCTCCAACCACTGATCTATGGAAGCCTTCACCATTGGATTATTCCCGTACAATTCCCTGTTTCCCTTCTCTCTATATTTCTCGCATAGGTATCGGCATATGGCTCTCGACTCTGTTCAATTTCATTCTTTTAATATAATTACCAACAACAACAACAATAATCTTTTGCATTGCATTGCATGTATCATGTATGTAATGTACAATATAATTACCAAAGAGGGAAATGTCTCCGTCTTGAAATGCTGGTACTTGGCCGAATGGCTGCAGGACGCATCAATTATATAATTAAGGAGGAAATCAATATAATTAATTAATTATAAATGTAAAAGTAATAATATTATACATGCATCTTGAGGAAATCGGGCTTCCTATGCTCCCCTTTGGCCATGTTAACCGGGATAAGCTCGTATTCGATGTCCTTCTCATGCAGACAAGCCAAAACTCTTGACACAGCCGTCGACAAGATTGGTCCGTACAATTTCACTGGCGTCGCCATTTCTTCTTAATTAATTTCACTCTTTCCTCTTCTCCTTATGTATCTCTTTTCTCTCTTCTATCACGCCATGCACAACCTCCTTCTTCTTCTTTTGCTTTATTCTACTTCCCCTTTAAAAAAGCACGTCTCACTACTACCCCTTTATGCGCTGCATTTCTTTTACCAATTACTGCTTCTTCTTTTCTTTCTCAAATAACCAATTACTGCTTTTTAAATTGTTTCTTTTCTTGTTTATTGAATTTTCACATCAGAAATCAATTTTTAGATACTTTTCATATATTTTTAAAAACATTTCATAAATTTTTTCATATTTTTATTTATTCTCTCTCTTATTTAATTATGTAAAATATAATCTTTTATATTATCTTTATAATGATAAATCATGCATAATTTTTTTTATATTAGAAAATTTTATAAAAAAAAATATTAGAACTTAAATTTCATCATTACAAAAATTATGATGTCATTCTTCAAAAAGAAAAAAAATAATATAGTGTTTCAAGATCTTTCTAGATTGTAGACCCTATGATCTGTACTAGTTTTCAAACACAATTCATATTCTTAATTTTCAAGAATACTTTAATTTAAAATTTGTGAACATGAAATATAAAAAAAATCAGCAATGAGAAAACTGTTGATCATACAGTCAACCGTACCGCGGGGCCCTCAGATGATTTTGTCTAATGATTATTATCACCGAGTCGGCAGACATTATATTCTATTCTTTCCTTTTGTCGTCTTTTATTTATACCTAAATGAAATTGACGCATAACTGCACTTTTTTTAATCATAAACATATTGAATAATATTATCAAATTGATAAACTACTTATAATATAGATGGAGAAGGTGGCCCTGAGGCTACAAGGTTTTTACTCATTAAAAAACTGATTAAACATATTTATTTATGTGTGGCAACTCTGCTCAAAAGCTGATGCACATGTAGGTGAATGTCCTTTTTCTTGCATCCTTTCACCTTCATCTCCAACCTGTTCTCGGACATATATAATACCACTTTAGATGGAGAAGTATACATCGTATTTGGCTTTTTATTTTAAAAAAAGAAAGGTAACGCAAAACTAAGGGTAGACATGAGACTCTCAGATACATACATTAGTGTTAATGAAATGGTGAAGAAATTCCAGAATTTCGGAGAATTCGGGTCTCAAAGAAGGATCTTGGTGCCAGCAACGGTTAAGCAGTTGTACTAACTTTGGATGCGTATGGGTCGGAATTTTGGGTCTCAAACCCTGCATTTCATATATACAATACACCCCAATTACCATTAAGTCTTATATATTCTTTTACTTTTTAGGCTCAAATTCTCTACTGTAGCATGAGGTCCTAAAGAGCTTGTATAGGAATGACGGAAAGAAAAAGGTGATATGTGCATGAGGGGAATGGAATACCTTGTGGACCACTCCAACTGCTGCTTGCAATGGTGTCAAATTCTCATAAGGAAGCTGCTTCAGTCACAATACACAGATGATAGGAGTGAAGTCTGTGCAACTATAATTCAATGAAAACACTGCCTAACTAGCTACAATATATATATATATATATATGTCTGACAATGTTTATATTTCACTCACCAACCAACCCTCTCTTTTTGATATTGATGCAACTAGCTATAATTAATTAGGGCTTAATTTCTTGGCTCCTGAAATGTGAATAAGACAACCCCAAGACGAATAGAAATTAATGAGGGAAGAAATGCACAAAGCATTACCTTTCCCGCGAGCAGCTCCCATAGAGCAATCCCAAAGCTAAAAACATCGGCTTTGTGATCATATGGTTTATGTTCAATAACCTTAATTCCATATGCCAAAGAGAAGAGAATCACAGGTTATATTCAATATATTGGGTGCTGAAAAGGAAAAAATTGTACAGATAAGCATGATTTAATTACCCGACATAAAATAAAATAATAGCTGCTAACACTAGACAGAAATAATAAGCAAGCACTAACAGACCTCTGGAGCCATCCAACGATAAGTTCCAGTTTCTGCAGTCATAATGCCAGATTCATCTTCCATTCTTGCAACTCCAAAATCAGCCACCTTAACTACCTGTTTCACATCATTACATTACCCTACTAGCTAGAAATATATATATGCCAATGCAAATTAATTAATGTCAAAACCTAAGCAAATTCACACAAAATGTAATCAGTTACCCCTTTGTCATCCATTAAAAGATTAGCAGCTTTGAGGTCCCTATGTATGATATCATTCTGATGCAAGTACTGCATTCCTTCACAAACATCAATTGCTACTTTGAGCAGAGATGAAAGAGTAAGCACGGCCTTCTGTATAAACTCATACATACTTCCACCACCCATGTATTCTGAGGACAAATTAACTATTTTTGTCATTGTGTATTCAATTTCACAATAAACTAAAATATAACATCAACCCAATGAAACTTCTACCTGTGACGATGCAGAGGTTTGGAGGTTTTGTACAGGAACCAATGAATTTGACAACATTCTTGTGACAAACTTTACTGCAAGATTCGGTTTAGAAAAAACTAAAAGTAAACCATAACCATAAGCATTCCTATGAATAATTAATGGTGAAATTAAAATTATATTGTGAGTAAACAAACCTCAGGATATAGACCTCTTGAGCAAACTCCCTTTGTATATTTTCATTCATATTCTCAGTCTTAAGGACTTTGATAGCCACATTTTGGTTACAGAAAGCACCTTTATACCTGTATCAACTAATCTGTAACTCAACGTAACACACACTAACTCTCACTCAAAAACATGATGTTATTGACATAGAACGACATTACTCACAAATCAAAGAAAGATCTAGATGCAATTTTCTTTCCGAATTTCAGATATCTTGCATCAATTTCCCAGGTAGCATTTCCACAAATGGGTAGATTCACATTATCAGAGATTAAATTGATCCTGGGTTGTTCTTGTCCTGCAGTTTGACTGCCAATTATTTCCTTGAACAAAGGCTGCTTCTGGATTTCCACCAAAAATCCAAAAGGTGAAAAATGGGAAAAACGAATCTCCATATATTATACCCAAACTTGTTTAAAAAAATTGACAACGAGATGGATGGATGCTGTAATAATTAAGTGACGTGTTGATGATAGAGAGCCTACCTCAAGTTTCTGAATTTTCTTTGTCAGTACATATTTAAGCTTCTCAGTCTCCTATAAATTTCAACGTGGAAATTATTCAAGTAGCATGTTTTGAGAAAAAGAGGTGAAAATGCCTGAAATTATACCAATGTATTACCATCAAGAAAAAGAGAAAAAGTTACCTCAATAGGCCAACCACCAACAACAAAAACATCCAATGAATAACCATCCAATGTTGAAAAAGCATGTGCTTCTTGGATATTGAGCCCAGTCTCAGACATCAAGGAAGTCAACTGTAAGGCATAATTGCAAGAAAATGAAAGCTACGGAGAAGAAATTGTCACCCACATTAATTATATTTTACTAATAGAGTGACTTATGTCACATCTAACATGCGTCTTCATTAAATGAAACAAGAACAGAGATCTTGTACTGTGTTGTGCATTACAGATGATTTCTGTAAGCACAAGGCAATGGAGTTGGAAGATATATATGGTATTAGTGTAAGAAAAAGCAACGGAAGTAGGAACACAGGCTAGGTGTTAAAGGCCATGTCCTGGATATTAGGACATCTTGTGCAACATCAGAAGATACAGAGAAGATGCATATTTTACTACAACAGTTAAGTTGGGCTACCTGACTCAGAAGTTTTGGCTTATCGTTTGTTGATATTGTGATTTCATGCATTGGCCTGCCATTTTATTAAGTAGTTTTAAAAAACGGATAAACAGCAAGAACAATGTCAAGTAATAATAATATTGACAATAAATAGCCGCCTTCTTCAGCAAATAAGAAAAATAAAGAAAGAAATGACTGAAGTTTTACTGGGAGTAATGTGTATAGAATCTCATATTGCTATGGTTGTGTTGAACATGCATGTGGGTAGCTCCAAGAGAAAAATCAAAGTTAGATGAGGAACCAAAGGCCGGGGCTGGATGTATGCTGAAATTTGAACCATGAAAAAGAAATAGTTGATACAATGAATGTTTAAGTAAAGGCATTGATCTGATAGCATATAAAGAGAGAAAGGACAAGAAGAAGGGCAAGTGAATTTATATATTCAAAACATCATGCCTCATGTTGCTTGGAATGTCAGAATGTTGAGGACTGACTTTTCTTTGTGAGTTCGAGTGAGGAGCATTACAATTCACTCCTGAAGCAGAACGAACCTGCACAAAACATATATTGCCAACATCTAGCAAATCAATTGCCTAATGCATGCAGTTGTGCCACCAAACCCTGCTCAAATCAAGAAATTAATCTTCTACATTCTACCAAAATCACAACACGACCATTTCCATACTAGAGAAAATAAAATAAAATAAATTTCTACTATATACACTTTTTTTGACCTCCCCTTCCCTAATCCCTATATTAGATTATTAGTAAGCTAAGGTAGTTTAAGTTAAGATACAACAAATTCAATCTATATATAGTAATATTATTAGAAACACATAATAGGATATAGGCTAAGGAAGCATGTAGAGTATTACAAATTACCTGCACAAGACGGACTTGAAGAGCAGGTCTTGTAGAAGGATCATGTGCCATATGCAGTAAGTTTTTATGCATAATAACATCTTGGGCCCTCTCCACATTCATATCCAGTGCATACCTAGCAAGCATATGTATAGGTATATTTACAAATAACAAATAGATTGAAAATGCAAGATTGGGATACCTGGTGGGAAGTCTATAAAAATGGGTCCAAAGCTGGTGTTCAAAACCGGGAAGCGCTGCCTCGGCTACATTCAATTCTCTAAGTCGACTAAGTACCTCATTGTAAACTTGAAGCTTGAGCCTCTGCTTTGGACATATATTTGATCCTGAATTCTGAACTCTGCTACTGCAACTCTCTGTGTCTCCCATACTCATACTACATCAATCAAATGAAATCATTCAGTTAAATTTGAAATAACAAGCAACTTGAAGAAAGAAGCCACTTTTAATTTGTTCTTGGGATGGAAGTGATGAGCTTCACACCAAGCTGTACGTTCGAGTGGGCGCACTGCGCATCCCGAGGGACAGTGGTGGACGTGGGCTTTGAATAATGCGACTTTGCTTCTGTCACCCTTCATTTTTATAAGTCATATAAACAAATCATGATGATAAACGCAACAAGTTTTAATCCTTTTATTTTATTTATATATAGTCCTTTGATAGCATCACCCACTAACCAAAACTCCAAACCACCCAGTGGGTGTCCCTTGTTTGTGTCATTTCCCACAATATTCACACTCACATACAACTATGTCTTTCTTATTTTTTATTTTACAATAATTGGCCCCGCAATCAGTCATTCCTTGCTTCGTATCGAACAAGTTACAAGATAACTTATGCTCCCCCTTTTAATTAATTTATTCCTTAATCATGATGTCACTCCTCCTTAATTGTTTTCTTCTTTTTCCTCACTAATCACCTTTTAATCTAATTATTAATTTCGTCACCCCATGAATTGCTATGCGAGCCGAGGTGCATTTCCCCTGTTTCATTACTCCTATTATCCTATACAGTATACACACAGTAGTATCAGGCTATAGATGTGCGCCTATCCAATTCCATATCTTGGCACGTCCATGATGATGGAAGAAAGCATTTGTCACATGTCATCAGCATGTTGTAATTAACAGAACTGGGATTACATTTAATGTTGTCTAATAATGATACGATCGATGATGTATGTGTTTCAATAAAATTTAAAAAGCCTACACTTGACTTTTAATAATATAATGTGTTGGTTATAATCCAATAATGATCACCCAAACAGCAAAATAATTGAAACAAAATCCATTAGCAGTGGAACAAATACAATGAGTAGTCACTGCACTGTGTGCATGCTGGTTCCAACAACACAGTATAAATGCTCAAAATGACTGTACAGACACAAGGGTTAAGGGCATAAATGGGTGTCGCAAACCAAAGAAGAAAGAGGTAGTGGGACTAGAGAACCTACTACTACTACTAGGTATAGCTAATAGCTAATAGCTAATAGGTGGACCATCTTAATTCAACCATTAACAACATCAGCATATATATATATATATATATATATATATATATATATGACTATGGCTCTTCTTAATTTCTCTATTTAATCAGAAGCAAGTAATTAAGTATAAGGTCAAGTGTACATGTTCTACGTTTGAGGTTGCCAAATGTATCCGAGAACGGGAGCAGCCCCCTATTTGTATTACATTCCCTCATCTGTCCATTCATGGCCCACATCCTTTTTAATTTCATAGTCCAATACCTTTTTTCGCAAAAATATCATACACTGACTGCCAAGTTTTTTATTACATCGCCAAAAAAATAAAACTTATTGCACTTCAATTTTAACTTTGTTCACAACTTTAAAACGATCTTGTTAAGATGGTTACAAGATTTAAGATCTTACAATCTTGTAAAATCTTTTTCAATCTCATGTAGATCAAAATTTGATGGGATCGCGATTTTGTAAACAATATTATAAGATCGTACTAGTAAGATCATTTTGAATTTGATTTCTTTTTGTAAGTTACATCAAATCCAACATTTTTTTATATTTTTATTTTTAAAGTATGTGACTAAATATTTGTATCATTGTGTCTTCCTTGATGATTCAAAGATACTTATTTCTAATAGGAGGATATTATGAGGGGAAAAAAAAAACTCATTACCACAACTCACAAGTCTCTAATCACGAGCAACATTACTTTTTTATAAATCACAACCATTTCATTCTTTATCATATCTAATGTTTGCAATATTTAATTGTTTTTTCACTATATAGGTTCAATCATCTATTAAATTTAATTTTTTATTTATCTTAGATTTAACGAATAATTATACATTTCCCACTTTATTTTCCTTCCCATCTCCATGTTAACAACTTTACTTTTAAATTTTATACGTTATCTCTCTATATATGATAGTGTATATATATATATATATATATATATAATATTAATAAAATGAAAAAAACAAATATATATATATATATATATATAGAGAGAGAGAGAGAGAGAGATAAGATCATATAATATGAATATACTCAAATAATTTTAGATGTTTTTTTATAACTTTTTTAGATTTTATTTAGAATTAATATAAAATTAAATTATATCATATCTGTAAAGACATATTTTTAATATTGATCAAAGGGAAAAGATATGGAGAGCCGGTTCAGGATTTTGTATCTATTTCTTTCTTACCTTTTATCTCTTTCATTTAAATTTTTCAATAAAGTAAGAGTGAAAGAAGAGATAAATAGATAAATATAAAAACTCAACCTCCTCTTGAGAGGTTGAGCTCTCTATAGAAGAACCTTTATCAATAACAATCAAATAAAATCCAAAGAGAATGATGACCTAACTACCCAATTTCAATTTTTGATCCTATCTTAATTATTTATTTATACTTTTTAATAATTTAATTAAAAGTATGTTAAATCTATAAACCCAACAATTTCCAACTTTTCTCCAGTACCGTCTGGATTCTCAAAAAAAAAAAAAAAACAATTTTCAACTTATTTTAGTTGTACATTATCTTTTATTAACGGAGTTATTCTTTAAATATATTGCTATAATTCGAAGCCCACAAAGCATACCACATTAGTTTATAATAAATGATTAGATATTAATTAGTTGATGTATAATCATTAATCCACAACCATTATCAATATTATCATAAAAATGTACGATTTAAAATTTAGGGGGAGAAGAACAAAGCATCATATGAAAATAAAACTAGCTAGTTAATAGTCATGGGCAGTTAATCACACTCAGAAGCTTGGAAAATCCAAAAATAATTGAAACAAATTATATATTCAAACTGGAAAAAAAAAACTACTCAAAATTACAAACTAGGCGAAGTTTGTTGAGATAGTAGCAATCAATTACTATTTTACTGGTTGAAAAAAATTTTATTTGTCTCAATTTAGTCTTTAAATTGTAAAAATATAAAATTTTGTCCTTGAATGATTTCACTTCTCATATTTTGTCTCTAAATCATAAAAATATCAAATTTAATTTCTAAAACATACAATATGTTGAAATTGTGTCTAAGGCAAAAATATGAAACATAAGGATGGAATTTACAACATAAAGTATATTTTATGGATTAAATTTGATATTTTTATAGGTTAAGGACTAAGTCAAAAGAAATAGAAATATTCAGAGACTAAATTTGATATTTTAATAATTGAAAGAGTAAATTGAAACAAATAAAATCTTTAAGAAATAATCCAGTAATTTACTCTTGAATATTTGATTTTCAATTGGCTTCAAGTTCCATTCTGTTGACCAATTCCCATGCTTGTAGTTCCTTTTTCTTCATCAATTCTAATTCCAATTCCAATTTCAATATCAATGTTTGCAGTTCCTTTTCATCATCCTGATGCCCTTCCGCTTCCTTCAATGCTTCAGCTGCTACAACCGGGTCATTCACACCACCTTCTGCCTTTTCACATTCCTCACGTTTGATTTCCTTAACACATAAACCACCGACTCTTTAATTAATTAATTTGCTCCTATAATTCAAACTAAATGGTATTATAGAAATGGATTATAAATACCTCGCACAATCTGAGGCCAGTAAAAAAAACCAAGAATTGATCAAATGTTTCACCCAACAAGGGGAGTAGAACCCGATATTTCATGACCGCCAAATTGGACCTAAAACCAATCATGTGCAATCCCAAAGACACCAATTTGCTATTGTTCCTCGTTAACACAGAGCATACCATCGATAACAAGATTACCACATACAGAGAAGGCGAAGGGGACGCTATCTGAATATGAACATAACAGCATCCAAAATCAAATCAAGAATGAATGAATGGTCATAGCGTTATGAATAATTACAGTGCACAAAAGTATATGTTACCTTACGATCAACAGGGATCCAAACTGTGAGATGTAACAAATTCACAAGATTTCCCAGGAACATGTAACCCACTGCACGCTTGTCAACGCACCAAATACTGGCTACGCACAATACTGAAGTCACGAGGCACAATATAATGTTCTGGACCACCAAATCAAAACCTCATGTCATATATATATATATTCACGTTTAAATATGATTGCTTTTTATTCAATACTATATTAGGAAAGATATTAAATTTTGAGGAGCCTACCTGGACTTCCATTGTGATCGATGTCAATTGTTGAACCAGAGCACAATAAGAGAGTGCAGCGAGAACGCAGAGCAAACAAATTCAATTCAAGTCTGAGGAAGCCTATATTTATTATATATATATATTGCGGATACTCTTTTCATTAGTTATTCCGCTCCGTATTTGTATTTGATTACGCGAAAATTAACTTGTAGGATAAGTCATAACCTATCATTTTTATTTCAAAAATTTTGAGATTTGATTTTATCTTAATCTATATAATTGATATTTTCAGAGTTGAGACATATTTGTTGGGAGAATTTTTTTTTTTTTTTGGGGGGGTGGGGGCTCTTCATTAATGAGTCAGTATCTTTCTTTAATTTTTCCTTTTAGACTCAGGATATTTGTCGTCCCTAGGATGGGCCAAGCCTAGTAAGTAATAAGAAATTTGGGCCCAATGGAAGTCCAGGCTAGGCTTTTCAGAAGTCGCCCGTACCTGGGAAATGAAAGAGACCTAGCTAGCGATGATGATTCCGAGATAAAATAACTGAAGTTTAAGATTAAGATTTAAAGAAAAGTAAAACGCTGATAGGTTATTTAAAAAGAAATCAAAATTTCTGGATTATGTTTTTGTCCCATTTAAATCTTGTCATCGGAAACCTAATAAGATTGCACATGGATTCCTCCATAATGAGTCCACTAGTTTTGAATTGGTATAATTAAGTCAATAACAATATAGATGTAAAAGGCAAGACAAGAGAATTCCATTCCATTCTAAAACACATTCCTAGACACTCGCAAGTTGCACTGCTTGAGTCTGACTACCATGTCCATGCTTCATTTTCTCTTTGTACTCCCTCAATTCTCTCTTGTATCTCTCCTTGTCTCTCAACCCAATGTTCTGATACACCTGCAATATATAATCAAAATCATGAATGAATAGTCAACTAAAATTTGTATTTTGTGGGGTGGGTGGATAAATTGCCAATTAATTTTGTTTATTTAATTATTACGACGTACCATTCTCTCCTCGGGGCTAAGACTGCTCCATGACTGACCAATCATTTTGGTAAACTCTCTTTCTCTGTTTGGATAAAGGGATTTGAGCTTGTAATGTTTCTCAGCAAAAAAGAAGTTATAGCCACTCCTGTTTGGTTTGGGATAGTTGGGGTCCCACCTTCTTTTGTTCCGTCTCCTCCTACCCAAACGCCGACTTTTGGCATTATATGGCACAATCGCATTCCCACTATTACATTGGGAAACTGATGCACCATCTGTTTCCGATTGCTGTGGATGGTAAAGCACGCCTTTCAGAACCTCCGATCCCACTTTCACAGATATCAAATATCCACAATCGAACTTTCCTTCTATCGTTCCGTTTACTTTATTATAACACTCTGCAGTCCACACAAACACCCCCAACATTAGTTACTTTCTAGTTAACCCCCAAAACCTTAATTTCTCCACCTACCTGCCTCATTTAATAAACAAACCCCAATGCCATTTTCTTACACTTTTACATTATTCACCGAGTAATGTAATTACACAAAACTCTATACTGAGACCACACATCCTCTAAACTGCGTCAAGTGAAGCTGCTGCTGCATGTTTAGGAGTTCAAAACTATTTGTGGTTGAATAATTCATTATTCATTACCCATTACAACTAACTTATTAATCATTTATTATGAAAGAACTATGTTGTGGTAGTAGTAGTAGTGGTGGTGATACAAAGATATTAATTTACTCACATGCAAGATTAGTTAGTAACAATACTAATTAGCAAGGAATCACGGAAAAGTACCTTCATGATGATGGGATGGAGGAGTAGGACACTCGTTTATCCGGTTGGGTGAATATTCCACAATAGCTAATTCAGGTCTCCAAGACTGGTTGCTGACAGAAAATGCAGCTGCAGGGACAGTAAAGTTGGCATGGGTTGATGCAATTTTATTTGGCTTCTTCAGGCAAATTAAATAAATAAAAGATGTAGGTATACCTGAAGATGGAGTGAAGAGAGGACCCCGAGCCTTAAAGAAGTGAACTTGTTCGTAATGGTAAAGAAGACTCAAGTAATGTTTCCTTAGTACAAAAGAAGCACTTGTTGTAGTGGGAGAGAATCTGAACACGTTCCCCACTTCCCTCCATTTCTTCTCTGCCACCACCTGCACTTTTTCAAATCCTTACTCACTTACCTTACCTTACTACTCTAAACTAGACATTTTCTTTTTCTTTAATCATTAAGTAATTCCAAATATTAATATTAATATTACGGCATAGGCATAGGGAGCCCACCTTCTCATAACCACTCCTCCTCGTAACCTCCACGTAAAGAACGTGCAAATCCAGTTCCTTCCCTCCAATCACAGGAATCCTTCACAATCGCACACCAAAAATATTCAACTTTCAACATCTCAAAACACATATTTTGAGTTCATTCGTTACATAAGTAAGTATATAATCCATTCAAATGATATCATCTTCTTTTTTTTCCCCCTTTTTTGGTGAATAAAGACAAACCCGTAAAATGAAATTAATTCTAAGTTCAGTGCTAAACGCTAATCTTGCAATACGAAAAATGCGATAATAATTTGGGGGGGGGGGGGGGGGGGGGGAAGGCTTACATGAACTTGGTACCCATAACGAAGTGAAAGCGCCTAAGAGTGTCCCAGAAAACAGTGGGGTCCTTGACGACGTCGTCGTGAGAAGCAAGTGGGGCAGGGTAATGCTTGACCTCCTCCGCACTCCATAGCTTGTTTGCGTCGACCGGCGACATGCGGGAAAGGAACAGAAAAAGGTAATAATAAAGTGAAGAGTGTGGAAGGAGGGAGAAAAAGAGATTTAAAAAAGAAGAGACGATAATACCGAGATAAGATAGCAATTAAGGAAAGGAAAGGGGAGTATTAAAGAAGAAAGATGGATGGGATGGGATGGGGTTTGCGTTGCCGCGTGAGGTGAACGGTTACGCAGAATTGGCATTTTGTGGCATTGTTGGAATGGGTGAATTAGAGCAGGGTTGGGTTGCAAAAAGTCATTTCCAGTTTCCCTCCTTGGCCTTGGCCTTGGCCTTGCTTATTTATTTTCATTGCAGCACAGACACAGCACAGCACAGCACAGACAGGCTAGCTATGTTCATAATTACACGCCTCCTCTCTTCTACTCTGACATCCTTCTCTCTCCAAACGTTGACATGCACTTCCCCTTCTGCTCTTTCTCTCCTCTAAACGTATCTTAGCGTACATCAAATGCTACCTATTTGTACTCCAATTTATAGCCTGCTTCTCTTTTCACTGTGCTACTACTATTACTAACCCATTCAACATCAAAACCTATCCACCAATATACTACACATTATTTCTTTATTTGTACACCACATTATTTTTATCTTTCTTTTCTTCTTAATTAAATCTCTATTTATTGCTCTCTTCTCTTCTCTCCTCTACATCTCTTAATCAATATTATTTTATTCTTCTATTTAATATCAAAATTTTAATGAATGCCTTTTTTGTCTTATAAATATTAAAATAATGAAACACAAGTCTTTGAAATTGAAAGGCATTGGTAAGTGGGTCCGTGTGCAGAGAGTTCAAGTGACGATTCTCGTGTTTGTGGGCCATCTCTATCCATCGAAAAATGTTTCGGCCGTTCATGTGTAACCTGGACTGGGTGGTCTGACATTGCTGACCTGGCGAATCTCTCCTTTTGCTGGGCTACCTACCCAACACACTCGGGTTAGGCCCACATTTCATTCTTACTAGGCCCCAATTCATAATGGCCTCTGAGTCCATTTCCAACACAATAAATAAAACTTGTAACGCCCACTTGGTTGGGCTTGGGTCTAACGAATAAACATTCGAATGCCATAGAAGATTATCGAAACGACGAAACCCAACCTAAAACTGAAACTAGAAAGTCGGAAACTCCAGTGCCTCATTAATCAATTAATGGGAAGACAATGATAAATCCATTTATAAATGTTCTTTCCTCCCACAAAATGTTGGACTGGAATAATATTTTGGGATGGGTAATGCTGTAAAGAGCCTGTAAGTTAAAGCTCAAGTCTCAATAAATCTATGTCGTCGGATTTATTTTGATATTTTTGCTAAATATTTTTTATTAATATAGCTTTTAAGATAAATTTAATAATAAAAAATTAATGAGTCAAAGCTCACAAACTCTTTACAGTCCATGTTATTACCCTTTTGGAATAAGGAACCAGCTGTATATTTGAATATTGAGCTATTAATAAACAAATCATTAAATGCATTTTTCATCTTTCTAATTTCATCAAAATTTTAATTTGATGCCCTATTTTTGAAATAGATAATGTTACCCTTCGATTACAAAATAATTCAGTCTTATCATCTTTAATAATTATCTGAATTAGATGCTATATATATATATATTTAAGTACAAATTAAGAGTTAGCTGTAAATAGCAAATATTTCAACAAATATATATTGTTGAACTTGATATTAAATTTTCAATTAGATCTTACACATAATACTATAGAAAAATATAACATTAACCTTAGTTATAAAATATCTATACTTAACACTAAATAGATTAGAATTAATTTGAGAAGTAACGTTAAAAATTATGTCACGAGTATTTATTTCTAAACGAAAGCTCTAAATTGAAAATTGTATGATATTAGTGGGATAGAAATGCAAAATAGGAATAGGAATAAAAATATCATAATTGGATGAGATTTTTCGTTGTTTTAAAAGAGAAGAAAAGATGAGATAAGGAGTGCGTCACTTTCAGGGTTGCCGCAAGCGTCGTGGCATTCATTGTTGGGTGGTGTGAGCATTTAAGTCGTTTGTTTTCTAATTTATTATTGATTTGTCAGTTACTTTTATCCCACACGCTGCATTTATTTTTTAATTTGTTATTTACCCATACATCCACCACGATAGACAATTGTCTCGCCAATACAAGATCACCCACGTGGCCGCACAATCAACCGTTGATGTTAGTGTTCACTCTATCTCTATTTTGATAAGTATATTTAGCTACTTATCTAAAATCTAAATGACACAAAATTCTTAGATCTGCAATATCATTTTATTAATTTATTCATTATGTCAGTTCTTTAATTTAAAATAAAAGGTTGATAAATATAATTAGTTTCAGTCTCTTCCGTGCCCACAAGCATGCATCTTCATTCTTTAGACTTGTGTCCCGAAGCTTTGATAATAGCTATGATGACTATGTCTATAATCATAGCTTGGTCCCCTAAGGTTAATGCATAATATTGAGTTTATATCACAAACATTAATGCTTATTAATTTCCCGAAGGCCAGCAAGTCAGAGTGACAGTTACGTACTCACGTCAATTCAAGCAAAAGATGCGTTGAAATTATATAAGTGCTGCTCTGCTCCAATTCATAATATTTGTTTTATCGGGAATTTTTATGTTTTATAATATTTATTATTTTATGAAATTAAAATAACATTAATTATTATTTTATAATTTTATTTTTAGTTAATATTTATTTTTAATATAAAATTAATGGAGAAAGAATAAGTATGAGTAATTAATTAGTAAGAGTAATTTAGTCTTTTTATCTCATTTTTTTAAGTTTAAAGTGAACTAATGATTTTTTTGGTCTGTGAACACATTCTCAACGAAGTAAATATTATGAACTGAAGAGAGTGCTTACAAATAAAATTATATAATTGCTCCGCATATAACTGAGAAAGTAAATATAATAAGTTACGTGGTTCCTTAATTAAATGGGTTCTTCTAACATGTATCCTTAAGGCACATATTAAGACAATAATTTACATGATTAATTATTAAAATTAATTATTAAAGAAAAAGAATAAAAATTAAGTGTATGATTGAAAAGCTTTATAACAAATACTTAATAAATTTGATCTTAATTTGTTTCTTTTATTTTTGGACATAAAAATGTTATGTGAGCAATTATATATGTTTAAATAAAGACGGGAAGAGAAAATTAATCACTTGTATGGACAGTGAATAGAAAGCTTTAAACAAAATAAAAAATGGTGTTGTTTGAGGAGAATGGATCTAGTACTTGGCTCTTTTATGTATTAGTATGTTAGGCCAATTTTTTTGTATAATTTTCTTCACTTTTTTTATTTAAACTTGAGAAATTATAAATTTTTTTTAAAGAATATCTAAAGTATGAAAGATATAGATACAAAAAAAATTAAAAATCCCACATAAATCGAGATTTACTATGAATATATTAGAGATTAACTTTTTAGTCCCTAATAAAGGTGATCCCTAAACCATTCACGGTAGGTCCTTATTTATGTGAAATTTTTTATTTTTTTGTGTCTATAACTCTTATTCTTTAAAAAAAGTTTATAATTTTTTAAATTTAAATAAAAAAAATGAAAAGAATTATAAAAAAAAGTTGGCTTAGCATAGCCAAGCACCGGATCATTCTCGTTGTTTGAGGGGCATGCGGTTGCGGATAAGTCGTTTGTCCAGTAGCAATGAAGTCGTGCTTTATATAATACGAGGATTATGATTATTAGTGCAGGTAGCACAACACATGTTTTTCAAAAAAAGAAAAGCAAGTTTGAAAGAATGAGCAAGTGTCCTTCTTCTGGCATGGATAGTGAAGTGGAGGTGGTTCAGATGCAAGGGCAAGACAGAGAAGGTCGCCAGATTGTTACCATAGTGGCCAAATTCTTGCCAGAAGGTGGTGTGGTGAACAAGTATTTGGAGGAGAAGATATTGGGCAAGTTAGGGAAAAGAGCATGGTGTATGGTTTATGTACACACAGGAGTTCAAACTCCTCTCTCACTCCTCACATCATTCTACAACGCTTTACCATCCAACATCAAACACAACTTGGAGGCCATCTATTTCATACACCCTTCTCTCTACCACCGACTCTTCTTCGCCACATTCGGTCGTTTCCTTTTCACCCCTGGGTATGTATCTATGTATATATTAATTATTTAATTAATTTCCATTATATTCCTTAGCTTGGAATTCATAAGTATATTACAGGTTGTACTGGAAACTCAAGTATGTAGATAGATTGGAGTTTCTGTGGGAGCACGTGAGGAGGAAGGAAATGGAGGTACCTGAGTTTGTGTATGATCACGAGAAGGAACTAGAATACCGTCCCATGATGATGGACTTGGATGCGCTCACTCATCATCACTCTCAGTTATCCATACACACTATGCTTTACCTTTAATTAATTAATATATTAATGGACACTACTCAGGGCTACGGATTGCATGCGAAATATATATTAATTAATTAATCTCGATCCTACCCCTATTTAATTCTATTTTATGCTGCTTAGTTACGTTGTTTCAACTGTAACTATTAGGTATGGGTTATTGTTAATCGTATGCCTCTAGTTAATAAGAACACGCGACGCCACTGAGCTACTTTCTGTGTCTGCTTATTCTCAGGTCGTCACGCCACTTTCCCTTCATCTTTTCCTCTTCTTCTTGTACAGACTACGCAGTACAATAATATAATATTATTCAATCATATATTCTAATTCTAATAGTTATATATATTCTGGACTTGTGCCTAATTAACACACACATCTTCAACTGGAAGATTAACTCAAATCACTCGTTCACCATGCTGAAATATAATATATATGCCAAGCGCTATACACAACTAGGGAAACCAAGAGGTCTTTTTTTTTTTTAATTATATAATACATACTTAAAAGTGAAATATTAATGTATGCTTGCTTTGTAAAGGATAATTTCCGGTTGTTCTATCAATTCTCTCTCTCTTTTTTGTGGAAGTTTATTTTTGAATAGATATCATATATATATTCAACAAAAACTAATTATCAGTTACATTGCAAGAGACAGATTTCACATTTCCACACAATACAAAACTGATCACTCACCTATGCTATGACGCTCTGCCGTTTTAATGAGCAGAAACGTCGGCCAAAGCTATGATTACTTACGATAGATTTGCGAGCTTTATACTGTGAACGACACAATAATATTACCTTCATTTTACATCAATGATCAATCTGGATATCAATCTTAGAATTTGAGTTGGACCCATCGAAACCAAATTTGTCTCTTAGGTCATGTGAGTCTATGACATCTATCTACTGTGTACTTCAAATATCCCGTGATATTTTGTTGTTTTTTTTTCCAAATCAATACTAAGTACAAACAAATCATTAATGGCATATAGAATACATGAAAAATCTGCTAATAAGGGTATGTGACCGTAGGATCTCTTATAAGTTTTAATACATGGCTGATTTTAAAGCTTCCTCTGTCCTCAATCTGTAACTGCAAGGCCTTCCTCATATCTCTGCCCATACTTCAACTCAATTTCATGGCTCATGGCACTCACTTCAGCTTGTATATTTAAAAATTGTGTGCAACCTTGCTATACTCAAATAATTATGTTCATTTACATATTTCCTTTTTCCTTTTTGTCCCTTTCTCTCCTTTAATCATGGATTTTTTTAATGTAATTTATTATCAAGTAAAACATTACCCGCTAATTAACGCATTCACCCAGGCAAGGTAAATACATCGTGTAGATTTCTTTCGGCAAAAATAGCACTTCATTTCTTAAAATTTGTGGTTATTTTCAAGTTTATTTTTACAATTTCTTTTTATCAAATTTGTCTGGTTAAATTCACAAAAAAATTATCAACACTGACCTAATTTATAACGTCGTGCCAAAATAATGCAACTTTTAAAAAACTTGGAACTTAAACTAACTCCTTTTAAATTTGGAGTGAATGTTTGCTGTAAAAAAGTTTATCATTAATCCACACACGCTGGATTACTGGGTCGAGCTAAGCTACAGATTTTTTCAAACTCAAATTACTTGACAGCCCAATATAAAAAAACACTTGCAACTATTTTATGAGAAGTGCACAATTTGAATTGTTTGATAAACATTGAAATTATGTTTGCTTTGCAACACTCTTATTCAACAGCTCATATCATATACTTTATAAATTTTAGCATATCCAAATCATATAGAAACTACTACACCCATTATTGTTCAATCATTCACATGCATTAGTTTATTCATGTGCTTGTCCCAAATTCCCAATGTACTATGCACATAAACTAGATCAGATTTTGGCAGGTGTTATACTTTCGACGCCAAAGTTCAGATCATATTAGAAATTTAGGATTAAGGAACTATCGTAAAATTAAGCACATTGACGTACGGGCAAAAGTTGTTGCCTCAATAAAACCACTCCATTGAATCAAGCTAGAAAATTGGAATTCAAATTTGTGCTGTTGATTTCATATTTCTATTCTCTACAGTATACACACAGAAAATGAAGACCTATTTTACCTTTAATTACTGTCATGTCAAAGAAATCTGTATTCTGTAACAAGTTTTTTATGAGTCCCGTACGTTAGACAATCAATGTGTGCAATCAGAACTTTATTCATTTGTCACTTAAATCCATAAATAATATTACTTAACTCAACACTTCAATATTCTGGCCAAAAAACTCAACACTCTAATATATCTTTAAATACATGAATATAGTTTAACAACTCAAGTACTCTGACTTCTGACAATGGGTTTTAGCTCATCGTCTTAACATCAGAATCCCTTCTTCGTGAAACATATCACTGACTCTTTTAGTCTGATTTAAAAAAGATTTTTGCACTCGCATAGATTAAGGTAGTGTTCCCTTATCTTTTCCTTTGACTTTTTTTTAAAAATTAATAATAAAATAAAATAAAATACAAAATGTCTATTATACCCTTTGATTTGACACAATCTTTTTTATTATTTTAATATAAGGGATAAAATAGTAATTTTAATACATTCTCATTCCATTTCCATTCCAAATTTTTACTACCAAACACATCAAACCCTCTCCCTCTCCCTCTCCCTCTCTACTAAACATATTATGCCGAAGCAATATCCAAGAACTTTTAGCTTACATAATACTAATATAAACATGATAATCATACTCAAGAGTTTGTTCCCTACCCCCTGTTTCTTTTCTCATGATCTCTGCTTCCCTAATTTTGTGCATGCGTTGTATATATAAGCCCGCACCAATACATTGAACTTGCTTTACATGCTGATGCTTGAGGCCTCTTGAAAATAGGGTAGGACTTAAAGTAGCAAATACCAGGAAAATTCCTTATTATCACAAGAAGGATAAAACGGAAGTAAATGATTATAATGAACACCAACAGTAGTAAAACTAGTCTATCATGTCTCTTGCCTTTTTCAACTTTTGGAATTACTTTTGATCCAAAATAGTCCAAACAATGCTGCAATTAACCCACAGTACTAAATTATCATACACATATAGTCTATACTCTATACAACAAGGCAAGGCAAGTTGCTAAATTTATCAACACAGAGTATATATAGCAACGTGATGCTTAAATGCCACTATCTAGGTATTCTCTGATAGTATTTAAACACAAACATGTACTTACATCCATAGAGAAATACAAATCCCACACAATTAACACGGATTTGGTGAAACCCATATAGGTGGTGGCCAACCTAAACGTGACTTCACATTTGGTGGATAACAAGGTAAGGGATCAATGCTTCGATCCCATAATTTGTAGATGCCTAAATCATATCTTCCATATGCACCATCAAAATTAGACTCTGAATAATCATCAGTGTAATAGATACAATCCCCAAAACATCGCGGAAAATCAGAAGCACACAAAGAGAGTGAAGAATTGTCTCCTAAGAACAACATTTGATCACCCAAACTATCTAATTTCTGCCATTGGGAGGCACTCCAATTCATCTTGGAAACATTGAAACCAACTGTCTTGTACACTAAATTCGAACCATTCTCTGTTTCATTGAACTCAAGTTCTAGATACCGAGCAACGAACAGTAATTCATTCCTTGAAAACACCAAATATTGCATATCACCTTGAAATTGTCCTGTCATTTCAATAATCTCAAGTCTGGGTGAAAAACGATCTTGAATATCTAGCACTGCAAGCGTTCCTCCTTTTTTCACCGCATAAAATTTCCCATTGTGAAATACCACATCTTCCCAACAGTTATGTGCTTTATCTATGAATGTCCAAGAATCATCACCATGTTTGCAGAAGGCCAAATTAGTGTGACCAAGGATAGCCAAAGCCATGAATTGGTTGGTTTGTGAAGGGGTAGATGACAATACAACCTTTCTCAAAAAAGAATTGCGCATCTGCCTGAGATTACGCGTGTACAGATGACCATGTGAATTTCTTAAAACATATTCTCTACCGATATTAGAAAAACTGAAGCTGACAACATTGGGGAAAGTGTGAAGCGGAGGAAGATGAAGATTGGCTCCTGCAAGAGGATTGAGGAGAAGAATCTCAGGTGTGTCATCAAGAAGAACAAGCCATCCGTGAGAAGAACCGCAGCAACGCCTGGGATGAGAGGCGTGAGGGAGGTGAAGGAAGAGGGTTTTGTGGTTTGAGAGATTGAAGAAGGCTCGGCGAGATTGGTGGGTTGAAGAGTGAGAAAGAGGAAGCATGAGCCATGGGAGTTGGGGAGGAAGATTGTGAGGAGTTTGAGGAACAGAAGACCGCCAAATCTTGCAAACACATCGGAATCGGATGTAATCAGCATAGTTAATCAACTTTGCACAGATTGTTTGTATGATTTCTGGTGGGAGTTCATTCCACCCTACACTCATTTCTCTTTCCTCTTTTCTTCTGTTTAACAACCTCAGTTTTATTGGGACAAAACTTACTTATATGTTTGCCCTCAGATTTACCCATTAAAAAAGACGTGTCATTCTTTTCTATATCAGCTTATCAGCCCTTAACTCTGTTATCTATATGTTAACCTCTTTAATTTGTTTTTTTTTTTATTTAAAGAAAGAGGCCCAATACTGGTAGACAGAACGTCTCCTTCTTCAGCTGAAAGCAAAGCAAGCACCATAACCAGGGTGGGAGAGAGTTTAGTAAATAACAAATTTAATCTCCTAATTTTTGTTCCAAAACTCAATTTCTTCAAAATAACAAATAAGCAAAGCAGAATATTGATTTATGAACTCTTCAAGCTCTATCTTTGTTTAGATCATACTCTTCAAGCCCTATCTTAATTCAAACCTAACATGTAAATTTAGTGGGAAAAAAGATGAATCCAACCTAAGAACAACCATACGTGTTTGCACTGTTTTGAAGATTACCGACGATGGTGGCTTTCTCTTGCTCAATAGTTACTCTCTTACTCTCCTCCGCTTGTTGCAGCCCAGTTCGGCCTCCCTCCGTCCTCAACTCGCAACACAAGTTCTTGCTCGCGCCGAAAAGTCGAAGACTACGCTTATGTTTTGAAGAAAACGCTCCCTAACAAGGCCTTTTTTTTTTTTTAATTTAATTAGGCAAAATTACTTTTCTTACCCCTAATGTTGGAGTCCTGTCAGTTTCGTCTCTAATGTTTTTTTGCTGTCAATTGTACCCCTAACATTTTACGTTTCTGTCAATGTCACAATTTTCACTAACACCGTCAAATATTTAACAGTTTTTGCTGACGTGGCATCCTATGTGGCAAAACGTTTTTTTTTCTGTCAATTATATCCCTAACGTTTTACATTTCTGTCAATGTCACCCTTTTCACTAGCACCATCAAATATTTAATAATTTTTGCTTACGTGGCATCATATGTGACAAAAATATATGACTTGGTATTTTTTTTTCTACATCAGATTTCCTACTCATCTTTTCCCCATCAAAGTTGTGTCGTTTTGACCTCGGCCTGTTCCTTCTAAAATATAACTCAAACGCCGCACGCGCTATTTTGCTCATAAAAATGTTAGAGACGTTATTCATTCTCTATTTTAGGGTAACGTCTCTGACAAAGTAGAAAATGGATAACGTCTCCGATGTTTTTGTCTGCAAAATGACATGTGCGTTTGAGTTATATTTTAAAAGGAATATGGTGAGGCTAAAACGACACGGTTTTGATAGGAAAAAGATGAGTAAAAAATATGGTGTGAAAAAAATATGCCAAGTCAGATATTTTTGCCACATAGGATGCCACGTAAGCAAAAACTATTAAATATTTGATGGTGCTAGTGAAAAGGGTGACATTGGTAGAAATGTAAAACGTTAGGGGTACAATTGACAGAAAAAAAAACATTTTGCCACATAGGATGCCACAGCAGCAAAAACTGTTAAATATTTGACGGTGTTAGTGAAAAGGGTGACATTAGCAGAAACGTAAAACGTTAGGGGTACAATTGACAGCGAACAAATGTTAGGGGCGAAACTGACAAAACCTCCAAACGTTGGGGTAGGAAAGGTACATCTGCCATTTAAATTAAAAACAAAGGGTGGTTTCACCAAAAAACAAAAAACAAAGGGTGGTCGGCCAATAAAAAACAAAGGGACTAGAGAAATAGGAAGAAGTAAAATTTTATCTTTTTAATTTTTTTTTTCTTTTTATATCTCTCGTAGCTTCACAAAAAATATAGAGAATTACTTTAAAGGATCCATTTTCAAGTACTTTTAACTCTACTACAGTTAATTATGCTTCCGACGTTTTATTTTTCGAGTAATCTTACATTTTTAGTAGCGCACGCATACATATATATATATATATATATATATTAAATTTGTTATATTACTGTGTACAAATATACTTTAATCAATGAAACATATATAACAAGTTAACAATAACAATCAAAGTCTTTTTTACTTGGTAGGGTCAACTATGATCAATAAAACATATAACAGGATAAAATTCATAAATTAATAGAACATATAAGTTAATTTTCTCATGTACATATATATTCTATATGAAAGTTGATAATTACTTAGCTCGACTTTTTAAGCTCGTGAACAGTTCGGTTAATTAAACGAGCCAAATTTGACCATAATTTTTAAGTATTATTATAGTGTTTGCTTTGATTGTAAATTTGATGATATTTATTCACTTAGGATGTGTTTGGCTGGTGGTTTTGAGGATGTAATAGGAATGTGAATAGGAATGTTGAAGGGAATGAAAATGTCATGTTAATATGATGTGATGCGAATAGAATAAAAGTGGATAAAATGATCATTTTACCCTTACATTAAAAGTGGGAATAGAATAAAAATGGATAAAAAAATAAGGACAAAAACGTAATTTCATCATATTACAAAAAAATGTTGAATTATCTCACAACCACCAACTAAACACTGGTTTACTTCTATGATTGATTTTTGTTTTTCTTCTTGTATTACGTGTTTCTTTGTAAATCTCTATTTTCTACCTTGGTTACTTGATCCATGAAAAATTTTCTTTGAAGTCCTAATTGGGTGAAAATTATATATCTATTGTTTTCTTTTTGGGTAATTTTGATATTCAATAATAAAAAATCACTTTAATTTTATAATTAAAATATATAAATTATTCAGAAAAATGATATGACGCGCAACGCACGATTTTTCAACTAGTAAGTATTAGTATGTAAGTTTTGTCCATTTTATTATGCAATAATTTTTTTTCTTTCTCTATTCTCTTTTACTAAAATTTTTTAGAAAAACAAAATAAATTGCTTAGGAGTTTTACTTTTCATATAAAAACTTTTTACTATATTTGAATTGGATCTATAGTTTGCCTTTCTTATTCCCACTTTGGAGAGCTTCATGCTGCACAATACTATGGAAGTATGAATATATAAACGTCACATGATACTAGTTGAGGTCAAAGCAAACAAAATTTTTTAAAAAAAGATATTTAAAGAATCATTGAAAGTGGAGAATAAATAAGCGGTAGAGAAAAACAAGAAAGACTAACGGGCCACAAGATAAGCCCATATTCATTGGGCCGGATGTTAAAGCCCATGGAGAATGGGGGCGCGTTTTTTGCTAGGATGGGTGAATTCAATTGGATGTGGAGGCGGTGTTAAGGGGCCACCGTGAACGTCATTGTCAGAATTACAAGAGTCAAATGCGCGCTCAATTCATCGGTAGCTTACTTCCCAAGCTTGCTTTGTAATTGTGTCGTGAGTCGTGACTGACATCTTCATCTTCATCTTCCACCTTATGACCTTTTTACAAATCAATTTGGGAGTAACAGCTAAGACGCGTATCGCTTTACCTTTTCCGCGCTTCTCTAACTCCAATTTTTAATCGTTTATCATGAAATTTGAGTATCTCTCACCCCTAAAGCGGATTCTCTTTTACACTTTGATTCTCCCTTTTCCCATCATACGGTCAGAATTGCGTGATTCCCAGGTTAGTGGATGTTGAGGAATTTTCACTTTTCTCTCTACTTATACTCCCATGTTTCTCTCCCAAACTCAACCTGCAAACGTCAACTGATTTTGGTACGTTCTCCTATTCACCTTGAAATTTTTTCATTTCTTTGCTTCCTTATTTTCACTGTTACTTTCGGGATGCTATTTCTTCTACTACATTTTGAGATATGAATGCCATCTTAATTGTTAATTTGATTTTGACTTCTACGTTACTTCTGAGCCGGTTGTTGTGAGTTATCTGTACTTTTGAACTGGCATCTCGTGGAATGAAAAAGGTGGTGCTTCATGCACGTATGTATACGCTTGTTTCTTATCCCATCCCTCCGTTGCCTGGATTGGCATCATCAACCTGAAATGCCTTCTTGTCTTTCACTCTGTTTCAGGAGGACTCTGTGAACAAGCCTCAAGAACATTGGCAAATCACAGGGTCCCGTGTTCTACATTTTTTACGAGCAGTGAAAGTCCATAATTGTTAAATTGACCAATGACCATTGATGCAGGTTACTGAATTGGTGTCGAATTTGTTGATCCAGTGTTCCTAATATTGAGTTGATATGGGTTACCCAAGCAATGTACGTAACAAAGTTCTGTTCTCTGCCGACTTGGTGAAATGCTTTTTGGTTTTCATTCTCTCCTTAATATTAAATATTTTTCTGTTGATGGGCAGGGATTTGATCAAACTAATCAGCAAACTGAACCTGGTGTGGTTTTCTTCCTATACTTGATATGAAATAGTAGCTTCTTTATAATTTAAACTTCCATGAGACATGCAACATTACTATAGCAGATGTCAATTTTATCGAAGTAGCAGCTGATAATCATAGCTGGAAATTTCATTAGCTGTCACTCCCACAGCTTTGAATATGCGATAATGGGGTTTCTGATGTTACACTGAATATTTTCTTGACATATATGACCAGGTGCAATTCTACGAAATGGAAAGGAAATCCTTTTCCAGGTAATGACTTATATGTCTGCTCATATGCTTAGTTGCCTACTCAGAACTCAGAAGTAGAGAAGTTTTCAAGACAAGGTTGAAGGTTTTCTTAAATCATTTAATCATGTGATTTTTGGTCATTTTTGTTGAAGTGTATGTTGTTTGTTTCTCCAGTTTTGGGTATTATTTATTTGCAAAGCTGCAATGATTTAAGAAAACTAGTTGGATATGGTTAATTCCATGGATTGCACCACATCTCATGTTTTTAGTACCCAAGCTTGACAAGAGCTTTGCACACAGTAAGTGACACACCCCAAAAAAAAAAAAAAAAAATTCTCTGCAGGCATTCAACTGGGAGTCTAGCAAGTGCGATTGGTGGAGAAATTTGGAAGGAAAAGTTCCAGACATAGCAAGGGCTGGATTTACTTCAGCATGGTTGCCACCAGCAACTCATTCGTTCTCTCCCGATGGTTAGAAGCATTATGCATAAAAAATTATTTGGTCTTCCTGTGAAGTTTTGACATTTTTAACAACCTTGACCTAGACAATGTGATAAATCATTCTTGTCATCTCCCACTCTTTTATAGGTTACACTCCACAGAACCTTTATTCTCTCAACAGTTCATATGGTTCTGAGCATCAGTTAAAAGCTTTGCTTCAAAAGATGAAGCAATACCAGGTCAGAGCAATGGCTGACATAGTAATCAATCATCGTGTTGGCACTACACAGGGACGTGGAGGGATGTATAATCGTTATGATGGAATTCCATTATCATGGGATGAACGTGCTGTGACATCATGTACTGGTGGTCTGGTAAGATAATTTTTCTAGTCAGCATACTTTCACTGATTCCACTGCAACCTGCTTATTCCCTTGATGTATCTGTTTCTAGGGTAATCGAAGCACGGGAGATAATTTTGATGGGTTTCCAAATATTGATCATACCCAAGATTTTGTGAGAAAGGATATCGTTGGATGGCTCCGATGGCTACGTAATAATGTAGGCTTTCAAGATTTTCGTTTTGATTTTGCAAGAGGGTAAAATTTCTTATACCTTTTGAATATTAGGTTCTTACTTTGTTATCTTGCATAAGCTATTCATTGATATACCTCTCAAATCTGTCAAATTTTTAGTTATTCACCAAAATTTGTGAGAGAATACATTGAAGGAGCAAAGCCAGTATTCTCTGTTGGGGAGTACTGGGATTCTTGCAGCTATCATGGTTCAAGTCTAGACTATAACCAAGGTTAGTACTTAAAGTCTAATTTATATGTGAGGGGGGAAGAATCTCCGCTGAATTTTCACTTTGCCGAAGGGAGATTTGTGTTCATTATCAAAATGGATGGAGAGTTTGTGTAAAATGAGAAAAATCCAAGGGAGCTTAGTCTTGGAGTATCTTACTCAAATTATCTTTTCTTTTTCTCCATGATATTCCTGAGGTTAACATGACAAAGTATTGCAGCATATAGAGAATTGATGGTAGAACATCAAACTAAATAATAAATTTTTGCTATAACTAGGAATTTAAGGCATTACCAATCAACTACTATGAGATATCTTATGTTCATTGTTAAAATTTGTTCCTAACTGTATGAAATTTTCATTTTAGAATTTATTGAAGAAACGATAAGAGAACAAAAGGAGTAGAAAGAAAAGTTAAGAAATTCTGTTCTGAATTGTGGATGAATTTTATGTCCATTGGTTGAAGTTCAACGTTTCTGTTATAACTTCATAGTCTTAAACTCAAGCTTTTGCCTTATTTTTCAGTATATGATAATTGATTGAAGCCTCAAATTATGTTATTTCCATGTGCTTGTTCACCTGCAGATAGCCATAGGCAACGGATAATCAATTGGATTGATGGCACAGGTCAGCTTTCAACTGCATTTGACTTCACAACAAAAGGAATTCTCCAGGTATTTCCAGAATTTTGTACTTGAGAAATGAAGTTAACTTTTCAAGAAATGAGCACCATGTTTATTATTATTTTTTCAATTGAGGGTAAAGGGGAAGAAGAATCGGTTCTTTGAACCTGACAGTTAAATCTTCCCATGCACAGAGAAGTTCAGTAATATTTTACTTTCCTTATCATGTTTACCATCATGTGTTGGATCCTATGAAGTGTACAGACTTTGTTATTCATAGAGGTATAATGGATTGGAGTCATTAAGAGTAACATTTCTCACATGAAACCATTTTCCAGTGTAAACAAATGTTGTTTACTTTGTTATAGGAAGCTGTCAAGGGAGATTTTTGGCGTCTCCGTGATTCTCAAGGAAAGCCACCAGGTGTGATGGGATGGTGGCCTTCAAGAGCAGTAACATTTCTAGATAATCACGATACAGGCTCAACACAGGTAATGAATTTGACTTCTGACAATACAAACTGCTTTTTTCTTTTTGTTTAACTAAATCTAGAAATAAAGCTCTCGTTTCATTCACTGCAGGCTCATTGGCCCTTTCCCTCAAATCATATCATGGAGGTAACTTCTGTGTGTTTTGTTTTTTGTGGGGTTGAAATTAATACTTTCCTTAGGCTACTAAATTGTATCTACATTGAGCTTTCTGCAGGGATATGCGTACATATTGACTCATCCAGGGATACCATCAGTTTTCTATGATCACTTTTACGATTGGGGTAACTCCATTCATGAGCAGATTGTGAAATTGGTATGGAAGGCCACTAGTACCCAATTGTTGCGTTGGACATTCAACAAAGAAGCCTCCTTAGTCCTTACTCACTAGTTGTTTAACTTTTTTGGTGCAGATTGACATCCGCAAACGTCAAGGTATTCACAGTCGATCATCTGTCAGGATTGCTGATGCTAAGCAAAATCTTTATTCTGCATTCATCGGGGACAAATTGTGCATGAAGATCGGGGATGCTTCCTGGTGCCCTTCTGGGAGGGAATGGACACTCGCAACTAGTGGCCACAGATATGCAGTATGGCACAAATAATGCTCCTTTATATTATTACTAAACCTTTTTGATTTGCTGTTATTGGGGATACACCTTTTCCTCAGCTCATGTAACAAATAATTATAATAATAACAGCAGGATTATAGAGCAACAAAGTTTTTTTTACTAGTATCTTTCTTAATAATTGGAAATAATACTCGCTAGGTTTCAGATAAAAAGAAGTAATAATAATAAAGGGGTTAAACTCTGCTGCAGATTGCAGTTCATAATCTTGCACCTCAGTTTAAGTACTAAGATTTGAGACTACTATCATTTCACCTCAGTTTAATGAAAATCTATTGCCCCATTCTTGGCCATAACACTCGTAGCTTTCATGATAGCCATAGGTTTCACCATTTAAAAATTATGCTGTTTGAACTTACCAAAAAAAAAAAAAAAGCTGTTTGTCGGTGTGTTAACACTTAACAGGAACAAACAAGCGTACATGTGTGGAGCATCCGAATTTTAAAAGATATCCTCAACTTGCAACCAGTATTACTATTTTCTGTTTAAAAGAGAATTGAAGGTGAAGTTGAAATGGTCAAAACCTAAACTAGAAGAGCCTATGGGTATGGGATTTTTCATGACAAAGAATAGCACCAGAATAAGCATAAATTGCTTTCAGAATGATTTACTGAAGCAGAGCCGTACCGAAATTTGTGTGTGCCAGCAATTTACCTTATGTGTAAAAGAGGCGTATGGATGGATTAGAAGATCATTTGATGAAGTGAAGCTTTGGGTAATAGTGGAAACTTGAACTGCAATCATCAGTGGATTTTGTGATGAGGTCCAAAGTATTGGAAGTATAGATTGGTAATAATGAGGGTCAGTTGCATGGCATGGCGCATATGCATACAAAGGTTTTGATCTATTTCTTGTTTTTTTATTTTTCAATGTGGCCACTGAGATTTGCGCTGCAGCTTCAAATGGCCTACGATACAGAGAGAGAGAGAGAGAGAGAGAAAGAAAGAGTCACATGGCGTGGGAGCTGGAAAGAGACATCAAAATCACATACATGGTCATAGATCTCATCATTCCTGCTTTGAAACCTAAACTCCTTACATTTCAATTTTCAACACGCAGGTTAGGTATACTCACTTCGCTAGAGATCCTCTTCTCAGAATTCAACGTAACTTTCATTTGTTGCTTATCTCTCTCTCTCTCCCAAACAACTTGTACTTTTCTCTCAGAGACTCACATGATATGATAAACACAATGTCTATATCAATCATAGATTTCCTGCTAAATAATAGCCAAACCCTCTTGTGTTTTTTTCTATCCTCACCGAATCTTTTCATACTTTGTGTCATTGATCATTTCCTCTCTTGTTTTGTTTTCTTCATATTATATAACTAATATGTTAAAATTATAACAAATCAATCAGGTACGATTTAACAATACCTCCAATAATTATTTATAAACCATAACGCATTTCCCCACCAACACGTCTTCTGTTCTGTGCTAATTGCCTTCTTTGTCTTGTCCGATCCCCTAGTTAGTAATAGTAGTTAATTGCCTCTCTCACAGTCTTAATCAGGCTTCAAGCTAAGATTACTTTTAAATTGCCTCACCATCCTATTTGAGTAGTCATCTGTATTGTATTATACTTTTCGCCCACCAGTTGTATTTACTAATTAAATAGTAATTATTAAATTTCAATAAATACAATGCACTTGCATGGGATGCGATTCGCATGCATAAGAAAATACGACTGCGCTTCAGGACCATAATCCTAGCTTTAAGTTTTATAACTTGTATTCAAGAATTGGAAAAATTCTAAAATTAATTATGATCTAGTTCGTGGTATTATTTTTTAATCAGAAATCCGCTGTATCCTTAATTAGATTAGGATTTAGGAGCGACACATAATGGAAAATGGAGTACGAAGTCCAAAGTGGTAGTGATTGTGTTGGTCGTATTCACCGGCACCAACCAGCAAGCATGATGGGCACTACTTTATTATTAGTAGTAGTAATAACTAATAATAAATAAATTATATAAAAACAGAAAATGCAATGCCATTTTGTTTGGAGCTCCACTTGGACAGGAGGAATGGCTCATAATCATGAACAATGGTGGATTCCTCTGCATCGAGTTCTGCAAGATGACTAAAAGTCTTGCTCTAGTTAATGTCAATTCTCAAGTGCTTTCATATAAATTCCACCATAAATAAATTAACGCTGTTTTTTATTGCACCAATCTCTTTTAATTTACTGCTGGGTGCAGTAAAATAAAGGGTAAAATAAAAAGGTAAAGATCTTTTTATCCACTTTTTGTTTTTGTGTGCTTCTTTTGTTGAACAGCCAGCCCCACTGACGACTAGAGAGCTAGTTGGCAAATAGAAACACATATACATTTTATATATAGTCTACTCTCTCCTCTCCACTCTTGAGTCCCCACCATTGCACCAACCTGAAATTAACCTTTTTCCAAAAGGGAAACCAAACAAGAATAAAAGTTGACGCTCTTAAGCTGCATCGAGCACAGGGAACAAAGCGCATATACTTTTTCCAAAGCTCAATTTGGAGATGCCACACTAGTTTTTTTTTTTCCTGAATGTGAATCTCATCAAGTCAATTTTTTTTTTTTTTTAATTAAGCAAATTCTAATGGTCTAACTCTAACCGCACTCCAACCCTTTAGCTAGGTCAAACGAAAGCAGAATATAATATAAAACCTTTGATTCACAAATATATTGAAAAGAAAAAGGCTATTCCATTGCTCATTTATAACGCGCTTCAATAATTAACCAAGTAGCCGCTAACTCCGTGTAACCTACATTCTATACCAGTATATAGAAGTTTGGTCTAAACAATTGATAGACTATTCCCCACACTATATATATGGTCCTCGTTTTTTAAATTTCAACTCTTGTACTTCCACTGAATTTTGCATTTCTGTTGAGGAAAATCATCATTTTTTTAGATTTTGACTAATTAATTTGAACTAGCTGTATCCTACGATTAAAAAAAAAAACCTTTTCAACAATGGTATTTTTAAACACAAAAAGTATACTTATCCTATAATATATGTTTTAGCCCTGATTGGTTCATTTAATTCATGTAATGTTGACTATAATTTAATATTTTTTCTAATATTCTTTGTATTAAATATACTTTATTTTTTATAATATGATGAATTTATATTTTTGTCCATACTTTTTTACCTACTTTTATTTCATTTTTATTTTCTCAAATATTCACATAACCAAACGAGGCCTTAGTTTTTAGATGAATTGCATGCAACATTGAGTTTTGTTTTAGGTAGAATTCAAAGTATATATACTTGCAGCAGATTATTTTATTTGGGAGTTTTAAAAAGAATAAAATGGAGTAATTAATGAGTAGTGTAGAGTATGATGGAGTAAAATACTTTAGACAAATCGACTGTGAGTTTAAAAAAAATGAAAGGAGTGAGGAGGTAAAAATTTTAATATGACTTTTATAATAAATAAAAATAAGAAAAAAGAGGGTTAAAAATAAAATTAAGTGATATATAATATGTAAACTATCATAAACTCCTAATTTAAAAAGGATTTAGAATTTGAGGTGTTTAATGGTTTAGCTTGCATGATTTGCAAATAATTCTAAACCACTAAATAATTTTGAACTATCCTCACAGCCAAGCTTTATTACTGAAAATTAGTTTCCCATTTTGTATGAAATGTTAACGTAATAAATCGTAAGATCTCGGTAGAACAGAATTACTTCTAATAAGAGAATATTTGTGCGAAATAAAAAAAATAAACACAACTGTAGCTCAGAGTAAATAAAGGAATTAAACTGAGAGGTAATTTCATTTCAGTCTATATATGTAGGATGAACTAATGAATCTGAATTATTCTGCCATTTTGTTTGAACATTGAAAAAGTGAAAAGGAAAAGGAATAGAAAAAGGGAAACGAAAAGATGAAAAGTAAATGAGTAGTGAGAAGAGTTGGAGGGGGTGGGTTAGATTTAAGCTTTAAGGCAATAAATAAGGGAAGTGAAAGGGTTGGTCTCATAAATGCGCATAGAGACCACATAATTATTTGTGGGAGTTTGTTCTTGTGATCATATATTGGAGTTGGAGGAGGTAGCAGCTGGTATGGTATGAGAGTATATATATTATATATGAATACGGTGAGTGTTTCTAAGGAGCGTGGGTTTGTGTTTGTGGGGGTTATGAGTGCGACGTATCGGTGGACAAAAGGGAAGATTTCATATCTCTTTCGCCGTGTCACTCTGAATTCATTCAATGAATTTTTTAAAAAAAATAAGAAAAGTAAAAGAAGAAAATTTGAGAAATGTGTGCAATTAATATCATAATTGAAGAGATTGACCTGTGTTTTATGACTTCTTTTTTTATGATATAAGAAAAGCTGTGTGTCTAATCCAGTAGCAGTAGGTCAAAAGCAAGCAAGGCATTTTGTTTTACTTTTACCGGAAATGTTGTGAGTTTCGTTGTATTGAACAAAAGGTTACCTTGGATACTCAACTTAGTGGCGCCCTTGGACCCCTCAACCAAATTAAACGCAGGTCAAGGTCATCTTCTTTTATTCATTCAATTATTATTATTATATAGTTTCCATATCTCCTCCTTGATTATTTGAACAAAATAGAAGTTCAATTCATTATTTCTTTATTTCTTCACTCAAGTGGTAATATATATAGTATAAATTTGGTTGAAGTGCATGTGAAGAAACTAGCATTTCCTAAACATCTAAACGGAGGAACTAATATATATGCATCCACGCTGTTTACAGAATTGTTTAGGTACGTACAATGTAATTTAAAAAATAAAAATAAAAAACTTCCCACTTCCCAGTAGCCTGGTGGTGAATATTCATAGCCTTGTGTGCGAGAATTAAATAAAGTAGATGAAATGAAATGATTCCTAAACGGATATATAGGACTAGAGTGTACACTGTACAGGCGGGCATTCAATGAAAAATTATCGCCTCCCAAGCTTTTACGGATCATGCCAGGATGTAATAGTTTTCTTTTAATTTGGAGTTTTAATCCACTCAAAACTAAAATTAAACTTAATAAAATAGGTCCAAACTTGAAAATCATGATATATATAATCAAATCTTTGCCAGTGACACATGACACGATTAATTAAATTTCGCCTCTTACTTTACAAGAGCGATAATTCGATTCTTATGACTGATTTAAATATTTTATTAATAAGTAATATGTAAATTTTTTATAAATTTGATTGAAATATCTTTCATAACCTTATTTGCATCATGGTGGTTATCTCAGATAAACTTTTTCTCACCAAAATAATCCTTGCATTGCATGGCTAACGAAGTCATTGATGTTTGGCTATATAAATATATATAACTCTTCACTCTCGACTCCTGATCCTGACATTTAAAACATACTGACAAGTCAAAGTACACCCCAAATCTCCTTGACATATTTCTCAATTAAAAAATTGACTTAATTAATAAGCTATTGATTTATTTATTTTTCTAGCTATTTTGCACAAATGAATCTGATAATCATACGACATTAGCTACCAATTTTTTTATGCAAAGTCCTCACTTGTTGTCTGTTGATTGTACCACAAAAAACAGCAGCATATCGCTGGGGGAAAATTTTAAGTTCTGGGGAGTGGGGATTATATATTATTGATTAATTACTGTATATTCTGTCCACTGTTCGATTATAAATTCGCACATTTTGATGGGCACTATATCATGCTATTGCCGAATTTTGAGGGAGCAAAAATCAGAATCACGACTCTTTTAATATATATATATACATATAAGAAATTTATACTTAAGTTTTCTTAATTTTATAGTGACGTGGTCATCGTTTTCTTCTAATGGTTCTTTAATTTTTATATTTGCAATATCCATAAACTTTTATATCCCCATTACATTGTCGCCTTAATTTATTGATAAATTTGTCCGCGAGAAAAAAAAAAAACTAAACCTCATCAGTAAACTAGCTAGCTAATCCTATTGAAAGTATAATATGAATATCACAGAGAATTTTTTTTTGGTCAAAAGCACATATAATTATGCAGGTTTGAAATTTTGAATTGCGCATATCTTAAATTGTACAGGGTTAAATTGCCTTGAAGCATACGATTAGCTTTAAAAATATCGAACTTGAAACTGCGTAGTAAGGCAACGGCCACCTGTATTCCATGATTGAAGAAGATAAAGATCATAGGAAACAATTTCATTATGCCATTGAATACTTTTAACGCAATTGACCGTAAATTCAGAGAAATGACTCAATACTGTATTGTTTGCGTGTGAAAAATTGATTAATTAGGGCAGATATTTTTGAATTTTATATTTATATATAAAATTTGTGAAAAAATTCTATGAGTTAGAAAGAAAATTTATTATTTTAAATATGATAAATAATTAATAAAAAATAAATTTATAAAGTAAATGATTGATTAAAAAAAAGTTTATGAATACTGTAAGAAATAAGAAAATGGTTAATAATGAAAGATTAGGAGTGAAGATCAGAGTAATAAAGGAAAACTAGTGTGGTTGAGATGGAAGTTAGGGAAGGGAAGTGTGTGATGAGAATATGGAGGGTGTGAGTGAAAACTGAAAAGGGCGAAAGAGATGAGATAGAGGAGAGTGGGGTAATTGAAATAGAGGTTCATCAAGAACGAGGGAAGGAAGATTAAAGAAAAAAAGAATCATCAGTATGAATGATGGTTGATGATCCTTTTCTTTTCTATGATGCTTCTAAATATGTATGCCCTTTTCCTTTCCTTTCTGTGGGGGAATGAACCATCCAATCTGGTTGCTAGCTTGTCAATCTTTTTGAGTCTGCAAGTAGTAATGTATAGTGTACATATACTAGGAAGGACTATACTCCGTCTTCTGCTTCTATCATTAATTAATTAATAAATAAATAAATGAATTAATTCATTAATGACACCCACCTCCACACTCTTTAATTTGTGTCTTCTCTCTCTTATTTACTGTGAAGCTAGCTCACATCTATCCCATCTTAAATAGCAACATCTCATCTCATCTCCCTCACTCCTCTCTCGCTAGTAGCCGTGGGCTAATGTTAAAGTAGTCAAGTGGGTTTAACCAAGGGATGCTCTCAGAGTTTGTTGGCATTCTGTCCACCTCCTCTCCTCTCATCTCTTATTATATGGATCGGAGGTGGGCATACTGCCAATTCTGCTCTGCTCGCTTCTCTTTGTAAAGCCCTCTTGATCCTCTCCTCTTTAATTTCAACCTTCCTTCTCTATAATCTTTAATAATTACTCTACAACCTAACTACGTATTTCGCTAACGTGACTGTTTCTTTGCATATATATATATATATATATATATATATATGTTCTAACTCTTGTTTTCCTTTTCCATGCGCTCGCTACCTCCAGGATCTATCCCGCAGCTGTGTGACTACTACTCAAGTACCTTCCTATATGTATTCCCCGCCCAAACATGGAAAACATTTACTTTTCTCCTTTTCCTCTCTCTCCCTTTCTAAGAGTTGTTCACACTCCATCTTAATTCTGGCTTTTCCCTTTCCCTCCTTGCCTGGATTTGTGGCCTTCAATTCAATGTATATATGGGGTTCAGGTCTAGCCATCTACCTAGGGTTTCTTTGTTCTTTCCATTACGTCTCTGTCTTTCTTTCTCGCCACTCCAATAAATAATAATAATAATTTCTCCTTCATAATCAATGCTTACTTCCATCTCAACACTCGCAACGCTACTTTCTTCTTAAATTAGATCCACAAATTCTTTCTTTTTATTTTCTATTTAGTTCAACTCATTTTTCATGCGTCGATCCGACGGGCGATGGAGGAGGCCATATATACATGCTCATCTTCATATCATACATACAAGAGATAATCGATTTCAGTTAAGTTGTTTTATATGCATGCCTTCCATACTAGCTTATTTTGAGTTTAATTTGAAAACATTTTATATTTTCATTTGAGATGAGAATTGAGAAATGAGAAGACTAGGCAGCAGAGGATGGGACTTGGCATTCAAATTCATAATTAATGGCTGACCCTACTCCCCAATACCTTCTACGTAGGCTCATGATTGAAGACTGACATAACCCCCCTCTCTTATACGAAACATTTATTATTCAATTTTCTAATTCATTTTAATTAATATATACACGCTCTTTCACGGCGCGTGAAGTATCACCCGACACAGCTGCAAACTCAGTAACAGTCATCCCCAATGCATTATCTACTCTTTTCTTCTTTTGGTTGGTTTCCTTTCCCTCTTCTAGGTCTATCACACTAGTTTGCTATTAGTGTTGGGTTATTTCTTTGATACGCCCATAAGGATTATATTGCTTCTGATATCTGGAGAAGAATAATACCCACTTGAGTATTTAGTTTGGGGCCGGGACATCACAATATTAATGGCGTTCATACCCAACACAATGGGCCTTTAATACAACTCTCTGCTCTTAACCATAAAAATTGAAACATCTGAAAAATTGGTGGAGACACCATAAATGATACCACTTCCATCATAACAATCAAACGATAATGTGAAGTTTAAGACGGCACCGTAAACACATTTTGTGCTTGGACAGTCTAAGTAAGTCAACACTTTTCCATCCATTTATTTGCATTACTTGTGAATTCGGGTCATGGCATTGGCATACCACCGAACAGCCTGCTTTCCGTTCCGGTTGACACGTCAAAATCGTGACCTCCAGATTGACTTTATTAACAACAGTACTGGAAAGGAGCTTTTTAACAATTACTGTAATGTAACAGTAAAAAAAATTGTTGAGTTAACTTTTAGAGTTATGAAAATTTAAGGAACAGCGTGATGGAAGGATGCATATATAACGGCCGGATAGATGGATATGTGGTAAAAGGTGGAGAGGACATGGTTCTTTATGGGCGCTGATGATGGAGAGTCTTTTAGAGGATAAGGGATGGGAGGTTGACGGCAATGATGAATGTTGCACACTTTATATAGGCCTTTCACACAATTCTATATATATGACCCACGACATGAACATGGGAGGAGCATGTAATTAATTAAGGATCGAGTGCATGCATATTCTTTTCATGATGAGATTAATTAATTATATTTAACTACTACATACTACATACATAAGCATTTCACTTTTTCGATCGGCCTCTTTACTTTACATCATCTGTAGCTCGTCTTCATCCTAAGATCAAGACTTTAGCCAAGCCTCAGAAGGCCCATTAATTTGGGGCGGTGGAGGCGAACTTGATCAGGTGGGACTTGGGAGAGTGGATCTGGTTTTCTTTTTTTATGTCTTTTAGAGTATTACAGGTCTCACAAATCACAGTGGCCTTTCCTTTGCATATCTTGGGGGAGCCCAGAATCAGAATATAAATAGCCACACTATATATCTATTCATTTTCGCATTATAAACCCATAATATAATTCCCCATATGTAACTTTCGAGGTTAAATATTTTTAATAACGTCCATGTATATATAGTTTCAGGTTTTATAATTGAATTCCTCTATACTTATTTGTAATTAATTAAATCTTAGCTTTGTTGTTAAACCTCTTTTTAATTAATTTTTCTTTTAATAGATCCAATTTAAATATTTAACATCTATTACACAATTAGATATTCCCACCTAAAAAGAAATTAGCCTATCGGATAAATAAATTTCTTGATTACGTTCAAGAAGACAAAAGTAGTACAAAATTATGGTTATATTGTTATGTTCTTTTTATTTTTTTCAAGAACAATTTGAAAAAATATTTTAGCACTCATGTGCCGTGTAATCATGTATGTATGTAGTATGTGATTAAAAATATTTATGGTAGAGGTTAATTATTAATCTTCAACTATATTAAAATAAATTAACTAGTAATTAGCTCTAAATTATAATGAAAAGAATTTAGTTATAAATGTTTCTGTAAATAAAAGAACTTAATTATAAATAATATATAAATATAAAAAATTAAAATATAGAGATTTCACTGTATATTCATTTTCTATCTAGAAATTCTAATTATATTGGTCAGAATCAGGCACTTAACGCCACTTATCTATCTATATATGTCTGAATGGGCTCAAATTATAACCGGAGAAGAACATAAATAAAAGGAAAGGTACTCTCTACAAAAAAAAAAAGAAAAAGAAAAAGGAAGGGGTACAGTGAGCTGGATCTTTTTTGGACTATACAAATTGGGATACAAAATTTATAAAGAACCTTACATAGTGAGATTTAAGAAGTATGAGTTTGAGGTGGTTAATCCATTAAATTTCAGTGCTCCTTTAACAAATTAGCTTGTGATAGTATATCGATCAAGACTTTTTAATATCATTATTTGAATGCTATTATTCGACTTCCTACACCTCAAAGTGGATGGTCAATAATCATTTGGGGTACTAAGACCACCAGACTATAAATGGAAGGAAATGCGGCAAAATTTTTATGATCCTCAAGTTGTTTAATTAATGTTAGGACATAAAGATATTTAATGAGGGTATTTATGTAATAGTAAAGGCTGCTAGATTGTTCTGTAGAGCTGTACACCACTGTATACGTGTAGGATTCAGATTTAATCATGTAAACATTCTTCTAGATATTTTTCATATAAATACAAAAGCTGAGAGCAGAGAAAGGTGCTTCAGATTTCATCATAATTACCCTAAATTCTTTCTTGGTATCAGAGGCAGGTTGAATGGCGGCTATCAATTCATCTTCCTCTACTGCTTCCGTTGACTCATCTGGATCCTCGAGCTCAACCACCAATGTCAGCAAAACCTATTCCTTATTTAGCAGCTCGAGTCAAAATGCTTCTATCAAGCTGGATAGAACAAATTATTTACTCTGGAGTAAAGTTGTGAAATCCATGATTGAAGGAAATTTCTTAGAAAGCCATATCAATGGCACTAGGGCCGCACCATCAAAGATGATTAAGAAGGATGAAGAGCTTGTACCCAACCCTGCATACCAAGAATGGTTTGGTACAGATCGCCTGCTTGTTGGATGGCTAATGAACACCATGTCACCTGATATAGGTACTCAACTAATTCAATGTACAACTGCATTCGACCTCTGGGAAGGTGCCAAGGAGTTGACGAGTGCATCTATCAAGTCTCGAGTGATGGTACTCAGGGGGGAGCTTCATCACTCACGGAAAGGATCCTTGAAAATGGAAGATTATTTGGCGAAAATGAAGACTCTAGCAGATCAGTTGCGTTTAGCAGGACATCCAGTAGCAACTGAAGATCTCATTATTCACACTCTTGATGGTTTAAGTGCTGATTACAATGCTGTTGTTGTTAATTTGTTGAATCAGGGAAGTCAGACTTGGGCGAATGTGCAGAATCAACTCATGGCTTTCGAAAATAGGTTGGATCAGTTGAATCAATTTTCTGAGTTGAGTATTCAACCCACGGCAAATGTTGCACAGAAGGATGACAGTGACAACAGATCTGGAGGTCAAGGTCGTGGTCAACCAGATCTGAATAACTGGCGTGGTGGTGGCCGCCGAGGTAGAGGACGAAGAGGAGGATTTAACAACAATAACAGACCACAGTGCCAGTTATGTGGGAAATTTGGACACACTGTAGGTACATGCTACCATCGTTTTGACAAGAATTTTCAACAAGTTTCCCTGAACTCAAACAACAATCAGCCACATGTTTATCAAGCCACTCCTCAGACAGTGAGTGATCCTTCATGGTACATGGACAGTGGGGCAACCCACCATGTTACTCCATATGCTGATCATCTAGAAAATTACACACCAACAGGTAAGCACTATCTCTACACTTGTACTGGTGCTAAAACTGAAATAGTAGGTATAGGTTCTACTTCAGTACCTAGTTCTAATCCTACTCTGCATCTAAATGATATTCTTGTGGTTCCAAGTGCTACCAAGAATTTGGTTAGTGTGAATAAACTTACCAGAGACAATGTTGTTAATGTGAACTTCACTAATGATGCTTGCCTTGTGAAGGACAAGAGGACAGGACAACTTCTAACCAAAGGGAAGGCACACAGAGGAATGTACACAATGGTTGAGGAGGAGCACCATTTACCAACTGGCAGGACCCAGGCAAATTCACTGCAAACAAACCTACAAAAGAAAGAAGATGAATATACACAGTGGCACCATAAGTTGGGACACCCTAGTGATAGGGTTCTTAAACAAGTTTTAAATAGTTGTAATGTTGATTTTTCTTGTTCAAACTATGTATGTGAAGCTTGCCAGTTTGGTAAATCAAAGTTGTTACCATTTGCCAAATCAGTGTCTCGTGCATCCTTTCCTTTGGAGTTAATACATACTGACCTCTGGGGTCCTTCACCAACACAATCTACACATGGACACAGATTTTATATCCATTTTCTAGACGACTATAGTCGGTTTACATGGTTTTATCCGTTGAAAAATAAGGGTGATGCTATAAATGCGTTCAATCTTTTTCGCACTCAAGTTGAAAATAAGTTTAACACTAAGATTAAAAGTATTCAGTGTGACAATGGGGCTGAGTTTAAACCTTTTATACCCATAGCATAAGCATGTGGAATTGAAATGCGTTATACTTGTCCCTATACTTCAGTTCAAAATGGTAGGGCTGAAAGAAAACACCGGCATATTGTAGAGATGGGACTTACTCTTTTAGCACAAGCTGCTTTGCCACTAACTTATTAGACAGATGCGTTTCAGGTTGCTGTGTATCTCATTAACAGGCTTCCTACCCCTATTTTGGAAGGCTCAACACCTCTCCATCAGTTGTATAAAGAGAATCCAGATTACAAAGCATTGCAACCTTTCGGTTGTGCATGCTATCCATGCTTGAAGCCGTATAATACTCACAAATTTCAGTTCCACAGCCAAAGGTGTGTATATCTCGGCCCTGCTTCACAACAAAAGGGTTACAAATGTTTGAGTACAACTGGACGCGTCTACATCTCAAGGCATGTGGTATTTGATCCTCGTGTTTTTCCTTGCAAGGATGGTTTTCTAAATAGAAGAAGTGGTGCTTCAGCAAGTGAAGAAAATTATATAATACCTTTTCCTGTTGGCACTGTGGTGAATAAATCAGAAACAGGAGTTGTACCTCAAACTTCAGAATCAAGTGGCTCAACGGCTATTTTACCACCTGTCACATCTTCTCCACGTGCAATGTCTAGTCCAGCACGTGATCTTTTGCCCACATCACCTGAAGTGTCATCGAGGAATAATGAGGGTCAAATAAACGGGTCACCAAGTCATCTATGCCCAGTTCATGAAGGCCCAATAGTTGATGCAACATGTCCTAATGTCTCTACTCATATTCAAGAAGCCCAAGTTGAAGCTGAAGAGAGTCAAAACATCCGAAGAATCCATCCTATGGTGACTAGAGCTAGAGATGGAATTCATAAGCCCAAATATCCCTTTGTGGGTCTTCTTCAGCATGAAGATCCTTTTAATTCCCTTGCTGTAACTGAGCCCAACACAGTCTCAGAAGCTCTCTCTTCTCCTCATTGGAAAAATGCTATGCTTGAAGAATTTGGTGCACTTCAACAAAACAAGACTTGGTCACTTGTTCCCTTCACAGGCAAAGAAAAATTAATAGATTGTAAATGGGTGTTTAAAACCAAATTCAAGTCAAATGGAACTGTACTTAAACACAAAGCTCGGTTAGTGGCTAAGGGTTTTCAACAATCTGAAGGTGTAGACTATGGTGAAACGTTTAGCCCAGTAATCAAGCCTACTACAATCAGGGTAGTTCTAACCTTGGCAGCAACTTTTAACTGGGAAGTGCGACAATTGGATGTGAATAATGCTTTCTTGAATGGCTATCTACAGGAGAATGTGTTCATGAAACAACCCGAAGGGTTCAGTGATCCAAAGTTTCCAAATCATGTGCGTAAACTAGAAAAAGCCTTGTATGGGCTTAAGCAAACTCCAAGAGCTTGGTTTGATAGACTTCGACTTACCTTGATTCAGTGGGGCTTTGAGAATGCAAGGAGTGATATTTCCTTGTTTTATCGTCGCACTACAAACTTGGTGGCATTCATTCTAGTGTATGTGGATGACATTCTTATTACTAGTAATGATACTGACTTCTTGAAAAGTTTTATTCACAGGTTGAATGCTACTTTTGCGTTGAAAGACTTGGGTTCACTATATTATTTTCTCGGCATTGAGGTTCACAGAGATGCCTCTGGCTTTCATCTTTGTCAAGCAAAATATGCCTTAGATGTGCTGAAAAAATTTGATATGTTGTCTTGTGCTCCGGTTCCAACTCCTATGGTGACTGGAAGAGCCTTCACTGCTAAAATGGTGGTGTAATGTCGAATCCTTCAATTTATCGACAAGCCATTGGTTCATTACAATACTTGGTGAATACAAGACCAGATCTTGCTTTCTCTGTAAATAAGTTGAGCCAATTCCTTTCTCAACCAACAGAGGGTCACTTTCAAGAAGTAAAAAGGATTCTAAGATACCTTAAAGGCACCTTTCACATGGGTCTTCAAATAAAGCCCTGTAGATCTCTTGCACTCACAGCTTTTACTGATGCTGATTGGGCCACAGATTTGGATGATAGACGGTCAGTTGCAGGGATGTGTGTTTATTTTGGTGATACCTTGATATCCTGGTTTTCAAGAAAACAGAAGGTGGTGTCCCGATCCAGCACAGAGTCTGAATATCGTGCTTTGGCAGATGGTGCAGCAGAACTGAAGTGGCTGTATTCACTTTTAACAGAACTCGGACTGCATGTCAAGCAACCAGCTCAAATCTGGTGTGATAATATGAGTGCAAGAGCCTTAGCATCCAATCCAGTGCAGCATTCAAGAAGCAAGCACATCGAAATAGATGTGCACTTCATCCGTGATCTAGTAGCTACTGGTGTGATAGACATCAGATACATACCTTCAGAATCCCAAGTAGCAGATTGCCTCACAAAGGCCCTTACTCACATTCAGTTTCAAGAAAACAGGCGCAAACTTGGACTGACAATGTCACCCTCTCGTTTGAGGGGGGATGTTAGGACATAAAGATATTTAATGAGGGTATTTATGTAATAGTAAAGGCTGCTAGATTGTTCTATAGAGCTGTACACCACTGTATACGTGTAGGATTCAGATTTAATCATGTAAACATTCTTCTAGATATCTTTCATATAAATACAAAAGCTGAGAGCAGAGAAAGGTGCCTCAGATTTCATCATAATTACCCTAAATTCTTTCTAAGAAGTTGTGGAGAAATGTTTTCCTACTCAAATGTTTTCCTCCATTGACATCAATCTCTTAATATGCTTGAGACAAGGAATCAGAAGAATAAGAGTTGGAACAGGAAAATAGCTCTCATGATCAAGTTATAATTTGTTGTTTAGAAGAACGTACGGCATCTTGGAAAGTTGGCTGTCAACCGAAGCAGGACCATAGAGCAAGCAGGATAGGGAAAAAATTATTGTCTGTAACTTTAGATGTTCTTGGTTTCAACTTTCAATGGCATGTCTCTGGAAAACTCTCAACACAATAATATGGTTGATATAAAATTAAAACTGGGGAGCCCATAAGTTAAGTTTACAAAAATGATATATAGACTTGATATAGATTCATACATGAATATGGTTCTCCAAAAAGGAAAAGGAAAAACTAACTTTTGGTACATCTACAATATAATACTGATTCAATGTAGTGGATAGATGAGGTTGAGGTAGTAAATTGAGTTAGTTCCGAATTAGAATGTTTCATTTTAGACAAGTTGAGTTAGAAACTGTTAATGCTTTAAATGAGGGTCATAAAAGAGGTACTTAATTTGTGTTTGTATTTCCGCTTCTATAGTCTGTATAGGTACAGCACATCACCTAACCTGTCTTCATCGAATTAAATGATGCATGCTTTGTGGCATCATCTATGTATATGAGATCATCTATCCTCGCCAATACATTGAAGGCCAAGCTTTCCATCACTCTAGAGTAGCTCTCTAGGATTGATTGCCCCACATCCTGTGCCATATATAATATTAATATAGCACCAATATAATGTTAATAATTCCTTGTTCTAGTTAGTAGTTAACTTGCAAATTTGAGTAAGACAATATTAAATTAAGTAACATCTCATCTCAGTAATGTTATACCTCGTTGTACTGTATCTTGTTCATGTCCAAAGCAGTTTGGGGAAGGCCAGGGAACTTTTGCCTCAAATTTTGAAGCAGGGTTTCAGCACGCTGTGCTAGAAACTTATATTTTGTTTTGTGATTCATAATACCCTTGACCTTGCCACTCCATGAAGAAGATTTTCCACGATTCCTATGAATTACGTGCCTTTGCCTCCAGATGTGCATGGATGCCTCTATCCTATTTGCTATTTCCAGAGTTGAATATTCGGATGACAGGTCTAAGTAATCCAAAACACACTCAGGGGAGAACTTATCAGCACACAAATATTGATACATGATGTCGCCTAATAAAGCTTTTCCACTCTGGAAATTCACCACAAAATATTATTCATACCGTCATTCAAATGCAGACAACAAAAGCACAGATTTATTTATACATGGTACCTTGGGTAAGCTATCCATGTAAACATCAGGGATGTTCATTTCTGAAAGCACAGTGGTATTAATAGCCATGGCCGCCTTGAGTATCTGATGCGTGCATTCCCTTGACTGTTTCAATTTCTTCCTCATTTCTGCAGATAAACCATAGTGTGGTACCTTAGGAAATGGGAGCCACCACTTCCGTTCCTGCCTTGATGCAGACACAGGAAACATGTTAGTTTTAGTCTCAGCAGGAACATCAATTAGTACCCCGCGATCAACGTAGTAAAACTCTGAATCTTGAAATCCATCATGGATGGTAAGCAGCATGGAGTCAAGCTTCTTAAGTGCAGGAAGATTTAGATGTAGATCAGGTCGTAGCCTTGGTACCATAGTCTCAAAACTCCCACCACCAGGAAAATCTTGTATTGACGGAACCAGTTCAACAATTGAATCACTCACGCATAACATCCAATCCATTTCGCGCACCCACATTGATTTCTTCTGTGCTGCTAAAGGCTCCAATCTCCACAGCTCTCCAAACACACTGGCTGTCAAATTTCACATAATATAATATAATGTATATATTCTTGAACAAGTAAAAGATGACTTGGAATTTGCCAAGTCATTTAAATGAATCACACACACGTAGTACGAACCCGAGAGATTGGTTATGGCGTTGGAAATAGCGAGTGCCGAACAAACTCCCTTCCTGTTAGGCCCCGCACAAAAATATAAAGAAAAGAAAAAGAAGAACACACAAAAATTGTAACGTGGTTCGGTGCCTCAAGACCTACTACCACGACCCCAACTGGGACAAACTTTACTACTTGTATTTTTTGAACGGAAAAATTACAAACCCTCCTCAATGCATAAAAATACCCAAAACCCAATACACTCAATAGTTATGGGCTAGTATTCTTATGTGTGTTGGAACCTATATAACTCACACCTATTTATATAAGCTCCTCACCCACTCACTCACTAAATCTAACCAATGTGGGACTTTGAATTACACACACAACAAATCCTCCCTTAATGCAAAGTCCTACATTATTTCTCTCTACAAAAAAAACTAAACTCTCCTATTAATTTTTTGACTTCTTCTGCTTCTGCAACGATCCTCCCTTGCTGCAGAATCCTCTAGCATCCTCAGATTAACTCATCCTCATAAGAAACCACATTAGTAGAAGAAGCTTCATTTGATCTTCCTCTCTTCTCCTTCATGCTCTGCAAGTCCTCCCTGAAGTCTGGGCATCTCATCTGTATGTGACCCAACTGTCCACAGTAATAGCACTCAACAGTGCTCATGTCTCTCGATCGAGAATTTCTTCCAAGTTGATCACCCTTCTTCTTCCTGTCACTATCCACTGCTAGTATATGACTATCCCTGAAAGACTCTTCACCACCCATCATCCTCTGACTCTCCTTCAAGGTACTCATCACTTCATCTAGATTCAGTGTGCTCTTTCCTGCTGGCATTGACTGGACTAGAGGCTTGAAGGATTTTGGTAGTGAAGCCAAGAGAAGCAGCGCTTGCTCTTCATCCTTAATAGTCTCCCCTGCATTCAACAGTCTAGATACCATCTCATTAAATTTGTTAATGTGATCAGTCACATTACCTCCCTCTTCCATCTTCAATGAGTACAAATCCATCTTCGTCATCAATCGATTGGTCAATGTCTTCGACGCAAACTTGCTCTCCAAAGTGTCCCACAACTTCTTCGGTGATGTCTCCTTCAGCACAATCACTTTTATCTGTGGGGCTAGTGCCAATCGAATTGTACTAACAGCCTTTTTCTGAATTGTACTCCAATCTGACTCTTTTATTTCACTCGGTTTCTCATCCTGCAATGCTAAGTCAAGACCCTGCTCTACCAAATAATCTTGAATCGTGCATTGCCACAATGTAAAATCCGTTCTCCCATCAAACAACGGAACTTCAAACTTCAGGGTGTTCATTGTATTTAACCCAACTCTTGGCTAAATACTTCCACTCACACAGCCAACCAACCAGCACCACAAACAACCCAAACTCAAAAGAAAATCTAACTTAAAAAAAAAGAGAAAATAAGCCAGAACCAACCTCTCTCCATATTGCTGACGTGGCGCTGACGACTCCTTCCTCTTGCTCTTTCTCCCTTTTTCCTCACTAGGCCGGAACCTGCCTCTGATACCACTTGTTGGGCCCCGCACAAAAATATAAAGAAACGAGAAAGAAGAACACACAAAAATTTTAACGTGGTTCGGTGCCTCAAGACCTACTACCACGACCCCAACTGGGACAAACTTTACTACTTGTAATTTTTGAACGGAAAAATTACAAACCCTCCTCAATGCATAAAAATACCCAAAACCCAATACACTCAATAGTTATGGGCTAGTATTCTTATGTGTGTTGGAACCTATATAACTCACACCTATTTATATAAGCTCCTCACCCACTCACTCACTAAATCTAACCAATGTGGGACTTTGAATTACACACACAACACTTCCCTCCACCTGACATATCCTCTCCAAGCAGAAGCTTCGCGAACCCCTCTTTCATCAATTCAACTTCTGCATTACACAGTTGAGAAAGAAATTAAAGAAAAGAATTCATGGCATTATGCAAAACCAAAGGGAAAAAGTAAAAGAAAGAAAAGTTAGAGTTTAATAGAATACCCAGCAGTTCAGCGTCTGGCACCTTATGGAGTGGAGTAGGAGTAATGGGCAAAGAAATCAAATTTGCGGTTAAGCTTTCTGAGCTGCTACCATCTACACTAATTCTGTGGCTTTGAAAGTGTTGGCTCAGTTGATGGAGTTCTTCATCTTCAGAAGACACACTTTCCATTGCTTCTATTCAGAATTGGACACCACAACTTGACATGCTTGGTAAGTGGAAATTGAATTGAAAAACAGATTATGAATGGTGTATGGTGTTTGCAAATATTGCCCCTTTGTCCTTGCTTACTTTGGCGCCACTCACGAGTCCCCTGTCCTCCACTCTCTCGATGCTTTAATTACTTACTGCCTTAATAATCCTCATCATCTCCCTTCTTTTCACCTCACTTCCTGCCTTTCTCTCCTTCCTTTTGACTTTTGTCTATTCCCCCTCATATACATACTTCATTTTTTTCTACCGAAATTTACACTATAAATAAAAAGAAGAAACTTATATGTCCAATTTGAGTACTTGTGATACGCTATGGCTACACCTACCGGCTACCGATCAAGCTCACTCCATCGTTTGGCCTCTATCATACCATTAAATACAAATGATCTAAATCCTCTTCGTTACACTCAATACAAATACTCCTCTGACCTCCGATATATTATATGATTCTAGTGCATTTATCTTACTGTGAACAATATCGAATACTGACTTTAGCATCGGAGTTCCATCATGAGAGCCTCTTCACGCCTTGGGTTCCCTTGCAAGTATTTCGGAGTTTGGAGTGATCTACTGGATCGCATCAACATTTATTACAACATTTTTTTATAGACATTTATTACAACGTTAAATGAATAATTTCAAAGTTTTTGGCAAAAATATAAGAGATTTTCAATTATCAAATTTGATGTAAACTCCAACTTCTTATTTGGTGCTAAAAAATTCTGTTGTTCAGTTTATTTTGGTCCCAAAGGCATGACCCAATCGTCCCAACAAGAGTAAATAGAAGAAACTACATCACGCAGTTCCACGGGTTAAGAATGTAAAAATAAGATTCAGCAAGCTAGGAGGGTGGCTCCACATTCCACAATCCGATTTAACTATCAAAATTAATCTATGATCCCTCATGTTATTTGATCTATCACTGTCAATTGATTGATTAAAGTTTTCGATGGAAAAAAAGAAATCTTGATACGAAATAAAAAAGTGAGGAATTAAGGTTAAATTTAATAATTGAAATAAGATTTTTACCTAAAATCTACTTTTTAGTCAAAAAGTTTTTAAGCAAAGAGTCAAAGACTGAGCAATGTTTCAATGGAAAGAAATATGAATAAAATATTGTTTTGGTCCTTCACAGATGTTTTTTTTGTCAATTTGGTCCCCACATATCGGTGTTATCAATTTGGTCTCTCACAGATCAAACTGTTAACAAGTTGGTCCTTCCGTTAATTAACTTGATGACATGTCAAATTAAGTTGTGACTCAGCAATTTTTTCATCTGACTAGGCATAAATTAATTTAAAGTAATTTATTTTTTATTTAAAAAACCTTTTAAATTAAAAAAAAATTTTAAAAAAAAACCTTTGACATACCTCCTTTTAACGCAAAGAAGCATATTTTTGTTTTTTTTAACTTTATTTTTAAACTTAAAACGTTTTTAAATAAAAAATAAATTACTCTAAATTAATTAATGTCTAGTCAAATAAAAAAAATTGCTGAGTCACAACTTAATTTGACATGTCATCAAGTTAATTAACGGAAGGACCAAATTGCTAACCGTTTGATCTGTGGGGGACCAAATTGATAACACCGATATGTGAAGGACCAAATTGACAAAAAAAGCATTTGTGGAGGACCAAAATAATGTTTTACTCAAAGAAATACATTGAGCATGTTGATGAAATAAAGTACTTCAATCAACTATAAAAAATACTATTAAATTTTTTTCTTCCAAAAGAAAAGGAAATAATATTTTTAATATTTTTAATTGTGCTTGTGTCAAGCATGGATTAATAATATTTTATTTAATTTTTTATATTAAAATTTATATAAAAATAAAATAAAATAAATTAACTTTATAGTTAGTATACAAATAACTTGATTAATAGATGCTATTCTTTTTTAAGGTTATGTTTGATATACTTTTTGCACTATAAAAGAGAATGGAAAGAGTGGGTCCCATGTGGAGTTGTGGACCCACTTGTGAGAAGAGAGAATGATTCTTTTGAGAATTTGTAAAAAAATAAAAAATAAATATGAAATGTCTATTATATTTTTAACACAGTTATAACTTTTTTTAATATTTTAATATAAAAAATAAAATGATAATTCTAATCTATTCTCATTTTTATACTTAAATTTTATTCCCAAACATAATAAAGTCCTATTCTCATCCTCATTCTCTTTGTGTTTGTGTTTGCGTTTGTGGTTACAAAGCACACCCTGACTAGAGCACACAACACAATGGACTCAAAATGGCGTCATTTAGTATGAGATTGTTGTAGGAATGACCATCTGCCAAGACTTTGGAGGGCAAGCAAGAAAGGAATCGATGTAAGGATGCTGTCATATGCACGCCACGCGCGCGAAATTGTGAGTTCACGACCCCTTTTTGCTATTCCCCGAATAACACGCCGTTTTCAAAATCTCGGTGTATTAAGCTCCTACGGCTTCCATTGTTTGAGTCTAAGCAAACGCACACCTAGACCGCGTTTCCTATTATTCAAATCTCACCCTCCTCTGTTTTTCTCTGCTTTTACTTCTCCCTCAACACCTACCATGGGTTCCCTCCGTGCCCTAGATGTGCCTCCGCAATATCCCGTTGCTCGCAGAGACGACTCCGTCGTCGATGACTTCCACGGCGTTAACATTGCCGACCCTTATCGATGGTACTGACATGATATTTCCTTATCTCTCACTGCTCAATTCCTTCCTTGTTCCTTTTGGAAACTACATTAAGAATGTTATGTTCCTCTAGTTTCTTTTGCTTTAGACAGAGATTGAGCTAGCTAGTATTTGCGATTTAGACATGTGGTTGAAAATGCTTGCGGCAAATCTCGTCAAGTCTTATATTATTTTCTTAGGCTTGAGGATCCTGATGCGGAAGAAGTCAAAGAGTTTGTACAGAAGCAGGTTAAATTGACGGATTCCGTACTTCAGATTTGCGATAGTAGGGACAAGCTTCGTGAAAAGATCACGAAGCTCTTTGACCATCCTCGTTATGAAGCTCCTTTTAGGCGAGCAAATAAGTACTTTTACTATCATAACACCGGCCTTCAGCCGCAAAGCGTTCTTTATGTGCAGGTTTGTGATGGCCTAATTGTGCATTTATATACGTCAATGAGGCTTTTGTTTTTTTGTTTTTCTAACTTTAGGCTTCTTTGATGTCATTGTCTTCTGTAACTTTTCAGGATAGTTTGGATGGAGAACCTGTGGTTTTGCTTAACCCCAATGCCCTCAGTGAAGATGGAACGGTGTCATTGAGCACACTTTCTGTGAGCGAGGATGCAAAGTATTTGGCTTATGGCCTTAGTTCAAGTGGTAGCGATTGGGTGACAGTAAAAGTAATGCGTATTGAGGACAAGAATGTTGAGCCTGATAATTTATCATGGGTGAGCATCACAGGTTGTCTCCATAGAAAGGGAGAAAAATTTAGAAATGATCCATTTATTAACTATTTCTACCGTTTTTTCAGGTCAAGTTTTCCTCTATAAGTTGGACACATGATAGCAAAGGTTTCTTTTACAGCCGCTATCCAACACCCAAGTAAGTGATGCTCTATAGTCTATCCTCACTTTCTTTCCAGGAAGTAGGCAACTGGATTTAGGTTTGAAACTTACAATTTGTAACTTCTGTCTGTCATAACGTGGGAAAACTTAGCAAATTGATTAGTAGAAATCAGGTAATGTAGAAATGGGGAACTCGTTATTCTAATATGCAGTTGCTATCTGAGTCAGATAGCAAATATGATCACAAATTCAGGAAATTATAAATTGAATTTCATGGTGAAGGATTTGCTTTCTGTGTATACCTTGATATAAAATTGTATCATTCTTTTAGATTTCTTGTAAATAACTTATCCATGAAGCTGAAAATTTGAATTAATGACTTTTGATCCTTTACATTGTAGAGAAGGAGAAGTAATAGATGCTGGGACTGAGACAAATGCTAACCTTTATCATGAGCTCTATTATCATTTTTTGGGTACAGATCAATTAGAAGATATTCTATGCTGGAGAGATCCTGAAAACCCTAAATATATGTTTGGAGCAAGTGTTACTGATGACGGAAAGGTACTATTTGTTATTGATTTAGATATATGTAACGTTATCTATATTTTTTATATGTACATGAAATAGTAAAATAGGCATCTGATGTTTGGAGCCCTTATGATGTTTTAGTGAACTTGCACTAAATAATTGTAATATTGTATAGGAATTATGTATTTAAGGTTGATACTCTGCTATCTATGTCTACTCTACATAACTTTTTAGAAGCATTATTTAGCTCTTTCTGATTTAACATTTTAAATGGGTATAGCTGGAATTATCTTGCTGGAAAACCTGGATGTCAACTTTACTGCTTGCATAATTCCAGTTCTAGCTTAATGCTAAACATGTTCAAGTGGTTGAGTGTTATAACTAAACTTCTATCTCAATATTTAATCTGATAAGGTATATTTGCTAATTGATATTGGCCTTCCTTTTTGCGTGTTTCCATAAAAACCTGGAGTTCCACTTTAATACTCTGCAAAAGTTTAATTATGGGGCAAAATGAGGGTGTAATTGAATACATGGTTAGTTTCATGACTTTGTAAATGAAGGCTTGATGTGGTGGCAAGTGTAATTGGATTTTTCCTTTGTCAAGTAACCAGGATATTACAGATATGTTATAAAATTTTCCATCTATTACTGACCCTCTATTTTTTGTTGGTTGCCCAGTATGTCCTTCTTTATATTGAAGAAGGGTGTGATCCAGCTAACAAACTTTACTACTGTGACATGACTGCTCTTCCTAATGGACTGGAAAGTTTTCGAAATGAAAATTCCCTACTCCCATTTGTCAAGCTTATTGATAACTTCGATGCACAATATCAAGCCATTGCAAATGATGACACTGTATTTACTTTTTTGACGAATAAAGATGCTCCAAAATATAAACTAGTTCGAGTCGATTTGAAAGAACCAACTGCTTGGACTGATGTTCTCCCAGAATCAGAAAAAGATGTACTTGAGTCAGCAATCCCTGTAAATGGAAACCAAATGATTGTGAGTTACTTGAGCGATGTGAAGTATGTTCTACAAGTGAGAGACTTAAAAACAGGTTCCTTGCACCATCAATTACCAATTGACATTGGCTCAGTTTTTGGAATTTCTGCACGGCGTGAAGATAGTATGGTTTTCATTGGCTTCACAAGCTTTTTAACTCCTGGTATCATATATCAGTGCAATTTGAAAGATGAGGTTCCTGATATGAAGATATTTCGTGAAATTACTGTCCCTGGGTTCAATAGGTCCGAGTTTCACGTCAATCAGGTAAGAAACTGTCCTCGCTGGTGTTGATATATGTTGTACATTGTATCCAGTTTCAGTTAAATTATGATGTGATGACTATTTCATGAATTTATTCCTTGGTGTCACTTTGTTTTACTTTTTGATGTGATGTGCACATTTCAGGTTTTCGTGCCTAGCAAGGATGGTACCAAGATCCCAGCATTCATTGTTGCCAAAAAAAATATTGTTTTGGATGGCTCACACCCTTGTTTATTATACGGATATGGTGGTTTTAACATCAGTCTTACACCATCTTTCAGTGTCAGTCGCATTGTACTCACAAGACATCTAGGTGTTGTTTTCTGCATAGCAAATTTACGTGGTGGTGGAGAATACGGGGAGGAATGGCATAAAGCAGGCTCCCTTGCAAACAAGCAGAATTGTTTTGATGATTTCATTTCTGTAGCTGAATACCTTGTATCTGCTGGTTATACCCAATCCAATAAGTTATGCATTGAAGGTGGAAGCAACGGTGGACTTCTTGTTGGGGCTTGCATAAATCAGGTCCAATGCATTTGCTTTGTCTTCCCAAATTTAGTCCATTTGTCCAATTGATTGTGTTTTGAACCTAGGACCAAGAGGCTGGATATTTTGTTTGATTATCAACCTCTGCAATGTCCTCTTGTATTGTGCACTTCATTTACATTAGTTTTGTTTTTGCCCCTCCATCCAGAGACCTGATCTTTTTGGCTGCGCATTGGCTCATGTGGGTGTTATGGACATGTTACGATTCCACAAGTTTACTATAGGTTTGTTTGGATCTATTGTTTCTCGTAGTTTGTTTCTAAGTACATATCTGATGTTGATGTAGAATTGTTACAGGTCATGCTTGGACCTCGGATTATGGTTGCTCAGACAAGGAGGAAGAATTTCATTGGCTAATAAAGTAAGGCTCATCATATCTTGAGATATCAAGAACTTCTGCTCATTGTTGTGCTAAATGCGTGGTTTTAATTCAACATGCTCCATAGGGTCGGAAGATATTTTCATATTATGTTCACTAGTCCACCTCATTTATTATCCATGATGGTCATCTATCTTCTCTTTTTTCTTACCTGTGATTTTTCATCAATCCTATAGTCTTTGACAGATCTTGCCTGTCATGAATCATTTTAATTTTATTATCTTTCACTAATCCAGTCGAACTGCTACGTTTTTTCTTCAAAGGGTCCTCCATTTTCTCTTTCCTCTGTCAGGTCTCTCAGGATAGTGGAGAATTATTGATGTTGTATAGACTGTTGGTCGATGAATTTATAATGGACTATCCAATGAGTCATTAGAAAAGATCTGATTTGTTGCAATTCAGCACCCGGAGGTTAAGGTTCGAGCTCTTGTCCCACAAGGGAGAGAGTTCAAATCCTATGACTGATGTGAGGGCCTTATTGGTGGGTCTTATGTAAATCCTCCCATAATCCCTCAAAGAGGATGGGAGGTCTTACCTGACCTCGGTGGGATACCGGTGCTTACCTCCACCTAAATTTTTTTTAAGAAATTTTATTTTCATTACCATTCTTTGGCCACACGACTATTATTATTATTTTTAGCGACTATTATTATTATTAGTAGTAGTAATACTCTAATTTTATATGATTCAAAATTTAAACTTGGTGTCTCAGGTACTCGCCATTGCATAATGTGCGAAGACCATGGGAAAAGTATCCTGACAAGTCAATTCAGTACCCACCAACCATGCTGTTGACTGCTGATCATGATGATCGTGTTGTGCCACTACACTCTTTGAAGTTACTGGCGGTTAGTCTAAAAGTCTGCTTCCTATGGTTTTATTGAGTAATATTGCAAGCTACAGAAGAAGCAGTTACAATTTTAATAAATTATCAAACATTATTGCATAATCAGCTATCGGGATGTAGTTCTCTCTGACTCGTTTAAATTTATATCATCAGACTATGCAGTATGTCCTCTGTACAAGCTTGGAGAAAAGCCCTCAGACAAACCCTATTATTGGTCGCATTGAATGTAAGGCTGGTCATGGAGCGGGTCGACCAACGCAGAAAATGGTAACAATTATGAGTCCGGTGTTCTTCTTCTCTTATTATCACCCACATTCTTCTGTCTTAAGTTGACTAATTGTGTACGCTGCTTTCAGATTGATGAGGCTGCTGACCGCTACGGTTTCATGGCTAAAATGGTAGACGCACATTGGACTGAATAGGTGCCAATCAAACAGGTAAAGTAAATACGCGATGACCGATGAAATTATTCGTCTAGCAGAAATACTCGACATTTCTCCCCTTTATCCATTGCATGAAAAAGTTATTTTTGCCTGGGAATAATCTTGTGATGTTGGACGAGTGAGATTCATTTTCCTTGTTTTAGGTATATATAGTTGCCTAAGCCATAGAAAAGTGCTAGCAATCGCTTTTTAATGTTTTTTCTCGGCGTACTTGCACGTTTTATATGTAGCTGCTCGTTTGAGCTTTGGACTGTTCCGACTAGCTGGTAATATTGGTGATTTATACAGTTATCATGTTCTAATTTCTTTTCTGTTTTCTTTTTGATAAAAACAAACTTGAAATTAAAGCAAAAGTTAAATTACATACCAACCTATACACGAGCTATTTCCAACCCTACAACTAGCCCGCATAACAAAGTAAGTACAAGCGATGCCTATAAAGCACACAACCATAATACAAACAACCAAAAAAATCCGTGATACACCCAAGTCTATTACTAAAATATTAAGAACTCGTGCATCCGGGAGAGATCATAAATTAGAGTGCTGCAAGCTTTCCTTGCTGTAAAGAACTCAATTTGTGATTGTATCCAGAAAAGTGTGTTTGTAGTATCATCTTCCACAGAGGCTTGGTTCGATTTTAAATTGGTTTAGTTCATGCTAACTTTTTTTTAATGTTTATATATATTAAACATAATGTTAACTTTATATTTTGTATATTTATATGACATAAAAATAATAATATTAAAAAGTTTTAATTTATAATATTATACTAGATAACTAATTTTATATTGCGGAATCAAGATTATAAAAATATTAATAAATACTACAAAGAATTCACAATTAATTATATTATCTAATAAAATTATATCAAATATTTTGTTTACAAATTATGAATATATTTTAATATTAACTTAAAAAGTAATAAGTACTATCTACCTAATATGATTATAAGAAATGTTTTAATTTCTATTAAGACATAGAAGTATTAAGAAATATATATATATATATATATATATAAAATAATTCGATTAAAACCAATCAAAAATTTTAAGAATCTTAAATAGACCAATCATTTTCGACCTCACATCGGTTTAGTCTTGAACAGTGAACACCCCTACTTAAAATAGTGAAATAGATGACAGAACGGAATCCTTGAAACAACCACTGTTTCACCTCGCGATCTTGAAGAATCCGAGAATAGAGGTTCACGACCTATTCTATGAAGTTGCGACAGCGTTGGTTGAAAGGAAACACTACTCCAACATGCTGATTTGAACCCTAGCGGAGCAAGACGGCGCAAAGATGGAGAGGAAATTTCTAGAGAGAAGCGAGAGTTTCTCTCTGGATTTTTTTTACTTGGACACAAACCATTCACCTTCTAATTTTCAAAACAACCAAACCATTCACCTTCTTATTTTAACTAATAATTTAAATTATATTTTCACGATCTTTTGTATTCTGTTTAGTTCTTTTGGAAAAATATTTTGATGTTTAGAATCTTAAACTCTACAAACTCACCAGATGGTGAACCCGATTAATTTTTTCTTTGCCTATAAAAATATATTAACGTCCCAAACCATTTACTTTAACCAGTTAATTTGTAATAACTTCAATTTAGAAACCAAAACAGCATAAGTATTTTCTAATCTATATCATGATCAAATAAGGACAAAATGTGAATATTTTTATTCAAAAAATATAGTTCATTATGAAGACCCAACAGTAGTTTAATAAAAATATATGAGTTAGTTTATGATGTAACTTGTTGCATGCATGCAATATAATTTTGACTGATAGGATTGTGACAGGTGGAAAATTGCATTGCATTTCAAATCATCATACCCACATGTTACAATCCTCAGCCGAAATTGTATTGCAAGCATGCATCATAAACCAACTCAAAATATATATATCTTTGCTAATTGCATGACCAAACCGTGGAGGCGGTTTCACTGCAACTGTTTACCATAATTGTTTTGTTTTGGACCCGTCCTGACTCCAGTTGCTCTACAGTATTTGTGAGTAATATTTGTTATGCAACTAAAATCTCATCTACCATTCTACCTGGAAGAAGCCGAAAGCCATTCCTATTTCCTGGACTTCTCTTCTATGCACGAGCGTCATTCTTCGAATCATAATTAATTCCAAAACAAAATCATTAAATACAAGATTATCAGATAACATCTATTCACTCAGGAAACAGTCCATTTTGACATTTGTGACATCAAGCTGTAAAATTTCAGCTCTACAACCCAAAATTGATCCGATACTGCAAAACAGAGTAATATACATTTATAAGTCCATAAATATGGGATCTTTAGTTCAATATACAACCAGAAATGGATGAGATATTACAATCTTTACCATTTTATGACTTACCTAGGATGGGTACGTCCAAAATCTCCGTGAACAAATTCCTTTATGTACGTCCCAGCCTGCGTTTTAAGCAAATAAAATATTTCAGTTATTTCCACTCGGACAGAATAACAATTAATAATAAAAGTAACTAGAACCAAATCCAGGGCCTTCTCTTGTTTAAGCTACTCACAGCTCAGGACATTCAGTAGTATCCAGGGACTTCAGTTATATAAGACCACACTCTTTTAAACCAAATGAAACACTCAACTCAAACATGCTTAAAGTGGCTTTGCATAAAAATTTGCCCACTACTTAGTTACAGTTCATTGCCAATTAATTATAAGACTACTCCAGCGTGAAGATGTGAAGTTAGCCGTGTAAAAACATATCTTATACCTAACTCTAACTAAATACTTTATTTGCTTGAAGTAAAATATACCTGTGTACATAGATGCAAAAGAAAATACTGGGAGCTTCCAGCTATCGTTTCTATTTTCATCCTAAAATTTGAGAATATAAGGACAGGATACTTCAGTAAGTAGTTGAGTAAATGTATTGATCATGAAGATGTCATATAATATTTAAATATAAAGGATTATACCAATGAATAATTTTTTCACGCTCAAGAGGACTGCGACGGTGTAGCACTCTTATTGGGGTCCTCTGCAAAATTTTCTGCATGAAACAAAGATAAAACAACAGTAACAGACAAAAATTGGAACCCAAAACACTCATTATAAGCAGAAATCTCCGAGAAGTAATCCAAATGTTTTGATTCTAAGCCAGGAGAGAGACATAATCCTTAGCTATAGCTACACCAATGTCTTTAAAAAGAGCTAAAGAACATTAAACCAGTATGATGTTTCAGTTTCTCATTTGCAAGTCAGTCTGCAAATTTTGTTTGACAACAACGGATTTGAAACTAATGTTTCGGGTTGAAATATGGATATGACATTATTACATACATTATTCTATTTGTAAGAGCAGAATTTTGGCAACATCACAGGTATCATTAATCTAACATGTACAAGAAATTCATGCTGTCCATTCATTTAAAAAGACATGATTCACTTCGAAGTTACAACATTAGAATAATTCAATTCTCACTACTCGTTGAGAAAGCCTAAGTTACTTAGCTTAAAAGTGCTGCAACTTTCAGTAATGCTAGATGGAAGTGTTATCATTCTTATGGACTATCTTAAGTTGTAACAGTATAATTCTGCATCCCACTCCATAAAAACCCACTATTGAATCCCATTCTGACTAGCAAAGGACATATGGAGAAAACTCAAAATAAATATTAAATACCCTAGCATTTGAGAAATATATAATATTATAAGAAAACTTTCAGTAATTTCAAACAGATCTTTGAGGCAATGCTTCCTGTCCAAGTAAGTCCTTGTGTTAAGGTAGCTCCACAAATGGCGTACAAGAACAAATTCTGAAGACACCAGAGTTGGATGGTCTGGATTCTCCATGTTCATATTGTTTCAAGATAAATTAATATTCTATCAGTCACTTTGCACTATATATGCCCATGTGAATGGATTCGATGAGCACTCAGAAAAGCATAAGTGCATAAAACGGAGATTTAATTGACATTAAGAATTGCAATAAGAATGTGTTAAAGAACACAACCTTAAGCTCACTTTGCTTCGATCACATTTTCTCAGCCATTTGCTTGGCTATGCTAATCCTTTAATATAAATTTGATGACATATGATAAAATGTTTAAAAACTCACCACATCCTTGAGCGAAGACAGACATTGCAAATCTTCATCTTTCACAGGACGAGAAATCCACACTAAAGCAGCATATTGCTTCTGTTGAATTAGTAATTATAAGCCTTGGACAGGCAAAATACAGGAAGGATGCAGGAAAGCCGTAAGACATGAAGTATGAACAAAAATCCAATCATAAGTGAAATGCAAGACCTGTTTCTCCGCCTCTCCTTCACGCATAAGGTTCCAACCTTGACTACCAACCAATTTTAAATTTTTCACTCTAACCTGCATGAGCATATTTTTAGTGATAATAAAATAAATGACAGTAAAGTCACCACCAATAGAACGACAACATTACCAATTTATTTTCCTGGTTATTTATCATTTTCTCTATATCTTTTACCAACAGCTCAGATGGGATATGTCGCACATTTTGCACCTCAACAAGGAATGGCCTTCCTGTACCCAACATCCGGACCTTAAAAAATACTTTCAGGTCAGAGTCATTGAAGTTAATTTACAGAAATTTTTCAAAAAACACAGCAAGTGTGACATATCTCTATTACATCAATATCTTCTCTGCCAGCAGCATGAAACTTATAATTATCACCATGGCACATTTGAAGGATGTTCCCTCCAATTATTTCCTAAAATAGGCACACTTCATCAGCTTCTCCAATCAAACAGGGAGAAAAGTAAGAATCACAACAGCAATTTTCCAGGGTAGTCAGTACCTCAACAGATGTTTCCCCCATTCTCTCATCATCAATGATCCAGCGTGTTTGACTCACATTCCGTGAATACTGCCATGAAAGTAACAGCATCAATTTCAAGTTGCATAAGAAATAAAGTCCATCCATGGTTTTATAAAAAAAAAATTATTATTATTCATCCATGGATGTTACATTGAAAGTCATAAATAGCCATTGCAATACCTTCAGGTATCTTCCACCAAAACAGACAGGTGTTCTGTAGCAATAGACTGAAAAATGGCAAGGTTCATTTGCCTAGGAACCATGAAAAGTATGTTAATAGGAATCCTATATAATCTTAGATAGAGCTGGTGAAGCTTTTAGGGGTTCAGAACTTTCTTTTAGTATGGAAAATAGAACAAGCATGATTCCTTCAATAGTTTCACAATGAACCCACCTTGTAATTTAGAAAGTATGATGATACAGAACTATAGGAAAAAAAAATTGATAGGAACTATATACAGTAACATGACATAACATTATCATAAAAACACAACAAACCCAATTCACAGATATAGTCATAACAGAGGAAGAAAATCAAGAATTACCTTTCCTAGCAAAAATTTACAGCACTCAGAGGATTCACTTTTTACCAGACTGTTGAATGGCTTTTCTCCAACTAGATCGGATTCACCTATGGTAGAATCTGAGCATTCACCGCAAGAAACTGTGGAGTCATTGGCAGCATCCACACTGTCGTCCATGCCTACAAATAATCTCAATATATGTTGGTGTTGAAGAATAACTAAAGGAAACACAAATGACATTTTTGTGATCACTAGACGCTGTCCCCATAAAAAAAGGCCTATGAAAAATCAAAAGTTAAATGACATTCTTGTCTCAGAATTTATCATTCTTGTTCTTTTCTAAATAATGCTACACTCAATAATTACAAAAGATACACATGGACTGCTCAGGATTCTCTCATAATGCCACCAAGCAAGCCTATAGGCAAATGTGACTTGGGCTGTATTTCTTAAGAAAGCTCTTAATAAAATCCCATTATATCATAAAAGAAATAATCATCAGCACAAGCCCCAAACATCTGAGGTTGGATTATTATATAGATCTGTGATGGTAGTAAATTTAGACATACCTGTTTTCCTTCTCTTGCAACTGTTATTACAATCCAAAGCTTTCTCAACCTCTTTCGATGAATTTGTATGATTGTATATCAATCGGATGCGGAAAGAGCTCATACTTGATTTGCAGTCCTGCAAAACGTCATTTCTGTAAAGGATTATGGGAAGAATGAAACCACACTTTCATGGAAAAAATAGGAAGTTATAGGATCTGGTAACTTTTTATATTTTGATTAATTATTACTAGTTCGCCAGTGTTAAATATATTGATTACTGTTCGAGGCATAGTTAGACACTAAATGTGGGTACCTTTAGAACTATTGTTGACCATGCTGTGTGAGACTAGCCACTTATGGTGGATCCAATCACCATTGGTAAAGTCTGGCATTTCAACTTACAAAACGGATCAAATAAAATAGTTTCACTTACCAGAAGATTTTCAAGAGGTTGTGTACTAGAGAAAATTTTAAGGCATCCTTTGTAGAAATTAATGCAAGCTGTGACTTTTCTTGGAACCAAGCCTCAACTCCATATTTCATTTTTATATATGACCTACAAAGTTTTAACAAGGAACTTGATTTCAACTATCTTGAACAATTAAAAAGATAGCAGTTTAAACAAATGGAGAGTATGTTTTGGGAATGGGAAAATTGAGTTTTCTATTTCTTAATTCTAAAAGAAATATTCAGCTACACATTTAATTATGGAAGACAAAGAATCCCCAGATTCTAGCATATCAATTTATTAACTCCTTAAATATTTCAACATTCAAATGGTAAGAAAGGAAGCAAGAAAGACAATAAGATGCTTAGATAATTGAGGAATGCTCTGAATAAAAAAAAATGCATAATGCTCATTGGCTAGAATAAATTCTTACTGAATTGAGCATTCATTTTCAAGGATAATAGATGGTATTGAAACTTCAAGGGAAAAGCTGTCAATCTGATGGCCTTCCTCTTTAACAATGTCAGCAATCCTGACAGCCATGTCATCAGGAGTATCTCTTTTCACCAGAGTCTTTCTTTCATCAAAAAATTTGAACTGCAGGATCCCTAAGCAAAGGCTGCAAAGTCTAGGGTCACATTTGAAATCCTTGGAACTACTCAAGTGTTCACATTTTCTAAAACAACTCTCCACTATATCTCTGTCCGAATCAGTTGGCCCTTCAAGAATGGAACTCACCATTGACGATGAAAGCAAGGAGCATGAATAAATGCGCCCTTGGACCCCAAGCAGCCGAAAGATGCAACACACACATATCTGCATCAAAGTATATTTCAAAAAGATGTGACAACATTTTACTAGCACCTTCAACTCATATTTCACGATGCCTAGAACAATTTTCCATTCTCAGTTTGATATGATTAATAAAGTAATTGATATCATCAATATTAATCACACCTTTTATCAACAGGTTTTGCATCCTTGCTTGAGTATTCAGATCAGTAATTATCTGAATCAATAAGATCAGTTTCTTATCGATACATGCAATGTATAATCTAGCTTCCAAAAGGGAAGCCAATAGCGCATTATATTCTGTACTTCAATTTGACAGCCGCATAAACATATTTAATGATAATATATATATATATATAATAGCATCTCGTAGACTCATTTAAATAGTAATTGGAAAGTTCATTACTCGTCAAAAAGTAAGAAAATCGCGAAATAGAGTAGTTTACTCATAACACAGTGGTTTAAAGTTGCAACACTGACACATAGATCAAAATAAATATGACAATATAAGAAAATTAAGAGCAGGACTGGACTTCAAACTCACCCCTAGGGACAACAATCCTTGACGGCATTCGAAGGCAAACCCTGGACAGTGTCTTTTAATTCAGAGGAGGCGTGGTTGCCGTCTTCATCAGCGACGATAGGGGTAACATGTTTCAACTTAGATTCGTGGATGGTACCAGTGGCCTCCTTCTCGTCCACCATCTTCGGAAGTTCTCACAGTTTCAGTGGGCCGGCGGTTTTCAAATATGAGAATGAGAGAGGCAGAGGCGGTTTTCAACTCAGTTATGCTCGCATCGCACTTGTCTGGAGCAGAGGTTCTTCTCTCTAGAGTCTAGATTCTAGTCTAGTCTGCTCACGTGTTTTTTTTCCTCAAACAATCTGCTCACGTGTTAACCACTGTACTGAATAACAATAACTGAACGCATCAAAATTGGGAGGTTAAAATTTAAAACTAAAAATCCTCAACTTGATAAGAATGAATAAATAAATAAATACCACGTTTATTCACCTCATCCATGTTTTGACTTTTGTGCTAGCGGCTACTTGTTCTATATATAATTTTAAAGAAATTAATTGTCAAATTATTATATTTACTTTTTAAATTCCCATTATATTATAAATGCAAACTTTTGGTAAAAAAAAAATTAATTATCAAGTGTTAACCATGTTTTATGCTTGCACTGGTTAAAATTTTATTTTGGTCTTCTATTTTTTACTCAAGTTTTATATTGATCCTTTATCTTTCTGAAGTTTTATATTGGTTCTTTATTTTTTTTCAAAATTTCTATATTGGTCCATCTGTTCATTTCTTTTGTTTACGACTGACGTGGCTTGCCGAGGTGGATACATAATCCCTCTTACGTGTATTAGAAAGCTGACGGGCCTTAAACACACCAAAAACACCCAAACAAAACATGTAACTATGTTGAGAGGACCAACATTAAACTTTAATGAAACATAAAAGACTGATATAAAACTTTAATGAAACATAAAGGACTAATATAAACTTTAATGAAACATAAAGAATCAATTTAAAACTTTAATGAAACATAAAGACTAATATAGAACTTCTGAAAAAAATAAAAGATCAATATAAAACTTTTAAAAGATAAATGACCGATATAAAACTTAGGTGAAAGATAAATGACTAAAATGGAGTTTTGACCTTTTACTTTTTAAATTTTTTTATGATATAGTGCGAATTTAAAAAATATATATATTAATTTACTATTTCATCTATATATATATATATATATTAAAGATATGTTTCTTTTATATTTATGCTAGGATTAAAGTTTGTTTTCATTAGACGGTGGATTTTATATTTGTTACACAATCCTTTTTTCATTTAAAGCCTTTGTTACACAATCCTGATAAATATCTTACGTTTTTCTTTTCTTTTGTATATTTAGTTTCAAACTATACGTAATATACGGATATTATGAAATATAAAATATCTTTGAAAAAGTTCAATTACTACTATTATTCATCTTTTTATTATTTTTAAAATATAATAATAAAAAAAAGACATGATAATTAATAGACATCAAATCACTAGTATTTTATGTCCATGAGTTACAATTAAAATTTTAAATAAATTTATTGACAGAGACATCTGAACATTGACAACGTAAGAAGAACCAGGTTTAGCTTTAGCCTATACTGTCAAGCAGTGAATATGAGATAAAATATAAAAATCCTAACCAGAATGAAAGACCGTTGTTGAACAGCACATGAAAAGCTTAAGCTAATGCTAATGTATTCCAGTGACTATGATGAAGGGAAGTGGCCACCGCTAGCCGGGTACGTTTTTGGCATGTCTTCGGAACAGAGCCTCCTAATCTCATAATTGGATTCATCTTCGACTTTTTCTGGCTAGCCTTGGGCATAACTATTACGAGGATCAACTTGTTTACTTGCATTTAATTCATATCCTTTAGAGCGATGGAGTCAAACCATTAAGATCAACATAACCAGAAAGGACTATACGATTCCGCTCTTTCACCTTTGTCCGATATATCACCCTGCAATTCCAATTTTCAACCACCACCTCAGTTAGATATGGGAAGAGGAAAATAATCTTTGATTAATATGGAACATATATAATGAGTCTACCTCAAGCCATCAAGCCACATTTCAGTAAATAGTGTTTCACCAGGGTACACATGTAGAAGAAAACGGCCTACTATGCTTTTTATTGCGTTTGGATCTCCTCTGCATATACACTTGATGATTGCCCTAACAGCAAATCCTAGTGTGCACAACCCATGCAATATTGGCTTCGAGAATCTTTGATAATTTATAAAAAAGATTAGCTGAATGTAAATAGTAAAATACAAAACAAGAGAAAGAAAGAAACTGACGCATAACATACCATGCTAAAAGTAGTAACCTTTATCTAATAAAAAAGAAAAGAACTCCTCTAGTTTTAAGAAAAAGATAACACTACATGGGTTGGAAAAGGATGCCGTTACTTTTGCTAAGAATGCCTAATCACACTCAATGGCTAGAGAAAAGGAAATATCAAATCTCATTCGCCAATTTCAACAACACCTAGTGTATAATTGGAATTTCAAGTATTTAGTAAATCTACTGGCATTCAGAACACATTATGGGAGCACTAACCCGGCAACCTGTGCAATCATGGGATCTGAGTGCAGCGGATTGTAGTCACCAGATAATCTATAAAGTAATGCCTGCAGAAATCAAGTAACACCATAAGAGAACAAAGCTTAAGAAGTTATCTTAACAGAGGTAATTAACTTCTAGAAATTGAAGTTGATGGATGACATTAAGTTATATTAACAGAGATTACAAAACGTAATATATCAGGTGGAAATATGGTTAATATGACCAGTGTGCAAAGTGCAACTGACCCGAAGAGGTGGAAAATGGATACCATGAATGACTGTTGTATACAAAAGTAGTGCAAAAGAACGGGATGGTAAACAACCAAATATCTAGTTTTCTTTAACACACATTCAAGACTTCAAATGAGAATATTCTCAAACCTTGCAAGGTCATTGCTCCTATATTTGAAAACTGAAATTCTAAACACTAAATTTTCAGTTAATCAAATGGTAAATACCAAAAATTTGTTAAGATTATGAAGGCAAGTGCTGAACCCAAAAACATATATATATATATAAAGATCACAGGGATCATCAGTCCACATAATATTATCATGTAATATGTATGGTTTAAAATGTTACATGTTTGTCCAAAATTGGAGAAAATATAATGAACAAGCCACATAAATTCAAACAATATGAACAGAATGAATTTACATACCTGAGATGGTTGGGTACGATCTTCAAACACTGAAAAAGGTTGAGTTTCTGGAAATTTCACAGATGAAACCTGGTTGGCAGGGTAATTTGAGTAAGAAAATGGGTTAGATGACTTTGAGAAGCCTCCAGCACCACGTAGGAAAGCAGTCGTCCTGCAAGCAATTAGCTAGTTGAGTATGACAGAAAGAAATCATCAAATGATATATTTTAGAAGGTCTTACCTGTTCATGCATAATAAATCACCAGACTCTTTCTCATAACTTTTTGTTTCAATCTCCAAAATTGCTGCTTTACCTGAAATCGAAGCAATAAGATTTTTTTAAGAAGCAATTAAGAAAGGGTAAAAAGAATTTAGTAATTAAACTGTCCTTAGTGTAGAACATATTTTTCTTAAAGTGGTGAAATTGCACAAGAAACACACAAAGCCACAATGATAAGTAGAAACTGCTTTTGTAATTCAACCTTTATCATGTAGTCCGGCAAGAGTGACTTTATTATGTATCTGCAACAATTACAAAATATCATGAGCTGATCTGAAAGGAACAAAATAGAAAATCATTATAATTAGAAATCAACCTTAGCATGCTGATGAGAACTTAAAGCATACTGCCTTAGAAAATCAATAAAAAGCATCAGACCATTCTTTTCAAGTAACTACAGTTTTTATGAAGATTTTCAATGCACGTGGATAAGGAATTTAGAATATTTCATAAAAGTGTGCATTGTTTTCCACATGAACATGATTTAGCTTCATGTATTTATGACAAAAAGATATTTCATTTCCTGAAGATGGCACTCTTAAAGAGTACTTGCTTATATTTCGACAGTTTTTGTACTTTATGCCAATGAATATAAGCAACTATCTGCCAGTGCCTAGCTATCAGAGGTAACTAAAACTTATTTTCATTTACCTACAATATTGAAACAACTGGGCTCATGCTAAGATAATCAGAAGGTTAGCAGTTCCATTTAGATGTACAATACAGAAATTTCATCAGAAGCCTTACATGACTGCTGGAAGAAAATGGCTTGTACAATTCTATGTATTGTTGTCCATGCAGCAGAAGACGTGGATCGTATCTGTCACAAATAAAGTTTTTCTATTTGTAAACCATAAAAGGGTAAAGCAATAACATAATAGAGAAGGGATCACAAATTCAAATAATAGCAGTTATTAATAAGTAACAAGCACTCACTGCAGGCCTGGGAGATCAAGACCTTTTGTCAACGATCCAAGTGACAAAAGAGCAGCAAAGGTAGGCAAGACCTAAAAAGGAAGAAATGGTGCACGTTCAAGTGGAATCAATATATTTAAAGACAGGCTCACATTAATTTATCAAAATATTTTGCTGGTGTTCTGTGTCAACTAAGAGTGCCCAAACAGAAATGAATTCTTAACAATACCTTTGCGTATGTTGTACTTGAAGAAATATGATAACTGTAGTTAAACAGTGTTCAGTATTATCTTAAAAGAATAACAATACCTTAATATACTTTTGCCCATCTTTATGGTAAACATATTTAAGCTCATCAGCATCGACGGCATCCGATGCACATGCTCCGACGCCCAAGGAATAAATTGCTACATCTCTGTTTAACGTATGTAAAGTGAAAATATACTTAGTACTTTTTGTACCGAATTAAACACGTGAAGGGAAAGCGATTCCAATAAACTGGTATGGAAAGGTTAGCTTACTGAAGGCCTTACCTTTCACTATAAGAGAATGTCGTCTGCAGCCCAGTCCGTCCGTGCAATCAAAACGAGAACAAAAATCTAAAATTAGTTTTCAAGGAGAATCCAAAACCAAAAAGAAAAGAGATTCTGCACATTGAATTCCAGACAAGACCCAGCAATTTTTTCTATAAACAATTTGTGCGCAAAAAGAAGCAGTCAACGTACGACTCCTCTTGATATCTTAGTCGTTGATCGAAGCAAACATTTGAGACCAAAATAGACATACTAAATCAGAGGACGTGGAATAAGGTTAAGAGAGACCTCAGGAAACTTGTGAGAAAGAAGAAGCGCAGGATCGAACTCTGATGCACCCGCCATTAAAGCCTCTACGAGTCTCTGATTATTTCTCAACTTTGCTTGGTTTGATAGATCAAGAGCTGATGTTACCGCGCAATCAAAAGGATAAGAATCAGGAAGTTTTAGATGACGTAGCCGTATTGTCTGCCAATCTATTGCTCGCGTTGGAACTTTTTTGTTCGGAGAAGTGGTATATCTAATCTATCTGTGTAATAAATCAATCGAAATTGTTAGAAAATAAATTTTTTTTAAAAAAAATTTGCATTGATGATTCCCCTGCCCTATTAGTTTTTACGCCATATTTAATTTCTTTTAAATTCCGTTCTAGAGATTACTTTTATTTATTTTCGTTTCTGAACTAAATTTTATAATTAAATATTATGCGATAGACTCTAATAATACAGTCCAATGTCATAAAAGAAAATTGGGCAAAAGTATCTTTCTTAACCCCAACGTTTAGGGGTCCTGTCAGTTTCGCCCCTAACGTTTTTTCGCTGTCAATTGTACCCCTAATGTTTTACGTTTCTGCCAATGTCACCCTTTTCACTAACACCGTCAAATATTTAACAGTTTTTGCTGACGTGGCATCCTATGTGTCAAAACGTTTTTTTTTTCTGTCAATTGTACCCCTAACGTTTTACATTTCTGCCAATGTCACCCTTTTCACTAGCACCACCAAATATTTAATAGTTTTTGCTTACGTGGCATCCTATGTGACAAAAATATCTGACTTGACATATTTTTTTCCACACCAGATTTTTTCCTCATCTTTTCCCCATCAAAACCGTATCGTTTTAGCCTCATCATATTCCTTTTAAAATATAACTCAAACGTACATGCCATTTTGCAGACAAAAACATTGGAGACGTTATCCATTCTCTACTTTGTCGGAGACGTTACCCTAAAATAGAGAATGGATAACGTCTCCGATGTTTTTATGAGCAAAATAACGCGTGCGTTTGAGTTATATTTTAGAAGGAATAGACCGAGGTCAAAACGACACAACTTTGATGGAAAAAAATGTTGTAAATATAAGTGCACATGTGTGTGCAAGTGTGTATCAAATAAAGTCTTACATTGTCTAAAATAAAGGAGACCCAAATTTGTATATTTGTTAATTTATAATAATAATAATAAATTGTTAAATTATTATTATTACTATAAATTAGATAAATGTTTATTATATATATATTAATTATGGTAAAATGTGTATGCATATATAGATATATAGATATATATATATATATATATATATATATATATATATTAGTTAAAGGGGAACCACTTTGTTGCATCTTTGAAAGAGTCAAAGATCCTTCCATCTTTTATGGTGATGGTATTGCTAAGTGGTTACAATTTTGTTAACAATATGCATTTCCCACGTCTTTCATAATTAATATTAATATATATATATATATATATATATAAATACATACCAATAAATATATAGAGAGTGGCATCAAATAAGGGGGATATACATACTCTCTAATATTTTGGGTTCTTTTGATTTTTGTGTTTTACTTAAGTCTCAAAATTCTTTTGCTGTTCTTGTTTCCTCCGGTGTGCGACATGAGGACGAGTTCGTTTTATGCTGTGAGAGTGCCGTTACCTATTCTGTAAGGTACCGGAATATCTCTTAAGGTGAGTGTCCTAATCGACACGACTCGAACTAAAATACGTGAGAATCCCCAACAATCTTAAGAGATATTAAATCCATGACTTTCCTCTTCCTCCCATTTACCTGCCGCAAACGAAGGACTCTTGCTCCCAAACTGGCATTGAAGTCTTATACTCCTCTTCATTCGATAAATCCTCCGATTATGATGACATCAGCTCTGAAGAATGTAGATTTGGCCACTCCGCGGCCAAGTTAGTTCTCTACGAAAACTGTGATCGAAGCCAAAGGAGATCTTGGTTACGTTGTGCTCTTCGTGCTCTAAGAACAAGAAGCCCAAGTGTATGTTCCCTATATCCGCTAATTTATACTCTAATTGCTATATGCATTACACTAAATTTGGAAATATCAGTTTTCAATTTATGGGTTGTAAATTTTTTCTTCTTATTGGATGCAAGATAAATAGGTGGCCGCTTAGACTTACTAGATTGATTTTATTTTTGGGTTATGAATAATGCATTTTTTCACTGTGTGGTTTCCATTTGGATTTGTTCCGATTAGTCTGCGGTTTTTCTTTTTTTGTGGCTTTGCTTGAAATTGCTTAGGGTTTGTTGATTACTCTACTTATTCCATTCCATAACACTACTTATAGTTTGATCAGATTCATATGTTTTTGTTTGGTAGCCGATAAATATATGATTCAATTTCAAAAACATGATTCAGGATTTCAGCATGACCATTAACTTGAATTTAATTTTAAAGTCATATAGTGGATTACAAATATTAAAATAATATTTTGACAAAGTTAATGGCAGATAATCTTATATATATATTTGAGTCATTTGTCACTTTAGAATTTATGTTAATTAGAATAGAAATACATGAGAAGGAAAAGTGTGTGTGACATACATATGAGTGGGTTTCACATGTGAGTCCCTTTGAGCTTTGTGATAAATCATATGTTAGATTTTATGATTAATGGAATAATATTATTGTTAGTTTTATTTAATCTTAAAAAAAATAGCTACAAAATCTTTGAATTTTAAGTTGAAAAATATTTTGGGTTAAATAAAAGATTGGTAATTAGATCAATCTTTATACTTCCATTTAGGCCATTTATTTGGTTTTTAAATATGTGGGGCTCTCATGGTTGTTGGTCTATTTAAATGATATAAAACATTTTATATTGAGTCAGTGATGACCAAAATAATTACATGTGATGGTTATGCATCTTGACTTACATGTCGCATTGTCCTTTTCTAAGCTTATATGTGATAAAGCATGGGAATTTTAGAGATATGTGCATTCATAATTTATATTCTATGATTTTTGAATTTCAAATGGTTATATTTCTTATGAGAGTTTATGCCATAAAGTATGATTAAATTTGGTGAATGTCTCCATATTTATTTGGTGAAATATTTGAGACCATATAATTTCAAACATTAAAAATTCACATTACAGTGGCTAGTGAAGTGTAAATATGCTGCATGCATAATTGTGAAAATTAAATGTTCACATAGTTGTGAATTTTACGAAATATTCATATATATAAATTGTGATTTCACATGTGATATTTTAATGAGTGTCACAAGAATATTATTTAATTTTGGGTGAATTAAATTTGTGAAATTCTTGCAAAAGACACCAAACGTATTTTTACCTAATTTTTAAAGGCATATTGTAATTGCTAGAAAGTGCTATGCAATTTATATTGTGAGATATATATTTTATTTTTGGAACTTTTTTTGTTTTGTAAATATGTGACCAAAAATATTGTAGATATATGCATTTAATTATCTGTGATCAATTTATAAATTGATGATGCCATCTCAAAGGAGATGATGATATGTATTGATGATACCCATCTCAAAAGAGATGATGATGTGCCTAATTTATATTTTCATTGTGCATTTGATTCTAGTGATTGAGAAAATATTACTGTACAAAGAGGTACAATAACATTAAAATTTTGGTCATATAATAGAGGTTGAAAAAGTTTATCAAATGAATATATATTCTATTTTTATTGGCTTATATTATTATGTAGTAGAATAAGATATTGAAATATTTAAAAGTGTGGGGTGCCTTGCAAAAGTTTTATTACTTGATTAGGTTCTAAAATTGTTGATTGTATTTTTATTGGTAATGCTCAACAAAGTGCTGCATATAGTTTTTTTTTTAATTTTGAAGAGTGATGTTTTGAATCAAAACACAATTATTAAAACTCAAGATGCATGCAAAACCTTTTGAAATTGTATTTTCTTTTAAAGTTGAGCATGTTTCTAAAATTAAAAGGAAAAATCATTTTGAGGTGATTTTATTTTGATTGTACAAGATGACCCTACAAATCTTTATGTACATTTATAGAATCATAAAGGGAATCCAATTGCACAAACATGCCCATATCTTTGGGAGTTTGATGCAATTGATGAATTATACCGTACATGATATGTTATACTGCACAATGTAGTAAGAGGGCTAGAAGAGATGATAATCCTCTTAAGCCAAATATGAATTTGGTTAAAGGAGATGATAATAGTAGTGATGAAATCATTGCTGAAGTGATATCTCTAGTCCTTCTTCCTATAAATATGAGAAAATGGTTGGTAGACTTTGGGGCTATCAAGCATATTTGTGCAAACAAAAGATGTATACCTCCTTTGAAGAAGGGGAAGACAAAATTGTTGATATATTTGAGAGGTACCATGCATTATGGTATAATATAGTGGATTTTCCGTTGTATTAGCTAGAGGATACAATGATGAAAACTGGGTCTATGACTCAGAGGAGATAAAATCCACTAGTGGCTATGTGTTTATGTTTGGTAGTAATGTTGTCACATGGAAGTTAGCCAAACAAAGCATTATAACTAAATCCTTAAGGGATTCTGAGTTTGTTGCTTTGGAGTTGGCTGGAACTGAGGCTGAGTGGTTGAAAAACTTCTTAGCAAATATCCCATTAGGTGACAAACCAACTACATCTATGTCATTACACTGCGATAGTCGATCAGCGATTGCTACTGCTAAAAATAAGACCTTTAATGGCAAAAGCAGACACATTCGATTGAGACACAATATTGTGAGGCAGCTGCTCAAAGATGGTGCGATCTCAATTGATTTTGTGAGGTCAGAGGTAAACCTTGCGGATCCGTTTACTAAACCTCTGGGAAGAAAATATATTACTGAAACATCGAGGGGAATGGGACTTAGGCCAATTTGAAAATTAACAACGATGGCAACCCAACCTTTGTGATTGGTGATCCCATGAATAAGGTTCAATGGGAAGAACAAGTCGTCTGTTAATTCTGGTAGCACTAAATATTATGTCCCTTCCTATGGTGTGAGATAGTGCTATACTGCATTTTGGTGAGGCTGTGCAAATGCACTTAATGATTTCATATTTCTAAGGGATCGTGTATAAGTGCAGGTATACTTAAATGAAATCACCTCTACGAATGTGGAGTGGGGCCGCTCCTATGAGATTCTGGCAAAATCTCTAGAGCATTCGTTATGAAACAGGCACGCACAAGGCCGTTGTAACGCGCAAAACCGACGTTAACAGCAAAAATGTGGGGGTATAATCTGACTCTTAATACCTCTAGTATACAACAAGAGTTGTTGGTTCATAGAAGCCGACTTCACTAATAACTCTGTGTACTATGTGTTATTGGTCTAGGTCTAGTTCATAGTCGGAAAGACACTAGATACAATGATTATATCCGTGAGTGAGACTCATGAAAATATGGTTCTTTATTTGACACATGTGGGGGATTGTTGTAAATATAAGTGCACATGTGTGTGCAAGTGTGTATCAAATAAAGTCTTACATTGTCTAAAATAAAGGTGACCCAAATTTGTATATTTGTTAATTTATAATAATAATAATAAATTGTTAAATTATTATTATTACTATAAATTAGATAAATGTTTATTATATATATATTAATTATGGTAAAATGTGTATGCATATAATTTAATATAATATATATATATATATATATATATATATATATATATATATATATATATTTATATATTAGTTAAAGGGGAACCACTTTGTTGCATTTTTGAAAGAGTCAAAGATCCTTCCATCTTTTATGGTGATGGTATTGCTAAGTGGTTACAATTTTGTTAATAATATGCATTTTCCACGTCTTTCATAATTAATATTAATATATATATATATATATATATATATAAATACATACCAATAAATATATAGAGAGTGGCATCAAATAAGGGGGATATACATACTCTCTAATATTTTGGGTTCTTTTGATTTTTGTGTTTTACTTAAGTCTCAAAATTCTTTTGCTGTTCTTGTTTCCTCCGGTGTGCGACATCGAGGACGAGTTCGTTTTATCCTGTGAGAGTGCCGTTACCTATTTTGTGAGGTACCGGAATATCTCTTAAGGTGAGTGTCCTAATCGACACGACTCGAACTAAAATACGTGAGAATCCCCAACAAAAGATGTGTAGGAAATCTGATGTGGAAAAAAATATACCAAGTCAGATATTTTTGCCACATAGGATGCCACGTAAGCAAAAATTATTAAATATTTGATGGTGTTAGTGAAAAGGGTGACATTGGCAGAAATGTAAAACGTTAGGGTTACAATTGACAGAAAAAAGAAACGTTTTGCCACATAGGATGCCACGTTAGCAAAAACTGTTAAATATTTGACGGTGTTAGTGAAAAGGGTGACATTGGCAGAAACGTAAAACGTTAGGAGTACAATTGACAGCGAAAAAACGTTAGGGGCAAAACTGACAGGACCCCCAAACGTTGGGGTTAGGAAAGGTACTTTTGCCAAGAAAATTGCTTACATTGACACATGGACACCAACATGATTGGACCGATTGTAAATGAATCGACTCGTTCGTAAACGGCTTGGACTCAACTCATATAAGAGTTTGATTGGGCTCGTTCGTTTATTAAATGAACCGAGTCTAAAGATAAAAATAAGATTGTTTAGTTAAATGAGCCGAGCTTGAACATTTAAGACTTAGCTCGTTTAGTTTATGAACAGCTCGTTTAAGAATAAAATAATATAAAAATATTATTTTCTCTATCTTACATGTAATATTATATTTAAATATATAATGAACACTCATTCTACACACATACATATATATTGAATTTATGTTTTTGTATTCAAATATTTTTTTAAACAATAAAACATATATAATAACAACAATCAAAGTCTTTTCCTATTAGGTAAAGTCGGTTATAATCAATAAAACATATAAAAGGATAAAATCTATAAATTAATATAAGATATAAATGAATTTTCTTATGTGCATGTATATTTTATGAAAAATTGATAATTACTTAACTCGGCTTGTTAAGCTCGTAAACAGTTCGGTTAATTAAACAAATTAAACTTGATCACAATTTTTTATTTATTTAAAAGTTTAAACTCGAGTTTAAACTCGCTTTATTTTAAATCAGTCAACTTTAACATCTAAAATTCGACTAATTTGAACCAAGGAGATCAAATATTAAATCACATTAACGTGAAACATATCTTTGTGTCCAAATTAGATGTATCTTTCAATGCTAAATGGAAAGCTAAATCAAAAATGGAATTAATTTTCGTCAATTTTAACACTTTATAAAATAGTGTTATAGTAATAATCATAACTAAATTAATAAAATATTAACAAATTATATAATTTAACATAACAATCATCATTAAATTTAGCCCTATAATTTAAGAAAATAAAGTATTTTCTCCACCACATTATTTTAGCCCTATAATTTAAGAAAAAGTATACCGTGCAATGTTATTGGCGGTAGTAAGATTTAGAGTGAAATTGGCCACTTCAGTAAAATTTGCGGACAAATTTTAGCACAAATAGATTTTGAAAATAAGATTTACAACAATCGCTAATTAACTAAATTATTTTACAAATGTTGATAAAATAACTGTTCCAATAGAGTTGAGGTAGCTGAGGAACGAATAATTTATAGAGAATAGTTGGTTGATGCAATAAAATAGAAGTTGCAATTTTCTAAAACTGCAAATTCGAAAGATTGTTTGTCATTTTATATTATTCTAGTTTGTTTCCTTTTGACCAAGATTCTGTTCTTGTTAAAATGATCATTTTTCAAGAAACACCCAAAAGTTTAGAAATTATTGGATGGTGGGGAATTTCCAATTCGCAGTTGTAAATAACAATCAAGAACAAAACCTTACCAGTTCATCCCTTCACCAACCATCAAGTAACTCGTCAAAATAGCACGGGAAAAGAAGCACAATTCTGCTAAAAAGCTCGATAACAAACAATACGTGACAAAGTCCCCCATGTAACAAAATTTCAGCATTGTCATCCAGCTTACCAGTTCATCCCTTCACCAATCATCATGTTACTCGTACCCAAATTAAAATATTACAGTAAGTAGAATATGCCAGCAACAGAAATACATCCCAAGATTCTGAAGTGCTAAACCCATTTTCACATTCTGTCTTCCCTCCTCCTTGGAGCACAGGTGATGATTTCATCAACTCTAAGGATCATTTCAGCTGCCTCAATCGCAGATAGCAATACAGCTTGCTTGACTTTAAATGATTCAGATATTCCCAGTTGAGCCATGTCTCCAACCTGACGTATATATAGAACGAATCAAAGTAGCTTAGACAATGAAACGAGATGTGTCACATGTCAAACTAGCAGCCCATTGGAATAGCTGTATGATTTTGTGACGAAGACAGATAAACCTATTCATGCTCTGAAACGAGATATCATATTTCTAGTGCCGATTAAAACACATTTGACAGTCACTAGAAAATACTTCCTAGTGGCAGTGTGGCACTGTTCTTTTTTTACATAATATTCTTTTTTTACTACTTGATAAAGAAAATAACCAGACTTGCTACACCCTAGGAAAGGAGGAGGATCATAAAATGAACATGGTGTTGCATATGATGATTATGAGTTTATGACATAAACATGCAAGGAAAAAATATGTGAACGCAAAATTCCAATTTCAGATCAAAATTTTTAATGCAAGACATTAAAACTCCGTTTATTACAACAAGATGACCCCTAAATGATTAAAGGGAAAACAGGAAGGGCACATAATTTATTAGAAAGACAAACCATCAGTATAGTCTTGTACACCTCAAGTAATAATTACAATTTCATGTAACTACCAGGTACAGATGGAGTCACAGAAGTTCCCTGGTATGGATATGGCTTCTCTTCAATATCTAAAAAGGTAGAAATTCTTTGAAGGAAAATATGACTTTTAGACAAATACTCAAGAATTTTTACTTTAGACATGATATACCAAAAATCAGCATGACACAACTTAAGAATAAGTGCATCAGAAATTGATCAGCTACAGTACTCAAATCTAATTCTCACGACTTTGGTCTATTAGAAAAGGTAAAAGTGGAATATCATAAGATGGATTTAGAAGGTTCTATTATGTTCTTGTCAGGATGCATCTTAAAGCACCCCAAAAGAGGAAAAGAGAATGCAAAAGAATAGCAGATTTCCTGCACCAACATAGAAACCAGTTCTCAGTTTTGGTACTTACAGAGCCAGAGATGACATCAATTCCTGCATTACATCCTTCCTTGTGGTGTTCTGCTCGCAGCTGAGAAACCAACTCCGCACTATCCAAACCAGCATTATCAGCAATGATTGTTGGGATAGCTAAGAGTGCCTTGGAGAATGACTCAATAGCAAGAGACTTCTTTCCAGGAGTTTTCCTAGCCAATTCATCCACTTCCTTTGCCATCACCATCTCAGGCCATCCCCCACCAAGCAAAACTCTGCTGTCGTTAACAGTTTGAGATAGCACGCAGAGGGCATCATGCAATGACCTTTCAGCCTCATCGAGAACATGGTGGCTGTCACAAAAGAAGTGTCAAACTTGAAGGGAAAATATATATATATATATATATATATATATATATATATATATATATATAAGAATATTCATTTAAATCTTAAAATATGATAGCTAGTGATATCAGATATGTATAATGAATTCAATCATATGATCCAATCATTAGTCTTGATAATACTGCAAAAACTATGCATGAATGATTATGTTGTAATATATGCATCGGCAAGTAATATTTAAAGAACCAACAGACTATAGTTGTTCCACTGGAAAAGGATAAAGAATATGCCAGTCTTCAAGAAGTGAAATTTTAGTAATCGGCACCATAGGCGCCCAAAGGACCATAGGAACTGAGCAATTAATATTAGGTGCTAAAATTGATCAACATACAAGGATTTTAGAGCTTAAGTTACCGAAAGTGTATACACAAACCCTACTACTAAAAATTTCAGACTAAGATAAATTATAGAAATAATCTAGACTACAACAAACGTCTGATCAGATTAGAATGCAAGCAAAAGCAAAAGAATAACATCAAAAACTTAAATAGAGGAAAAAGTACCTAGCACCTCTCAAGACTATTGTGCATGCTTGCCCCATTGCAACACCAGAAAAGTGGATCAACTTATCCTCACCAATCATAATCTCCTCAATAAGCTTGCAGTGTCCAAGCTTGACAGACTCAGGATTGTCAAAGGTAGATGCAATTTCACCGCCAGTTACTAAAGCCAGACGCTCAATACCATCAAAATCAGCATGCTCAATTGCCAATACTCCCGCATCAGCAAAGAGCTCCTCTGGAAAATTGTAAATCAACTGTCTGTTGACAAAACAATTGATACCATGAGCTATTATCTTCTGCACCTTTTCTCTCATCTTCTCCTTCTCAGCTCCTTCAATCTCGGCAACCCTAGACATTGAATCAACACGAACACGTGCCCCGTATATCTTCACTTTGTCTGTGTCCATGGCAGTATTTGCCACCAATATCTTTGCATCCTCTATGCGTTTGGGTTGTCCAATACCAATTTTCTTGTCAAGAATGAATCTAAACCGGGAATATAACATCAATTAAGAATAAGAAAACATTTGACAAATACTGATGCAAGGAAAAGCAAAAGAAATAAATAAATTACAAAATTAATAATGCAGATGGTTTCATTTCCCAGAAACCACAGCAGTTGATGACCATTTCAGAATGCAACATTAAAGAGAAGAGAAATGCCAGATCTGACCTCAATAACATGTAATTCATTTAAAAACCCTACCCTTCGTCCAAAAATGAATCCTTTAGTGATCCTCCAGGTTTCTTTATAATCTGGATAGCTTCTAAATTAGTGCTTCCCTGCATTTTGAAACAATACAAGTTAAAAGAGAGAGAGAGACACACACACACACACAAAACAAAATAAAAACACACTATTGGTAACAAACAGACAAAAGAAACATGTTAAGACATGCATCTCTCACAAAAGATTACACTTTGAAACACATAATCTGAACACATTCAGAGTTGCACAACAAGGGCTGAGAGTGGGGTGGAGGAGTGGTTTGGGTTTATAAACCCTTGGTTGAATGTTTAAATGTATAATGGGGTGGGATGGTTTGGAAACCATCCTAAATTATCCAACACCCAATGACCCAAATTTTCAAACTCCTCCAAATTGGAGGATTTGGGATGGATAGCATATTTTATATTATTTAGTTCCATTTTTTCATCTAGTCTTCCTCTTCTTCGTATAGCATATTCTAGAAATTTGTTTCATAAGGCATTTTGGGGGCTTAAAGCAGGCATTTTGGGGGCTTGGCGCTTTAAGTGCGCCTTTTGCCTTTGACTACCTTGCCCACCCCACTCTTCAAAACTCTCAACCAAGCCCCAAGTGTATGAACTGAAAACTACAGTAAGTCAACAAAGAGAACTTTTTTTTTGGCTAAACAAAGTAAGAAAACTTGAATAAACGTCCAAACTGAAGTTCTTCCCAACATGCTCAAAAAGAGAAAACTTCACTACTGTGCAGATCCCAGTGACCAACTCACTGACAAGCCATATTCAAAAGTAAATTCGCCATTCACCTTTAGTCTCATTACAGCATCCACAGCCAGATTTGCAAAATGTTCTTTATCCTGGGAGAGAATTTTGGAACTCAAAGTAGTCATTGCAATGTTCATCAAGTCTGACCTGAATTTATCTGCATAACCCAGGAAATACATAAGTTAGATATTAAGATCCAAAAATGCCTTCGGAATACAATCCTGCCTCAATAATAAAACATGAAGTTAACAACAGAAGTCAATAAGTCTTCCCAAGGTTAAGGAGTGACAACCTAGTCCAGAAACATCATCATCGATTCCTTTAACAATTGTTCACAAATTTTCAATCTAATATTTAATGAGAAAAGTACAATTAAAAAAGGGACTTCAGCACATGAAGGAAAGTTGATATACAACATTATAGATAAAAGAATATCTACCAGCATCAGATTTGTTATCCACAACCTTCTGCAACAAAGCATCGCGAGCACATTCAGCTGCCATTCGGTAACCTAACATAACCAATGACATCACAGGCCCTCATAAGTCAAAACAAGTCACAAAAGCATAAGAAAGTATGAAAACCCACAACCATTTCATGTTTTGTAAAGCACAAAGCGCCAACAAAAAAGTATTAAAATATTCACGCAAAACACATCAAAAAATGAGTTTTAAACAATTAAGAGCATGCAGCATGAATGATGAAAGGACACAGCCTTTTTTGTAACAGGAAGGCTTCATTAATGACAAACAGGATTGTATAAAGCACATGCAATAGATATGGAGGAAGGAGTGTCCCAAACATCCCCCCCCCCCCCCCCAAAAAAAAAAAAACACAAGTGCAGTTGTGAATTAGCACCCTTTTGATAACACCCATCTACAAATTGATTTTTAAGTTATGCAGAGATCTTAAAGGAAGATAATGTAAGACAAGGGGAAGATTCTACATGCATCTACTTGATATCTTACTTGAAAGGAAACTCAAATATGTTAGTAACCAAATAGGATCCAATACGTCAAATCCAATTATCGATGGACGAATGAAAATTTGCCTCTATTACCAAAACAATTACCTGTGAAAGTATTTTATCAAAAATAGATTTACTTATAAAGGAAAAAAGCCAAACGCACTAACAAAATGCAAGTACATTAAGGTCTCACCAAAAGGTTGTCTGCTTGCAATCACAAAATAAAAGATTTTCATCATAAGGTCAATAAGACCAGCAAAATAGAGCAGAAAAGTGAACCTGATATTATTGTCATGGGGTGAATTTTTGCTGCAACCAGCTTTTCTGCTTCCCTCAAAAGCTCCCCAGCCAACACAACAACAGAAGTTGTTCCATCACCAACTTCATCATCTTGTACTTTTGATATGTCTAAGCCTCATCAAGGAGTACTATTTTGTTATTTAAATTAAAATCCTTACATAGCAATTAAAAACCACAAAAAAAAAATTTACATCATTGTTAATCACAATAATATATATATATATATACAGCCATACACACAAAAAAGGATACCAACAAGGACTTTAGCAGCTGGGTTATCAATGTGGAGGGACTTCAGGATGGTAGCACCATCATTAGTGACAGTAACTTCACGTCCTCTGCCTGTTGATTGTAAAATTTTATCCTGCAGTTATAAAGTTCAAGATACACTAAGTACATAGAGTAGAAGACAAAATTATTTATCTACTAAACAGCATATTCAATAAATGAAAATAAGTGAAGGGGGAACTTCACCATTCCTTTCGGCCCTAAAGTTGTTTTGACCAAATCAGCTATTGCCATTGCACCAACAAAAGATGCCTATCAAAATGAGCAAACGAATCCGTGCAACAAATGTAATTATAGATAAGAGAGTTTGCTATTCAATTTTGATGCGAGTATTACAAACTTAACAAGCTCACCATTCTGGCCCGCTCTCCTTTTTCCTCACTGGCTTCCTCTTTAAAAATTCTCTCGACCTACATCATTTATCGAGTGAATAAATTGCGAAAAGAAATAGAAGTACCCAAAAAATAATGAAACAGTTAGGCGCAAGTAACGTACCGCCATTACGGAAATTCAAATCAGGTCACCTGAATGGAGAAAAAAATTCTGTCAACTAGAGGGAGATGATAAGCGTAATAAGGTTGGGGGTTGCACTATTCTGCATATTTCATAAAAGCGACCAGACAACGAAGAACAGAAAGAGCAAACCGAACACGGAAGTTCAACAGGATGGTTTTAAACAATGATTTGATCAGCTAGCACATCAATAAATGAAGGAGAACGCATGAGAAATGCAAACCGGGAATGAACAAAAATCCTACTAGTTTTCAAACAACTCAACCTAAATAATATGAATCTCATACCTTGAATGAAAGGGAAAATGGTTTATGTGAAAGGATCCCGCCGAAAGCTAGTTACACGGTCGCAATGTAGGGCTTTCACTACCAGAGAGAGTATACAACTTTCAGAAGCTGTGGCTAGTCTGGAGTTTACTGAACCCTAACCTTTTTAACCACTTTCTAACAAGGAAGAAGCCAAGATATAAACCGTTCGATAAGAAACCTAATAGGCTTGGTACAGCGAGTGTAGGAAATGCCTAGTGTAGCGAGTCCTTGCCCTTGCAACTTAACAAATTTCCTTTTTTTAAAAAAAATTTCCGGATGCAAAATAAAATAGCGAAGTCTCGCGAACCCGCTCAGACGTTCAGACCAGGCCTCAGTGATGCAAGTTCTAATTACGAACTCAATTTTTAACAAATAAGATGCCAAAATGTTGGTAATAAATTTAAATTATAATCGAATTTTTTCCACTAGTTACAATCATAAATTTATTATGAAATTTTATAAGTTCATATATATAAATCAAATTAATAGATTTTTCTGTAACTCGAATTAATATTATAAACTAAAGAAAGTATGTAATTGTATATATATTTTTTTCATGAACAATAGTATATTCACTTTGAATCAAATGTAGGAGGATGACAAGTTCTTTTTTTTTTTGGCCTGGAGGATGACAAGTTCACATTACCCTGTTCCTCTTTTTTCTTTTGCCCTTACCCTAATGTACAAATTGCACCTATGGGTCGTTTTTATTGGTAATTGTTGGTCTGAAAATCAGCCCAATTACGTTTAAGCCCAATTACTCTTAAAGTTTTAATATGTCAATTAATTAATTATTGGGCCTCGTATCTGATAGTGCATTCAAGTGTTGTAGGATAAGCCCAATGAGAAGCTTGCCCACATATCTTCAGATAATGTGCTCTTTCCCTCTTATATTTATTGTGAACTAATCTATAAGCTAGATATAGGAGACTGTTCACTGTGCAGAATAGATCATCAAGTCAGTCTAGTCTCCTGAAATTAGGGGAGCGTCCTGCAGCAACCAGAATCAAGGAAAAGAGAAGCATTGTGGTTTTTTAAAAATTTACAACGGCTATCTTGGACTGACCCTCTCTATTTATTGCCAAAGAAGTGGCTGCAGATGGTTTAACTGAGTGTTCAGAGAAAAATTCGAAATACAATCCTTGAGAGAAAGAGATCAGGAAGCTGTTTGTGATTGCTGCTTGTGCATTCATTACTGCTATAAATTCTGTCTGAGTCTTGATTTGTAATAAGTTTACATACTCTATTAAATCTTCTTTTATCTCGTGTAAGAGTATTTAAGCATTGAACACTTTCTAGAGGTGTAAAATTTCTGTTCCTTGTAAGTGAGACAAGGTTGCAGAGAAGTGTTCAACTCTTAAATACTCAGAGAACCCTGAGTCGATTCTGTGAAGTAGCAGAAACTTAATGAACTGAGGAAGCATCGTGTAAAAGCTGTTAAGCTGATCCTTCTTGGAGGTTACTGAAGATACTCAGTTTATTAAGGTTGTGCGGAAGATACTTTTGTTTGAGTAAGTAGTGTGGTGAAGCTTAAAAGTGCATGTGCTTTCCCAAGATAGTGGTTTGGGTTGCTTGTTTGTAAGGAGTTGGTTAATTTAATAGAATCCTTCTAACTAGTTGGTTAGAAGGGGAGAGGACGTAGCTAAATTGAGCATACTCAATTAGTGAACCTCTCCAGAAAAGATCCTCTTGCAAAACTCTTTACCTTACACTTGCTTTCATTTAACATATACCAGAAGAGTCCTAGGTGCTTAGGGAGTCCTAATCTAACGCAAGAAAATTAATTTTCAAATATCAAAGAAAACCAATTCACCCCCCCTCTTGGTTTATTTTCTGTCTAACAATAATCTTTTTGTTTTTTGTTTTTGTATATTTAAACCTCTTGCCCTTTAGAATATCTCTTGGTCCAAATATCAAGGGTCGGTTTAGAGTTGCTCTAAGACTATGGGCCTGTTTTTTAGCTAAAATAAACAACGAAAACATAGAGGGAAATAGTAGGTCCATCTATGAAATGGTGGATTTCACTTCTGTTAAAGAATGTATGTTTATTTCTTGGGAAATGTGCTAAATTATAAAAAAATATTAAAGTGTGAATTGTTCATTATAGTTTTTGATTTAACATAATCATAACTTTTTTTAAATATTTTAATATAAAGGGTAAAGTGATAATTTTATTCTATTTTCATTCTCATTGTCAAATTTTTACTACCAAACATAATAATTCCTTTCCCTTTCTCCGTAAAAAACATGCCCTATATTTGGAAGCAATAAAGGGAGATGGAGAAAACATGGGAGAAGATTTCTCCCTCTTATTTTCTTCTTACCAAACAAGTTCCACTTTTTGCAATGTGATGAAATTGTGTTTTTGTCCTTTCTTTTTTACTCAATCTTTTTCCATTTCCACTTTTAATGTAAGGATAAAATGGTCATTTTATCTATTTTTATTCCATTCACATGATATCAAATCTTATTGACATAGCATTTCCATTCTCTCAAACAGTGCCATTCCCTCTTCTTTTCTCCTTACCAAACACACCCTAAGGGTGCTTTTGGTACGCAGTAAGGGAATGGTAACGAGAACGAGAATAGGTTTACAGTGTTTGGTAACAATTTTTTATAATGGAAATAGATTAAATCTATCATTTATCCTTTATATTAAAATATTAAAAAAAAATTATGATTGTGTCAAATCAAAATATATAATGGACATTTCACAACTAATTTTTTTAAAAGATTAAGCATGAATGAAGAAAAGAATAGGACAAACCCTCCAAAAGTGGAGCCAACCATTTTAGAAGTGAGTTCCACCCATTCTATCATTTTCTCCCTCACACAAAACTCCTATCGGCTAAATGAGAAATTTCTCTTTTGAATTAAAAAATACAATTAAATTTATATTAAATACTAATATAAAATTATTAATCTTTGACGTAGTTGAATAATTTAGTATTTTAAAATCAATATATAGTATAAAATATTAATTTTATCAATAAAAAATAGATTATAAAAAGTTATGTAATAAGATTATATATATATCCAAGATTCTTCCATCCAAAGAAACTTCAAAGACAAAAAGGTTTTCGGCTCCAACTTGCATGGACACCTCCAAACCCGGAAAGCAAACCCATACTTATGGGCCTGGGACCCAGCTATGCAGCTCCAAATTTCTTTAAATTCCAATTCACTAACGCAGCGATGATAAAACATAATCTGGAAATCTAGAATGGTTCAAATTTTGAATTGTACAGACCTGTAAAATAAAAAGAAGGTTTAAGAAATTACGTAAAGTGGGCTAAAAGTTTTGTCGTGAACCTTGACATAAAAAAATGAATGTGTCTTAAATTGAGCAGAGTAGCGAAAATAATAATGTGTCAAAAAAATATACAAGATATCTTTTTTATAGTGAAAATCCCATGACTTTGGAGTCCTTTTAAAAATAAGTTTGATTTATTCTCTTAATTTGGTATATTTGGCTATTTGCTGTCAATGGCATCAGATTTCTATGTGAAACAAACTGAAATGGAATAGCATAGATTTTGAAATTGAATGAAGGATTTCTACGACAAATTGATCTAACATTCAGATTATGTAATGCGTAATCAACAATAAATCGGTTCACAATTATTGGTTCTTTTATGTTCATTTTCTTCTCTCAAATTAAACCTAGACAATAAGGAAAAAAAATAAGAAGAAAAAAAACTAAAATGCATTTGTAATGGCATTAAACTTGAGCAAACTTTATAACATAATAAAAGTTGAGCAATTACAAAGAGAATGGAATGTATGTTTTTTTCATGGAAAGAATGTGACCTCGAGCTGGGGTCATATAGAGTGCTAATTATACATAAATCATGATTTAAAGTGAAGCGGAGCATAAATTAGTAAAAGCACCCCAAAAAAAAAAATTTAGAAGCGAATACTAAATAATCTAGAGTAGGTTGGAACGTGGATGCTGGATCTCATAGCTTTGCTAGCTCAACTCAAAGGGGCCGCGTGTGTCTTCCAGTTGCCTTACCACAGAGAAGTGCATTCTTTGGAATAGGGAACTCGTCCCTGAGTGAGGTTGATGTAGTATAAACGCGCAAATAGAACTGTTGGCCAAGGTATTGTCGTGCCCAAAACTCAGACCTCAAGTTCCACATTCCCACGTTGTCAAGTGCAACATAAATAGCAGTCCAGGACTTGGGATATACCTGCCCCAATCAACACAAATGAGTCTCTATAGTATTGAACAAAGACCTAGCTAGGTACGAGTATAGCGTATTCTCTCACCTGAGTTGTGGAACGTGCAAGTGCATCCCGTAGATTATACTGGTTTCTGCTAGCTGTGGTCCACTGCCCTCCATCCATACTACACAATTCAAATATTTTACAACCTCAATCAAAACACAGGCCAACAAACCATTGACCAATTTCAACAGCAAAACGCCTACTGTACGATGATTAGCATTTAAAATTATATGCTCGCTCACCCAACCACGAAGAAATGGTAGCCATCAAGATGATAGCTCTGAACGATGTCCTCGTCGTTTTGGAAGACAATCTCAACAAATGCTCTGTAGTCAGCTTGCATAACAGATGTGTCAAGGTATATGCCACCACCGTAGGGTCTGTCAGATATACTTCCCACACGGAAAACGCCTGGGATTTTGAAAAAGTCGGCGAGTTTAAGAGGAGTGTCTGGGGCAACATAAGATACGCTGTTAATTGCGTATCTTTGTTTGCCATTCACTTGGCCAGCTGAACTCGAAAGTATGATGGTTTTGGTTGTGTTGATGAGACCGTAATGGTAGGAGCCTTGTGGGTTCGGCCTCGGTCCACTTGCAGTTAGGTTAGTCCTGGAACCATGTAATGTCAAATTTTACATGTCTGTACAGTGAAATGAAATAGATGCAAAATTTTATTTAGTTGACTCTAAAAGAGAACCTCATTGAGCGAGCCTGGTTCAAGGACCAGTCCACTTGGATGGTAGGTCCACCTGGGGGTGGGCCTGATACTGGGCCTGCAGAGTTGCTGTAGCGAAGAACTCCAGTGGTAGTGAGAACCGTAGATGTGAATCGAGTGGAAACCACAATGTAATAGTCTTGAGCAGGTTGATCCGCGGTTATTAGAACCGAATAAGATTGACCCACATGAACGTCAAGAGAGGAGTAGGTAGTTTGAAGTGTGTGTATTCCTTCCACCTCTACCAACTTCATTTTGTGGTTCTGGATCCGAAAATTGAGTGAATTTTCCAACCCCACATTTGATATTCTCAGCCTGTAGGTCTTTCCTGTGATAGAAATGGTACAGTATAAGATCAGTGAGAACCGATTTGGAACATTTCTTTGTACCTAAATTACTCAGACATCTTTTCTTATTCGGGATAGACAAAGTTAACCGGATCTCGATATATACAACTTTTTCCATTTAATATTTGAAACAAAAAAGATAATTGCTTTCTTATAATTATTATTTATCAATTGGGCCCCAGAGAAATAAGTATAACGATTGATATGGAGTCAGAGATTAGATGGGAGTGGGGGCACGTACCTTGTTCCACATTTAAAGATGCTCCGTTAGGTCCGCGACCATTGATGAGAATTCCATCAGGGAAAGGCAGTTTTTTACCATTATCAAGATGGTTCCTCAAATCCTTTAAAAAAATAAAACCTTCAAAGTCTATTCATAACTAAATTAATTTTCTTATGATGTATAGAATAAGATGAATGAAGTTTCATTACATTTCGCTGAATATCAATAACAAGACAAATCAGAAAGGGTAAACAGACAGGATGACAGTTGTATTTCGTACAAACTATAAAACTTAATACACTAATCACCCAAGGTTAAAGCTTATTAGCTAAAAGACCATCCTAAACGCTTATAGGTTATGGTTTTAGTCAAGGATGTTAACTTGTTATGAACTTACGAACACGAAGTAATTACTATTATTATTATTGACTAATTATTTATTACTATTAGTCCACGAGACACGTTGGGCCCAATATGACAATATAAGGTTAATTTCAAAGTTCAAAGGGACACGTTTAAATTGACATCATTTGGTTCAAAGGGAAAGAGAGAGTCTGCTACACTTTTTGGACGCCAATCTCGGGAAACAGAACAAAATTAATAATACAAGATAGAGTGACGTTTACGTTCACAATATGTTCGCTGGCCGAATGAAATTTGTGACAGCCGTAAAATGATATAGGTTTTGGCTTTTGCTAATCAGCATGTAAGGATGTCTCCTTCCTTTAATTAATGAAAAAATTTATATGCTTGTTTTTATTAACTTTTTACATCTACTAAACAATTAAAGAAATTAATTAAAAAATTTTATTTAACATGTGCCACTAAGACACACATTAAAATTTCTCTTAATTGATAAATAAAACATTTAATGACTTAATCTATGAAAGTTAAATTAATTTTTTTTAATATTTAAAAATTTTATTAACTGATTAGCTAAAACTTAAACTTTAACCTAAAAATATATATTAGATGAACACTTAAAAAATTTAAAGGACTAAAATTTTTTTCAAAAAGTAAAATAAAATAAGTTCACGAAGCGACTTGCGTTGTCCGGGGGTTTCCGGAAGAGGCAGATCAACATGTCCCAGGATAGTGGCTTAAAACTTAAAAGGAGGTAATTTAATATGTGGTCCTGGTACAAAGAAAGGGATATCCCTTGGGAAGAAAACCAAACATGCAATTTGCATTCTGTCATGATTATTTCATTGACAAATTTAATGCTAGAGACTAAAATAGGGGAGTTTACAAGATAAGAAAATACATTACTTTTGATCTAATTTTTTTTATGACTAAAAAATGGTGAAAACTCATGGAAGCATAACTTTTTATTTTTAGTTATAACATAGTAATTTTTTAAGAAAATTGGTTCTCGATGTACGGTGTCAGTGTTTGTGTTTAGTCAGGGTTTACTTTCATTCATTGCTGTATGGCAATAAGTGGATGGGTGTGGGGGCGATTTAGTTGAAAGATGAGCCACTTTGCCGACAGAGAAACCAGCTGTCCAAGGGCAGATTATTGGTTGTGGATTTGGCAAGGCCGAAGTCATTTCTTTTGTTATTAATTTTGCATTTGCTGTGTACCCATCCATTTGTGTTGTTAGTCACTCGCATTTAAAACAAAAACCAATACAATAAAAGAAAGAAAGGAGTGAAAATTACCGTGTGGTTGGACTTGTACCAATCTCCAATGAGGACAGTGTAATCTCCTGCTGGATCAGGGAATGGGACTGGGATTCTAGGCCTGCTAAGGATCCTAATGCCCCCAAAACCACCAGCAGCTTTGTGGAATGCGAGAGATGGGAAGTAATAAAAGCTCCCAATCTGATCCTTCACTTGAAGAATGTAAGTGAAATTCTTCCCCGGTGGGATGGGGCATGTTGTTCCTGATACCCCATCTTCGTATGAATTCCTTCTCTGTTGGACTCCGTTCCTGTATGATTTTCGTGCTAAATATCATGCTTTCCAAATCTCAATGTTTGACTGCTAGCTAAACTTCTATTTCTACTATATATAATTTTCATTTTCGGAAAGGTCGTTGATTCATAACCAATTATTAATGGGCAAATCAAGGCCATTGTTCTACAAAAAGAAAAAGCATATCAAGGCCATTTCCAATCTCATCATTGAGCTGGATCTTGGTCTCCACGTAAAGCAACCCAGATGGCGTACAGCAAAGCTGAAAGCAACTAGGTCGGGGCCATAATGACACTAACTATTGCAGCCTAGCATATATATAACAGAAATTCAAGCGCTTTTCTTTTTAATTATCTATTCCACAAGAAACACTACTTAATTATATTAGTTACTTTCTCAGCAGATCTTCCTTTCCGTTAAATATGACCTAACAAGCATAATGACGTCCAGGTCTGTGATAATAACAGTTTCCATATATATAACATGGATCAACGTCTTATTCAATAAAATAAAATAAAATATAAATTCCCTCACCGCAGCCGATCTTAAATTCTGTCCCATCAGGCATTATTAAGTTTATAAAAATTATAAAATGTATTATTAATTTTATTAGAAAGTGAACTGGCGAACGAGGCAGATCTAGATCTACGACCAAGTTTGCACATGTGATATTTCAAAGTTTACGGTCATAGTCATGTCATGTGCTCCAACAAACATCCAAAAGGTAGTGTGAAACACCGGAGCATCAGACATTCTCCTCACTGCTCACTGCCTCGCCACTAAATCTAAAGCAATCTTACGGAAACGGGAAGTTCAATTAAAAAAACTGGAAAAGACAAACACTCGATCTGTGTCTGAAACTAAATCAACTATTATCAGCAATCACATGCTACTTTGCAGCTTAGAAGAATGTTAATTATTCAGTATTGCAGTATAAGCGAATTAAAATGTAAAATATTTCAGATCCCCAAGGATGGCGCGCGCAAAATAATGTGTTAAGTAGTAAGAGAAAGAAGGAAAGTACCAGGAGAGAAGAAAGGGCTCGTCCAAACTGTTGAAGACATTGATAATGAGATTGTCATTGGTGGCAGAGTGAATGTCTGGACCTGGGAATTGGCCATTGATAAGTATTCCCTGCAAGGAACACAGATCAATTGAATCAAAATCGTTGAGATCCAACGGGTCAGAGACAGAAGTGATTAATATATAGTATAAATTAGGGATTATTGAAACAGTGAGATTGAGAGACATACCGTTTGGCGAACACCGAGCGGATAAATGTCACCATAAGTAACATTCCAGTTGAAGAACCTGTAGGGATCTTCAGCGCCAGTAATGGCAAAGAGAGAAATAGCGACACAAAAGAGAAAGGCACCTCTAAGCGGCATTTTGCTCCTCTTAATCAAAACGAAAGAGAGAGAGAGAGAGAGCGAGTTTCTTTGGCGGTGTACGTGATAGTGTATAAGAACTAAGAAGAGATTTAAAAGGGGAGAGGGAGGGGTGAGAAATGATTAGGGATGGCACACATTAAAGTGCGGTACAGCAGAGGAGGAACTGGAAGCGAATAGTAAGTCATTTAGTCTATTACTTAAGAAATAGCCGTGAAAAGTGAAAAGAAAAAGAGAGGGAAAAAAAATTGAAGGGAAGCGGAAAGAGACGAAAACAGTTTTTTGTAAAAGGGGGGTGTCGGTGGTGGGGTTTTCTAAATTCTAATGAAAAATATTGAAATGAGCTTAGTATTTGAAGTGGGCGAGTTTGTCTCCCACATGGGTCGTAGTGGTGGTGGTTTTGTTGTCACTTGTGATGCTTCCAGCCAGCCATGTATTGCTCACATGTGAAATGAGTGTAAACACCTCCTTAGTCCTTTGGGATGCTCCCACTCTCACTCATGCACCTTCAATTCATGGTCATGGAGCTTTTGTTTACTTGTCTCCTTCAACTCCAAATTGCAATTTATGGATGCCTGCACTTCTAGTGGTTATATAAATATTTATTTGTATATTTCCCGTATTTGTAACGCTTAGCGTTATCCGTCTAGCACCAGTAGTCTATGTGTATGTAAGAAAACGATATGTACATAAATTATTATTATAATAATCCAAAATAAATGAATAAATCTAGACAAGTTGCCGGTAAACTTAAGTTATCACAAATGTATATATACCTATCCTTTTTGCACGCACAAGATTGTAAATTTGAAATACACATTATTATTCATGAATAATTTCCACTATATATAAATAGCAAGTGTTGTTTAGCTTAACCTGCTGTCTAGTGTAGAGTTTGAAAATTGAAATTGGAGACCTTTAATTTTTCTTACCCAAGTCGGAAAGAATAAGTAGTGAATTGAAGGTTCACGTGGAAGTCATTCAATATTCACACTCTAATGGGTTTATTTTGGAGGCGGAGGCCCACACCATGTGCAGAATGATACTAATTTCATTTCACAGTACCTGGTCAATTTTTGTGGAGAATGCGAACTACAGTGAAGATTCTTTGTCGTAGATGGTAAATCTGCTATATCTACTAATATTTAGTACAAAGTAAGAAAATTTAATTAAATTTAACTTTGAGTGTAAATTATATTTTCAGTTCGACTACTATATTTTGACAACAAAGCAAGCAAAGGCTAAACATTTAAGTTTCCGACTTCCTTATACTTCTAATATAAATGAAAGCTAAATGCGTGGGACTAGTACTCATAGTTAAATCATAATATATTGATTTATATATATGCAATATTACTGTTAATAACAAAAGTAGTTTAAGTGATAAAATACAATATTATTTGTTTAGTTTTCATATATTTGATTTTACCCAACAAAAACAGAGTTTATATACAAATAATTCACAAACATCAAACAATTCCATAATCCAAATGCGGAAGCCCACAGATTATAAATTTATATATCTTCTCAAAAATAAAATAATAACTTTAAGATTCTAAATTCTATATCTTCTCAAATATAGGAAAAGAACATACCTTAATCCATTCTTCTTGAAACTCAAAGACCAATGATTTCTTCGTGAGAGATAATAATCAGAACTCTTTCATCAGATAGATGATAAAGTGGATGTAAAAGTGACTTCTTCGCCTAAGTATAACCACTCACAAAACAATTACCCCATATGTGGAACTACAATTCCAGTAAGTATCCAGCCCAAATTACTTAGCTCATCAACAATGTTGGGATGTCAAGTTTCTATGTATTAAACCCATACTGCACACACACTGAATCCCATTGAAACATGTTTACCAGAGTTTCACCTATCACTTTATATAGAAGTTCTTAGGCACTAAGATATGGCTATAATTTTCATTTGTTTCATCACATATTACTAATTTAATCATCAAAATTTTAATACTAGCATAAAACTTCTCATTGGAAACAACAAAGGAAAAATAAACCAGGAAGCTCACTCCAAATTAAAAGAACCCACAAAAATCACCATGTATATATATATATATATGATTATGTGAAGAATTTAGAATACAATATTTGTGCATAGTATAATTAGCAACGTACCTGACCTCACAATAAACGTGTTGTTGATCTAGGATGATGCAGAGAACAGCAAAAGTAATCACAGATTTCTCTCACGAGCAACAAATGGTTAAAAATTAAAACACACACACATACATAAATTAAAGAAGAGAAAAATATCATAGGACTCCTTTGGTTGCTTGAATAAACTAATGTAATCTTTTTTGTAATTCAGCATTCTCTATAACATTCTTCCTACCAAACGAAGAGATGTTCAGTGGTACAGTAGTATTGAACTTCAGTACATTCTTCTAATCAATTGGTTCCTAGACCATTAAAGGTGAATCCTTATTAATGTGAATTTCTATTAATATTAATAAATAATTTTACATGATTTGAGGGATATACCAAACTTTAGTAGTACGGTACCACTGAACTTTTATCCCTAACAAACATACCTTATTTTTTATAATGTGATGAAATTATATTTTTGTCCTTATTTTTTTACCCACTTTTATTTGTAGCTATCTTATTACCTACACGGCCCATTACATTAGAAGAGAAAATAAAAAACTTAATCATGTTTTTAGTAGCTAATTAATTACGAGAAGGTGCAACTGCACACACAATTGCTGCTCTGCCTTAAAAATGGCATATCTAATATCTTAGAGATAATAGACAAGAGAAACGATAATAGTAGTCAAACAAAAGCTTTGCTACCTTACTGTGTCATTGAGTGTGAAAATGACCAGTGTTTGTCGTTCTCACATTTCATGGAATCAAATCTAGAGACTCCACAATATCCAACTGCATAATATATAATATATTAATATTAGCCACAACTTTCACCTTTCATTTTCAAGTCTGACCAATTGGCTATATATAGCTGCCTGCATTTTAAATAGGTAGCGTCCGTTTTCATCCTTTACAAATTACATTCCACAATATTTTGAACTACTAAAACGGATAGAAAAGGCATTCACAAAAAGAAAAAAGAAAAAAAGAAGAGAGTGCTAAGAAGGTGAAGCTTAACTCAAAACTTCATTCATTATAAGAAGTATTAAAATTATATATAGTTGTTTATATCTTTATTATTAAGTTTTTTTTCAAACAAAATGAATTATATATATAAACAATCATGAGAGATATATTGCATAAATATACACATAAGTTTTTTTATTAAAAAATGTGATGATAAAATATAAAAATTACACCTAATTTCTTTTCTAACAAAGATTTGAGACACAATGAATCAAGATTATTAAACCTCAAGGTCAATATCGCGGCGTTTTCAAAAATATCATTTTCTATAACTTTATGAGGCAGTACTAAGGAGGATATGGCATATGAATCAAACTTGTCTATTATAGTCATTTGGTCTTGAAACATTTTCCTTCAACAAATAAATATAGGAAAAAATTTATATATTGTTACTTACATGTTTTTTTTAAGATTAATTAATTAAAAAAAAAGACATGTGTCAACTTTTCTCTCAAAATTGACACATGTCTTTTTTTAATTGGTTAACCTTAAGAAAAACATGTAAGCAATAGCATATAAGTTTTGTCCATAAATATAATATTATTTTGTCATCAATCATTTAATAAAAATAATAAATATTAAAAATAACTTTTTAATTCACGGAACTCGCAAATTCCAACTCCGAAACATATGCTGCTGTGAATGTGATGTGTCAGAGCCTCAGATCTGTTTATGAATTTTCTGATTTTCTACGACTTGTGACTTGTGACTTGTGTTGTGAGGTAAGTACCGTGAAGCACGCTATTATAGTTCGAGATCAATTACATTTAAAAGGCATTTAGTAGCAATCCAATAATGCTTGAGAAAATTGAGGACTTAATTAAAAATATATTGTGGAAAAAAGTACAAATATTCACTTCAACAGGAAACACTAAGACAGCTGATAAAATAAAATAATGAAAAGGAGAAGCTATAGATACTAGATAGATATGAAGTGGGAGTGGAGACTGGAGAGGGAATAATCAACAAAAGACGCGGTTTTTGGCACATGGGATTAGAATTAGATGTCAACTAAAAAGTTTTTAAAAAAAAAAACAAAACAAAAGAGCGGCCAGTTTTATCTGCCGGACTAGATTGTAGGGGACCATTTCAGCGCAATTATTCAAGCTTCCATTGAATGTAGATTACCTTTCATTTGCATATAATATGTAGGCAGCTTGCATTTCTCTCTCCCATCTTCTACTTCTATTCAATGTTCCTTGCTGCGATGCGATCATATCTCTTCTTTGTTCCTTTCTTCAAAATAATAAATGAAGCTTTGGTGTGTCTTTAATTTTCGTAACCCAATTCAGTGTTGCTGCCCAATTCCCATGCCATCCACCTAATTCATTAGATGATGTTGTGGTGGCCGACGTATTACACAAAATACCGAATCAAAAACTATTTTCTAAAATCCTTCTTCATTCTTGGATTTGAGCATAACCACGTCAAAATTTAGCACTCCACAGTCTGCACCCTTAGGCTCCGCCACCAAGTCATTCAGGATTTTCAGATATCTGAATTACACAAGTTTAATTGCCGCACAGTATATCAAAATAGAAACACCAAATCAATGTATACGAACTTCCAAATTTATAATTTATTGCAATTAATAAATTATAAATTTATAGAAGCAGAACACAACAAAACAACGAAACTTAAAATTTTCACAATATTTCCTTTTTGAAAGCATTCAGATGTACAAAAGGACCTCAAAGCAACCACCATGTTGAAGTGAGCCCAAAAGATCAAAGTCGCCAAAATAGAATACGCTATAAACTCCCCAATGTTCAATTCAATATCAATATATGACAAATAGGAGGCAGGTGGTGCAAATTTGAACTTTCACACTGAACGATCTGGAAGTCGGACAAAATGATCCAGACCAACTAATAACTTAATGGTCGCCCTAACTCAATTTTTACAAGGGCTTTCAGGAAGCCCTACAGCTGGTGAAGCAATGAGCATCGGCAAATGAGCGAACATATAACCCTGGCAGCTCGGCTTAAAACTTGTCCCGCCCAGAATCGCCATTCAGCTGTCGACTAACATCATTCCGTAACATCTCTATGTATTCCTACACAACCAAATATAAATAAATAAATAAAAGCTATCTGCATGGTAATAATTTGGCAGTGACAGAAGCAGCTTACAGCCTGCAAATGACAGAAGGAATACTTACACTGGCAAGACCCTCGTCGCTGCACAACTCATCGAGAAGAGAATCAGAAGAATTTCCACTTCCATATAGCTGGATAGCATTTTCAACCACAGCACGGAAAACATCAGCAGGAGGACTTAGGTGCTCAATCCTCTCCGCTACTGGTTGAAGGTTGATCTGGAATATGTAAAAGAAAGGAAATAGTCGTAAAAGGAGCTACTTTTATATCCCAAGCTTTTAAGAAAATCACTACATATATGGACTACCCAATTTCGTCGTCCCCTATGGTTTAGTCTATTTGCATTTGTCTATTTTGTAACAGAAAGTGAGAATGGAGCAAAAGACAGGATAATTAAACCTTTTTCACTTTGGGAATTCGAGATTTTCAAGAGTAACACAGAAAATACAATACATGGAAGTGCACTGATGGAACCAATGCCTTTTTGTTGGCACTTATACACAAACCTGTAAACTTCGATAACCAGAATTCTCATCTCTACTAAGTGTTCCATCTCTGTAAGGTGCCTGGGGATCTCTCCCTGCAGAAGAGAATGGCTGAGAAGGAGACCCACCACCAAGAGCTTGAGATACAATAGGCATCATCTGTTGAAACATCCTTGACAAGTCAAAGCCACTACTTTGCTCTCTTTCCATTCCAGCAAACATATTTCCCATATCCTGACTGCCAACCTGTTGAACAATTTGATTGACAGTGTTCCTCATCTGTGGGCTCTGTGTGAACTGCTCCAACATGTTCCTCAAGTCGTTAGGAGAGCCAACTCCAGTTTGCTGTGAAACCCCTGCCAACAAACCATTCAAAGCAGGACTATGCAAAACCTGAGACATAACGCCAGCCACATCAATCTGGCCATCACCAGGGGAAGAGGATCCCTGGGGTGGCACATTGGCATTTCTCTGGTTCATAGAAGTTCCATGACTTGCAAGAGCTTGCAATATATGTTGTCCACTTGTTCTAGCTTGCTGATTTTGATTACTGGAAGAACTTGCAGATCCATCATCAGTACCTTTACCTACTGGATCTGGAACCCTGGTTCTCCTCTGTTTTGAACCATAAATTTATTAATAATTTGGGCAACTACATGAAAAAATGAGTGTCAAGCAGTCCAAATATAGTCATGCAATGTGATAAACTTAAAGGCTTTTCATAAGATGGAACATTATAAAAGAACTAATAAGACCATTCAAGGGCGCCCTTCTCCAATCCCAACCAAGGTTTGGACGTGGTGGTAGAGGACAAAAGTTCAAAACTTAAGAAAAGCAATTGTCTGGAAGGCCTCCTGATTAGTAACCTGACAAATTAGTTTCACAATAATGCTAGTGGTTACCCTTGATCAAAGGCAAAAAAAAAAAAAAAAACTCCCCCTTCCCAAACTAAGCATAATCATTACTTTATTTTACACTATAACGCATGGACATTGTCCACTATGTGACACATCATTGACACCGCCATGGCACAAAAGACAGCAAAATAAACCAAATGTTTATATTGACTTTTAGTCAATTAACTGTCTTAGAAAAATATTATAGGACCAACCATATTCCCAAGCATTTGATGAATGTAAAATATATTATTGGGTTCGTCCAAATCCTATGCACAAAGATAATCTATAAGCTTACCTTATGTTTCATTGGCCAAACAAAAAATCTTACCTTACGTTCCAAACCACCCATACCCAATCCAAGTGGAGCAGCTTTGGCACTTGCAGTTGAATGATGTTTTCCACTATCAGATTGAGCATTTTTTGGATTCAATACTGTTTCTCCACTTGAACAACTTAGTGAATCTTGATTGGAAGAAGTTGAAACAGATTTGCTGCTCAAACCATCTCTCCCCTCATTGTCATTGGTTTGGACTGCCTCAGGCTGGGGCTGGTAGTGATTAGAAGGTTAATACTTGTCCATTAAAATTGAAGGTTGCAACTTGGAGGGGACAAAATGGATCAGCAGGTTTAAATAGAAGCAATACCTTAGTTACCCCACTTGCAGATGAGCATCCAACTGAAGACACACTAGCAGCCCCAACACCATTTGACCCCCTAGTATCTACCTGTTCATTTCCTGGAGTAGGTCGTGATTCAGAACCTACAGACAAGTCCTGGTTGGTTGATTCCACTTGACCTGTTGGGATACAAAAGCAATTTCGTGAGTCAATTGCTGTTGAAAATCTTAAATAGATGCAATAAAATGGTAGCCACCTGACAAAACTGTGTTATCTCCTTGTGTGTTCCCAACAAGGTTTCTAATACGAGAATTGACTTCAGCTAAAACGGATGATAGTGAAACTGAATCAGAAGGCGGCTGTGATGTTGAAACACCAAGACTGGGTTGTGTGCTGCCACCAACCCCAACACCAGGAGCACGTGCTGGAACAGCTGCTGCAATGATATTTCTTACAGGTAGAACACGAGTTGAACCTAAATCGGCAGAGCCAGGAGCATTACGCCGTTCATTTGGTACCCCTTCCCCATTATTTGGCCTAGAACCAATTGCTGAAACAATTGGTGCAAGAGAGGTACCTGGTAGTAAGCAGAGTTAATGAGAGTTTTATTGTTTATAGGTACCAAAACAACTAAATTTATTTACCGGCATGTATATGGATGTTTACATTCCGAGGGGGATTTCCAACACCAACTGCGCCAAATGTTGCAGGAGTTGAAGGAACAGAACCACCAAAGAGAGAGCTAGTCTGAAGTGGGAAAGGCTGCAACACCAGAAACAATCACTGTAAGTGCTGGCTCGATTGATTCAGACATAAATAAGCAACCACTAAAGACTAAAGTGATCATTGAATATGCTAGAATTCAAGTATGAACTTGTGTCTTCTGCCAATGTGGAACACTGAATGATCTGGAACCTCAACACAACTATAACAAGTTAACCAATGTTCGGTGAGGTGATCAGAATGTACCAGAATAACAGAATAAATCTCAGTAGAAATGATCAAGGAATAAGGCAGAATAGCAAATAAATAAACACTGAATATTCTAACATAAAGTGCATTGCTACCAATATTCCCAATGGGATGGTGAACACATGTTGTGTAATCCAGTCTCCATAGAGATAGGGTTAGGTTAATAGGTTTACATAATATACACTTTTGAAGTACAGTAGCACACCGTTATCAACAAAAAGTTGCATGTCAAAATTAAAATACATCATGTTCTGAAGCAAGTGCTCTCTGATTGCTATTTCCTACCAAACTAGCATATTGCAGTAACTTTGTAGTATGCAACCAACTTACAAGATTGTTAAGGTAAGTATCATCTTAGTAAAAAATGTTGCCTTGAAACCAAATAACTAGGACAAAATGTTAAAATTTGAAAAAAGGTTAACAAAAATAATAATCAATTGGCTCCCTTTCAATCATCAATAATCTATTTGATTTTAAAGCAGAGTCAGTTATATTTGAAACATTGCATGTTAATCAACTTCAGGTTCTATGATCAACTAATGCATGGAAAACCGTTCCAGCATCAGCATTCATGGAAACAGATAAATACACCCAGAATTGGATAAAGAAAATAAATGACAAACCTGCACCATTATAGGATTAGGTCCTGATGGAGAAATATAAACTGCTGGCCCAGCATTGACAGCAGATTCAGCCTGAAAGTTGAACATGGTCATTAACAATTTGTTTTGTAGAATAAACTAAACTAAATAAGGAAAAGGAAAAAAACATACAGAAGACTGGCCCATGCGCAGTGTCAAGATTGTGCGGCCTAGCTCAAGCAGAAAGGCACCCAAATGCTGCATGGCAAGTCCTATTTGCATTGATTCTGACTGTATTTGACCCCTTATACTTTGATCAGATGTTGTTCCCTCTCGCTCCAAGCGTCCTGCAATATGCTAGAGTCACAAACTACAAATTAAAAACTATAAGAGATAGGAGATAAAGATAGCAAGGCTAATTCAAACCAACAAAATTAATACTTGAATATATATCCTATGATGATAATTGATAAATGTATTTTTTGCCTTCAAAAGAAGTGATATCCAAAATCACTTGAAAGACAGAATGACTCTTCTTTTTGTATAACTAAATATGAAATCATTACAAGTGGAGGGAGAGAGATAAGTTATATAGGATGGACTCACACAAGACCACATCACCTAGGCAATATATAAATAGAGAAAGAGCTCCGGCGACATAAATCCTTCATTTATGCATCAATGGTTTATAAGAAGCAGGACTAGGATTAGCAGTTTTATTTAAAGAAAATAATTTCTCTGTCAAATATCAAGTCTGGCAGTCCAAGTAGAACTTGATAAGACATGGCATAAGGGAATAGGATATGTGTCCCTGAATTTGGCAGTTGACGTAAGGTTCACAATCAAAGTCAAGTGAAGACCAATCCTTGTCTCTTGTTAAGAATAGCATATTTCTTGAGGATGTAAAATTTAAGTTCAATAAAACCTAGTTTTTTAGAAGGCACAGGATGCCATCAACATCAAGTAGTTCAACTGGCTGATTATGAACCTGAAGTAGGAGGACTTCTTTTCTTTTTCAGCCTCAGAAATAAGTTTTTTTTACCATCAATGATCTACCTCTAAAAGTAAACTATGCCACTATGTCAGCCATTTTGGCGTCTTTTTGCCTCCAAAGCCAAATATATAGCACATATATTCTTCTAAGGCAACACTGGTTTTCTTTTTTCTTTTTTTCTTTTAAAAAAAAGAAGTAAACTATTCTGTCCAAAATCTGAACTTCTCTGGCACAATCCTTTTCAATTTCCATACTTGGATTCTTATAGACTCTTACATCCCTTCTCGCCAATAAGACGTTTGCTTTCACAAGAAATTCAGGAAATTTGCATGTAGTAGAAACAAGTTTATAACATTATAAGGAAAAGATTTCCAGAATTTCTAAGAGGGGGAGAAATTGTTTACAGATAGTGCAGCAACAGCGCGGCCTCCGAGTAGCCGTTCTGCACGATGCAACACAGTGCTTAATGCTTCAACTGTTGGCAACCCTTGCGGGTTAGAAGGTAATTCCACCCGTGTTTGCTCTCCAGCATTAGTAGAAGAAAAGTTTGGTTGATAACCTGCTCAAGCAAATTTAATTATTAAAAAAAAATTAATCTGAAATGCCACAACAAATAGCTCAGCATCATCACCATTTTGTGATAGTGTCTGCTCCATGCGATTAATAAACTCAGCCAGAGTATCCAGTGAATCAGGAATTGGCTGACATAAAACAATGAGAAGACCATAATATTAAAAAATATGCAGAGATTTATAATAAAACACAATTAGGAGGAATATGCATAAAAAAGCATATATTCCTACTGCATTGAGTGATGGAATGGTTATGGACCCAGCAGCCAGAGGAATCTGAACTACTTGAGGCAAAGACTGGAACGGTTGACTGGAAAATGTCTGTCCAGATTGTGCTTGATTTCCTGAATGGTTCTGATTCCCAACAGGCATTCCTTCAGTTCCATTCCCAGAAGAACCCTGAATAGATGGATTCGGCTCCAGTTCAGAAATATACCCAGTGAGTTCAAAGGAAATAAAATGCAGGATGCATGGAGCAATATAACATTTACCAACATGAAAGGGAAATTCTATGATCTGAACCAGTTCTACTTCACAAATAATAGCAAATAAGAGGGAATTAAGAAGCTAATATAGTATCATAAAAAGGCAAATCCAAACTATCAGAGGAACAACTCATAATAGACTTAAGATTAACTGGGTGACAAAATGTGCATCAAGAAACAATGACCACATGAAAATGGAAATGATGACACTGCAAATAAAACTAAACAGTGATACCCAGCAATGTTAAAAGGGAAATTACTTCAGAATGTTTCAGGGATAAGAAAATTAAAGATCCGCCCACATTCAATGACCATGTGACACTTATTACACAAATCATAACTTGCTAACTTTTTTTTTTGCCATTCCTAGAACATATATGAAATGAGAAAAAATAGTTGCATATGGTCATTTTTTCAAGCACCAAAAAATACTTACTGAAGAAGAAGACTGCATAACATTTGTAACACCAGAAGTGCTCTGCCCACCAATTCCAATTGAGTTCAAAACCGCCCCAATAACCTGGAAATGTAATAGGGGAAATTCATTATTGTTTTACACATGAAAACTTAATACAAAAAAGCATATAAATATTAACTGCTCGATGTAAGGTTAAAGGACTTACCCGACTTAGGTCAGGAACAACACCATCACCTTGGTCCCCCACATTAAAGGTCCCCAAAACAACACTATGTGAAATTTGCCCAACTCGGTTACGAGGTGCCCCAGAGCCTGCATCATTTCCTTCCAATTAGAAAAAAAAAAAGTATTAGTCTAAGAACAGTAGAAACATAATCTACAGAAATTCTCAAGAACAGAAAAAGCACTGGGGAAGCAGACTTAATTATTACCTCGGTTACCATTGGTACCAGTTGTCTCACCAGAACTTGTACCAGGAGCCTGTGACTGGTTTAGTTGCCTTTCAACTAAATGCAGTGTATCTCCATTCTCGACGTCTAAGAAAAAATGGCTAAGGATCATATTATAAAAGAAATAAACAACATAGTCATAGAATGTGGTGTGGTAGATAAAGATAATAAAAAAAATTGAAGCAAAAAAAAATAACCACTAATAGAGTAGAATCGCTGAAGAATAAGCACCGCAATTTGCTGAAGGCAGAATAGTTCATGGAAAGGAACAAAAATGATAGAAAGAAAATGCTATAGTTGAAAGGTCATATCAAATTACTTAATTCAATATATATATAGTTATATGCTCCATTAACCAAATTATACAGAGGGCACTATTCACATCCATAATCAGCTAAGCTGCTCTGCAACAAGCATTGCAGTTGTAATTATAAATACTAAAGCATTCAACCACTTTTGTCATGAAAAAATATATATCATCCTATAATCAGGTAACATCCACTAAGCATGAAACTGAAAGGAAAATTAAAGGATACGATACTCAGAAAGAATATGATCATCCTTTAAGACCTTCCCCCTGAATATTAGCCGTTGCTGAACAACTGGAATGCCAGTTTCATTCGCTACTTTCTCTTTCAATAGTGAAACTGGCATCTGAAATAATTTTTAAAACAAATTACATAAGCAAAATCCACAAGTAGGTAGTTCACTATATCAAAAAACTAAAACCAACTCTAACCTATAGATAATACTGTAGTCAATGACTTGAAAAATATAAGATGACAGGAATTGAAAAGATTATTAGTTATATTACTGACATTTTTATCCACTTGAAAGCTGTAAATGTGGGAATCTAGAGTCTTGATATTGAGCTGAACAGTTGAATCAGAACATTCTGCTGAAATACTGCTAGCACTGGGACTATCATTAGAGCACTGGCCTGCCATTCTAAAAGATCAGCTCTTGGACAAAGAATTTTAAAGAACCAATGACGGCAAGATGGTATTCAAGTTTCTGCACCACAATCCAGATATGGAACCATATTAGTTAAAAGATGCTTCATCCAGGCATCTGATCACCCAAATCAGTTTTCCAAACTATGTAGCAACATATCATATCATTTTTTTTTTATAGGAAGCAACATATTATATCATAGTTACTATAAGCAGTGTCCAAGCATCAAAGCCTGCAGGAAAACAGACCATAATTTTATAACCAGTGATACAACAAATGCAGGATACCCCCCCGCCCCCCCAATGTTGACATCACATTATTAGCTGTCCTGGAAAGCAGGGTTCTTGATTCTGAATCATGAAATAAATCTACCCTTCCCACTATACATTGTACAACTTGAAGTTATTTGTGCAAAGCATGAATCTGTAGATATATGATCAAAGTAAGTTACATGATATGCTATTTCTTAGCAGGGAGCGGGACTGCACTGATAGTTTTCTCTCATTTTTTTGAGGAGAGGAAGGGGTTTGCAAGTACTGCCAGCTTTCCAATTTAGTCCCATAAATCATCATTCGTCCTTAAAATGTAAAATTTAGTAAACGACAACTTATCATTCTAATGCAAACATAAAATTAGTGATGTGCATTGCTTTAGTTGTCTAGAAAAACCATAAAGAACCTGAACATCATTATTGTCGTTATCCTTATTCAACATATTAACTTGACACCAGCACTCCCCCACATTTCAAAGCCATTTTCCTACCATAAATACATGCAAATAGGCACAATGAAATGACGCATAGCAACCACAACAACTATGTCATTAAATGAAAAGGCCAACAAGACGATGCTCCGGAACAAGACACCACTAAATGAATACGTCATTTTTTTATAAGGAATAATTTAGGTGAGGGATGGTGCTCTAGTCCAGGGACTTATGGGGGATAATCTACGAACAAGAGATTCTTGCATTCGGGCCCAGGCCATGTAATTGTCATGAACAGAAGGCAATCAGACGAGCAAATTCTCGTTGGCATGAATACGACCTATCCGAAACTAGAATAATAAAGGGTCTAAGGCAACAAAATATAAACGAAAGGATGGAATATGAGATTCATTAAGCCTTTGAATGCGTAGAAATGCTTCAAAACTGATTAGATATCGATAGCTTAGTTGATAAACCCACCAAGATGAGAACAATTTGGAAATATGGCAAGAGCAGTAAAAAAGCAACAGCATTCACAAATCAGAGGAAGATGGAATAGAAATATGTTAATAAAATTAGGATCGGGGTAGAAAAGCATATTAGCATGAAGAAGTACCTAAAAGCAAAGCGGGGGATTAGATGTGGCAACAGAAACGATGGAGCAGAACAATAAGAAGGGGTTGCGCAGCTGAGATCTGGGTGTCACGGCGTTTGGAAGCTTCTAGAGTTTTCGATAGATTATTTGGGGCTAAGAAAGAAAAGAAATAAAAAATTTGGTCACCGGAGATGCAGGCGATGATCTTTGGTTTGGATACAAACCAATTCGTCGATTACGTGAGGAGGGGAGTGACTATTTTAGTATTGGCAAATTGGCAAACAAAAGAAAAGGAGGAAAGATTGAAAGAACACGTGATGTTGGGGCTAAACATTTCACCAGTCATTTCCACTTTCCACACCGTGAACAAAATTACGCCGTCCGGCCCAATCAATGAAATCGGCTCTTGATGTTGGCCCATTTGGTCTTGGGCTCATCCCATTCATTTGCATGCCATATATCCCACTCTCTGTGACTGTACCTGGCCTGGATCAACATTTCCCAGAGTTTTTTAAGCCTAAAACGGACAATTTACTTTTAAGATCAGATTTTGTGTATAAATAATTATCATTTAGCATTCTACTATTTAATATACTGATATACATACACCTTTTTAACATTAAATTATATTTTTAAATTTTTTAATGCATGATTGATTTTTAATACATAATAGTTAATGAATGCCTAAATTTTTTTTTTAATTTTATAATGCATTAAATATTAAAATGATGTGAAATCTTCTTACAAGAACAAAAATGCATTTTTTGTAATATTAAACATGTTTTAACTGCAATTTTATATATTCATTGGTGATTCTTATTTGAATTTAAAATTATGTTCGTGTATAATTATTTTCGTGACAAAAGTATATATTCCCTAGGTTGCAGAGGTACTAGGATTATAGGTGTGGATGTGAACCCAGAAAAGTTTGAAATTGGTAATACATTATTGTGTGATATTTAACACCAACCTAAATATATAATGTTGTAGACGAAGTAATTATAATATAATTTGATGGCTTATTTATTACTGAGGAAAGAAGTTTGGAGTTAGAGATTTTGTGAACCCTGGAGAATGTGCAAACAAGCCTGTTAACCAGGTAATCACCCACATAACTGGCGGGGGAGTAGATTATTGCTTTGAATGCGTTGGAATGACATCGTCGGTGCATGAAGCATATGCTTCTTGTCCAAAGGTCTCTCTATATTTACATTAATAAAGCTTTTAATTTACTGCTTGAAGGAAAGTGCCTTTGATGTGTGATTTGGATGGACAAATGAGTGCACTCCACACTTTTGTTCAATTCGAATAATGTTGGTTCTTACTGTACTGTTTGATTATTTTAAATTTGGGCCGGCCATTGATCAGTCTATACTTATACTTTATACTAGCGGGTAAGTTACCGGTGAATCTGTGATAACTGTACCTCGCATGGAAGCAGGATTGCTTTCTTTAATTTCAATTGAAAATATAATAATACGCATGCTCGAGTTTTCCCAACCGCATAAATTCATAATATGGTTCTAAATTTCGAATAATATTGCGCCCAAATAAATATCAACCATACAATTACTACGGATTGCAATTTGCAACATCAATCCTGCAATGCCACGCAATGCCTTGTACCATTCTAGAGCTTTATCCATAACCCCACCAAAATTTTAGTTTATTGGGATTTTAATTTCACACAAACAGGTCAAGCACTCGTCAGGTCATCATTCATCTTCTCAAGTGGGGTACCAACATTATTATTATTATTTTGATGTAGGGGTTACCAACATTATTGCTGCAAATCAATCAGCAATTTCCGGCTAAAACGGAAAGCATATCAAGAATTCGTTGAGCAAGTTTATGGCATTCTGTACTGTTTGCTCTTTTCTTCACAACAATATGAATCAACCATTCAACTAGTTATGGTTTAATATAATTTGCGCTTAGTATCGTTGCCACTGTAATTAGATTTTTACAGGCTACATTTTCTTCGCCCGCGCAAAACCAATTATACAAACATTAACCGTCATAACTCATAATTGATAAGAAATCCAATCATATACACAAATGAAGTAGTAAAGTACATATTTTCTTTTTCATTTTCAAACAAACCTTTGATACAAAAAGCAAAACATAGCGAATTTACATATTTTTTATGTTTTTTTTTTTATAAAGAAAGAAAGCAGAGACACAATGAAACCAATAGATGCTTCACGAAAATGAAATGAAAGGGAACACAACATCATCACTTCATGCCATCAAATATTCAAATAAAAACGCATTCCACAATTTAATGAGTACCACTCTCTTTCTCTTCCTCTGTTTTGGGGTGATAACCAGGAAGCTTCTCTTTGATCTTCTCAAATATGCCCTTCTTCTCCTTGGCCTCTCCTTCATGAGCCTCAGTGGCAACGTGCTCCGATGATGGCACCGGAGGAGGGATCTCCTCTGTCTTCTTGTGCTGCCCTGGCAGTTTCTCCTTAATCTTGTCGAGGAAGCCTTTCTTTTCTTCTGGGTGAGCTGGATCCACCTCCACTTTCTCAACTGGAACCGCTGTATCCTCGTGCTTTTCTTCTTCCTTGTGATCACCTTCTATCTTTTCCTTCAGTCCTTTCTTTTCCTTCTTCTTTTTCTTCTTCTCCCCGTCTTCTCCTTCCTCCTCCTCCTCCTCATCGCTCGACTGCAAAAATTAAATTAAATTAAAGCATCAATTAACACCGCAAAAACTACACATGATGGATCGAGAACGTGCTTGTTCATTCACTACAAACAAAAGAAAAGAAAAGAACTTACAGAGCTAGAGCTGCTTCCGGATCGGTGAAGCTTCTCCAAGAGGCTGTGCTTCTTCTCTGATCCCTCCTCTTCTTTCTTAGTCTCAGGCTCTTCTGAAACCTTCACCTTCTCAAACTCGGTGGCGATGGCCTCTTCCTGAGGCTTCTCTTCCTCTTTCTTTTTCATGAAATCAAAAACCCCACGCTCCTTCACCTCACTGGTCTCGTACTCGTTGATCTTGTTCTGGTTCTCCTCCGCCATATTTTCGATCACTCAATAACGCAAACAGGAAGAAGTTGATCAGATGAATGAAATCAAATCAAACAACTATGTTATATAAAAAAAAGGAAAGTAGCCTGATCAATAGTTAGCACTAAGCAGTGAAAGTAGAGTTTACGATGTGTATTTCCGGGACGAGTGTTAAAGAGACTTTATAGTATTGAGAACGCGCTTCTAACGCGATTAATCAAATAAAAAAGGCCAATCAGAGTCCTCTTAGTGTAACCGACGTGTGCATTAAGTTCCAAGCACAAACGGAAGTGTTGTCTCACGCGCTACTAACACCACTCGCCAGACTGGAAAGACACCTGGAATAAAGCTTCAAAATGGGTCTAGATACGGCGAGTTAACTAATAATAATTTGTGTGCGCGATGATGGAAGGTAGTAGTCGAAAGCTAAAGGAAGAGAGTGGAAAAGATGAGAGAGAAACCAAGTTATCGTCGGACCAATTAGAGATGGACACGTATAAGGAGTATGAGGGAGGCCTTAATGTGGGACCCGAAATGTCGGTGTAAAATGGATAAATTGGAGAAGGAGGTGGGGGTTTCGAGAGTATTGCTTTGCTAAGCTAATTGCTAGTGCTGGTCGGTGCATAATTTGGGTTTCAGGCCCCTCGATCTGTGAGCGAGACTGCATTTTTATCGGCTTTTTTATATGTCGTTTGCCATACGTAACTTACTCTTTGACAAATGGTCGGCTCAATTGTTTTCTGATTTCCTTAAAAAGTTGGGTTGGGCTAGTTGGTTCAACAAAGATTTATGGGCCTTCTTAACTTGTTTCTTTGGGCTTCAGATGAAATATTTTCAAATTTTTGGGCTCACTGATTGGGCCTTTTAATTGGGTATCTGTAGAAATTGGGAAGGAGAATACCAGAGTAGGGAATAATTTTAAAATTGAAAAGGAAAGAAACGAAATGAAATTACGGTGAGGGAAGGTGCATGCTATGCAAAACGAAACGGATGATGGTTGATTCTTCTTCTAATCAAATTTAATCCGTGCAGTTTTCTCTGCCTCTACACCATCGTCGACGTTTTGTTTAGAGGGAGAAAATTGGAGGGTTTCTGCTTTGATAGACAGAGAGAGGGACAGACGCTACGCTACAATGATAACGCGATCGAATCTGGCCGAACAGCTCCGAGAGTATCAGATTCGATCCAAGCACGATTGGGCGTCTGTCTCCTTCTTCTCCTCCACTTCTTCTAATATCACGACTTCGAGGTATGCCTAACATCGATTTTCTGTTTCGTTAAATTCTGTATCATATTTTTTGTTTTCCTCTTTTCTTCATTTATTGCGTTTGTCACCCGGCTGGCTTGTTTCGCTAATTATCTGATTCATTGATTGCGAGATGCATGTGGGCAATTATATGATATAGAATTATGATTGAAACTGTCATTTCCTTTTCAATCACAATTTCGGCTAGGTAGGCGACGGTCTGGACTCTTGATTAATTAAGAATTAAGATCTTTTTGTTGCAATATTTGATTTACTGGTTTTTCCTTCTTTCAATTTACTTTTTCTTTATAATTTTCGTCAAGCCGGCAATTACCTTTTTAAAATAGATTAGCATAAAGGTCAATTCATTTAGCCTGGTTTTTCTGAATTAGTATTCAGATCATTGAAGGTATGCACTTGAAAAAGGGTTAAAACAGACGAGAATATTTTATTTTCTAACCTCATTTTTTTTTTTTAAAAAAAAAGGAAGAGTGGCTAGTTTTTCTTTTAGTTCATACTTCATACCATTTGTGCTGATATTATTCGTAAGCGCAAGTAACTTTTCAATTAGAATATCATGGAGTGTAGACTATGCCTGGTCAAGATTGTGCTTTTGAACTTGTCTCATTCTTGCCTTGGGCATTTTTTGCCAATCCAATTTCTCTTCAATATTAGGTAGATAGTTTCCACCTGGATACTCATTAAGTAACAAATACAAAATGATCTCTCAGAGAAAGAAACGAGGTTTTTATTCATAATTTCATATTATTTACCAATCTTTAAAAAAAGGACTTTCTGGGTCATCCATCAACATGCTGCCCATGATGATAAAACTGTGTGATAGTGGAAAGTGGTCGAGTGGCTTCAGGTAGGTATCAGATTCAAAGATTACAGATGAAACATCATCTAACTTGATCTGAAGAGATATATACTGGGTGGCTTATGTAGAGTTAAGTTCTTAGTTCTTATCAAGCAGTGTTGGTTATGAGAACACAGCTTGATATTCGAATTTCCGACAAAAATTTCTATGGAATGATTTACTGTTATTCAACCTTTTCTGAATTCATAAATTCTTTGATTCCTTTTAAAACTTTGACTATTTATAGCACGAATACGAACTTTTAGAGCTTGCCAATCTGGATGATCTCCCCTGCCCTTTAATTCTGATTTCAGATAACCTGTTGCTTTTAAGATGGTAATGCATGCTTGCTTACTATTAAGGCACTGAATTGTATGTTTCAATGCTAGTAACTCTTCATACTTAGATAGATGGGGCATATATTTGCTGATTGCATACTAGTTTTCCTAAACCTATGGAATCATGTGTAATTATTGTTACATGTTTATTAAACTTGAAAAGTAGCAACATTTTGACCAATTCCTTTAACAAAACCTGGGATGTGGAAGGTAAAGAAGTGTTGACTGACCAGTCTTAGCTCCACCTGTTTAATTTTTTTTTCCTTGCAGAAGATGGCAGTTCCGTGCTCCTATTTGTTTTCACAAATGTCTTTTTTGGGTAACTATTACAAATGGTCAAATTGTCAAAAGATGATCAGTGACATTGTGGTTTAAATGAGATGAATGATGATGTTTACTTGCTTCAGTTAAACCAGAATTCAAATATATTGAACCATTTCAGTTTCAACTCAGATTAACTCATTTTATTGCTTGAATAATTGAATTGATATTTACTATATAGCTGCAGTCTTACTGAGACAAATGACTCAGTATTGTTGTATTCAACTTCGAAATGCTTATATTTCTAGACTTCTCCTATGAGTATTTTAGTTTGATCAGTTGCAGTTTGCCTATGGAAGTCTTTGGGACATTTTAAAGCTAATGAACTCAATGCCTTTTGTTTATTTATTCTCTGGGTGCAGGGTGGATGTTGTGATCTTTGTAATATGGGAACTTATCATTTTAGCTTTCCTGGTTTTTTCGGCAGTCTCTTTGTACTTTAGGCACATCCAGCTTGCTTTTATATTAGTCTGCGTCACAGTGCTATTACTTCTGTGCATGAAAATTACAAAGCAGGTAAGACTGGCAAGGAAAAAGAAACGAAGGATGCTTCTTCCATTGTCAATGTAAAATGGCACCAAGTCCTGATCGTTGGCTTTTTTCCTTCTTTTCCCCCATTCCAATGGATTGGAGATCCAGGGTATATTTGACAAATGACCATGCTATTTCTCTGGCTTCTTTTTCATCCTTGGATTATGGAACTCCAGATTTCGCCTAAAGCAAGTTGATTAAAGTATGTAATTGCTGTTCTGGCATCAAGGCTAGCTGAATTGGTTTATGAAGATAATTCATTGTGGAAGATGGGATAATCTAAAAGTGTTAGGATCTAGTCGCATAAAGATATGTATGGGATTTCTTTGTCATTAGCGTTATTGTATATGTAGTGCAACTGAAGTAAGTTACTATTTGGAGTTTTTGACCCCTTGAGTAGTACATTTGAAAATTTTCAAATACGAGGAGATGAATGTTTATGTAATGACAATATTTGTGCATAAAGTGCTTAAATGATAGTGCTAAGGGTTTAAGATTTTTAAGTTTTTGCATGGCACGAAGAATGTGAACCTTGGTAACTGAGTACCTGGGATGATGATGAGCAAATATTTTCATGATTTTTTTTCGAAGTCTTGGAACTTGTCATGCTCGAGACTTGATAATAGTTTACATATTTTACATAAAGCTTTCACATGATTCATCACTTAAACAGACAACTAGAATCCCCTTGGTGGCAACAAGATTAAAAAAAATATGGTGATTGTCCCAAATTTGTTGTCTATCGTTCAGGGATAATAGTCTAAATGTTGACTCTGCAGGCTGGTGTAATTAGGATGGGCTGTAATGAGTAAATATTTGGAATTCAGTGTGGATTAAAGAAGTTGGTGTTGATGCCCCGTGCAGCTATGCCCCAAATGGCTCCGGTGACAACCAGGACGCTTAGAAGCATCCCAATGGTTCCGAGTGTCCAGTTTAGGCACCAATGTGTGCTATATTTCTGTGGTTTGTTAATCTTTATCCACATGAAAGAGGGATAAACTAAAGTAATTGGTAGAGCAATGCCTCCAAGTAGACCTGCCAAACTTGGCAAGAAGGGTAGTGCTACAGAAATAAAAAAAGTGAGGCATCCAAAGAATGCTCTGAAGCTCATCCGTAGCCACCTTGGACAAGGTTTGTTATTCTTGCTCGTATATGTGGACTCCAGATTGTCAAATACTGGCATCGCATAGATTTGGAATGAGCATAGGCTGTTAATCACAACTAAGAAGCTCGTAGAGGCGAGGATAAACTTTGATGTATCGTGCTCGTGGTATTGGTGCAAAGCGCCTAACATACCTCCGTTGCTAGGTATCTGGAATTGAAGAGGTAGTAATCATTATTATAAGCAGCATCTCTTGTGTTGTGTTCACTATAGAAGAAGCTAAGCCTTAATTCTTACCAAGTTTCCATAGGCCCAGTAACCTCCGATGGCAAGAGGAAACAAACAGGAGGCGATTATTAGATATGCATACTTAACACCTCTCCACATGACCAAGTGCGAGGGTTGTTTGGCATCCGAAGGCATGCTTCCCTAGAATACAGTTGTTAGAGACAGACAAAGACAATAATAAGTTATAATATATACAAATCCTGAATTAATACCTGTATTTCCAACACTAGATTGTGACCCCTGAAAGTGAAGGCAATAATACCAAGTGCATTCCACACGTCAAAAATGCAGGGAGGTTGTGGGTGGTAGTGGTAGGACACATGAAGGAGCTTGCCTTTGATTACAGAGAGCATCCATATTAGCGTAGAATAGGCAATCACTGTGATGGCTCCCAAGAGGGAAACCCCAGCTAATGAGTTGAGGTTAGGACGAAACTGAGCAATCAGAATGGCTGCGGCCGTAAATACCAAATACCATTCCATAGTAGTGAGTGCTTCCCCATGCCCACACACTATTTGGAAGAAAATCTTGATGCTGCCACCTCCTATGATTATCAGTGTCACACATGTGCCTCCCGATAGATACATGATTGGGAACAGTGCCACTGCTTTTCCAACCTTTTCTCCTGCAATATATATATATATAATCTAATCTTCTTTTAATTAATCATGTATTGTATACTATATATATAGCAATATTATATTACCAAATGCTGCCATGGCAAGTTTGAGATATCTGCTATGGCGCACTCCAGGCTGGGATTCGTGGAGCTGAACTAATAACCAAAGGGTGTAGAGCTGCCATATGAAAGCGAGGGAAAGACTTAATATCCCCCAACTCCTGCACAATAATAATTAATTACAAATAATGTTGTGTGTATATATATGTACATAAATGAATGAATGAATTATTACCAACCAGCGTAGATAAGTGAAAGCGAAAGGAAGAAGGAGGGCTTGGAATCCGATCCCAGAAGTGAGAGTATGAAAAGCAGAGTAGTAAGCGTTGCCGTTTCTGGACTGAGTGATGGGAAGCCAGGCGTCTTGTGGATCAACCTCAACCTCAACCCTAATTGTTTCTTCCATTAATATTGTCTTCTTCATAATCATAGCCCTTTCTTCAGTCTTCACTACTACACATGATGATGATCTCCTTCTTTCTTAACTTCCACTACTGATTACCAAAGTTTTCGCTTTCTGTCTCATTACTCACCACGCACATACATCACTCGCCTTTTTATATATCCCACTCATAGATAGATAGATGTATGTGGTGATGGATGACTAGATAAATTACTCATTCCTCTCTTGTTTCATTAAACTACCTATCAATTGTCGTATCTTATGCTACTATTCACCTAATTAATTCCCTTTCTCCTGTGTATACATATATATATATATATATATATATATATATATATGCTTAATTTCCAACAACAACCCCGCCGCCTATCATCACCCCATAAATTTAATCGCAACGTAACTTCCCATCTCACTATTAATTCATGCCTAATATACAATCACTTATTTCCAAATTTTATAACACTTTTATTTCCTACACCGTATTTTGTTTTTGAAAAGACTATAGGAATAGGACAGCTTTATTTTCTTGTGAAATTTAACTTGATGAAGAGTTATATATATGTTAGTTGGAAAAGTGGCTTCATGCTCTACAGTACTGGTGGTCTAGTGTGATGACAAGTACATACAAAATGTTGGAGAGAACAAGTTCCCTCGATCCATATATAATCGTTTTGATGCTCGAATCAGTAACTATATATAGTAGTAGAAATGTAGAATAATAGCTGAAAGCTAAGAACATAGATTAAATTGGTGGCTTTATATATAGAGAGACGCAGAGAGTAGGTAAAATTGTATATATTATTAGCATGGTGATTGTTTTCTAAAAGGAGACAATAATCCAACACATTAGTTTTATTGTCAATACAGAATATATTAGTGGCTAATGACATGTTGTGATAGTGGAGCAAGCAGTTCATACTCGGACAAACTTTTATATTTTTCATTAAAAGCAAAAAATTAAAAAAAAAACTGCTTTTTTTTTAAAAAAATAACTTGACGAAAAGTTATTATATAATTTCTCCATTAAAAAACCTAAATATTCCTTGTAAAAATTGATCATTAATTTAAAAAACACTGTATTCAGGATAACACTACAAGATGGAGTTAATAAAGTTATCTGCTTTTTCTTAATCTAAAAGAAAATTAAAAAGAGAAAGATAAAGAAGAGAAGAGAGATATAGAGAGAGCCTTCTTCCATTTATTTATAATATTATTGTTTGAGGTCAAAAAATGAAGTCAATGACCATGTATGACTACTTTTGCTTAGCTTTTTGTTCCACTTCTTTTAGAGGCGACTCTGTTGACGGATTAACTTAATTACAAGCCTCTGATCACCTCATTCCCTTAATTATTTATCCGACAAAATATATGCATCCACTCAAAATCTGCTTCATTGGTATTTGGTGGTTGGATGACCATGACGCTACAAAATGTTGATTATATACATTTACATATATATGCCTTATTCCTACCACCTAAATACATTCCTTCACACACATTTATGATTCAACAGAGTTTTCTGCCCAAAAAAGTATTCAAACATCATACCACACAAAGATGACCGCAGCAAATTAAAAAGTTTAATTAAGGCTTGCATCACCATGCAATTATATAGCACCACGTACCAAGAAATTGTTTTTATGAGGATTTCAATTTTTTTTAAGAGTGAGACGAATTTTATATGTTCATATATAATACTGAAGTTATATTATAAATTCAAATGTGTCTAAAATTACAAAAGTTTTACATAACGCGCTATTTAAAAAAACTTATCTTTTTAAGTACGTACACTAGCTACTATATATAAATTTAATTTATTAGTTTCTTTTAACAGCCTCACCAACTTTGCCTTGTTCCTTCTTGTTTCTCTCCACACTTGAATCTCTGTGCAGAAGCCAGAAGTTCAATTTCCCTCTCTATTTTCCTTCTCCTGAATAATTAAACACGAGATGATGATTTCTGTTTCTTGTTTTTCTTTTTAATGATTGAAACTGAACGAAGGCTCCAAGAAAACAAACTATAGGACTTGTGGAGGTACAACCACCACTTAAATTATCATGCCACCACTTAAACTATAGGACTTATGGAGGTACAACCACCACTTGTGGAGGTACACTTTTAATTTTTTTGAGGTACACTTTGATTCCATCAATTAGGTCTTTATATGAAAATTAAACTTTAAATGCATATTTTGTGTCATTTGATTTATACATTTTATTGGTATTATTCATCATAAAAAGGGTCTAAGGACTAATTCATTGGATACTTTAGAGGTGATCCTTCCAACCAATAGACAACGCTTCCTTCCAATTATAAGAGTTAATATTTTTTTTATTTTATGTATTGTATTGACTTTCTAGTATATATAACATATGGAAAAATAATTAATTGTTATTGAATAAAACATCAATAAAAAAATAGTATAATATATGTGGCCTAAGAACTTTTTCATTATATGCGACACCTACTTTTATCAAAGTTGCTTTGAAGCTTTTCTTTTCCATTATTTATTTATTTTATTTGTTGTAGCTTCCCCTAATATAAGACTTTCTAGTCTCATCACTTTTGATTCCTTATCTTTTGCTAAAGATAAACATATGCATGAATTGGAACTTGCATGGAAGGCTCTGACATGTGCTACACTTAATTAGATTGATTATACACCGTAACCAATAATCACTTTGGCGCCAGCGCAGTTTCACTAATAATTCATCTTAACTTTAAAAACCATTCCACTCTCTCTAAATACCTGAAGAATAACGCTGAGCCGAATTTAATTTTCCCTATAAAATCCTTTTTTCTTTAATTTGTTGTATTTAACTTTGATGATGGGCTATATATGGCCGGATCATACTTGCTCCAACAAGTTATTGGGTTACATTTTCTGTTTTTGCCTGCAATGCAATTATGGCATCTACTACAACATTGACAATGCAAAATCAAGTAGAGGGCAGGATAAAGCCCAACCCAAATAATTAAATATCAAGAATGAGAAATTATTAATAACAAAAAGTGAAATAATATGGACAGTACATGTGGGAGGCCCAATTCCCAGATACAAAATAAAATAACTAAATAAGGAGAACATGAACGTACGGAGTTGGGGAATGGAGATTAATTAGAAAGGAAAATGAGATGAGATGAATTATTTATTTATTTAGGAAGTCTTGGTTTGGAGGGGTAGAAGGTCAAAAGACACATCATATTGAAGCAAAGAAAGGAGATATTGAAGGAATGATGCATCACAAGGGAATGTGATAGGAGCATCGGTTGGGAGGCCGAATTCTTGTTCAGATAATCTAAAAAGCTCTTTGAAAAGGTCGGTCCTCAAATATGAAAGTGGAATCACGAAGCGAACCTTGTCAATGCTGTACACCACAAAGTGACCTTTATCAGCAACCTTATTATTATAATGCAGCTTATGCCTCATCATCATTCTGGGCAGAGAGATGAGTATGCCTGATCTCCTCTCAATTCCACCCACTCTTTGCCACTTCCTGGCCAACCCTATTATTAGTTTTCTCAACCTTATCATCATTTTATTTAATTTGGATATTAATATGAGAATGCATGCGAGCGTGCTTTTGCAATTCATATTACATATATATATAGAGAGAGAGAGAGAGCAAGAGAGATGGAGATCGTGGTAGGTTTAGCAATTGGGGTTGGAACGAAGAAGCAAAAGCATGTGCTGAATGGACGTGAGACATGGGAATTGGACGTGGGCTTCTTTTGGATTTTAATGAGAGAGTAATCCATCACCTTCTATCCATCCATACACCAGTAGTTACGTTGGGGAGGATTGCACATGAAGTGAACAGAGAAACAGTAACATGGACTTGTTTTCATCTAGAAAAGAGGAATAATTAAGGTTTACCAACTTGGCAATACGCACTACTAATTCATCAATCATATCGTTACCTAATCTGCCGTCATTTTAAGCACCCAAAATAGAAACGACAAGACTCATAATTATTTAGCAATTAGCATATATATATATATATAGTTCAAATATTATTGATGAATGCAAATCCAAGATAATACTAGTGGGCGCCGCGAATTGCAAGTGATCGATGATTGAGTTGAAATAATAATGAGATGGAATGCACGTGCAGTGGCATTAACCACTTAGGATCCATATGATGGATTTCACTTGTGATGAATCTCAGAATCCCTTGAACTGCTTCGGTGACCTGCAAGGCGGGAATCATGGCGGCGGAAGACCCCCTGGTCGGACTCCGACGCTCAAGTTAGTATGGGTCGTATGGAGAGTAAGAGGAATTCAATATAGATTCGATAAGTGTACCTGGGATGAGCCTTGGGTATTTATAGGCTTCTGCCAAGGGTAGTTTAGTAATTCTGGGTCCAAGGGTTGGCCCATTAATAACGGTCTGATTGAGTGGTGATGTTGACAGCTGGAGCGGACCGACCGAGGTGGCTCGATCGTTCGGCTGAGAGATCGTAGTTCGGGTGGCTCGGTCGTCCGGCCATACTGTATCAACTTGTAAGTTGGAAGTTGCACATTTTGGAAATGGGGAGATGAATCAGACAATCCTTCCCGACATAAGAGATGGTTTGCTTTTATAACACACGTACGCCCTTTTCAGTTATATATTCTAATACATCATCCTCAATATTCATCTCTCACTTGTAAACTTTTTTTATTTCCTCCCTCAAACTCAAATACTTATCCTTGTGTTTCTATTATTAATTATTTCCTCTACTTTCTGTTCACGGTTTTGTTGTTCATATTAGTTATGGTAATAACTGTGGCTAAATTCACACCGCATAATCGGAAGAAAAAAAAATTCACATTCGTTGTGAATAGAGCTTAAGAAATCAGTATAAATCGAACCGCTGGGAACCTTTCGCATCACCAAGCTCCCAAGCGTATGTATAGCACTGCGAGTATAGATTAGTGGGTGGGGTTTTGATTTTCCTTATTTCCAAACACTACTCTTAATTTAATTACCTTCTAATTTTTGTTCAAAAACGAAGGTAATTAAGATTTTGCTATTTAATTCTTTTTACATAATGATCCCATCGAAACCTCTTTTAACATTTAATTTTATTGAGTATATGGATTGTTTAAGTACCATTACTTTCTACTTTTTTTTTGACAGTAGTAAGGAATATACTCCCAAGCATAGTAGTTATTCAATTAGTCTTTTAATGTCAAAGTATCTTTTTGGAGAGAGATGCCCACCGAGCAAAATTTTAAATTTTAAATGGCTTCGGAGAGATTCAAACCTTTGCTTATGAGTGAGATAATATTTTTCCTTTGAATCCTATACCACTTGTGCCAATCCACATAAACCCATTACTTTGTACTTATGCTTTTGTATTTGAGAAAATTTTTAAATGGATATGTTGTGTTATGTAATTTGTTCACTTGTCAATAAAATCATATGTTTTTTAATTTATTTATCATGCAAACTCTTTAATTAAAAAAATAAAAATTGGATAGATGTTATTACTTATTATTTGATACACAAGTGACATAATGCATCGCATTCAACTAACTATTTTTCTTATATTTGGCTATTATACAGAAAAGTTGAGCTGTAAAAGTGTAATTAATTCTTTTTCAATAATTTGTTGAAGTGATAATAAATAAATTTAATTGATTATTTTGAAGCAAATTTGCTTCAATTTTACCAACAAAATTATTTTATCTATAAATTGTTATATATAATAATTTTATAAGAATAAATTAGTTAAAATTTTATATTAATTATATATTTAAAGCTTACATAATATTATTGATGTAAATTGTATGAATTTTTTCGTGAATTTATATGTGGATTGATCATAATTTAAAGAAAATAAGGATTGATTTTGCGAGCCGAATTCTGAATTTAGGTATGAAAATTGGAAACTATACTGTTTGACAACAGAAACAAAAGACCACAAAAATCTATTTGTCAATTTGTTTTCAAAAACAGTTTTTTTTTCAGAAAAAAACAAAACTTGTTTTAGATTATTGTATTTTTTATTTTAAAAAAAAAATCATAGATCAACTTTAAGAGAATTATTTTTGTTAATGTAATTATGTAATTTTGTTGTCTTATCATTAATGACAAGTTAAAGAAAATAGTTATAAAAATAAATTTATTAATTTATTTTTGTTATTTGAAAACATATTTTTAAAAAGGACTAAACTGAGGTAAAGTTACTTAAGTGCTTGCTATAAAGTTCACCAATATAATTAAAACACGTGGGTTGTGAAAGAGAGCCGATGGTAAAGTTTATAGCAAGCACCTAAGCAACTTTACCTTAATTTTTTCCTTTTAAAAATGGGTTGTGAAAGAGAGCCTATGGTGAAGTAATGGCACCCATGACCATTGCTGAAAAATAATTTATAAAGTGTAGAAAAAGCAAAAAGTAAGGAAATTGAAGCACTAGTAGTTGTCTTCACTCTTCACAATCACATGGATGTCAATCTCATCCACTTCGATGGACTTAGCTTCTTATTGGCTACTTCCTTCTTAATGCTCATTGTTGAAATCAACTGAGAACACGTTTACATTATTATAATAGGACAATAAGTGTGCACTCTGGAGCGCGCTCTCCCTTTTATCAATGGAACAATAATACTCACTATAATTATCATACGACCCACATATAATCACACCCCAAAAAAAAAACACAAGCATTTCTCCTATATGTAAATATAAATGACCGAGAAAAAACAGTACGAAAGGGTGAGATACAAACCACTATTTCTCCGATATTAGATGAGTGTTATAGTTTAGATGTGGCGAGCTTGATGAGATCCTTCCTAAGAATTTTGCCTGATGGGTTTTTGGGTATGGAAGATATGAATGCCACCCTCCGAATTCTTTTATATGGAGCCACCTGTTTAAGCTTGAGCGTGTTAAAGCACTAGTAAATAGTAATACTAACCACGCTATTGCTATTGGTAGCCAAATGAATAATACAAATTAGTAATATATAAAGACTGGGAATTGTTGAAAACTAAAGCAGAGACTGACCTGTGCAGCCACAAAATCCATAATTTCCTTTTCTGATATATTAGTTGCAGTCTTCCTTACTACGTATGCCATTGGATATTGCCCAACCTCCTTGTCTGGGAATCTGGGATGGATGTAATACATAGAATAAGGGTAAATATATTATATATGAAAGCACCCCCTTTTTTATTTTAAAGAAAAAGAAGCAAGCAAAATAAACTTACGGTATCACAGCCGCATCTGAAATTTTAGGATGAGTTAGCAACAAGGCCTCTAGTTCTGCTGGCGGCACCTAATATGAAATATATATGGAAGACAATAATCAATAATCATGATCGATATTCACATATAGAATTAACATTGGATTTCCAAGTTTTAATTACCTGATATCCCTTGTATTTAATAAGCTCTTTCAACCTATCAACAATGAAAATATATCCATCATTATCAATGTAGCAAATATCCCCTGTTCTCAACCACCCCTCTGAATTAAGGGTCGATGTGGTTGCTTCCTCGTTACTGAAATAACCTGCACATGCCAATTCCCAATATCATTCAACTCATCCTAGCTATATTTCCTATACAAATTAAATAATGCAGATCCAAGTCTATCGAAACACCATTAAAAAAGTCCATAGAAACGACAACATTCATGTGATCAGACCAAACAAATAAAAAAATTGAATTCATGTGAGCTTTTCTACGACAAATTAAAGATTTTGAAATAATTGAATCCCAAAATAAAGGCACAGGCGTCGCACGTACCTTTCATGATGGTGGGCCCTCTGAGCCAGAGCTCACCGGTGCGATTAACCGGCAAAGCTTCTCCAGTTTCAGGGTCCACAACTTTGGCCTCGGTGCTGGGCGATAAGAGACCGGCCGTGCCGTACCTTCTACTCTCCTCCAAAGAGTCCGTGGTTGCTCCGATTCCAGTGGACTCCGTTAATCCGTAACCCTGAAGAATTGTGACATTAGGATACTTGTCCACGAACCCCTCTATCACCTCCTTGCTCAGCGGAGCCCCACCCGAGAGCACCGAGTGTAGTGAACTCAAGTCGTACTTGGCCTTTATCGCATCCGCCCCGTTCATCATCGCCACCAATATGGGCGGCACTAGCGGCAGGTACGTCGCGCGGTACTTTTCGATGGCTGAAAGCATATCGTCCATGTCGAATTTAGATAGCACCACTATTGTCGATCCTGATGCCAGAATTCCCGTTGCGAACGCCGCTAGACCGTATATGTGGAACATAGGAACAGTGCATATGAAGGTCTCGTCCCTTTCAATAGGGAATCGACCCAAAACGATCTTCACCATTGCCATCAGATTCCGATGCGAAGACACCACGCCTTTGCTTGCACCCGTCGTACCTGATGAGTACAGCAGAGTGGCAGTATCGTCTTGGAACACTCGATCCCTGACTCGGCTCGGACCGGGTTCATGTTTCATCATCTCCCCTAGCGTGTTCACAATTTTAGCTTCTGCAATTGGGGGTTTCCCATCTTCTTCCATAAGGACGATTGGTAGGTTTGAAGATGCGGTGATTTTGGGAAGGAGAGGGGGAATCGTAAAGGCGAGGACAGGTTTGGAATCGGAGATTTGCTTGGCGATTTCGGCGGAAGTGTTGAGAGGATTGGTGGTGGTGATTATAGCTCCCAGGTTCATGACGGCAAGGCAGACGATGGGAAAGTAAATGGAGTTGGGGGAGAGAAGGAGGACGACGTGGCCCTTTCGAATACCCATGGCGGAGAGAGAGGTGGCGACGGCATCGACGGCTTGCCATAGTTGTGTGAAGGTGAAGTGGCTACCGGTGGAAGCATCGATGAGAGCGAGCTTGCCGTGATGGGCGTGGGAGGAGATGAAGGTGGTGATATCAAGGGAGTGATTTTGAGGCAGTGGAAGAGGCTTCCGCTTACTGTAGAAGATACAATTGGAGTTGCAGAAGCCACTTCTTGGGTCCATTTGCTCCATCTGATCTCTCTCTATTTTTCCACTTTCCTGATTCAATTCCGATATGCTGTATCTTATGCTTCAGCCAGGCCTTACATTACATTAATTAAACCCATCTTAAATTCATATAATACATACATACATAACTCATAATTGTTTCTCACAAAAAATCAAAAACGAGAAAAATGTGTCTCCCGGTCAATGGTCATCCATGTCCAAATTCTATATTACTATATACATTTTAATAAGGAAAATCTTTAAAGACAATTAAAACAATAATACTATTTTTTATAGGCATTTATGAACACTTAAATTATCAATATCATTGAAAATAAATTATTGAGATAATAAAAGTTTTTATTCAGTAGTCAATAATATTGAAGTTCATTGCATTTTTTAATTAATTCTTAATTCATTCAAAATAAATTTTTATTAATATTAATAAATAATATTTTATAATTTTAAAAAATTTATCAAAATTTAATAATATAATAATACTCAACTTTTATCCTATTTTATTATGGAAGAAACAAATTCATACATTAGCCATGATACTCATGACAGAATAGAAAGTTGACTTGTCGGTGGGTACGAAAGTGTGTACAAATATTTTTTTAATAATTATATTATTTAAACACTGATAATAATATTTAGTTAATATTAACTATTAGACTAAAAGAACACGAGATAAATGAAAATAAAAATATTTTGTTGGAAGGGATAGAATACAATGGTCAATATGTCATGAAATATTTTTGAGTGTACGCGGTATTTGGCATTTGGGAGTTGGGACCAGTCCAGTCCACTCTCGTTAGTTGTAAGTTTGTAACATTTGAGGGCTACACGTGGAAAGATTGCTGACAATTTATTGCCAAATGCCCATGTTTATCAGGAATTCAGAATGTCCGGAAAAATAAAATGTTAACGTTTAATTAACTTCAAAGAAAATTTTCAAATGTATTTTATGATATTTGTTAGATCTTTCCTTGATTCATTTCATTGAGATATGATTTATTATTTTAAAGTTGTTGAACAATCAGAATTTTTTGATTGGTTGAAATTAATTTAATTAGTGTCTTAATAATTTATCATTATGTCCTTTTCATTTTTTAACATATTTTTATTTGTAAATGGTATGCTAATTATTAGAAGTGTTCAAAATCGAACAAAATCGTTACACTCTAATTAAACCAAATCAAACCGAATTAAACCGGTGTGAGGGGTTGGTTTGCTTCAATTTGCTTTTGTGTGTTTTGGGCGGTTTGGTTCGTTTTCAGTTTAGTATTTTTTTAACTAAACTAAATCGCTATATATGTTTTTAAAGTATTTAATTTATAAATGAATAAATGTATCTATTGTTACGTATTGGTAACATCAATTTGTTTATAATTTTAAAATAAATTATATTGAATGATTTTAATTTTTTTTAATTAAAACAAACTAGGAGTCGAGTTAAGTTAGTTGTCTTAATTAAAAATAATAAAGGTCAAACCGGATTATTTAATTTAATATTTTAAAATTTAATAATTATTATTTGAGAAATTAAATAATTTTCGAAAATAGTTCAAGCAAAATTACTTATAAGTAAAATCATCAAAACGCGTCCAGTTCAATAGGTTGGCTTGTTTAACTCACATATTAGGTTGTCTCGTTTAACCCACTTAACCTACGAGTTGGCTCACCTAACTTGCAAGTCAAGTGAGCTGGAATACTTTTGGCTCATTTATAAATAAGCCTAAACTCCCATAACTTGAGTTAAATGAGTAGTGATTAATTTTTTTGAATCTATCTTCATCATAATTTAAAATATTAAAAAATATATAATTAAGTACATTATTAATTTTTATTATATATTTAACTATAAATAAAATAATTATATATTATATTATTAAAATTTATAAATATATAAATAAAAAACAATATATATATATATATATTTATTTATTTAATGTTGCATTAAATTGTTATAAAAAAAAATGTTGCATTAAATTAAAAAAAAATGAAAATCCGTCTGGGCCTAAGACGGATTAAGCCCAGATGAATTCTTAGTAAGAAAAAGACAAAAATAGAGTGTTGAGGAAATACTTTTTAGAGAAAGAAAATTTTGGAATTTAATAATTTAGAGAGGGGGTTGGAAATAAAATTGCCTAAATTCCATGTAATTATAAAATTAAAATGTTAATGTAAGTGAAAAAATAATTATATATTTTCAATTATCTTCTATCTTATATTTTATATTTATGGTTTTATGTACTAAATAAAAAAAATCTAAACCAATTGTTAGATATATATATATATTGATCAAACTACTATTTAGGGTTCGTTTGGTAGGGATAACAAACAGTAAAATCATAGTGTTTTATGCCAGCTCAATAGTGTAATCCATGATTTTTTTTACAATATGATGTAAAATATGATGTAATCCATAACAAACAGTAAAATCATATTGTAAGATATGAGATGGTGCACCATGATTTACAATAACAAACAGTAAAACATATTCGTTGCATTTGTAAAATATGAGATGGTGCACCATGATTTAGGAGAGAGATACAGACATGATTTACAATAACAAACAGTAAAATATGATTTACAATGAAATATGTTACTGTTTGTAACATATTTTTTTTTTCGTGGAACGTGCAATTAATTAAAAAGCAAAGGAAATACAAGGTGCACCATGATTTACAATAGCATGTTTGTTATTTGTAACATGTTTAATTTGTTATTGTAAATCAATAGCTAAATCCATTTATTCGTTGCATTTGTAACATGTTACGTTGCACTGCAACCATAGGCCATTTATGCCACAAAAGATAATGCCAGCTTAATTTGCTTTAACTTCACAATTTAAATATCCAGATCATTCTTTTTTTTTTTATATATAATTAGTATTTGACCTGTACGGTTTATGGAATATATTTAAAGATATTTATATATTATTTTAAAATAAATTTTAATAAGCAAATAAATACAATCCAAATTCTAATAAACAATTTAAGTTTAAAATATGATGATTTAGACTTAAATAAGTCTCCACGTGTATAGTACTTCATCTAAGCTTTTCAGATTTATATTTTCAAACCTAATACATGTTGTGAAGCTCCATTTTTATCCCATAATATGCAAATGACGTTTTGAACATAATTTGAAGGCTTTGTTTTGATTTTTTGGACTCTTATAACTCTTGATCCTGCAATTGATTCTTAAGGTAATTTCAGCCCATATTTCTTTCCTTCGATGCTCACATCAATTTGTAAGACTGCTAGCTTTATGATTTAATTGGGAGAATGGTTTGAAACTAATGTATAGTGAGGTGGAGTTTAAAACTCTTTGACTATGTTTGGTTGGGTATAAAATTGGATTCTATTTGAAATTACACATTTTTTTAGTTTGGTTGAGTTATATAGAATTTGATTACGTAAAATTGATTTTGTGAAATTGAGTGTGTAAATTTTGTGGAATTAAGTATGTTTTAACTATTTGAACTTGAGGACAATGTTTTAAAACCCGGACTTACTAATATTGCTTGAACATATATATATTGCTCAAAATTATGAAGCAGTGATGACTTACTAATACCTACTACGCTGGCAATCGCGTAAAACGAATGCTTCTAGAGTTTCTATATATGCCAAGTATATATATAAACTGAGATTTAAAATTAAGGCAAAAGTACCTTTCCTAACTCCAATGTTTGGAGGTCCTGTCAGTTTTGCCTCTAACGTTTTTTCGCTGTCAATTGTACCCCTAATGTTTTACGTTTCTGCCAATGTGACCCTTTTCACTAACACCGTAATATTTAACATTTTTTGCTGACGTGGCATACTATGTGGCAAAACGTTTCTTTTTTCTATCAATTGTAACCCTAACGTTTTACATTTCTGCCAATGTCACCCTTTTCACTAACACCATCAAATATTTAATAATTTTTGCTTACGTGGCATCCTATGTGGCAAAAATATCTGACTTGGTATATTTTTTTTCCACATCAGATTTCCTACTCATCTTTTTCCCATCAAAGTTATATCGTTTTGACCTCGGCCTATTCCGTCTAAAATATAACTCAAACGCACGCGCTATTTTGGTCATAAAAACAACGGAGACGTTATCCATTCTCTATTTTAGGGTAACGTCTCCGACAAAGTAGAGAATGGGTAACGTCTCCAACAAAGTAGAGAATGGATAACGTCTCTAATGTTTTTGTCTGCAAAATGGCATGTACGTTTGAGTTATATTTTAAAAGAAATATGATGAGGCTAAAACGACACGTTTTGATGGGAAAAAGATGAGTAAAAAATCTGGTGTGGAAAAAAATATGTCAAAGTCAGATATTTTTGTCACATAGGATGCCACGTAAGCAAAAATTATTAAATATTTGATGGTGTTAGTGAAAAGGGTGACATTGACAGAAATGTAAAACGTTAGGGTTACAATTGACAGAAAAAAGAAACGTTTTGCCACATAGGATGCCACGCCAGCAAAAAATGTTAAATATTTGACGGTGTTAGTGAAAAGGGTGACATTAGCAGAAACGTAAAATGTTAGGGGTACAATTGACAGCGAAAAAACGTTAGGGGCAAAACTGACAGGACCCCCAAACATTGGGTTAGGAAAGTTACTTTTGCCTAAAATTAAAGAGAGAGAGAGAGAGAATATATACCGATGAGCTTTCAACAAAGGCTGCTTCATGATTCTGTGGGTAATTAAATTACATAGGCTTGATAAATCATAAATCATATATATAGACTACATTCAGGTGTGTGTGTATCATCACTATTAGATAGCTTTTTGAAGGTTGAAATTCTGTTAAGTGAATGAAGAAAAGCAGTTTAAAATAATATTTATATTGCACGCATGCATGACGTTGATGTCAACCTAGTTTGAATTCGATGTCAAGAAACAAGTTAGTTATATATTAAAATTAATATAGGTAAAAACTCCAAATTGGTCTTTTATGTTTGCACGAAGTTTCATATTGATCCTTTATGTTTAAAAAAGTCCAAATTGATCCTTTATGTTTGCAAGAAGTTCCAAATTGGTCTTTCCTTCCAAATTCGTTTATTTTCTAAGTTAAGTGCTGACGTGGCATGCTGACGTGGACACACCATCTCTCTTTGTGTCAATTGAAGCTGACGTGGCATGTCACGTCATCGCCACGTCACTGGCACGTCATCATCCAATATCATATGTGATGACGTGGCAGTGATGTGGCGCTGACGTGTCAGTGACGTGGTGCTGACGTGGCATGACACGTCAGCTTAGATGGACACGCCGGCACTTAACTTAAAAAGTTGACGGAAGTGGACGGAAGGACCAATTTGCAACTTCTTGCAAACATAAAGGATCAATTTGGACTTTTTAAAACATAAAGAACCAATATGAAACTTCGTGCAAACATAAAGGATCAATTTGGAGTTTTGACCAATTAATATATATGCATGCGGATAACAAAGTAACAAGCATCTGATAATTCATAAATAATGATGTGCTTAATTTTCAACGCAGGCATATACAGTTTTATGAGTGGATGGGAGCATCAAGCATGAGGATTGACTATATTGAGGACCACTGATTCCATTAATTGTTGAAGCATATATAATTAAATAATTAATAGGGATTCCGAGGTGACTGTTTATGAATTAAATTTGTACACGCAAACCACCGTTATTTACTTATTTTCAAATGCCACTATCCCCTTTAGTCCACCTTGTACTCCAATTGCCAAAGTATACCATATTTGACATGACTACAAGCTAATGAAGTTATATATATATATATATATATATATATATATTAGTATTTCTCATATTTAATTTATAATTTTGCTGACAAGTATTTGTTCTTACAATATTAGTTGAGATTTTATTTGATTGATGATAAAATTTATTGACATTAAAACTATTACTTTTGTTCTAACTATGTCCTAAGAAATTTTATCTTCTCCATGAAATGAATTTGGCCCTCATGAGTTACGTATTAGTATATTATTATTTTTAATTGTTAAAATAAAACATAAAATTAATATTATTATTTTTTAAAATAATAAATTAAAAATTAGAAATTTTTTTATTCTTTTAATAATTACTATTATCTATATTTTATTTCTCTCTTATTATATTTTTACATAAGGTATTTTTATTTTTTAATTATTTAAATAATTATTTTAAGAGATTATTGGTCAAAAGATTCAAATATATATATGTATATATATATATATATAATTGTTGGTTTAGTAAAATGTGAATGAGGGAGAATGAGAATGAGAATGTTGAAGGGAATAGAAATATATTATGTCAATGTGATGTGAAATTGTGAATAGAATAAAAATAGATAAAATAACAATCTTATCTTTATATTAAAAGTAGGAATAAAATAATAATAGATAAAAAAATAAGGACAAAAACATAATTTCATTTGTAAAAAAATAAAATTTACTTAATAAAAAAATATTAAAAAAATGTTAAAAAATATTAAATTAATTATTCATACAAAAAGTGGCAATAATGTCTCTTCCATCGTTTATTATTTTTTTTTTTAAGGTATTCCCAGCTCGACAGGTTAAGGATTAATCTTCCGCGGATCTGAGTTCCATTTAAGGGTTTGCCGCTGGCCAATTGGTTGCTGCATACACAAGGTAGAATTCGAACCCCAACACTTATTTAAGCAACCTAGTTTATTTCTTTTCAATATTTTGTTTCCTGGTTCTAAAGTTTGTACTAGACGGCCCAGCATTTGACTTGGGTTGCGTGCATGAAAGCAATTCGTGGAACTTATCTGTTAGGATGACTTTTATTTAATAGCACAATAATTTCTACAGTGAAGTGGATGTTAATTTTTCTAAAATAAAATAAATTATAAATATAACATAAAAAAATTGAAGTTATTTAATTGATCATTTCTTCATGATTCTCTACTCTCTCCTATGATCTCATATTTATACTATATCCTATTGTTTGAGACATCAAAGAGACCAAACACCAACCTCATGTTAATTTATTTATTAAAAATTAAAAAAATCTCATTTCTCAATTGAAATTATTTATTGGTTAATATATCATAAATTGAATGTATTTTAAATTTAATAAGTAACTATTTAATTTTAGATTGATTAAATACCATATTTTATAATTATATAGTATACGATATAAATATAAAATAGAATGTTTTTAGTGGAGAAGAATTAAAAATGGAAAGCCCGGCGGTTAATATTACAATAATTTTGGGGAAAGGAAAGGAATTTTGTAAAAGTATGGGAAAGTGGAAATGGGAGGCAGGGGATTTGAGTGGTGAGAAGTGTAGAGTGTAGAGTAATAGAGTAGAGTAGAGTGCATGGAATTGGACACGCACGCTATAAATTCAGGTGCTGCAGCTGTACATATAGGAGTGTAGCCACTACACTACCAGTACCACCAACAAACAAAGTAAGCCAAAACGTTGGAATTAATTAATTATATTCCACACGTGACTCTCCTAATTATTCGCCTTCCTGCTCCTGCTTCTCTTCCCACTGGCCACTCCCACTCCCACCCTTTAATTTAATTTTCTTGTTTGTTTCTCTTCCATATATTCAAATTCAACAAAATATGGATGCGCCCAACACCAGATTTAAAAGGGTTTGTGTCTTCTGCGGAAGCACTACTGGCAACAGAAATTGCTATAAGCAAGCTGCTCTTCAACTTGCCCAAGAGCTGGTACATATTTATATTTCACATCCATCCTTTAATTTAATTTACCTAGCTCTTTCCTCTTCTTTTTTTCTGGGAATAATTAATAGGAAAAAACTTATGTCCATTTCCTTATGTCCATTTCCTCCATTTCCACCAATCATATATTGTATTTACACTCTCTTTCTTCTATGATTGGTCATATAAAAGGTGGTCTTCTATATTCTCTCTCTACTGTGATTGGTCATTTAAACACTTTTTGTCACGTGTCATAATTATATTGGGGAAATGGAGGAAATAGACACAAGGAAATGGACATAAGTTTTCTCCTAATTAATAATATTATTACATGAAAGATATCGAGGAGGCTGGATCTTGTTTATGGGGGAGCAAGTGTTGGACTAATGGGTGTGGTTTCCCAAGAGGTTCATCGGGGTGGAGGATACGTTTTAGGGTACGTAACGTATTATTATTATATTTTAGTTTTATATAGAGGATGCTAGCTACCTATCTACTCCTAACTAAATATATTGATGCTTTTTAGTTTTTATCCACAGAATCATTCCCAAAAGTCTCATGCGAGAAGAGGTCGACACAACTTGCGCTTTTTTTTTTTTTTTTTTTTACTTGTTCTTATAAATAAATCATATGTATGTTAATTAATATGTGGAATTAATAATGGTTGTGGGAGCAGATAACTGGGGAAACGGTGGGGGAGGTGAGGGCTGTGGCCGACATGCATGAAAGAAAAGCGGAGATGGCACGCCATTCTGACTGTTTCATTGCTCTTCCAGGTGAGGTGGAGGTTAGCTATATCAGTAATTTTGCATTCATTCATTATTCTGTTTCTACTACGATTAGGTGGGTACGGAACCTTGGAAGAGTTACTGGAAGTCACTACATGGGCCCAGCTTGGAATACACGACAAACCTGTATTACTCCATCTTTTCTTCCATTTTGTTATTATTGATTTCATCTCTAATTCTTTCATCTCTTCACAATCACAGGTGGGTTTGCTGAATGTAGAGGGATACTACAACAACCTTCTCACCTTCATAGACAAAGCAGTGGAGGATGGGTTTGTTGAGCCATCTCAGCGCAATATTATTGTCACTGCTCCAAACGCTAAGCAACTTGTTCAGAAATTAGAGGTGCGTAAGCCTAAATTAAATAATGAAAATATATAGCATCATATTCGCTTCTTTTTTCATAATCTATCTCATCAACAAACATGGTCAATTCAATCGGGTTTTAGGAATACGTGCCTATACACCATGGAATCGTGGCTAAGGCCACATGGGAGGCGGAGCAAGTGGAGCTCAACGCCTCTATGCACAAACACATGGCTCGCTATTGAATCTTCACACGCAATCCATACTTATTCTTCACTTTTTGATTTTTACCTTTACTTAGGGCTGGGGAATTCCTAGAGAACCCAGGATATTCTTCTCTTCTTCGTTTCCGTTATATTTGTAACCTGCAAGTTATTCCCTAGTGGAAGTCGAAAGAAAGAAAGAAAGGGTAAAAAGCAAAGAATATCGGCTCTTTTTATTTTGCCTTTTTGTCTGAAACAAGACATTTTAGCTTCTTACAATTATTGCTCGCGAATTCGATGAAAAGTCTAAACAGAAGAGGATAAAACATCCAACATTTTAAATAAATATTCTACCACAACTCACAGATCAAGAATGAAACTGAGATGGCCTCTAAACTCTGGCTTACAAGAAGGTTATCTGCATCAGGTCCTTTCTTAAAAAATAAATCAACCTGGCAAAGCTGAATTATATAATAAAATGATACAGTTGAGCAACAGAAACAGAAGCCTATTTGTACTACATAAGCTGCGACATGTACAGAGTAAGAATCAATTAAATAAGTAGTCAAATGCAGGGGGGAAAATAGCACAACGGCTTATGGAAAATATGTTACAGTTTTGAATGAAGTGAACACCAAACTTACGGTATACACACGTTTTACTACTGGAGCAGAATGTGCATATCAAGACGACTATTTGCCTCGTCTTTTTTCTTCAAGGGCAGCAGCTTCATTAAGCATGTCACTTGCATCCTTTTGCATGTTTAATTTGGAGAGAGCAACGGCCTGCATGTAAAATGCTGTAGACCACTCAGGATACACACACTGTGCTTGCATTGCATCTCGCAACGCTGCATCTGGTTGATCGCACAGCAGATGGCAAAGACTCCTCCGTGCATACACAGTTGGGGATACCATTGTTCCCACATCGATAAACTGCATATGAATTTAGAATTAAACCCCTTTTTTTTTCTAAAGTAAAATAAAATACTATAAGCATGACAACATGTTTGAAAACAGATGTACCTGGGAGTAACACTCAATCGCTGTCTTGAAATCCTTATCGCGAAATGCCAAGTCACCACGCTTTCTTGCCTCCAACATATCCCTCATTTGCTGGGTCCACTCTTGGAAAGATAACTAAACAGGTGATTTACCAGACAAACAAACAGTTAATTAGTACAACATTTGTAATATAAGCATTACAGAACTTTTAACTCTTCAATTTGAAGTAAGTACCTCATTAGTCCCTTCATCATCTCTGTAGTGTGTCATTAACAAAATCTGATGGATAGCTGTAAGGTCCATACGAGAACAAGCATCACCCATGGGAGAAAGAGGATGCTGTGGAGTAGGAGGTGCTTCCTCAGGCTTTGGAATTCCAAGCATTACATTTGACGGAACCTGACAGCAAAAATAATCAATAATTATAGCCCATCTCTTCCCCTTTAGTTAGCAGAAGATCCTTATCAGTACGTTATATGGATATCTTATATAAGAATTAAGAATTAGATTAAAGGTCACTTCTTCCCTTCTTTCATTAGCCTGAAGTGATAAGCACATATGAGATAATTTATATGCACATATGATGGCATGCAAGACATACAGATCGTTTAGTTGATGATGCATATGCTTATGTTTCATAATCACATGGGGGAGAAATATATTGCATTTGGATTAAGAAAAGCAGCTCACATCAGGTTTATTTTGTAGTGGGGAGAGTTTAGTAACAAGGTCCTTGGTCTTGGGTCGCTCCCTAGGTTCATATTGTAAACATTGTGAGGCTAGATCCAAAACCACAGTTGCTTCATCAGTTAAAAAGTTTCCCTCCAAATGTGAATCCATAAGGAGAAGGTTATTTTTGCCCCTTATCATATCAAGAGCCTGCAGGTACAACAATTACTTGGCTAAATTATAAGAATACAGATATTTTAAACAATTAACACTACGCATAGAGTAATGTACTGCCAACAAGAAGAAAATGCACAGAGCCAAACAAGAAACAGCAAAAAACTTAGTAGTTTATGGGATAGTTTGGATAGTTGGTCGAGAATGTTTGCCAAGAGTAAATTTGTCAGAAAAATTGCTGCTTTTAGTGCTAGGTAAAATTACAATTTGGTGTGATATTACCAAAGTAACAAACCAATGCAATTGGTTTTGCATGCACTCAAAATGCATTCAGAGAAAAAGCAACAGTGTTGTTAATTCATCAACCAAACATAAATTGGTGACAGTCCAAAACACATTACGGAATGCATTCTAGCAACTCAGTTTCATTATGTGTACACCTCCTGCATAGCCTGTTGAAGAAAGAAAATGCATTATCCTTCATTACTTTCAACATCCATGTCATAAACTATTCTCCTACAGTATGTAATGAACTTGGTATCCAACTTAACAATGCCACTTTACCTTAAATCTGCCTTACTTAGTTAGTAGAACGCCCAAATTACTCTAAAAACAATCACATGGCGTTAATTATGCTAAATAGTATACTTACATGGCTTGGAGGGATATGTTTTCCACTTAGAAGATCCAATAGCACAGTCCCAAAGCTGAAGATAACACTTTCAGGAGTCACCCTCCCTACAAAAAACACTTATATTATACCAGCTAGCAGGCATTGCCAAAACAATCATCCTATTTAAAAACAAAATACACACAACTTTAAAACCTCTCCTTAAAAATAATGGACATCATGAAAACAAAAATAGGATCAAGCATTTTACCCCCAACAAAAAGGATTGAGCAGCAAATTTCAATGAAGACTACAAAAACTATGATATCAAAATGCCCTGTAGGGCAATCCTCACAATTTATATACTGAATCCAAGATTACAAAAAGTCTACGTGTATTATATATAATGTTATTCACAGTTCTCCATTATTTGCAAAATATTATATATCATTTGTTGGAGATTTGCAGCTTTAGACAAAAAACACTCTAGCTTGGTTGTACTACCTTTCTCCCGGGAGATAAATGAGGCTTCTACTTAGTTCTAGTACAACATATAGATGCGAGAGGGAAATGAGAATATTATAGACCAAAGAACATAAAACATTGTCATGCAGAACTAGAAAACCCCAAAAAAAAATGAAGAAAAATATTCAGCCACCATTTCGCAGATACTCAGGAGGTGTATAAGCAAGATTTGTGCTATAACTTTTCCCATCCCTGCTATTCTTCATCAAACCAAAACATGACAGCCGAGGATCACCATTCTGCCAAAACATCAGGATTAGTCAATTACAGTTTTACAAACATACAACAATATTTAACAGGACATTTCCCAACACTATTTTCAAATTTCAAATTATCAAAAGTATACATAGATTATGAACTAAAGAAATTGATCCAAACATTTACTTATAAAAGACATGCCCTATAATCCTATAACTACCTCATCAAAGAGAACTCTATAAGCATTCAAGTCATGGTACAATGGATGGCCTTCACTATGACAGTAATCTAATGCTTCGGCAATGTTCAGGGCAACTCTTAACCGCATCGCCCACTCAATTGTCTGATTCTCCCCTAACATAGATACAAGGAGCAAAGTCACACACATAATTGCAAGGTAAACTGAATGTATTAAACCAGAGATAGATAGTTTCTATCTATAGAAGAGTAGTGCAGAGCATCAAAAAGAGATATTAATATTTCAGATGCAAGTTGCAATATAATTTCCTAATCAAGAAAAGCAGAATGATAATTAATTATTCTCCAGCTGAATGAAGAGCTTTACGTTAGTCAAAGCCACATAGCAAGATAATTGTTTTCAACTCCCACTAAAATAATGAGCCCCAATTCCTACCTTATTAAAACAAGGGTGGGATAAGAAGTGAGTATAGTTGCTCATAGACAAGGATAGTTTCAACCCAGATTTCTTTTTAATATAATATTGACATCTAAGTTATAGAAAATAAGATTCTCTGAATACAAGTGTAGGCAAATTCAAGCAAGCTGATAGTTAAATAGATAGGAGTGAAAATGAAATGACATACGCAACAAGATTATCACCAAAACTGCAGTTGGATATGTCTATATGGTTAAGGAGGATCTATCAAGGCATTTCCATCAGATTCAGGACAAAAAGGTTAATTCCCTTCTACATCAGTATTAATGTTCAGTAGACCAGCAGTGATGCCGATGATACAGAGGCAACAATATTTCATGCTAAGGCAGACGAGTAAGTTAGGTTTGTACAACTAGGGAAAAACCAAGAAGAAAATGCATTTGAAGTCAATAGCTAAAATTTCGAAGCCCATGAAATTTATGAATCAATGAGCATCGAAAAGCTTAACCAATCGCAAACATCTTTCTAAAGATACGGGTAACTAGAATTATAATAGGAAAACTATCGAAAGGTAGCGGAAGATGATAAGAATAAAATCGTATAAAGAAGAAATACAGTGAAATAGATGTTTGGCGAGGGTGTCGTTGGGCATGTACTCTGCAACAAGAAGTCTCTCATCCCCATCGCAACAATAGCCAATCAAATTGGCAAGCCTTTTGTGTCTTAATTTCCCAACACCCAGAGCTTCCTCCTGCAAGAACAAGATAAGACAAGTCAAGTAAACCCGCGCTCACCAACCCAAAATGGATTAGAAATTGTAAGAAGAGGAAAATGTAAAATTGGTACAGCGAACTGCTTGGGGTCGGGCCAGGCCAATTTAGTGAATTTCTTGACGGCAATCGAACGGCGGTTGTGATTCTGGAGGCGACCTTTGTAGACGACATTGGGGGCTCTCTCGCCGCTCTCAGAGACGATGTGATCGGCGCTGAAGTTGTTGGTGGCGGCTTTGAGGTCAGCGAGGGAGAAGACGGAGAAGGGCGGGAAGTCACCAGCGGCGGTATTATCGGCGCCGTTGGAGGAAGAAGGAAGATTGTTTTTCTGAGAATCAAAATGAGAGCTGGTAGGGGGAATAGAATCCTTGGAAAAGGAAGATGCACAACAGCCCATTACTTGGATAATCGAGTAAGTGCGCCCAATACCGCCAACTAATAGCGTAAAGCAGACAGCATTAAATAAATCTTGTGGGAAGACACCAAGAGGGAGGAGAAGAGGAAGATAGGAAATCAGCTTAAGTACACAGGCGTGTTCTTGTAGGTTGTAGGTTGAGAGGTGAGGGAGAGATCTAAAGAAGAGTGATGAGGAGGAGCTACAACTTTCTCGTCCTCCTCATTTTGTTCCCCCTCTCCTTCTCTGTATCTGCACTGACAAAGCCTTCCTGTCCCTCTCGCTTCTTTCTTACAGCATTTGTCCGTTATATACTATCAAAGGCTACTTTAGTCTTTCCACTCTGCATTGCCCATCTGTCATAAATTTTGTAAAACTCTTGTCTTGTAATTGTTTGTGGCCTTCTGTTACTGCTTTTTTTTAATTCACTTGTTTATCCTTCTCCTCATGTGCTTCTTAATTTCTATACGGTCATGTGTTAATTAGATGTCAGATACTTCTTAAAATAGACACTCACATTAAATATTGATGCATTCCTCAGATTGTACTCTTTTTTAATGGAATGCCGGGCTTATTAAAGTTAACTAATTTCTTCTTTTTTTTCAAAAAAAATAAAATCAGACTTCAATATAATTATTTACTTTCTTTTATTAAATTCCTCGATAATATAACATGTATTCAACAATTTCTATTGTGTAATTGCGATTAGAAAATTTGACGAGAAAAATATAAAATTGTATTTAATTTCTTGAAAATATTTTTTTTTTCTGAAAGAGGAATTTGGCTTCAATGCACTTTTGGTCTATCTACTTTTAGAAACGTTTCAATTTGATTCATTTAATTTAATAACGTGGTCTTTCTTATTTTGTGAGATGATCAAATTTTGTCATCCCTAGACCCTATTGCATTTCATCAAAAATTTGATGTCAAATTCAATAGTGGCTAAATTAGATATATATGAGTATAAAATAATTTTTTTCTAAATAAATATTAGCTCAATTATTGATAAATGATCAAATTTGACACTAAATGTTAGATCAATTATATGATAAAGGGGAAATTTTGATTATTTTACAAAATAGTAGGACTAACTTGTCCATTTCTAAACTAGGGTACCAAATTGATTTTTTTAAATATATAAAACTTGATGAATCAAAAGTTCATTTAAGTCAAAGAATTTTCGTAGATAAATTGATAAATATTTGTACGAATATTTTAAAACAACTTGTATATTGTTTTTGCGACAGAAAAACATATAAAATAGTAAATAAAAAAGTAAAAGTATTTATCTATATCATATAATACAAAATATAAAATAAAATATATGATATAAATAGAATAGAAAGAGAAATTAAAAGTAGTAGGGAGTTAGAAGAGAACATCATTAATATTGAGTTAAATGATTTTTAATTGTAAATTTTAAGAATTATTATTTATTTTGTGTATGTGAAGTTAATTTCTAATAATAATTAATTCTTAGAAATTTAGAATATGCCTTTATTTTAAAACATCAGAATTTTTTGTCCGAAGAAAGTTGGATAAATAAAGTTAATAAACAAGGATTGTAGTTGTAGAAAAAGTAATAGAGAATTTGAATAAATAACACTGTTTTACAAATACAATAATTTGTTTGGGGCGTGAAAATATTGAAAGAGTTTGAATTTGAATTTAGTTCAACTATTTACTCAGTAGACAAAAGTGAATACTCATATATATAATGAAGCTGGGATAATGGTAAGAAACATGCATGGATACTATTTCTACATGACTAGTCCAATCCGACGGAATAGTAAAAAACTTAAACTAATGAACTCTGTCGGATTCTCCCAAAACATGTTGGTTGTGTTGTTGAATGTGTTGGCAAAGTTGTTCATATACGGAAGCAGAAATAGCAGTGAAGCTATGCATGGCAGCAAATATGTGTTTGAGGCCCGATTCCAGGTTTACAGTATCAAAAAGTTGAGCATGACGCACTGCTTCCTCTGCTAATAGTGCATCACTCTCTTCTCTGCCTATCGAAACCATCTTCCTCTCTCGAGCTTGAACCACTTTGTGCATCTTATGCTCCTCTCTTTCCAACATTTTCATTTTTTTCTCCAATTCCTTATCTACTGTCAATTTTTGCTCAAGCTCTGAGACATACTTTTCCAACAGCTCATTTATACAAGAAATCAACTCATTCACGGCTTCAATAACATCCTTCTCCCACAGTTTATCCACTGCTTGTGACCATTTGTTACAGATTACAATCACAGATGGTGCACCAGGAGACATTGGGGCTGTGCTGTCAGCTATTTCTTCAGGGTCATACTGTAGAAATCTTAGTAGCCAACCATTTAAAGCTTTGACATAACATTTTTGGGCGTAAATCCAATCAGAGAAACTTAAATTCCAGTTTTGCAATTCAGACTTGAGTCTTATTGCTGCATCCACCTGAGCTTTACTGATTAGCTTTCTGTTGAATGCTATACTTTTGGCTTCTTCAATTTTCTCATTCTGGCGTCTGTAACATTCTACCATATCTTTCCACATTCCAAGAAACCTTTTCCACAAGTTAGTCACAGTTAGTATTAAGTAGAGGAGAAAGAAAGAAATTAACGTACGGTCAATTCATGAGCAAGCAAGATGCTTCTCTAACTATCCCTTTCTAGTTTCTTTCTGTCATAATTTGAATTTGATACAGAACAAACTATATATGCCTATGTGATAGGGACCAAACAAGGCAGCTGAATCATTATTATAGAAAATGAGGTCCTTCCCCAACTATTATGAAATTCCATTATATTATTGTTTTCTTCCTTTTGCCTATTAGTAACTTCATGTGATTATTCCTGGTTTCATGGTTGCTGGTGTAGTATAAATTGTATAACTATGCATCTTAAGAAAGAATCTCAGAAACACAATTGAGAAAATGATGATGCCTGACTTTAGCTATACGAGTACCTGAGAATGAACTGGTTGATCTGCGGCCATAACTCTTCTTCCCTTAACTTACATATTGTAGTAGATATGTTATCAACTACTTGGATAGAAATCCTCATTTTTGTAGATAAAATCCGGATGAGAGTTTCAATAGAATCAACTTTTTGAGCATCGGCACCCTTTTTATTCATACGAATCAACTGCCTACACTTCTTTTCATGAAGTATGTGTAGTTTCTCCTCTGCCTGAAAATTGCACGCTCTCTTTAATTACAAATTATAAACTAAACACACACCTTTCCAAACATATCAAAATACCATATATTTTGGTCTAAATAATATTTTCTTTTGAAATTTCTAACCAAATGGATAGTTTTTGTGAATTTTCAACTCAATTTTTTAAGATCTACTCTTTTGAGTTGTTGAATTTGGAAGAGTCTCGTTAGAAATTCGGTTATTTAAAAAAAAGTTGAATTGAAAATTCACAAAAACCATCCATTTGGACTTCAAGAAAAAAAGGTTATTTGGACCAAAGTACATATTTTGATGTGTCAAGGAGGTTAGTGTAATATTTTAAACGAGAGAGGGTCTATGTAATATTCGAATTTATCAAAAAAAGTCTATGTAATTTACTCTAAACTAAAAGCACTTGTGTTAGAATAATGCTTCACCGTCACTGAAATATAATTTAGATGGCGTGTTGCCGGATCTTCCTAAAATTTGAAACATTGGAACAAAAAGAGATAAATTACTTTTTGGTATCTAAATTATTGGTCAAACTTGTATTTATTCATTGAAATTTAAAAATAGACTATTTGGTCTCTGAATTTATACTCTTGTCAACTATTTAATCCCTGAGATGTTATTCGTTAAGTCATTGCGTGACGTGAGTGTTATGTGCTGACGTGGTGTCGTTAATTTGACATCATGTTGCCATCCTACCTTGTCACATCATTTAAATATTAAAAAATAATACTAAATAGTCACTGTATTGTTGAAAATAATATTAAGTAATCTTTATATATTACTTAAAGTGATAATATGATAACAAATACAGAGACTTTTTTATATTTAAATAATGTGACAAGTTGAAGGACAATATAGTAACAAATTAACGACGTCATGTCTGCACGTAACGATTACGTCATACGATGACTTAACAAATAATATTATAGATTTATAGGGATTAAATAAGTGACGAAAATATAAATGGTAAAAACAAATAATTTATTTTAAAAATTGAAGGACTAAATAATAATTTGAACAACCATAACTTAAATTTAATTTAGATGGAACAAAAATTATAGGCAGAGCAATAGAGCATCATCCCGGTGGATGGGATCGGAAAAGGAAGAGAAAAAGAAAATTTACCTTAACTTCATGGTAGAGCTTGTTCTCCCACATAGATAGTTTGTTCAAAGTAGAAGAGAGATTCCCATAGCAGAATCCTTTATCTTTATCAATTCCTTGGCAGCCAGATTCCCTTCTCTGACCAAGCGGGGGCTTTGAGGAAACGGAGGGAGTAAACACGTGCATCATCTTGCAAGAAACTGATTCCAAAAATGAATTTAGTTGTTGGCGAAATTCAAAAGTGAGGGAAAGCGTGAGAGCATGTGATAGAAGGGGCCTACCTGGATTAACGGCTATTTTTTTATGGTAACGAAGTTTTCCAACGTCGAGCATTTCCAAAATTGGGTTCCCCGAATCTGATGCTCTTTCCAATAGAATCTGAATCTCTTTCATTACAGCTTTCGGTGATTTGACATTCGCCGTCGAATCGGTTTTCACTTCTTCTGGATCTCCATTTTCTGCTTTAGTAGCTCCTCCATCTACCACTTGAGTAGCTTTATTGTTGAAGCTGTGGTGACTGCTCCTTTGGTGTTCCTTATGAACGTCAGGGCTTGGACTGAACCGCGCATCGTATTTGTCGAAGGTTTCAAAGAAGTTGAAGAAATCCCAGGCTGAGCTGGTGGGAGGAGGAGGAGACGGAGGCTGCACATAATTCATGAAAACCACATCATCAGACACGGTATCATGATTGAGATAATCATAACGACTAGTTGGGTTAAAAAATTGGAAATCTTTATCTCTATTAATCTCTGTTTCTGTTTCTGTTTCAGAATGCAATTGGATATGCGAATCGGAAGCAGCGCGTGGAGGCGACTTGGTGAGCTGGGGGTGGGATTTGGTGTTGTCGACGGCATCCTGGCTGTTTGTTACACCGGGATCTTCAGTATGATGGAAGAAAGTGTAGAGAGCAGGGGCAAGTGTTTTGAGGGAGTGCATGTGTGCCACGTGAGCATCGGCGAGGGCGTAGCTTTGACGGAGTGCTTCGTCCAGGAATTTGCAACGGTCACGGCACAGAGCCACCGCCGGGAGGCCATCCAGTCTTGAGGTGTTGCAGCCCATGATGGAGAGGAGAGGAATGCGAGTAATTAATATAATTTGTATTTGTAGGCTTAATAGCATATGAGCAGTGTCATTTTAATGGAAGGATTTGGTTATACCCAATTTTATTACGGAAGCTGGATCTACGGCTAGTGTTTTAATGGCCGATTTGATTTTATTCTGCTATGCAAGCAAATATCATTGAGCTCCGAGTGGACCGCTCTATATTAACTTATTAAGTGCGTTGTGCCTGTGAGCAAAAGTGGCGGGTGCTGCCATATAACGTCTCTTTGTTCTTTTTTCCGTTTTCTTTCACTGGTGCTGGTGGTCCTATCCTAAATTTGTTACTTATTACCGTCTTCACTACTCCTACCTCATAAGTCATAATTATTGTTCTATCATATGTGAGTTTCGCTGAAATACTTGAATACTATACAAGTACGGTAGACTAGACATTGACCGAAAATGACTATACACATTAAAAACACCAAAGACAAAAAGGACTCAAATGATCTTTTTGCTTTTCCTTATTTTATCAATAATTCAATATCATAATTGTTATGTAGCCGCCTACCTATATACTACACGATAATTACACTAAAAAATATGACTTTTTTAAGGTGTAAATGACTTAAAATACAAATTTATACAAACGTTTATGCGATATATTTGTATTAATTCAGTTATAAAAATATAATTTTTTTAAAAAAATATTTTTATAATTGAATCATTATAAACTCGCTACAGAGATGTTTGTATGAATTTATACCTAGAAGGACCCCCAAAAAAATATACTATGACAATTTTATTTTAGCTTTTCAAATATGCATGAAAATTTCAAATTTGTTCATTCTGTTATTTGTTGAGTTAGGTGGAGCCAAAATTAACATACACTTCCTACCTCTTTAACTTTTTTTATGAAATTTACTGTCAAATTAGAATTTTTCATGATGAAATATTATTCTTGCAAATTTTGACATTGATCTAAAATATTATTTAATACTTTAATTTGTTAATACATATAAAAATTCATGTAAAATACTTACTTCAAGTTTCAAATATATAAATTAATTTCTATAATAATTAAAATAGTGAGAATGCAACAAAAACGGATCCTTTGTATTGCAATTGTAAATTGCAATGTGCAATGCGCTCAAATGGTGATGTTTTTTACCTTTTTATAACGTTTGTACTAAGTTTAATATTGGTCATCAACGTTTCAAAAAGTTATTTTAGGTCCTCAACGTTTTTTTTTGTCAAAATTGGTCCTCCAGCGTAACTCCGTCTGGTTTTTTTTTTGTTAAATGCTGACGTGGAAGGCTTATGTGGCACACCCTCTCTTTTTATAACGACGTCGTTTTGTTGAGTTAGAGTGAGAGAGAAGAGATGCAAAATAGCGTCGTTTTGCTGAATTGGAGTGAGAGAGGGTGTCATATCATCCAAATATGACACGTAGGAGAGAGGGTGTGCCACATAAGCCTTCCACGTCAGCATTTAACAAAAAAACCAGACATAGTTACGCTGGAGGACTAATTTTGACAAAAAAAAATGTTGAAGACCTAAAATAACTTTTTGAAACGTTGAGGACCCCTCCCCCAATTGGTTGGTTTAAGCTTAATATTGATGGCTCTTGTCTAGATCAGGGTGATTCCATTGCGGCGGCTGGAGTCTTCAGAGATTGTAACGGAGCCTGGGTTCATGGGTTCGCCAAGTTCTTAGGTTCTGGTTGCAGTTTCCAAGCCGAGCTTTGGAGTTTCCTTCTTGGTCTTCAACGAGCAAAGGACTTGGGCATTGACTGCCTGGAGATTGAATCTGATTGCAAGGGAGTTGTTGATTTTGTTACTAAGCCTACTGTAGTTGATGTTCACCCTCTTGCCCCTCTTATTAACTTGTGCAGGTCCTCCCTGCTTCAGTTGAGCCAGGTCAGCGTCAAGCACATCTACCGTGAGAAGAATGGTTGCTCTGACCTTCTTGCTAAGCATGTTGCAAGACTCAAGCTCCCCCTTACTTGTTATGATGTAATGCCTGCTTTTCTTTCCAATTGTTTTTGGGCCGACCTCCTTGGGGTTAGCCGTAGTCGTAGAGTTCTCGTTCAACGCGAACCTGATTGATGTATTGCTATTCCTTTTTGGGACTTCGGTCCATACTCTGTTCCTATGTTGATGGTAATTTAAATTTCCTCGTTTCATGAAAAAAAAAACGTTGAGGACCAATATTAAACTTGGTCCAAACGTTGAGGACCAAAATAGTAATTTGCCCTTTTTATAATTATTGGGAGTATTTTGAGGTATATTGGGGTGTATAGTTTACAAAAATGACAAAGATAAATTGTAACAAATAATAATAATTAACTAATTAATTAATGAAAAATTAATAAAATATTTTTTAAAATCTTTCTACAGGTATTCTTTTATTGAATATAATCCTATTCGAGACAATGCCAAATATTAAATATGGACACATTCTCTAGTAGGGATTCGCAAATGTCCGGTAGTGCATCGTTAAGATTGTCTCTAATAGAAAAATAATGGAGTTAACTAACTAATTAATAAAAATGAATATTTTTTTTTGTTTCTTACATGTATCTTTCTATTAGATACAATTCCACCAACGGGGTGACACAGATGATAAAATGTCTGTGTTCCCTTAACTATCGCCTATCGGATTCGATTCTAGAAGGGATGGGAATGGAGTGTCATCTGTTGGGATGGTCGCCTTTAGTAATGGACCCCACTGTACCCGAGAGATTAATCATCAAGGCCGTTGTGAATTTTTTGGTCATAAACCAAAAAAAGATACAATTCTATTTGAGATACTGTGGAACACTAAATAAGAATACTTTCTCCATCCGGGATTCAACAATGCTCATATTTAGTGCGAATACCTACTGAAGAATGTGCCTATATATTTTGTGTTTGACAGTGTCTCAAATGGTAATATATTCAATAAAAAAAACTTGTGAAAAATATTTAAAAAATTTATTTTATTCATATTTTATTTATTAATTAATTCTTTTTTTTTTTACAATTGATCTTTGTTATTTTTGTAGACTGTATATCCCAGTATATCTCAATTCTCAAAATACTCCCTATAATTATGAAGAGGTACAAAAACATCAACATTTGAGCGCACCGCACGTTGCAATTTACAATTGCAGAGGATCCGTTTCCAAATTATACACTAATGTTCATTATATATATATATATATATATTTGTTTATATTTTTGCCAATAACGTATATATTCTCAGTTCTCTTATCGTGAAAACTTTATTATAATGTAAGTTCTATACTATACTAATATGGTATATGCTTTTCATGGCAAGGAATGGTTCTGCTCTGCATATACATCCGACTCATAGGAGCCATAAAAAATGAAAAACACCCTAAAAAAAAGGCACTTCAGTACAAACCTCAAGAAGTGTAACGTAAAGTTTTTATTTATATATAATTTTAAACAAAATTTCATCGAATATCGTGATTCAGATTTCATACAGCTTAAATCCAAAATCATATGCAGACGTTAAAAGAAAGGTTATCGAGTGACGAGTGTAATCCTTGGAATAAGACAATCGACAGGTAAAATTCGTTTAATATTCAAATCGGTCATTAGTAGTAATAATGATGATATGCCAAAGCAGAAGCCCAAAAATATAATAAGGCAACTTTTGGTGTGATCATAAGGAAGATGAATAAATGAATCCAAGTGTGATGATTTTGTTACATAAAATTCAAAGTGATTTATAATGAGGAATTTGGGGGTTGTTAACGTGGGCATTGAGGCAATATGATGAAAATGGGAAAACGAAAACAAAGCTATTATATATGTAAAAGTTTGGTATGGCCTTGATGGGAAATTAAATCTGTGTCTGCCTTAAAAGAAGATTTTGGGTGGAATTCCAACTCAGTGCATTTTGTTTGTATGTTATGTTAAATGTTATGCCTTTCTCTTGACTTCATCTAGTGGCCTACATCAAGGTCAATTCAGAACCATATATAAAGAGTAAGAATTACAATACCCTTACCCTAGCTCGCTTCTGTGCCATATCCTAATTCTATGAAAGGTCTACTTCTGCGTAACTCACACAGACACCAAACGATGTGGTACATATATCACAATCCAGAAATCCACCCCAAACCTTATAACACTAACACCATTGATATGCCCAAAAAGCCTAATCCGACGCGTAGAATACGATAAAGCCAAAAACGTCAATGAGAAGAGAAGCCATGTTTGTTTGCATTTACAGTACAGGAGCTATCTACTTTTTAGAGGGTCGTTGGTAAATAGAATAAAGTTATCCACGTTTATTTTTCGTACCTGCAATCTTTAAGAGGATCACAGACAGCTATAACTTTGCACCTTAATTAATGTGCTATTATTTACTTTCAAATGAAATCCTGCCCATTCACCTCTATTCTTTTTATCCGTTCCCACTTTCTGTGTTTTTGACTTTTTTCTAAATTAAAATTATGCAATTTCAAACAAAATTTTGATTTGGATTTTGGTCATGTCGGTGTGACGCAGAAAAATAGCACCTAAGCAAATTCCCAATTTCAACTAAATTAAATTTTACTTTACTGGAAATTTTATTTTAAAAACACTAGACAGTTAGGAAACGACCCCATCTCCAAGTCTCATTCAAACAGACCGTATGCTACAGAGCCCAAAAGTCCTACAAAATAGTAAAATGTGCCGTACTTATGTCATAACTAATCTTCCGTTTGTAGTTCTATTCTATGATTCTATCTATACTGGGGGTACGCTTGGTATAAATGCACAGATGTAAAGTACTGTAAAGAAAGTACTGTAGAGTAAAGTACTGTAGAATAAAAGAAAGTACTGTAGAGAAAAGTGAGGAGAGAGATAGAGAGAAAAATTAGGAGAGAGAAAAAGTATGATAAAAAATGTGTTTGGTATGTATAAAATATGATGTAAAATTTTTTTGGGAATCGTGAAACACCAAGATTGTACTGTTTGGATTTTACACCAAACATACCCTGGATACTATACATTAATTTTGAAAATTGAAAAGCCCACTGCCCATAAGGTACAACATTCAATAGAAAGGTCTCAAGATATAGCAGGCCCATTTGTTGTATTAATTATGGTGAGACCACTACTGTTTCTTTTGCCCACATTTTCTAGCGTCCATCCAAATTTAAACGTGAATGTCCAAAGTCCGAAACTGTTTTTTTTTTAAGAATAAACAACAGCAAGTCAGCAACCATTCTCAATTATTGAAGAAAACCACTCATAATTCATACTTAATTATGGTTATTACATATTGATTGATGTCTTCGTTCATAAATAATCAGATTTTATTGTATTGTTTCTCATTCCAAAAATGATGAGGTCTGAGATATTTAAAGCAGAGGTATAAGGGACGACATTTATATAGTTACAAGTCACAATGTCACATATATAACAGGGGACCACCACCTTATGACTTATGAGGGAGGGGGTTTTGGAGTTCCTACAGGCTACATGAGCTGTCTATGCCGGTGGAGAATTCTGTTCTCCTTGTACAACTTGAGGAATTATTTAGCTCTCCTAATTCCTTTAAAAGGCTTCGTTAATTTTGTAGATCCAGCAACCGTCATAATTGATGATTATGAAGTAATGATTGAAAGCAATTATGGAGTTATCATGACCCAGGAGATCCATCATTGTTATAGCTAGTATTTTATAATTAATATTGAATATTATTTCATTATAAATAATTATAGTTGGATTAACTCTTTACTTTTAGTTCAAAATTTGTTGTTAAAATATAAGTACATATGAATTATTTTGTACAAGGAAAATAGAATAAATACTTTTGATCATGGACCCATGTTTGAAAATAATCGTACCAAAATCCACATATGATTAATGTTAGAGCAACGTGGTATTTTGAGATTCAGCTTTTGGATAATCATAGTGTTTAATTAGTTGTCATCATGCTTCATGTTCCCTCTCCTTGTTGTTAGAGAACGTGAAAGGGGCCATGTGCGTCGCTAACCGCTCCTCTATAGGTTCATCCTTTTCAATTTCTTCCCTGCGAGTCAAGAGACTGGCAGGCCTAACTATACATACATAATTCTTCCATTTTATTCACTCACCCACGTCAAACCTGTTTTCTTCTTCCTTTATTTTTTTTTCTGAATAATTTGAGAAAAGCCATGTCATAATACATTAAATGTGAACAAAAAAGATACACTCAACACAAGAGGATGATTGTGAGTTACATTGCCTGCAATCCTAATTAACGTATACATAAAGAAGTTATGCGTGCGCATGCCAATCTTTCTTCTCTCCTTGTTTATGGCTCCGCGAAGATTGATGTCCTCATCATACATCATCAAGCCATGGTTCATGCTGACCGTAGCCAAAATTTAATCATGGTCAAGGAAATCGGTTAGTTACGGTGATTAACTGAGACAGCATAAACTTGGATAACAGAAGATCCAAATTCATGAAGTTATTTCCTCATATTATATACATGCATTTCCTTCTCTGTCTAAATTCAAGTGTGTGTATATATATATAACCATTAATTTTTTGGGCATCATGTATGAGATATATTAATTGTGAGGCTCAATAAATTGTATGAACAAAAAAAGAAAAGAAACGGAAAATTAACTGTCAAAATAAATAAATTTAGGATATAGAATGGAGATATGAGTTTCCAATAATTAATATGTAAAAAAATAATTATACATCGGACGTGAAGGTTAACGTTTATGAGAGAAGCAGTCATTATTATAGAGGGGGGGTTGGAATATTCTACTGTACAACTATGGATCAATTGAATCTATGTTTAGAGGGACATCCTTTGTTGCATGCTCCAGCAAACATATATAAGGAAATATAAAAAAAAGGAGGCTTGTTTTGTTTGTTTGTGGAATCAGGGTGAAGGTGTGTTGAGCAAGGCAACCCGGGAATTGATCAAAGCTCTAAAAACTCGGTTGCTCACACTTTCAATATGACATATAGAAGCCTCCAAATCTCGCATTCTGTTCAAAACTGATCTCACCTCGTGATCTCCCCTTTTCTTCAAGTTTTCCATCACCCCATCTTGCTCCAGTAGTTCTTCAATACCCTCCTGCTCCTTCTTCCCTCTTCTCGACAACTTCACCAGTTGCGTCCACGACAACTTCCTCGACGCAAACGACGCAGCCATCCCGCTGAACAGAGCCACCGAAACCAACAGTGTCACACGGATAACATCTCCGAGCACACCTGCCAGCTCAGCATCTCCAATGCCCATGCCATCATTATTATTATAATAATAATAATGTTGGACTTGGTTGTTGACACATCGGATTTCAGACACGAGCTTCTCCATCTGCTTGGCTATCTTGTTCTTGGCCTTCACGTACTCATTCACCTTGGACTGGTCTCGCTTTCTTATGCCCATCTGAGCAGCGGAATGGTGTTCTTTCAAACTCAAAATAGAGGATTGGAATATTCCGTAAACGTCGACGAAGCGTAGGAAATCTTCTAGAAGCTTGTCGACCCACTGTGGGTGGCGGCAGAGGGAGTCTTGAGTGTGAGGAAGGTGAAGGATATGTTGGAGGGTATGGTGGACTTCCTTGAGGCGGCTCAGTGCGTCGCAAAGATTGGAGGATGTTTGTTGGTGGAATTTGGAGTTGGAGGTGGAAGACCATGTATTGAGGTGGTTGATGTCTTCTTTGATCTGGGAAAATAAGGGGTGAGATCTGCAAGGAAGACTTATGGACCTGATGTGGTGGGATATGGGTGGTCTCTGGCATGGACCATTTGGATTTTTGTTAGGGAAACTAAGAGAACGCCCGAAAACGCCAACCATATTGCTTTCTTCTCTTGTCTGCTTAATTCATTATTTGGCTTAGCTTGCCCAACAATATAATTAATGAACAAGGTTATGGGAGACTATATATATATATATATATATAATAATTGACTGTGTGTATATAAGTTTGTTGAAGAGGGCAGGGGGTGAAAGCTAAGGGAAAAGAGCGAATAAATACAGCTGTACATGAAGGAAGAGCCATGTGGATAATAGAGAGGCTACTGCTTCCCTTTCCTGTGGAGAGGGGACACCATGTGGCTTTGACACGCTGCCTTTTCTCATAATTATAATTTATATATTACACTGTGGAGTGTGGACCGCCTCCACTTCACTTAACTTCCGCGCACGCTCTTCATCCCCCAAACTCTGACTTCTTTCATCAAATTTGTTTTCTTGCTTTACAAATTAAATCAACACAATGTATATAATAGAAAGAAACAAGCTAAATATATGAAAATATATACTTAACCTACTTTTATACAAATTAGTAAGAAATTTGAATCATCCATATTGTTTGATGAAATTTCATTATCCACTATTCAAAATGGCAACATATTCATCTCTTCTTCCTTCTTCCAAATAAATTTAATCATATTCAATGACATATAAGTGGATAGGTTAATGAATCTCGTGAATAAGGTTTAATTTATAAAAAGCACATTGAGATTCTTATTGAGTTTTAATTTTGCCCACATAGCTGGAAGGATATATATATGATTATTTGGTAATAACGAGAAAGATTGTAGTTACGTTGCACCAAATGAAAGTGGGAAATAGTGTACAACTGCCACCGCTCTTAATTGCGCGCGGATGCACAAGTTGTAAATTTTCGTTTATATTTAATTTTGGTTTATAATTGGCACCTAGATAGTATATAGTATATATGATGACCTAACTAATAATACAGCATGGCTCTTCTAGCTGCCTCGGCTGTCCCTAATACGAGGAGCTTTGTGCAGCAAGAACCGAACCGAACCGCTACTATTTTAATTATTTGCCCGTGTTGTAATGACACGGATTGCCATCTCTTGGAACTCGAAATTATAGTGAGATGGAAATTCGAACAAGATCTTATTATACAAAAATATGAATTCTTTTTAAATGAGATGATTATGTAAGAAGATCAAGAATCCCAGAAAATATTGTGAAATCCTCATTTAAAGTCAAACACAGCCATTCGGGATTATATAGTCAGCGAACCTTGTTTGGTGTGCCGCTAGGGGTCTTTAAATTTTGAGCCGAATGAATAATGATCAACTACATATATTTGGCCAAAATCTATTCATATCGTGCATTAAACATTATAGCATAGCACCATTTAAACTAACAAAAATTACCACATGCTAAAATTATTAGCTTGTACGTTATTATATAATTAATATGCCAACCCGTTGGAAATTATAGGCAGTTCCACCGGTTTGGATAAATAATCGTTTAACAGAGAATTTCATTGTCACCAAACCGTTGGCTTGTGCCTTACTTATTGTCTTCAGTATCTACCAAACTAATTATTGTTCAAAACAATTTGCAAGTAGCCGCACAAAGGCAGAATTCTCAGCTAAAACGGAATTCTGACTAATAAAATATATAATAATGATCATTTCTTCTATGTATAATGAGTGTCATGAGAATTCCACGTCAAAACGATCATGTCTTTTGAGACCTTTTTTTTTTTTATTGCCGATTATTGATTCCATGTTGTCTATATGACTCGTGGGAAAATAATAGATAGTAAAACAACTAGCTTGGTTTTGGAATGTTACAACTCAAGAATTAGACTGCATATATGCTTGGCAATTAGACATCACAGGTAGGCATGTTTAGCCATCACATGTTGCTCTTCAACACTAATATTTTCCCAATTAAGACAGGTCACTGTCTGAAATCTTAATATTACCGAAGAAATGTTCTCAAATCACTTAAACAGAGTAAGGAGCTATGTAAAATCAGTTGTGTTATATATGAATATATCTCAGTATATATATTTTTTGTGCTAATATATTATCATATTTTCAATGAAGTTTATTTTTATGATGCAGCGATATGGACGAGCTAAATTCCCCTCAGTTATAGAGAATTATCTCCTTCGATATTTATGCTGGTAAGTGGTAACTGGTAAGATTAAATGGTGAGTTGCCAGAGCTAAATTCCTTCATGCAAATTTTCTAGCTCTGGCAAATATGTCGGTTTTGTCTCTTGTACTTCACGTTTAATGTTAGGGCAGTTTTAGATTATTCAAAGATGCATAACTGTAGATGCAGGAAAGAAGAAAGAAAACTGTAAAATATTGCTAACAGAGACAAATAATTTCTCTGGAACACCTTTTTTTTTAATGCCTGAAAGCTTTGCTGGTATGATCTAATAACCTTCCTTTTTAATGTATGTTTATTTGAGTTATTCCAATGTTCAAATTTGACACCAGATTTTCTTCTTTGGCTTACTTACTATATATTCATCATCATACAGTATTCTCTGGTGGACATCTGGAGCGGAGCTCAGATGTTTCCAAGAAAATATGTATATAGTTATATGCGTATTAATATTCATTATCATAGGTACAGAATAATTGTCATGAGTCATGACACTTGTTGGTAAAGTCGAGAACTTACTGGGAGAAGGAAGAAAACATTTTGATCTGGAGAGAGAGTTGGACTGCGAAAATAGTCTATTCTCTAGTTTTAAAAATTTAGAAATGAAGAAAATAGTATAATGTGTTCCTTAAATTATTAAGAGCAATAAGTCAACAAATTTATTTAAATTTAAAGAGTTTTAGATCGTTTGTATTTATTGTTTTTTTGGTGCAGAGCATGTTATTTATTATGAAAGTTGATAGCATCCTCTCTAATTTTATTCCAGCACACCAGTAGAGTACAGTGCAGAGTAGAGAAAATTGAGTCAAAATAAGAAAGAAAGAAGTGTAGCAGTAGAGAGTAGAGAATATGCAGTAATAGAAAAACAAAAGAAAATGCAAGGGTTGGCTGAAGTTGGAGAGGCTAGACTCGTCAGATTCTTCTCTGCCCTTCCTAACGTTATGCTATCCCATCCCATAATAACCTCAGCCAGCCCCTTGTCAGAGTTAGTTACTTTACTCCCTCCCCAATTTCCTTTTCTGCCCTTGTCTTCTTGGTGTTCTTGTCAATCAGACTCTTCATTAATATTAATATATCCTCTACATAATATATAGGGGGCCCATCAAAAGTTCAATTTGAATGAGGGATTAAATTAAATGGAAACGAAACGAAGAGGTGAATGGTTTTCCCCCAACAACTTTGGTGCTTCAGCTCAAGATAAAAGTAACTGACAAGTGGATCTTATTTTCTCCATTTATAAAGGTTAACTATTCGGCTGAAAACATCAACTTATTAAATGCCAATGACTGCGATTCAAAGGTCGACCCAGCTAATTTATCAGGAGGGGATGGCATTCACATGATGTAAAGTCTGTTGCTGCGACTTGTGAATCATCTGTCCACTTTTGGGCTATGGAACGATGAAGTATGTAAGCTTTATAAAATGTAATTTTGTCGTTGCTTGCGTTTGTTCACTTTCAGATTAAACCACTTCAGTTATTTTTCTTTGAAAGTCAATGAATAGCTCTGGTGTTCTTTTTCCTCCTGTTTTGGTAAAATACTTGATTCATTTCAAGATTGTGAACGGTACGGTAATGAATCCCCCCAACAACCAACTAGCTTTACTGTGAACTGCAGAATAACTGGTGTCTTGCCCATATTAATCTGGTTTCTTTGACGTGACATCCTTGGAAATGTAGTAAGAATTTCGATCCAGTGTGCCCATCTACGAAATGTTGATTACAACCCTAACAAGAAGCACATACTTGTAAGAGTCGAATTTTGTGGCCCTCCTACTGTGATATTTCTGTGCATACATTCACTTAACAACACCCAGAACTGGCTTTGTATGAATGGCAGTACTTTCCCTGTTTATATGTCGGTGCTAAAAAATAGGGATTTTCTTTCTTCAGAAAAGCACAATAGAAAAGAAAGACAAAGATATATTAGCAATTTAGATAATGTGGAGTTCAACTACTAATTATCTTTATTTAATAAACTAGATACATTATATAGTGGCTATGATACTTATTTCCAAGATTTGGTCTTCTAAGAGTTGTTCATCAATTACTAGTGAGAGCCTCCTGAGTTGCTAGAATGCTGTTTTTATTGATAGAATGATGCTTTGACAGGTTTACTGCAGAACATGAGTGTGGGATACGCATTTGGGATCTAAGAAAGCCTAAAGTCCCCACTCAAGAACTTCCGGGACATACTCATTGGTAACAGTCAGCTACAAGTGCAATATGTTCAGTGTTCTGTGTTCCATATATGTTATTGAAATCTCAAATAAGTTAGATTCTTGTTATAGCTTAATGTCAATAAAATTCTAATTTTCCTATTTGTTACTTGTATTACCCCAGGACATGGACTGTCAAGAGTAACCCTGAGATACGAAGGATTGATCTTGGTTCTCTCTCTCTCTCTCACCCAACTTGTAGGGGTTGTAGAAGGTCATTTAGACATTGATGAATGATGAATATGGATTATTACCCGGTGATTGATGTCCAAAGGAAGGGCTACAGATATATTTGCAGCAAATGAATTTTCTACTGACAAGAGCGTGTACATTTTAGTAGAAGCATCAATGTCATACACATCGCAAATAGCTCTTTTACTACCTGTTTGTCACGCGAGCACAACACAGTGAATTCAAGCATTTTCCCAAACGATACTTTTTACCCATACTCTACGTTAATCATCTAAGTAGTTTACCCATATTTCTTTCAAAACAGGTTGTTGTAGAATCGATTAAACCTTCCATATCCAAAATGCGGTGGTCTGTCTTCTTCTTCTGAGCATTTGTGTGTGTTTTGCATGCGGACTACATGTTGCAAGCATAGTTACTTTGAATTGAGATTTTATTTCTTTTTAACTTTGGATTCTATAATTAATTCTTTGACATTCATCATTGTCATTTGTCATAACCGTTTATGGAGTTGCTGAGGAAAGTCTTGTACGAAGTGACAGTTAAAGCTTATCCAACACGTAGGCACCGTTGTTTGATTTATGTTGACACGTAACAAGCTAAATCACCACGAATTTTGTTGCCAACATTATTCCTACACGTCAGCGCCCACTCACCATGCGAGTCAACTTATCCACAAGGTTGTATTCTTATGGTCAACAGGTGTGTTGACGTGTCCTCGTGGGGAAATTGGTGACACGTGTCGAGCCTGCTTTGTAAATTGTAATGTGGATGAATGGATAAGGTATGAAGACTTTTGCTTTCCAACGGGGATTGAGGTAACGTCCTCACCTCCTTCTTTTTCTGGCCACGTTTTGTAGAGCAAGTTTCTCGTCTTAATTTTAAGCAAAGTTGTAACAACACTATGCTAAATTGAAATTTTGCTATGTTTTCATTTCAAGCAAATGGGGTGATATAATTTAGAAAACTAAAGGGGTGATAGTGATACATTACAAACAAAACAATTAAGCTACAAATTATAAATTTATTTAATAATCAATTATCTAATGATTTTTTAATTATTTATAAAACTTAAATTAATCATGCAGTTAATGAATGTGTTTACTATTTAGTTAAGTTTACCAAAATTTTTAATTTTGATGATGAATGAGTGGATTTTTTGCCTGTTATTTTATGAGATGTATTGATGATTGACTCATTTTAGTTTTAATATAATGATTGTTAATTAATTATTATAAAAAAAATGGTACAACTCAAGATGGGAACTCTAAACAACAACCAAGTGCTTGCAACCCAAGAAGGGAACAGATGGCGGTTGAAGATTTGACACGTGGCATAACAAAAATGGCGTTAGGGATTCAGAGACATTGTAATTGTAGTACTATTTTCGCTGACGTGTATTTATGATTAAATTTCCGTATTCTGAATCTGAGCCGTGGTAGAACTTAGAAGCCCAGAGCGGATCTGATCTGATCTCACACCCACACCCACACCCGCGCCCGCACCCGCACCCGCACCCTCCCCTTCCCCCTCCGCTCCTCTTCTCTCTCTTCTTCCCAAAGTTCAAGTTCAAACAATTTGTGTCTTCACTCTTCACCGCCGTCAAAGTATCCATTGAAAACAAAGATCTTATCATTACCTCATTCTTTAATTTCTCCACTTCATATATATAATACACGGCTGTTTTTCATCCTCTCTGTTTGTCAATATCATGTCTCATTAATGGCGGCGTCTGCGCAATTTGATTTCAAACTCAGACGACGTCTGCTCCCACTCCATAAGAATAAGAATCATGTGTTGGATCCTCGAAAGCGTAGAAAGTTGTGCTTTGAGCGTGACCGAGTTCGAGTCAGTCAAGTCACTTGCTGTTGTTCCGACTCAATAACCCCGATTCGGAGTGCAAGCTGCGAGAAGACCGAAGAATGGCGTTTCGATCCCAAGAAAAGCTCTCACAGAGTTCGAGTTCAAGCCTCCCCTGCAATGCCTTTTGCTTCTCCACAGTACGTATCAAATCTCAATTTATGTCCATTCTCAAACTATAGCAATGTTGATATACCTTGAACTGGCATGAAATTTATTTAAGTCTCGGTCTATGACACTATCATGAAATTGATATAACTGACAATGTCGTTTGTATAGCTGATGTCGACAACTTCAGTTAAATTCCTTGTGGAGTCTATACTAGCTATTCAAGTGAAGTGCCTAAGATAGATAGTTAGTGTTATTAGCCGAAAATTTGGTTGGTATCCTCTCCACATCTTTTCTATTTGTTTATAATCGGTATATTGTGTTTTATGATACGCTGGTGATGAGCGATGAACTTATGCTTCGTAAGAGATGAAATCCAGAAACTGGCTCTATAAACGCATGCTTCCTTTCAAATCCGTTTCCAGTTAAATTTTTTAATAAAACGCTTAATATTTATAGACCTGAACAAAGATCTAGAGCTCGTGCATGGTTCTGAAGCTATACAAATTCAACTAGCTGTTTTCACCTTAGCTTAGTACGTAAGATGCATCAACCCTAGTATAAATGAATTTAACAATTAGTTTTCTTATATACATGAATGACTTATGAGGCTATATAATGTGTTGATTCAAGTAGATGAAGATGTTCAATATACGCTAATAACTAATCCACTAATTTAGTAAACAATATACCTATATGATAAGTAAATACTACAGTAGTCACTACATACAATAACCTGGTTGTGTTTGATAATGTCATGTAACTCATATGCTTCGACAGATGATAGAAGGATAAAGGGCACTTTTAATTTTTCTTGCTATTTTTGTTTCACTTTTCTCTCAACCAAATAAACTATGCTTCATACTTTGAAATAGATGATTATGCCGCATCTTAATACCTTCTGAATCAAAAACTGCTGTAGTTTTTTCTCAATGATTATGCTGCTTTATGTCATGATGGTCGCAGATCCTTTGTGAAGCAAGAAAAATTCTATCCCCGTTGTACCCCAAGAAATTCTGGTCCGCAATCACGTGATACTCCACCAAAAAGAGGTATTGATATCTGTACCAGTTTTTACTTTATCGTAGTCATTCTGTCCTGAAGGTCAACCAGAAGGCCTTTTAAAATGTTTTAAATTGGCCAAAACTGGAATCTAAAATATCATCCCTGTCCATGTTCACTGGTTCCTTCTTAGACACTGGTATAGCAAATGAGAAGGACTGGGGTATCAGCTTATTAAACGAAAATGTAAACGAGTCTGGCACTAACGAAGATGGGAGCACCTGGTACAGGGAAAGTGGGGAAGAGCTGGGCAAAAATGGATATAGATGTAGATGGACAAGGATGGGTGGCCGATCTCATGATGGTTCCTCAGAATGGAAAGAAACGGTATTTATAATCTTTTTTCATATTTAATTTAATTTACAATTATTGTTGTTCGGGGATTTTATATGTAGGAGCAGATATTCTTCAAGTAATATTTTTAATGAATGCTATGATATGATGTCTCTCAATGCTTTCTATGCATTCTTATCAAAGGTTATCATATTCCATAGCTGCAAATTAAAAGACTTTTGAGGGAACTCAGGGAGTTAATATATTCTTGGAAACTATTAGGATAGGGGTAAACCTAAGAAAACAATAGTAGAAACTATTAGGATGGATATAGATAATTAGGTTATTAATAGTTATAGACTATAGTTTCTATAAAAAAAAAAAAACTAACTATAGAAATGAGCAAAGTAGAACATGTTGGCGTCGCTTGATTCATATAGCCGACCCTACCTAGTGGGAGAAGGCTTTGTTTGCTGTTATTTTTTGGTAGACACGGCAGCTGGGTAAGATACTGGTTTATTGATATTGAGAATGTTATATACAAAAATTTTCTTATATCCTTCAATATGAGTATATTCAAAGTGTGTTAGGTTGATTGTTTTCTATAACCCCATAAATATCACATCCCTGGTGGGACTCATTTAATTGGTTATATTGATCTAATTGACAGTGGTGGGAGAAGAGCGACTGGACTGGATATAAGGAGTTAGGTATGACACTTCCTTTTTGTTTCCTAGAGCAGTTTGGAATTATGCAAAGTTGAATCTCTTCTAGAAACCTTTGGTAATTCTTACATATTTAGCACTATTATTGATTTCATCCATACTAGTATAAAGTTAACATAGGTTAGGTTTCTGTTACTGGAATAATCGCACCCCTCTCTTCTGATGATCTCTTCTAATCTCTGGTGTGTTTGGTAACCTATGTATTTCATGTGCAATTTTTTTATTTTTGAATGCAATGAGTGCATGAAGGACACGTAAATGGTATCAAGTTAGCTTAAATAATTTGAACGAATAAAGCAGTGTTAAAGGTTTTCCTACTAAATGATATGAGAACAGAGCTTTTATGCCATATACAATCCCGACCCTTCTCATAAATGACAAGCTGATAGGTCACTGAAAGTTCTTGGATCGTAATCTATGTGTATATCTGCTTGTGTGGACACACACACACACACATTGGTTTCATACTTCTATAAACAAAGGCTAACATCCAAACTCCACAGAAGCCTGGTCTGATTTAACTGTCATCATCGACTGCCGTTTCAGCAAATTAGATAATATTTTAGGATATTTAACCTTTGATTTCCATTATGCTGCTAATATCAATTATGAATGGTGTAAGTGGTTCAAGAAATACCGAGTACCATAGGCTGTAGTATCATTATCTCTCAACATCTTGGATTATCTAAATGTTTATCTCAACTGTGCATTTGGTTGGTTATCTTTTATAATTTTTTGCAGGTGTGGAAAAATCTGGTCGGAATGCTGAGGGTGATTCATGGTGGGAAACATGGCAAGAAAATCTTCATCAAGATGAATGGAGGTTATAGCTTTATTTGTTATTCTTTGCTTGTTGAAATTAAGTAAGGCCTCTAACTTCTTTACACAATAAGTCTTGCATGATTGACATTACAGTAACATTGCGAGAATAGAGAGGAGTGCTCAAAAACAAGCAAAGTCAGGAACTGAAAATGCTGGATGGTATGAAAAATGGTAAGTTGATATGATGCTTTACATCAAATATTTGTTTATGCATGGCTTATGACTTGACTCCATTTTCAATTACTGACTCTGTTCAATTGGTTAGGTGGGAAAAATATGATGCTAAAGGCTGGACTGAGAAAGGGGCACATAAGTATGGTAGACTGAACGAACAGTCATGGTGGGAAAAATGGGGAGAACATTATGATGGAAGAGGATCTGCTCTTAAATGGTTCATTTTAATTATCCTTTCAAACTTGTTTGCTTTAGGGTATGTTTGGAAATTAGGAGGGGGAGGCAGGGGAAGAGATTGAAAGGGAGAGGAAGGGAAGGGGGGGGGGGGGGGGGGGATTAATCTCCTCTTACTATCCCCTCTTACTCTCCTTCCTTGATTGGATACCCCAAATTGGGGTATTTTAAATTTGTAAAGAATAAAGATAATGGGGAATGTTAATTTAGGGTGTGTTTGGTTGGTGGTTTTGAGGATGTAATGTTGGATTATCCAACATTACATCCAACATTCTTCCTACCAAACAAACCCTACTTTTTGCAATGTAATGAAATTACGTTTTTGTCCTTACTTTTTTACCCACTTTTATTCCATTCCCACTTTTAATGTAAGGGTAAAATGGTCATTTTACCCACTTTTATTCCATTCACATCATATTGACATGACATTTTCATTCCCTCCAACATTCCCATTCCCATTACATCCAACATTACATCCTCAAAACCACCAACCAAACACACCCTTCACTATCTCCCCTTGAATTTCTAACTTTCCAAACAAAGGGAAGATGTCCTACTTCTTTCCCCTTCCCCTCTTTTATACCTAATCCAAACAAACCCTTAATGGCCTTTACTGCAATAAATTTAACATATACTTTTTATTTTTCAACATATGTGGATTATTTATAAATTATAATATGAGCAAAAAATAGTGTAATGATTGGAGGAATTGAGTTTTGCATTTATGTGGACTCTAGCTTCAGCTTGGTTCCTTTTTTTTTGGTGAACAGGAAAAGAAAACTTGGTTCTTGTATTAGCAATTGTTCTTCGTCATTTGAATTGGTGGATAACTGGTTATCCAATATGTCAAGTGTGAATTACAATTACTTGCTGTAAAGATGGTAATAGAATGAAAACCTTTATATGTATTTTGAAGTATTAAATTATAATAATTTATCTAGGACTCTTGTACTGTGGCATTCTTGTAATCATGTTCTTTTTCCCCCTCCTTTATGTCTGACCGAAATTCAGCCTAAATGTTCACTTGCTTTTATATTAGTTCTGACTTGTCTTCTCTCCTCGTTTACTTACTCAGGACAGATAAATGGGCTGAAACTGAACTTGGAACAAAATGGGGAGACAAGTGGGAGGAGAGGTTCTTCGAAGGAATAGGTTCCCGTCATGGAGAAACTTGGCATGTATCTCCGAGCAATGAACGTATGTTGATCTCATTGTAATTTTGATTTACATGCGATACCTTCTCTCCGTTTCATTTCATATTAGTTTATTTCCATGCAGCTATTATTAGTTGACAAAAACTCTATTTTGGTCCTTAACATTTAGTACCTTTCTCAATTTGGTCTCTCACATTTGCAATTAGCACCAATATAGTTCCTCTGTTATTTAAGTATTAAAATTACTTAACAAAATTGAAGGGTAAAGAAGGAAACTTGAAGGACCAAATTGGTACAAATTACAAACGTGAAGGATCAAATTGAAACTGAGCAAACATTAGGGACCAAATTGGTATAGTAGCAAACGTGAGGGAACAATTTGAGACTGAGCAAACATTAGGGACCAAATTGAGAAAAGTGCTAAACGTTAGGGACCAAAATAGGATTTTTGTTCTATATGAAGTGTGCCATAGAGCTACTATAGATAGTCTTTGAGATTACATTAGTCCCTTTTCTTTTCTAATATTTCTCAATAGTTCTAAGAGCATTTAATCTTGCTTCTGAGCTATGGTCATACTAAAAGTACCTTCCCACGGGGACCCACTCAACCATATCTAATGTTAGATTAACTTCTCTTTTCACCTATTATGAAGTTACTTGTCTGGATCTCAAAGTTATCTGTTTCAATCTCTGCTTATATATAGCATACGATCTCCAATTTTTAATCAATTAACAGGATAGGAAATAATTGATATTTTCGGTCCAGTTTGCCTTAAGCATTGATCACCCTTTTTTTGTTTAGATGCTATTGAGGCTTGGGCCATTGCCTTCGTATGGAAAGCATTATAAATCTTAAGGATATAATCATGTATATTGTATTCTCCGATCCATGAGAGCTGGACTGCCGTTTTTTCCAAGGTGCTGAGTATGCATACACATACAAACATGGGAATTCTCTCATGGATTCTGCTTGCCTTGTGTCGGTTCATGTTCTAAGGGTTGGCAGCTGCAAGGGGTGCCTTGCTGGGTGGTTCTCTCTCTTGTTGTCTTTTATGCAGCTGTTAACTTTGTTTACACTTTTAAATACCACATTTATTTTTGCTGTATTATATAAATTTGATACAATAAATAATTGGTTTCCCCTTTTACCAGGTTGGTCGAGAACTTGGGGAGAAGAACACTTCGGAAACGGGTATGAGTTGATTGTTTAGCCCTATTTGTTCATGATATTAGTTCGTAACTGTCTTGGGTAATCGAATAGCATTTCTAATAAATTTGAAAATTTATGGATCAGTCTGCCAATATTTTGTGCACTTCTCCCTCGAACTGCATTTGTAGACTAATTCATTCGACTTTTGCCTGAATCAGGAAAGTCCATAAATATGGAAATAGCACAACCGGGGAAAGCTGGGACATCGTTGTTGATGAGGAAACCTATTACGAGTAAAAACATGCTGTTCTAATTAATATCGACAAATTATCCTTGCAATTTTAATTTGAATTTGACAATTTCAGTTTGTTTGTGTGAAGGGCCGAGCCTCATTATGGATGGGCAGATGTGGTGGGTGATTCAAGCCAATTACTTTCTATCGAGCCTCGAGAGAGGCCTCCCGGAGTCTTCCCCAATCTGGACTTCGGTTCATCTCCATCAACTGAAGCTGATGACCCACCAGAAGAATTGCCTCCTTCGCAATGAAGAATGGTTTTTATTATTCTATTTTTATCCGTTCTGTTAGGAGAGTTCCGTCATAACGAGTGAAACAACGTGCAAAAATATTGTGGATCGATCATTTATTCATTCTTTTGGTCATCATTGATTTCCTTGCTTCACCTATTCCAATTTCCGCTTCGATTTCATGTCGTACAAATTTTTATGCAGGATGAGTTGTACGATCGAGGTGTCAAGCCACTGATCCGCCTACCTTTTTCTACTGTAATAGCCATACTCTTCTCTTTTCTCTTCCTGGACCTATAATCAGTGGCACACATATCACAATAATTTCATAGAAAAACCAAGATTTCGATTTTAAACGCGTTACTTCATGAGACGCTTTTGGAATTCACTAACAGCGAAATTGGATCAAATGCAATTTATTTTTGTGTTGTGTAATTACTTTAAAATATACATTTTTACTTTATTTGTGAAGTAATTTTAGGGAGTCTCACTACTAAGGACATATGATGAATGGATTAAGAATTAAATTTTTATCAATATTGGCAAATATCATTACTAAATAGCCTTTTGAGACTATATATCAATATTAATAACAATTTGTTCCCTAATTCATTTAAGATAATGATATTTGTCAATATTAATAACAATTTGGTCCTTAATCTATTTATGGTAAGTTCTTATTAGTGCGAGTCCTTATTAGTACTTCACATGTGAAGTAAAAATGTACATTTTAAAGTAATTGCACGAAAGCTAATTGCACTGGATCCAATTTCGGAGTAACAAATCATTCCACTGAGAATTTTTAAAAAATAAAGAGGATGGTGGAAATAAATAAAAGTTTGAAGAAAAATGTTAAAAATCAAAATAAATAATATGTTGTATGCAAACCATCCCAAGCCCTCCTATTTGGGGGGGGGGGGGTGGAATTTGATATGTCGAGTGATTTATGATGATTTGTAGATCATCGTACAATTTGCTCATTAAATTCTCAACAAACGGTTAAGAGTTCCAAACCATTTCAGTGCATTCCACGCCACTCTTAAATCATCCTCCAACCAAGCCCTAAGCCTACTTGTTTTTAAAAATTATTAATTTTTAAATGACTTCAGTTTTTTTTAAAAGTGGTTATAAGAGCGAAACAATTTATGTTTGATAAATTAAATTAAAAAAATATTTTTAATAGTAGTTAAAAAAGAATTTTTGTTTGGTAAAAGTTGCATAAAAAATACTTTTACTGTAAAATTATTAGGAATGGTAGTAGAGATTAAGATGTTATTAAGTTATCAAATAGATAAATGGATATAAATATTTAATGTTAATTTTTATTAAACAAATACATATAAAATGACTTCTTTCAATGAAGTTTTTTTCTAAAAAATGTTATAAGAGAAAAATAATTTGTATTTGATTTTTAATAGTTAAAAAGAATTTTTGCTTGGTGAAATTGCATAAAATGTATTTTTAACTATAAAATTATCAAGAATGATAGTAAAGATTAAGATGTTATTAAGTTATCAAATAGATAAATGGATATAAATATTTAATTTGTTAATTTTTGTTAAATAGATACATATAAAATGACTTTTTTCAAATGAAATTTTTTTTCTAAAAATGTTACAAGAAAGAAACAATTTGTATTTGATAAATTGAGTTAAATTTTAATATTTTTAATAGTTGCTAAAAAGAATATTTGTTTGGTAAAATTGCATAAAAAGTGCTTTTAACTGCAAAATTTTCAAGAATGGTAGTAGTGATTAAGATGTTATTAAGTTATCAAATAGATAAATGGATATAAATATTTAATTTATTAATTTTTATAAAACAAATAAATTTAAAATGTTAATTAATTTTTTCATAAGAAAAATGTTAATTAATTTTATTAATTTATTAAAATGTTAATTATATATATTATTACTTTTAATTAGATAATTGTTACCTATGATCAAATTTTTATTAATTAATATTATTTCAATAAAATAATTATAAATGATTAATATTATTTATTTTTTAATTGAAAGCCATAGAGAACATCACAATATAATCACATAAATACTATCAATAAATGGTCTACCAGAAAATATAAAATTTTATTAAAAATATTTTTTTCCCAAACTATTTGAATTTTAACTGGAATTTTTAACTTTTGCTTAAAATTAAAAAATATATTTTGTTACAACTAAAAATTACTTTTTTCATAGGATTAAAAAAAACATTTCTTTTATGAAATAAACATACACAAACAACACATTTTTTTAAATGATTATTAAAAAATAAATATTTTCTCCATAAAAACAATTATTTAGGGTTTAGGCATATATATATTGAAAATCTCATTCATACATTATTTAACATTCAATCAGTTTTTTCTTAACCTTGCACTAAAACAAATTCATGAAATATATAAATTAAAAAGATTGATCGAGTTTTTATTAGTCAATGTAAACAAGATTAAGTGATAACATAATATGTATAGTTGAATATTTTTTGTGAGGCTATAATACCGGAATATAAGTAAACTCACTATTTAAAAAGTAAAATAAAATAAACAAACGTTAAAGGATGCATGTACATTTTTCAGTCCAATATAAACTACTTACGATTGTGACTACCTGTCTGTATAGAAGTATAATCCACTTTTCTTTCCCCTTTTTTAATCAGCTTAGAAAAGTCTATGTCCATCGGACCATCACTATTGCCACGTCCCCTTCTTTTAGCAGAAAACTGCAAATGTCTTTTGAACAAAACTACATTCTCGTAAGCAAAGACCCCGGAGAGAAAATGAAAAAAGGAGGGCAGGAAGAACGAATATATACAGTATCAACTAGAACGATTTCCTAAACAGTCTATCAAACGCAATACAAGAGAACTCAATTTCAGATGCATTCATATGTCTACTATGTTACCTTCAACTCCACTGCGGTTGCTCACTTCTGATCTTGTACCTTTCTAAGGATTCAAAGAAGTCCAACATCATCCACCTTTAAACCGAGGCCATTATATCTTCTGAAATCAAAATTTCAAGAAAAAAGCCTCATTGATACACCATTTGATCTTCAGGGAGTGTAGACAAAGAAGTGATGCTTGGTTTTATACCAAACTTTTGGCTCAAGCAGCAGCGACTTGAGGGGATGCGCAGCGGGGAAAGAATCATAACGAGAGTCAATAGGTCCAGCAATGCTGAGTCGGGTCGGCTTTACTAATCTGAAAGAATTTCCTCCAGCTCAGGATCTTCAGAGTTCAGAGCTTCATAATCCGAACTTGTTCCATTGAACATACCCACATCTTGAAGATCATTCTGATCTTCATCATCATCCATGTCAGGATCATCATCAACATTAAGGTCGCCATTTATTACATTTTTCTTGGTCAAACTATCCTTCCCATACTTTCTAGGTTCAGAAATTTTATTTTTATCGGCCACAGAATCTTCACATATGCAGGTGGAGGGATTTTCATGAAACACGCCCCTACCTGGTCTAACCTCTTTTGGCTCGCCCATGAAGCCTCTCTGGAAAGTACGAACACCAGAAGCAAAAACTTCCCAAGTCATATTAGTTTTACTCAAGAACAACCTATAGAGTTTTTTAGCATTTGGGCGAATAGTTGGTTTGTGCCCAAAGTATCTCCTACAGGAAATGTCTCAGAATTAATAAGCCAGAATAGATAACAGTGATCACTAGAAATGAGAAGAGAGAAGCAAATAGAAGACCGTGTTTACCTTCGGCCAGCTAATATTTTAGCCATATTACCATTGTTGTTGGTCACAAAAACATCACTTTCATCACAAACAATGAAGTCAAGTGCAGCCATGCGAGAAGAAAATGAAGAAAATGGTTTTAATTCTTCCTTCGAAGCAATGGTCTCTTTTGAATGGAAGTTAGGAAATAGTGCTTTCAGAGGTGCCAATGTTTCTTCCCCACCATAGACCTCTCCTGATGCAACATATATATGAACATCAGCACCATACCCCAATGCTCTTAGCATGAGACCAACTTCTTCTGGGGTTAATGGACATCTTCCCTGCCTCCTTGCCTTATCAGGATTCTTTCTCTGCAATCCAATAAAAAAAATGTTCCTCATATTGTTCACTGGGTCAAAATATTCTATTTAAATTTTTTTTTCATAACATAATGGAAATCATTTCCACAACATAATGTCATTTTTCTTAGCACCTAACTACTAAGAGGTTGAAGAATTTTTCAGACGTCTAAGACATTGCTGATTCATTTTGTGAAATCATCCTGTCAGATTTAAGTAAACATAATCGATAATGTATACCATGCAAATTCTTATGCACTCAAGCATACAAAAACAATATCTGAAAATAAACAAGTATATGATCATTTCTTTTTTTATATATTCAATCAAATTATATCACCGAGCTCTGATTGTGGTTTAGAATAAAGTAATCGAATTCAAAACATGTGATCCTTACATGTAGGGTCTTCCACCTCCTCCTTATTGCACCCAGTTCCTTCTGCTCTTTCTCTCCTCCACCATAGTTGCATCCAGAAAATGCAAGCATATCAGGTTCAAATCTGTAACAAGAATATCTAGTCATACTTAGAAACAATCTCAATTGTATTCCATCTAACTAATTGGATTCTAAATATGAAAGTCATTTCAAATCCTGATTCAATACCATTTAATTTAAAATGACTCTGACTGATTCAGCAACCCCTCATGCCAACAGTTAGTCAACCAATAAAGGTTTGGTTTTGAAACACACAGGGCTTTAATCTCAACAGAAGTAGCTTATGTGGCAGTACATAGAAAGGGAACTCCTTGCATATGTTCACAGAGATTGTAAACACAAGTCCCACAAGTATGCCCAGCTTCAACTGGCCCTATCATTTACTCCTTCCCCAGATTTTCTAAATAAAACAAAGAACCCACCCTCGAAAACTAGCTAAACAAGCAACAATTATTGGTTCCCTTCAGTGAAATAATAAGCTTTTCATATTAATTAATGAATTACCCAGTCCACCAAAGCAAACTAGTTTAATGTTCCCTAGCCAGACAGTCAAAACAACGTGCATTAGACCAGACATGTCCTGCAACTGGTCCCAGTATATATTTATGCTACTTGCAAACACTAACCTTTAGTAAAAAAATGTCCATCAAACTGATCATTCTTGAATTTCCAATTTGTATAAAACAAGTCAACATTAAACAATGATTTGCTTGGCAAACACATATACCAAGGTATGACCAAGAATACAAAAATGCATGTTTTTAGGGCCAAAGAATCAGTCCAGACTTGATATGAATGTTTGCAAGAAATTATTTATGCACAAGGCAGGACACAGAAAGCATGTAGGTCATATTTCCGTGACACTGTATGTGTATTAAATATAATGATAACCAGAGTAAAGGACCAAAAATCAAACAGACTACCTCAAGTGAAGTGCAATGTAATGCTTGCTTCTCATCCTCATTCGATTGACCAAATTTTCACCCATAGCTATTATCGGGTTGGTAAATCTTAAAGCATGATAATTAACTCTACATCTCAACTTCTGATAATCTGTATCCAACTTATTAGAAAGCCTGTAGTCAAACTTGGTGAGCTGGACAGCCTGCCACGAAAGGAAGCAAATTAAGTATATTTTCTGCATAGAAAAATCAAATATTCAAACATTTTCCCCTATATAAACATGATCAGCAAAAAGTGATTTGAAATTAACGTGCTAATTACACGCTTAAGTGTAAATTAGTTGAACTTAATTTCCACGACAGCAGCACAATTAAACTCAGTTTCAGTTACTTTTAAATCGTCCGAGCTACAAAGTGGTGGAGATATTTGATGCCATTATAAAAAAAATTAATAAATATATAAATGTGCTCTAGTCGAAGGAACAGAGATTAAAGCAATAAAGTAACATTTGTTGTTCACTAGTGCTTCCATTTGTTTACAAGCAGCTTCAACATATTTTGCAGTTTCAAGTGCATAAGGATCCCATTTTGGTCAGCCAAAAGTCACTCCTAAAACTAAAAACAATTAAAACGTGAAATTATGAAAAATCACAATGAAGGCTCAAATGCATGAGATAATCAAGAGACGGTAACCTGCTGATGAAACTCAAGAGGTTATCATACTCAAAATTAAATATAATATAATTTAGTAATTTACCTAAATAGGGTTACTATAAGATCTATCCCATTTGGACTCTAGTCCTTTATCTATAAGAAATAGCTATAACATATTAGATCCCTATTACTACTTAAACCAAAAATTAGACTCAACAACACTTAATATAACAGAAAAATAAAGTCCAAATGAGGTTTATGACAATCAGATCAGCGCTCATACAATCAGGATTATATATTGCCCAGAAATTGAAAATATAAAGAAATCCAAACTAGAAGGAAACTTGCCAATGCTCCTAATCCTAACATCTTAAAAGACCTAGTTTTCCCCAACAAGTTAAACTATGCCAAAAAATGACCATATTGATCCTTGAGTTCTGTTTTTCTCTTGCATTAACAATGCCTAAAATACCATGCACTAAAGCGCTGCAATAGCACATTTTCTGTGTAGAGGTAACCCACATTAATGAGATATGAGAGGTAAAAGGCCAAGTCAATCAAGTGTCATTTTATTATACAATGGATTGAATTGATTTGAGTATTTGATGTCTTCCGAGAAACAAATAGAAACCAAACTGAGAGATGAAGGTATATCCTGCTATTGACATAAGTTGCACAAGGAATTGGCAACAGCTAAAGTTCTCAAAAGTCTACAACTTACTCGCTTTTTCAGAAGGACAGGTAATATACGGTTTATATAACATCTTTCATTGCACTTCCTTGGAACACGCATGGTGTATGGACTTAATGTTTTCCCTCCCTTTCTTGGGAGTTCCTTGATAATTTTGACATCTTTTGACAGATAGGAGATAAACCAATTAACATCGAAGATCTCCGAGAAGTTACTGCAAAATGAAATGAATGAAATCATTTAACATTTGAAAATGTTCATCACCAATAATGGCATAATACTTCAATACTTAGAGAGCTAAGTCAAACTACTTCAGCACAACTTGAGACACAGGTCAGAAAATATATGTTCCCTCCATAACTGACCTAGAATCTTTCCAATAAGACTTTTGGTCCAACTTTGGAACAACAAGAGTAGCATTCAGAATTCGTGCAGCAACTACAGCATCTGTAATCTGCCAGATGCAGAAAAAAAATGTTGGTAATGACAGCAGAGTATGCAAAATGCAATCTAGCATGAAAAAGTGTGATTATACACTGTAGCTTTTTTCCTGGGAAAAAAAATCAAATCAGTAAACAGAAAGTTTGTACTGGACCACTGGTTTCCATAGTCTGGGTTTGTAGCCAAAAAAAAAAAAAAGCATTCAAAATATTTTAATATGACAAGAATTAAAGAAAAAGCCAAACTTAGTTCAGGATCATAGTTATCATCTAGAAAATGATACTTTACAAGTTCTTCAGAAGGTTCATCATTCCAATTGTAATCTTGGATCTGAAAACCAGAGATTTAAAGAAGTCGAAGGTTTTACTTAATAAAAAGCATTCATGGCCAAGAGAATTAAAAAAAAATGTGCCAAGCATTTTTGCAACCTTGTTACGAAGCAGAAAAAAATTCTTCACGATTATTTTGTTAATATTGCTCTAAGTTGAATAATTTAGTTCCATTCCAATTACGGGATATACAACTTACTATATGAGAACAATAGTTGATTTGACTACTTCAATCTATTGTAAATCTGATTCGGCAAATATATGTTTGTTTCTGTTGATTCTTCTATCTCTCTTTTTACTGTCAGCACATAATCATTTCTAATATTTGAATCATAAATGTTACAACCATGGATCCTTCAGAGGGGGAAAAATGATAAATATGAAATACTTGCTTGACTATACTAATACCATAAGTTCAGAAATATTACCCCTGTTCTTTGTTGATTCAAGCCTCCACTTGTTGCAATCATCAAATATCGATTAGGTTGCGTAATCACTTGAGCATCTGCCATATGAAAAAAATAGTTGTCTGTCAAGTTCAAAAGTTTAGAATCAAATAAATGCAGCATTTAAGCGCTCAGAAGATAGAGGCACGTTCTCCAAATTTGAAATTAGCACTTTTACATTGCAACACTTGAGTACTGAACTGATCAGACATATAGCAATGAGATACGCACTTTGAAACTTGGAGCTTGCATTGCTGCAGCCGTGAAAAAACTCGGAATTACTAGAACTCCAGATATCGCGATCTAACTTTCCTCCACCGGTCTGAATATTAGAAATTAAAACAAAAGCACAGCTAACGAATTAAAATCCAAAAAGAAACCTCACATCAAGTCGCAAGGACATACGCAAAAGGAAACTAACTAGCTAAACAAAATATATGAACCCTAACCGGAACGTTAAACACAGGTACTCCAATCGCATCATCAGCTTCAACTTCAAACTACACAAGAATTCCAGTCAAAACAGGTCAAGAGTAGGCATATTTTTCATCAATAATCACATTTGTGTGAGCTTGACGGAAAGAAATGGAGAGTCGGAAAGAGTACCGAGGATTGACGGCGGCTCTGGTGAAGATGATCAGTATCGATGGGAGAAGGAGCTAGAAGGGAAAGGAGAGCAAAGAGAATGAGTATAGCAGCGGCGATGGCAGACATGACCGGAATTACATAGCGAAAGCGATGATGAGAGTGGTGGCGCCGCCGCTGAAATGCCATTGGTGCAGGGGCGGAAGAATATGGAGCGCGTTATTTGCTTAGAAGCAGAAAAAAAGTGGAAGAGAGGAATTTATTTGAAGGTAATAGGTAAAAATGAATCTATAGTATCATTTTATAAAATTATTGAGTTGTGAATCATAAGATAGGGACGAAGGAAGGAATCTAGGCATTGGCTTGAGGCTTAAGTGTGATAAAGGAAGAGGCAGCACAAGGTGTGTTGCAGAAATAAAATGCGTTACGCGGGGAGGACGGGATGGTAAGAACTTTAGATCTGTAGCTTTCCAGGTAGAGAGATATGATAGCGCATCCGCATCGCAACAAAATGACCAAATAATAAAATAAAATAAAAAGAAAAAAGCCCGCCCCAGAAGAATTGGGCTGGCTCCTCCCGACCTCCGACCCTTCCAGACGGTTTTTGTTTGAGTTTCGAGTTTTTTCTTAAATTGAATGACTTTTGACACTATATGCTTCCATAGCACTTGCAATTGCAGGGTATTTTACCCTTGCACGTGGGCCCTCTTTCTCGAATTAATAATTGGAGTCCATGGGCAATCGACTGCTAGGCTAGCTGCTTAATTAATTACTTGCATTGACATACAAATTAAATTGAAATCATCTCCACAAGATTTGTCTCTTAGATCAATTTATCCCTTCCATTTAATAATACGCTCTACTATACTTGTGATGATCATAACATTAACACCCTTTCCCACACATTCCATCGCTGGAAGGATCAAAGCTGACAAGCTTAATTTCCAATGACGAAGGGCCGGGGTTCCCTAATGCCTATATATATATATATATATATATATAAGAAGGGTGTGGTTGAATGAGTACGATGGAGTTGGTGTAAGTTGGGAGTTTACGATGTTGATTTTGGATCAATCGATTCCGCGCGCGGATACTCCGTTTTTAATGTCAGTGGTACGGTGCTTCTAATGGATACAGCATCTATCGACTATCAGGCGATGGAATAGATTACTTGGAATATATATATAGAAGAACATGATATGGCCATATTTGAACACACATACAATACAAGGACCTCCTCGCTTTCGCCCCTTTAGATCCACATCCTCTCCAATTCAACATCTCTCTATCTCATCATCATTCTGATGCTCCTCTTTTTAGGATACAAAGCTTCAAGTTTTAAGCAACTTCCCGTGAACGTAACTTTCATTCGGTGTTGGCTGTTTTTAATTAGAAAATAAATTATAATAATACTTGTTCATCATGCTCCACTGCCCTTTCTTTTGTCTTGTTTTTTTCTTCTTGTTTGTAATTTGTTGTGTTCTGTTGATCCGTTTCCTATATATATATATATATATATATATATATATAATAGGAGGATGTGAAAGAGATAAAGTAAGTAATTATTAGAAAAGTAAAAAGTAAATTATTTTTTGTTATTTAGTTTATTAATTATTTTAAATTATATAATAATGATTTTATATTCATTTTAAAAATAAAAAATAACTTAATATTTAATTTTTATTATTTTAAAAATACTTATAACTATTTTATATTTATAATTAAAAAAAAGTATATGCACGAGTATTCAAAATCTCTAATAATATTATATATGAATAGTTTCGAATTCGATTGCTAAATGCTATATATATATATATTCCTTTTGCATGGTACATATTTTTATTAAAGAAAAACCTTATTAGAATTATGTAATCGTAATGCCCTATTTACATGCATGAAAATAAATGAGGGAATGAGAATGAAAATAATAAAGGAAAATATTCACACTTTTCATATTTGAGTGCAAATAAATAACTCCTTATGGAGAGCAATTTTCCTTTTGAAGGAAAGGTCATATAAATACTTCTTATTGGATAAAAGTTCAGCATTACAGTATTATTAAATTTTGGTATAAATTATTAACTATTACATATTTTTAATTATATAGTGTCATTTGTTTATATTAATAAAAATTTACCTTGAATCGATTAGGGGCCAACTGATTGGAGTTATGTACTGATGTTCAGTACTATACCGCACTACTATACATCTTTTCCTTCTTGTCATATGCCTTATTTTTATTAAAAAATTTCACAAAGAACACCTAAATAATTTCACTTAAGTTTAATCCTTACTGATTAACTATTACATGAATTTAGTTTCAATAAATTATTAAAAATACTAATTGACATAGTTTTAATAAAATCGAATATCCTTGGATCTGGAATGCTGATGAGAGTTTTGGTCTACATCAGTATATTAGGTCAGCATTTAACAGAAGAAGTTAACGATGTGAGGCAAAAGAACGATTTTAGACCAACTTGAAAATATAGAGGACTGATTTTGAACTTTTGAAACATAGAAGACCAAAATAAAACTTGAGTAAAACATAAAGGTCCAAAATATTATTTTCACCTAAATTTTAAAAGTAACAATATAATATACTCAATATAAATTTTAAAATGTAACAAAATATCCTTTGAATACCAAACATGCCTCAAGTTTTATTACATTTTAAAATTTAGGTACAAACTTATTAGTTTTACCTTATTGGATTTTGAACTTGTATGGTATAAGAAAAGAGAATGTCCGAACAATGAAAACAACTAAGTGGAAGAATAAACTACTAAAATATTGTAATTTGTAACTTTGATAAAATACAAGGAACAGAATGCATAAATTAGTAGATTATATCAACGCTTTGACACTGACTCTGGAGATGATAATTACTAGCGTACTTATTTTAATCAGTCGGCCATGCCCATTTTGTGTTTGGGAAGAAGTGGAGGGTTGGTTTTGCTTTGCTTCACCGTTCACCGATGAAGTCATAGGAGTTAACTAAATCAATAGTTTAATATTTTGTACAGTATAAAGTTTACTTTGATTTTACATTAAAAATAGCGATGTAGAAATGAAAAGATCAAGGAACTTGGACGTGCTTTCCAAATCAACTTGTAGCCGCTAAATTACCAATGTAACACATTTCATCCGCGATAAGATGTGTTGACAGGGTTCTCAATGGATACATTTTCAAATTCCTTCCATCCTAAAAATATGAAAATGGATTCGGACTTCCTAATAACCGAAAATCTAGCCCCCCTTAAGCAAAGCGGAATAAGACAAATTAAATTCTAGGATTAATATCTCACCAAAAGCACGAGTCTGACGTATAAACAAAACAAAATAATGAACAAATAATAGCAAAAATGAACTGTAACTAAACTGAGACCTCCATATAAAGTTAATCTGGACCAGAGCTTCATTCCCTTAGCAGAGTTCAGCTACTAACCCGTCAAATGTCCGTAAGTGGGAAAAAATGATTTGGCCACTTGGGGTAGGCACGCTTAAATAAGTTAATACATACAGTATCACGCTGTTCCAGGACCCCATTGAAAAGGCACTTCATCGCCCCTGAGCCAAAAAAGATATGTTGAATGTCACATATAATAAGATAAAATCTGGAACTACAAGCCCTTGATGCTCAACATTCCTCAGGGAACCATCAAGAAAACTGTACCACTAACTTCACAACCCGCCCCTCAAAAAGAATAATTTAAAATTAGTTAGATTGTGGCAACAGTGGGGAAAACCTAGTCATAGTATATTTTATTACATTAGACACGCTCGGAATAGTTAGTAAATTTTATATATTCTTCTAGAATCTAGACACAACTACCAACGTTCCAATGGTATCATAGTAAATACCAAAGACCACCAAAAAAATCCAGAATAGAAAAGAAAAAAAAAAAACTACTTAACTACAGATCACAACTATGTGTCACAATGAAAAGCATGGAATGCCTAGGTAACATTATTGACTGAGCAAAATATCATCTGTGTTGTTAGTTAAAAAAAAATGTGTTAAACCCTAAGATGAAAAGATGACAGATTCTTACATTAAGATTGAAGATAAGGACTCTTAATATAATAAACATACCATGTGTACCAACAGGTTCTTTAATCCGCCCTCGGAGACCACATTTGGTATAGAGTTCCACAGGCTACAATCACCATCCATATTAAGTCAGTCTCATTAAGAGTGAAAAATAAGAACCTCTATTTTCTCAGTGAGACAGACTAAACTCCTGATCTGCACTATCACTCAAAGAAAATCCAAAGATTCCAGAAACTGGCTAAAACATTTTCTTACCTTAAACCATCTGACGTCCTCTGGATTATAGAACATATGTCTCACAGAAGCCTTGCGTTTTGACACTCTTTGAGGGTAACTGCACCACAAAATATAATGACTCTCGTATATCCAAAACATACATTATTAATTTATAATGATAATTTTGCAAAGATTTGTTAATTATTATCGCATTTTTCTAGCTATAAGCAGAAATATAAATATATAAATCAAATGGCCATAAAACAACACAAGTAAAACACACCCTGTCAAAATAACCCTCTTCAGAATTATCCTATCTGGATCGATGCTTTTCAGTGAACCAACAGCAGCCACCACAGGTGCACCATCCTCTTCAACTTTCTTCAGGACTATCAAAGGAAGAGGAGGAAATGAAATTGGAGCATAAATTGATGCAACTGAAAAGCAACCAGGATGAAGAAACCTCTCCATCTTATTCTTGTCTGTATTTATGAACTCAGAAGAGAAAACTGGCCTGCAATGAAATAAGCAATTACCTCAAATATCCTTTCCAAAGAGAAGAATTAAATGCAATGGTCACTGAAATAGAATACAATACCTGCCAATAAATTGGCGAAATCCAACATGAAATATTAACTCTTCCTTGGATTTAATGGGTGCATCATATGTTTCATGCTTCTTCACGCTACAGAACACAAGTGACTTCAGTTCTTCAAACATTCAGAAAGAATATAAATCTATATGCTAGTCTGACTCAAAAGCACCAATAGTGAAATTAACAGGGAACATTAAGAGCACCAACATACCTGAAATGAAGGAGAGACACTTTGGATTCATGCTGTAACAGACCACATGTCGTAATAGGGACTGACTTAGCAATTACACATAGCTTGGAAGCAACACCACAGGGAACATCTCTGATATGCAGTCTAGCATATGAACCAACTGGAACATAGCCATCTGTGTTTTCTTGCTCCATTTCTAAAGCTTTAGCAAGAACATGTTTTTGTGTTCTTTTGAAATTATCGAATGCAAAAATTCTGGCATAATCTTGAGGAAGAGATTCCTGATATTGTTAAAGAAAACATCAGATTTTTGGTTTTCACAAACTCTATAAACAATCCAAAAAAGAAATATATTAATATACTTTTGGATCCCATGAAGAAGTCCGAAAGGACTTGAGACCCCTGTACTTAGCAAAACGCTTCCTAGCAAGAACATCCAATGGTGTATCCACTTCATCCGGAAATTCTGCAACATGATAACAGAGCAATGATAAGAAAAAGATCAAAGTTAGAAGTTAGAACATCGGCAATAAAACTGCAAAGAAGCACATTCGCAGAAAGAAAATCTAAATAAAATGTGAAAGATGGAGAAGAAAACACCAAACAAAACATTGGTTCACAGAATTCACCATTTTCAATCAAAAGCTTACTGTGGCTATTAATACTAAAGACAACGGAATGGAAAAAGCAAATAACCCACCCTCATCTGCAGCATGCGCCTCTTTAATTTCCTTAAGTTCATCTTTTATTTTTTCTTTAGTCAAGTCATCTCCTTCCTGCAATACAACAAGAATAGTTTGTGCATGGCTCATAAATACAGATTTATTAAAAATAATGAGTCATTTGACAGGTTATAAAAAGTAAAACCGACACCTAGACAGAGGCCAGGATTAACTCAGCATATTAAACAAGGCATTAAAACACATTTGTACAAAAATAAACTAAGATAATCAAATAAATAATGTGTAGAGTATATAGGCAAAGAATAACTGGTGGTGCAACAGTGATTCCCAAAGGCAAAGGTCCCTGTGACACCCATTTTGATGTACGTATAGCTTGTTAAAAGTTTACCATCATCACTGAATCAGCGTCAAATTCTTCATCAGAATCTCCAAATTTCAGGGAAGCTTCATCACCATCAAAGTCCAAGTATTTATTTCCATCTTGACCATGAAACTCATTTTCCTCTTCATCCAACACCATACCATCATCATCTTCATTGTCACCATCTGATACCTCTTCATCAGTATCATCCACAATCCACGCAGCCTGAAAATTAAAAAGGAAGTTGCATTCCTATTATTTACATATAAGATATGTGGTAAGCAGCAAATTATTTATAAAAAAAAAAAACTATCAGGTAGGGACAAAAGGCATTCAGAAATTAGAGACCCCATGAAAGTTTAGACCTGATACTCTGAAGTGCCTCGAGGGAGAGTCCTCTTTTTCGTCTTCTGTTTTTTATCTCTATCCGCCTCAGCCATTTCAGCCTCTGTTGGCCATGTCTAATTATAAGAAATAATGTCAGAAGCAGATAGTGGTACCAAAACAACACAGAAGTTTTTAACTTAAAAACACTTTAAAATAATAACTCGAGAAAACTTCCTTTTAAGAAATGACAAAACTTGCTTATGGCTAAGACAAGAAAACAAACAATAACTGATGCCCATTTTGGCTAATTATCAGGATGGGCACTGGTTTGTGGGTTTCAAAGTTCATCCCAAGTGCAGTTGACTAAAAGGACCAAACTGACCAACCAAATTCAGAAATTTAAAGAATGAGCCAGGTTAAGGTTATAGATTTGAAGCAAATTTAATGACAAGTTTTACGATTTTCCAGATATATTTTCAACACCACCTCATAGAATTTAAGACATGAGATCTAGTTTACTGTACTTACACTACTACTCTAGAAAACTGATGACAATAAACTACAAAAATATTGTTTCCAACATCCTATATTGTGTTCACATTTTCTGCAACATCCTATATTGCGTTCACATTTTCAACTTTTCAGAGCTCAAAGTCATAATCAAACCTACTACAAACAGAATCTTCCAAATAAGGACAGCATATAATGATAAGTACTATTGTCAGAGTATATAAATTTAACAGATTATGTTAAACCAAAAATAGTAATTTTTTTAAAAAAAAGCCATGAGCATGCAAGCAGAGAATAAAATGTTACAAATAACTTGAAATAATAAAAATGAATTCACTGTATACCTGCTCTCCAGCAAGAGGATCAGGAATATTCTCAACAAGTAAAGGCTCCAGTTTAAGAGGATCTGGAACCAGAGAACTAGTAACCTAAACCATTAAGGGGAAAGAAGGGGTAAAGATAAGCACATAAATAAAATTTAAAACATAAAAAGCCCTGAGATTTAAACCAGAAAAAAATTTTGAAAGATTGATTGAGCAACTTAAAATTCAGGGATGTGAATGCTTGTGTGCATTCAGATTGAAAAATAAAATAAAATTAGGCTATCATACTAAGATTTCAATCAAAGCGTTTCATTAAAAGTCATTCACTAAACAGAGCAGTCATTAAATGCATATTAGCCTTATAAGAACACCAAGCTCAAGAGGGGGGAAGAAATTTAAGCTTTGATAAAAATGACATAATAGATCAACAAAGATAAACTAAAACCACATCCAGCTGAATGAGAGTAAACTTCACATGCTTTTTAATATCTAATGAGAGCATCCTAACTAATCCCTCCCACATCTCAGTTAGCCAAAGTAATTTTCATCTACTAAAATTACTCCCTTTAACTCCAGTTTTCAAGTGAAGGATCCTTTTTTTCAAACCCCAACTTCAAATGTAAAAGATACAAAAGTTATAGATGAGAAAAACTGTCTGGTTTCAGCAAAGTTATATGCATACAGGAGAAACGGCAGGAGCCCCAAGCAGAGAGCATGTTAGAAGAGCTCGAAAGTCAGGTCATGATAAGAGTCAATACCTCTGTACCATGCACTTCATCTGAATCCATTAGGTCCTGTTTTTTCCTTGAATTTAAAGGAAAAGGATCCCTGATAATTTCAATTTTATTCAGCCGGAAGTCTCCTGCACCTGAAACATGGACCTGAGCCAAAAATAAATAATTAAATAAGACAACTGACAAATCAATGTAATTAAAATTGCAAACTCGTGGACACATTGACTACCAGTTGGTTCACTGAGAGATTGTGAACGCGAATATAACCAGTGAGAAGGAGGGTACATTTTCCTGAATTTCCATCATCAGATACCACATCAACCTACAATTCAAGAAAAAGATAAAAAAGATCAACATAAAAGGTTATGCGGATCAATAACTCCAATTAACATCTGGATCTGATTAAAAAATAACTTGTGGAAAAAGGTATATATGATCATAAAGAAAATTACTTCTGTAATCCTCTTTGCCTCAAAATATACTCCCAGCAAAATGCTAACCAATTGCATATACAATGAATGAATGACCTCACTTAACTTTATTAATCCTGGTATGACCAACATTTTTTAGATAAAATGTATGACTGGTTTTTTATTATGAATTCCAAAATTTAGAGTTCAATCAGAATCAGCTCAAACCTTCTGAGCCATGAGGTAAGGCCGTTGAGTTCGCCAGTGAGGAACTTTAAGCCTCTGCTCTTTGAAGAGCCACAAGAACTGCAATAATATTGAAGAGAAAAAAGAAACAAATAACTTAGATCATCAAACTGGGCATGATCATGCGATGTGCTGCAAAATATGTGTTGACAGATATCATCCATATATTATACCAGATATACTGGATGAAATTATTACCTTGTGCAGCTCATCTTTTGTATCAGCTGGATAAAATTTACACTCTTCAGGAAATTCAGAGGCAAGGCTAGATGTACAAATCTTCTTTACTTCATTTCTTTGTTTCAGTTCAGTGGGCAGATCCTAAAGGAATGAAAAGAAAATTTTCCAGTAAATGTGTATGAGCCAATTAGTTTCTTCATGAAAAAACCAGAATATCATGTAAATTGTTTTACAAAGTCCAGAAGATATCATCTGCCCTAACTTACACGAATGAAGACAACAGTACTTGGCAAACCAAGAGACCTGAAGACAGAAAGGCATTGATTTCCGAATGAATCCACAAAGTAAGAATCACTTCCTTCACACACAGAGTTTGTTGATGCCACAAAAGCCATCAGATCAGCAACCTATGAGGTAAACAGTGTCAAAAAACAGTCAAGACTTCACAGTTAAGGCAACAACAAATCCATGAAACTAAAGCATATGTGGAAAAAATTAATACCTTGGCCATTTCAATACATGATAGCAGATCACCATGAGGAGCTTTTAATACCTGGGGTATTAAATATTAGGTCAAGATAGCATTCTCTGTAATAAAACTAAGCAGGCAAGCTGAGCATTTTGATATACACACACACAATAGTACTTGGTTTGATCCATAAACAAAAAACGAGTATGGCAATTCAGCCTTGTGAAGTGAGAATCTTCAACCATGCACAAGAATATGTAGACAGAGAAAAAGAGTAATAAATCTAACACTTATCTTTCTTTTTTTTTTGATAGAATAAATCTAACACTTATGAGGATGACCATTCAATTGACAATCAATGTTAATGAGAATATTGGTCAACAAGTATGGATGCCTCAAATCCAGTATGAATTCAAAAATAGTCATCAACAAAGAAAGATGTACGGGTAGAAAGCAGCTATATGTCACGCCACATAGCACTCATCAACTTGAGTATTATCAGCTAAACCACAATTCTAGATTTTTTTTTTTTTGTTATGAATACAATTTAGATAAACAGTGTGTGTTTTCAGTACAGGACTTGCATATTTGTACAGACGGTAGCTATGAGGGGGGAAAACAAGAGTTTTTATTCACACTACATTTTTTTATTCAATGTTTATGAAGCATAGTTCAAAAGCATAATTATGACAATTATCATTGCCAAGAATATGCTTCGATCAATTCAAAATTGCCAAGAATATGCTTCGATCAATTCAAAATTGCCAAAATAAAAGGGGTGACTTAGTGCTTGATGCTCCTAGGTTGGGTTTGGGACAGATGTATGTAGCCTTACCCCTACGGGCAGAGAAGCTATTTCCAGGATTTGAACCTGTGACTCCAAGTCACATGGCAGCAACCTTATCATTTCTCCAAAGCTCACCCTCTATAATTGCCAAACTATGATAAAAATTAAAACACTTGAGCTTTTATAAGTTGTTTTCAATGTTTCCCAAAAATAAGCATATTTATAACCATGTAATCAGTTTATGGCTTTATGCTGTATCCATATACCATGGGATGTGTTTTAAAATTTGTCAGAGTTCTGTCCCAAATCACATGTATGTGTGGCCATAGGTATATTAGCACTTTCAATTAAACAAGCCAAAATAGCATTCTATTCCTATCTACTTGTCAAGCTCACCAAATACAATCCATCATTAAACACTGTGTAAGGAAAAGCACAAACAAAACACATGAACAAATGACAATGGAGACATAATAAGGTGATGATCTGGCATACAGCATACCGTTATTCTTGTCCTGTATTCAGAAGATGCAACTGTTCCTGACACCACTGCAGATGCTTCTTTAGACAGTAATGACAAAAGATCTTCAGCAAGTGAATCTAAATCCACAGAAGCGGAAAGCCCAAACAGAACCTATCATTGATAAAAGGTAAGAACATCCTATAATTGCATGTAAGACAGTTATAAGAAAATAGAGCAAAAAAATAAAACAACATTAAGATTCAGTATCAAATGAAGGTTAAATTCACTTCAACAGAAATCCAGGTTGACTTACTATTACTCTAGGAGGATTTCTTGATCCACTTAGTTCTCTTTTTTCTTTAATAAGGGCTGCCCTTTTCTGGTCACGAATCTGAATTTACAAATTCAGTTAGGCAAATACACAGGAATAAACAGAGACAGCACTGAAGTAAGAGAGAGAGAAGGAGAGAGTACCATTTTACTTCTCTGCACTCGAGCTGCGCGAGCTCCTTTGGCATTATTTCCCTCAGATTTTGCAATCAAGCTCTTGTCTAAAGAACCCAATTTGACAACAAAACATGAAAGACGTCTATATAAGATATTAAGTAATAAAATGAAGAGGAAGTTAAGGCCGTGAATTTAGATCGAAAGTAGGATACTTCAAATTACATAGTCAAAACTTGACTTGATTGGCATGAAAAATCAAAAGAAAAACGTTGAATTCTTTTAAAGATATAAGATCAACCATACACCTCCACAAAAATTTCAACATACAGGCATAAAATTTCTATTACACTCAAAGATATTACTTATTCTGGCAATTGGCAAACAAATGAAGCATGAAAAGTAAAACCAAATCTGAAACTTCCAGGGTAAAAAAACACAATGCATATAAACCTTTGATAGAGGTTCTATGAAGATGCCGAGAAGATTTAGAAGAGAAGCGGGACTTGTGACGCTTATTGACTTGATCTCGGGACCCTCCCATGCTGACCACAGTTGTGAAATTCTCTTTACCCTGTTTGGAACAAAATTCATCAAAAGTTCAGTCGAATTTAACTAATGAAGTGAGTTGGATTACATTTTAAATCCATAGAGTTCAATTTACTTCCAAATTTATAATATTATGCTTCCAGTGAGAAACAAATTCTACCATAATAACATAAACGTACTGTAAGGTCATATGAACACTAACAGGGCTACATCCAGATGGAAGACATGTAAACACTGAAAAGCCTATAAGGAAAAAAATTCTAGTAACAACAACCATCACATTGTAACGCGGCAAAAGTTAATAGAATGTTTCACCCAGAAAGAGAACATGTGCTTAAGCAAAAGCACAAGGTGAATACTGAAGTTATGTACCCAAGAACCCCAGATAAATTATTGCTATTGGAAGGTCACATGCAACCATGATAGGAAAAAGGAGAAAAAAAGAACGTGAGCACCTCTAACAAAAACTTATAGAAGCCGGGATCAAGAAAGGAACGGGTTAGTGTAATGGTAGATTAAATTAAAAGAGGCGTAGCAGCTACAAATGACTGAGCGCCAATGGAGTTGGTCGGGAAAAGTTACCTATGTGTGCATGTACGGAGGCGCTGGAAAAAGAGACGGAGAAGCAAGCGTCCAAGTCTGAGGGTGAAACGACGAGGTATTGAAGTTGTTGTTGGGATGCTTTCCGAGTAAACTAAATTTGCAAAACCCTAATTGGCCACCACTGCAGCAGAAAAAAGGGTTTAGCACCTCTCTAGTCTCTAGACTAGTCCCCAGTACCTGTAGGGCTCCGCCTTTGACTTTAAAAGTTTAATCATTATATGATATTTATATTCTCATAATTTATTTTTTTATTATGTTTAAAACCCTATTTAAAAAAGTAATATACATTTTAAACTTCTATTTGTGAAACAATTGTAAATTTTATGTTTCCAAATGAAAACTAAAAAAATACATGTATTCCAAAAACAAACAAAAAAATTATGAATTTTAATTTGTATATGAAAATTGCAAGTTTTAAAAAAAATATATATATATAAAACAAGTGCTTTGACAAAAGCGCCCATATATATAATTATATATACATGTAAAAATAATACTAATATAATTTTTTTAGTAAAAACACAACATAATATTCAAACACACTGTAATATTTTGATTACTAAATTTTGTATTACAACAAGATATACTAGGTTGATTAATAAAGAGGTAGATATTTTATTTTATTTTATAACGAGATATTTATATATATACACACATGTAATAATAATATTTAATATACTTTTCTGTAATTAATTTTAAAAATAAAAACATAAACTAATATTCAAATACATTGTAATATTTTGATTATTTGATTTTGTATTGCAAGATATATCAAGTTACTAATATATAAGACGGTTAATTGGAGAACTACGTAATCTATTTTTTAAAAATAAAATTTAGAGTTCGAGTCTTGTGCGTATAAAATTGTTATTAGGAAAATTATACTTCCGTTTAATACTTTAGCAATAATTCCACTTGTCCAATATTTATATATATCTATATTAATATGGCTGTGACCCCTTTTGGTCATTGGGGTCACAAAATAGTCATATTTTCTAATTAAAAAATAACAAAAAAATATGATTGGTCAAAGGTAAGTGAGGAAGTTGAGATATATAAAAATATAATGGAAGGTAGTGGGAGAGAGAAAACATATATGATGGTAGTTACTAAAAAAGTGGGAAGTAAATAACTTCTCATCATTTAATTCTAATTAATTATAATAATAATTCTAATTTAAAATTTTAAAAACTATGAAATATATTATTTTAAAATATAATAATTATATTTTAAAAAATTAATAATAGATTGCATGCACGAAGGTGCATGCGAAGCCTCTAGTATATTAATATGGCTGTGACCCTTCTGATCATTGGGGTCACAAAATAGCCATATTTTCTAATTAAAAAATAACAAAAAAAATATTATTGGCCAAAGGTAAGTGAGGAAGTTGAGATATATAAAAATATAATGGAAGGTAGTGGGAGAGAGAAAACATATATGATGGTAGTTACTAATTTAAAAAAGTGGAAAAGTAAATAACTTCCCATCATTTAATTCTAATTAATTATGATAATAATTTTAATTTAAAATTTTAAAAACAATGAAATATATTATTTTAAAATATAATAATTATATTTTAAAAAATTAATGATAGATTACATGCACGAAAGTGCATGTGAAGCCTCTAGTATATATATATATGATTTTGGACCTTTCTGGTTATTAGGGTCACAAAATAAATATTTTTGTAATTAAAAAATACAAATAAATATATAATGAGAGGTAGTGGTAGAGACAAGGCATATATAATGGGTAGTTACTAGAAAAGTAAACAAGTAAATAACTTCTTATCATTTAATTAATTATTTTAAATTATAATAATAATTTTAATCTAAAAATTATCAAATATCTAACTTAATTTGTTATTGCTTTAAAATATAATAATTATATTTTAAAAAATTAAAAATAAATTACATGCACGTACGTGCATGCGAAGTTTCTAACAAATTATATGAGTTAACATTGTCATCCTATTTTTTGTTTTTGGCCGAAATTGTCATCCCTATTTGAGGCTTTTTTGTTGGGTAATTTTAAGGACACATAACACATTAACCATTAACTCCAGTATTCAATTTTTTTAAAAGTACATTTTTAATCTCCAAGTTAATCCCTTAGGGGCATCCTACTTCTATATTATTTGTATTGTATATATTATATTATTATTGACATTAAAATGTTAACAATTAAAACTCTAAAACCGTCAAATAATAAGAAGTAATCCATTGCTATTTCAACTCAAAAAAATATACAAAATATGAAATTTTATATATTTTGTTTGAAGTTTTTTTTCTATAATACAATATGCAATGAATAATGTGTCACAATATCAATTGTTCATTTATTTGAAATTAAATAAAAATTAATATAAACAAACATTTTAGTTATTACTCAATCCTATTATATTTTGGTGAAATATGGTTTGTTTTTCAAAAGAGTGAGAGCCAAAAGCATAGAGGAGAAAGAGATTGAAGTTTTACAAAACTAAAAATTAAATAAAAAAATTAAGACGTGGCTTCTAAAGTTTAAAATATTTAAAACAAAAGAAAAAGAAAAAAAAAATGATGAAGACTGTGAACAGAACAGAAGTGAAAAGCGCTGTGCTGGATTAAACGACCTTAGCCTCACTTCACTACTTGTTAGAATATGAATACTGAGAAGTGTCCGATTCCGATATATAAATATAATCTTCTTCTCTTCTTCCTCCGCCGCTAACTGCTTTCTTTATTAATCCGAGTCGGAGTCACCGATACATATCATGCTTGTTCTGCCGCCGCAGCTCCCTACTCGATTCCATTCGGCTTCAATCCACACCTATCATCTTCCGATCCACCGCTATCATTATGTCTTCCAGCCGCCGCTATCCGCCATCGTTACTTCATCGACTTCCATTTCCGCCGAATTCTCTTCGTCGTCCTCGACGGCAGTTGATTATGCCAATCCGAATGACCTCCTTTCCATCCCAAATCGCCGTTATGACTTCACGCCACTCCTTCGTTTTCTCTCTAACTCGTCGACATATAGCACGACGGCCGTCGAGTGGGCTTCCCCTACTTCGCTTGACCAAACCGAATTGCAGCTCGCCGAGTCTTACCGAGCTGTCCCGGCTCCACTCTGGCACGCACTCCTCAAATCTCTGTGTTCCTCTTCTACGTCTATTGGCTTGGCATATGCAGTAGTTTCTTGGCTCCAGAAACACAATCTCTGCTTCTCGTATGAGTTGCTGTATTCGATCCTCATACACGCGCTTGGACGCTCCGAAAAGCTTTACGAGGCTTTTCTGCTTTCTCAACGACAAGCCCTTACCCCTTTGACGTACAATGCCTTAATTGGTGCTTGTGCTCGTAACGGTGACCTTGAGAAGGCTCTAAATTTAATGTCCAGGATGCGCAGTGATGGTTTCCAACCAGATTTTGTAAATTATAGTTCGATAATTCAGTCCCTTATTCGCTCTAACAGAATAGATTCTCCGCTTTTGCAGAAGCTTTATAGAGAGATTGAAAGTGATAAAATTGAGCTTGACGGGCATCTCTTGAACGATATAATCTTGGGTTTCTCAAAAGCTGGTGATCCTAACCTAGCTATGAATTTTCTAGCTATGGCTCAGGGTAACGGCTTGAGAGCGAAATCCGCAACTCTAGTTGCTGTTATATCAGCCTTGGGAAATTTAGGTAGGACTGCGGAAGCCGAAGCTCTCTTGGAGGAGATTAAAGAAAGTGGGATGGAACCCAGAACACGGGCTTATAATGCACTTCTCAAAGGATATGTCAAAGCGGGTTCTTTGAAAGATGCAGAGTTCATTGTGTCTGAAATGGAGAAAGGTGGAGTAATGCCTGATGAGCACACTTACAGTCTCTTAATAGATGCGTATGCTCGTGCAGGCAGATGGGAAAGTGCAAGGATTGTCTTGAAAGAGATGGAAGGGAGCAATGTGCAACCTAATTCCTATGTTTACAGTAGAATTTTAGCAAGTTATCGCGACAAAGGGGAGTGGCAAAAATCATTTCAAGTTCTGAAGGAAATGAAGAGCAGTGGGGTACAACCTGATAGGCATTTCTACAATGTGATGATTGACACCTTTGGTAAATATAATTGCCTTGATCATGCAATGGCAACCTTTGAGCGGATGCTTTCAGAGGGGATTCAACCGGACACTGTTACATGGAATACGCTGATAGATTCTCATTGCAAGTCAGGGCGCCATGAGAGAGCAAAGGAGTTGTTCCAAGAAATGCAGGAGAGTGGGTTCTTGCCTTGCATCATGACTTATAACATTATGATTAAGTCCATGGGGGAACAAGAAAGATGGGATGAAGTGAATGACTTATTAACCAAAATGCAGAGTCAGGGACTACTACCCAACGTTGTAACCTACACGACTCTGATTGATATATATGGAAAGTCCGGAAGATTTAGTAATGCAATAGAGTGCTTGGAGGTCATGAAATCTACAGGATTCAAACCTACTTCAACCATGTACAATGCTTTGATCAATGCCTATGCACAAAGGGTACGTTATTATTAGAAAGATACAATAAAACCATTCCTAAGCTTTTGTTGGATTCTATAATCAACTACCTGACTAGTAGTAATATCTGAATGCTTACTTTTTCTTCTTCTTTTTTTTTTTATAATAGAATGCTTACTGGTTCTATCACATTCCATACAAATATATTTCCGTGATCAGCTATCATATTGGTTATTTGTAAAATGACATGTCCATCGGAAACATTTTGGAATACATGTGAATATGTTACTTGCTTGAGTATATTTATTTCATTTATTTATCTACCTTTTTACATAGCCCAATAACTAGAGGTAGAGGAAATGGAAAACCAAAGAAAACAATAGGAGAAACTATTAAGAGGGATTTAACCGTAAATAACCTAACCATAGAAATGTGCAAAGACAGGACATGTTGGCGTCGCTTGATCCATATAGCCGACCCCACCTAGTGGGAAAAAGCTTTGATTGTTGTTGTTATTTATCTACCTTTTTCCATTTGTGAAGACTAAGATTCACCTTATCCCAGTTTTTAACTATTTAAGTTACTCAATGAAATGATGACTGCCTCACAATTTTCCTCTGTATTAATATCTTCTTGTTTTGGAATGGGAGCAAGGCATCAAGCCTAAGTTATCAGATGAGGTCTAAGAGGCCACATGTTTGTCCATAATTTCATGTTCACGTTGGATGAGTGCTTTTCCTTAAGTAATAATTTGGTATGGTTTTTGGCAGGGTTTATCTGAACAAGCCATAAATGCTTTCAGGATGATGACAACAGAGGGTTTGACACCCAGTCTTCTAGCTCTGAATTCATTAATTAATGCATTTGGTGAAGATAGAAGGGATAACGAAGCCTTTGCCGTACTTCAGTACATGAAAGAAAACGTACGTTGCTATCATAAGTTTTTTGTTTTTTTGGCTAAAAGCATTCATATGTTGTTCAACCTTGCTTTTTTTTTTTGGGTCAATGTTTTAACATTGCGTTTATCTGCTCATATAATCCTTGCTATTCTCCTTGTCCACTTGTTCACATTTACTGCAGGACTTGGAACCTGATGTAGTTACATACACTACACTTATGAAGGCTCTGATTCGTGTTGACAAGTTCCACAAGGTACATTATACGCAATTACATCAAGTTTGTTTCACATTTCCATTTCATTTAAGAACGTTGCCCTCCCTTATATTCTAAGCTTTTGTGTGTATTCGTGTAAACTTCCTGCATTTTTTTATTGCACTTCCTATGGTGTCTCCCTGTAAACTTGTATCAAAATAATAAACTTCTTAAGCTTCTCCTTACATAATTAAGTTGGAATCGTGCGTTTTGTTTCTTTTTCTTCTTCTTCCTTTTGTTAGCCAGAGGTTAAGTATCATCTTTATGATCCCTAATGTGGAATATAATGTGGCTTTTCATAGAATAAAGGCAATAGATATTTAGGTGAAAATTGTGTACTTTGCTTATTTGTTTCTTTTTCTTCTTCTTCCTTTTGTTAGCTGGAGGTTAAGTATCATCTTTATGATCCCTAATGTGGAATATAATGTGGTTTTTCATAGAATCAAGGCAATAGATATTTAGGTGAAAATTGTGTACTTTGCTTATTTGTTTCTTCGTTCCCTACGGTCAATTAACTTCACTGAACAACTATCCTGTGTTGTTTGGGTTTCAGGTTCCAGCTGTTTATGAAGAAATGGTTATGTCTGGGTGCACTCCAGATAGAAAAGCTAGAGCAGTGCTGCGATCTGCCCTTAGATACATGAAACAGACACTGAAGTCATAATTGTCAAGCATGTACATAAAGCCTAAGCATTGTCAAATTGTAACCCAAATAAAAAAAAATTAAAAAAAAAAAACATTATCAATTATGCTAACCGGGTCCTCCTATTTGTCATCCCAACGTTAATGGTTACTTACAATCATTCTCTTGTATCTGCGTGATGACTTTTATCCCAAAACGAAACTAATAAGAACTGCTTTTAATCATCCTGCTTTCCTATACTTACTAAAGGGTTATGTTCTCCTGCCATATACCGAACGGAAAATAAATATGCAGAATTCAGAGGAAAAAATAGTAAAGCCCAAAGGCATGGAAGTCTTGCTCTGTCCTCTCCAACCCCCTCAACCTGTCAGTAATGTTGTACTCTATCAGTTTGCGGGATTGATTTTTTATTGGTTGAAATGTATGTAAAACTTTCTTGTTTATAAATGGAGAAGTGTTTAATTCCATACCAGCAATGGGTGTAGTTACATAGATGATTAACTATTCATCCAAAATTAGGCAATCATATAATTAAAAAAGAAAAAATGTAGTCACTGTGAAATTCCATTCTGCGCCTGACTAGCAGAGGCACCATGAGAAGCCAATCACACCTATAATAACATTATACCAGTACCAGTTCCTGAGTCGGACACAATGAATAATGACTTGAGGCGAAAGGTGCATTACTCAGTACTATTGACAGCAATTTAACTAGCAACTTTTCCTCAAAATTAATTATACAGTTTACCAGTGCCCCCATACTGACGAAATTTTAGAGGGGCATGGCAGAAACAATTGATCTACACTTGCTTTTTGAAATCCTGGAACAGAACATGAACATTAGCAATACGGAAGACAACAAGAATAGCCTGAAATAAGTTCTTATCTCTTGCATTCCAAACTCGAGCACTTCCATCTTCTTTCCATATCTATTTTTCCTCTCCATCAAATACCCATCTAGATAATCATCTATCGATACCCACTTATCCATCTTAGAGGCAGAGGTCTTTGAATGGATCTCAGCAAGGTGGTATGGCCCCAATTTAAAAATTGTAAAAAATGCCGTAGACCAATCATTGAGGACTTTCTGAAATTCAACATGACAATTCAAAGAATTAGAGCACTTCCTCTCCTTAAGAGTAAACTCTTTTGAGGAGAAGCAGAGTAAAATAAATATATTAAAAAATCGGTGATTCTTGCAGGGAGGTTTGGAAGTAATATAACGTACATTGTAGCTGGAAAGGTCAGTGGGATTGAACATTTTAAAACAATCTTTAGATGATGCTGTTCCATCTCCATATATCTGCCAATCGATGCAAGAGTGAGACCACCGTGTCAAATATGTTATCACAATTAAGGGAAGGGGTACGATGGACAAACCTCAAAGGTGAAAGCCATGGGAACCCTCACAATGTCATACATAAAATCTGTTGCTGTTCCATGCGCCAAATACCTAGTTTGTGGAAGGAATGTCACAAACACAACAGTTGGGCATTAATTTCTACCTCAAGACCAGCAAATTCTAGGCATTTCAGTCTGTAGATTCATGTACTTCATAAATATAAAATAATGGTCTAGTCGTCTGGATTCTGAAGTTTCTGGATCAGTAAAAATATGCACCTACCACTGACAACGTCAAATTGACAAGAGCAGTGGATTATTGTTAACTTGTCACATCCTCTTTTTCTATATTATTAAGCTTTCTGTCTGTCCTTTTAAAGTTTTAATTTCTCTGCTCCTAGTGACCCGGGGGGTTAGTTGTTTTTTGGGGGTTTTGTGCTTTGGGTCCTTCGGGGCCCCGTTTTTGTACCAAAAAAAAAAAAGTTTTAATTTCTCTTTCACCTGCATCTCGTCTATTTTGTCCACCGCCTTTTGGGGAAGAAGGAAGGGGAAGCTTCTATGCTCCTCCCCTTCCCCTTCTTTGCTAGAAGCTCAGCCAGGGGGAGAACACCACAAATAGGCAAAATGATGTAAAATCATTTCAGAAATAAAAATTCAATGCCTCCCAATTTTTGTCTACCACTATCAAAATTGGAGCTTTTAATAGAGGCCTCATGATTGCACCTAGTATTAACTACTAGTGATATGCTAATTTCCTATTGCCCTAAAAGCTCAATTTAAGACAACGATCAAGTAACCTTTGACTACAGCCTGCAAATCAATAACTTACGGTCATAGTAATGGTCCAGTCCTAAAGCACTTTTTCTACTGTGGTTAAACTGCCTCCATGTTATTCACTCCCTGGTATACATATCAAATCTTCAACAAGGACCAATCCATACTACAGGTCAAGCAACAAGATAAGCATGCAAAATACTTTAAACAGGTCCATTAAACTGCACTGATCAATTTTTTTCTTGATGGGTGACCATATTCACTGAAATGGACGTAAACCACATAAAACTTTTGCAGTCATAATCATATTTTAAGATTAAATCAACTAACCCTACAGAACCTCCGCCAGATCCAATCATGCAATGCTCTTGACAATGAAGATGGTTTACTTCTTCAAGCAACAACTTCATCCGCTGCAATGGCAATCCATCAGGGGTTGAATTTTTATGATCATATGGCAGAAAAAGAGCCTGTATAAAGGAGAAGAAAGAAAATAACAAAATTGTCATATGAACGGCTCTAAAGCATGAAGACCAATAATACAAATAGTGTAATTTGATACGCAGATGAAATAAACAACAAAACAGAAACAAGAAAGATGCAAATGACACGTTCAAGAAGGCGCATTAACCCACTTGGACAAAAAAGTTAATTTCATTCAAGATATGGGTGACAAAATATTGAACACGACTTGCCTCCATTCCTGAGTGCACATTAACCCATATATGTGGATCAAATGATATGGCAAGTTTCCGCATAATTTGAGTTTCAGGTTCACTAAAAGGAGCAGTTCCAGGATTCTCCTCATATGGATCATAGTCCTATTTATTTGAGTAAGAAGAAAAGTGAGAAAAATAATTAAAAAAATTGACGAAGGCACCATAACATTGAACAAAGAGCTTGAAAACACATAATTAACCTTCTCCTTTTTGCCCCAATCTACACTCCAATTCCGGTTGAGATCAACTCCTCTGCCTGACACATAATACAAACTCAAGCATTTCAATATCTTGAACTCGCCAATTATTACTTCTACCAATGTATAAGCATGCAAATGAAATACCATTTCTTCTCTCACAGAGATCTCCTGCTTCAACAATTTTGCGACCATTCAAGTTTTCCATTGGAACCACCTGATAAATTAATTAGCATAAGTTTGGTGCAAACACCAAAATTTGCCGAGTGATTTTTTTTTTGGTAGTATAATACACGTAATTTGGCAAAAATGTGATCTTGTTCTCCCTTGTTTCCTTTCTTAACTACAAGCTACAACTAAAAATACAATAAAGAATTATTTGGTCTGTTGTGTGGCAAGAAATATAAAAGCATTCAGATGTGTAAGATTCAAATTTAAAAAAAAAAAAATCATGAAATCACATAAATTTCACAGGTGAAGATATTAGGTCTAAGACTAATATTTCAATCAGACTTTCCTAAAGTATAAAAGATTGAGTATTATATGCCTGCTTAGCATGAACTAAAAATGATGAAGATAAAATTATTAATGTGTTCAAGACAAATTTAAGTAGAATATGCTTTTTTTTAATCTAGATTCTTGATAATCAGGACCTAATTCCATTTTATAGATTACATGATAATCATATGCTTATGGTAATACTTCATATTTTTCTGTTTAGAAAGAACAATTATGAAAGCAGGGTACACAATGATAAAAAAACTGGGGATCAGTAACTGACAATTGAAGTGAGATTTTTTGAACAAACATTTCCTGAATTTCATCACAGATATTTCATAAGAGCTGAGCAATAAAGCCCCTAGTAAGTGCTTTTATATATTATTAAAGATCCAAGAATGTTTGCATAAAATAGTTCAGGTATGATAGGCAAACATAAAATGCAGCCAGAACAATCATCCTTACTCTGCTTTTGCTCAAGTAAAATCCGTCCATAACAGTCAAAGGTGATTGAAAACAAATATGGTAGTGCTTTGCCTTAATGTGTACCAAAAAGTAATTGGCAAACATTTCCAGTAATATTTTGACTTACCTTAATGACAAGCTTGTCAAGTGTATTATTCAAGGTAGCTTGATCCATGCTGGGTAAAAATTGTTCTTCGCTGAGAATTGACAAAATCCTTAAAGCAAGTTCTGAAGTAATCAGCTCCCTTCCATGCTGCCCAAAACTCTGGAAGACAAGGAATCATCTGTCAAAAACACCAGAATAACCAATTTGAGATAACTATTCACTACGTGACAAACTATAGCTTTCTCCTGAAGTACACCACATTTCTTTTTATATTATTATCATAATTGCTTTTCCCTTTAGGGCATTCGACAGTTGAACCTAACATACAACTATATGTGATATGTCTTGTACTATTGTAATATAAAACTCTGTTACTAACACCAATAACATAGAAAACTTACAAGAAGGATCCTGAACTTTGATCTCTCATCATACTCTCTCTTTCCTTTGCAATAAGTAACCACAGCGACCTCGGCACCATAGCCTTTATTCCCAGCTTTAATTGTCTCCAACTGTTTAGAAACATCAAATATGAGAATCTGTGTTATAGTATAGTGACATATAATAGACAGTAGATTATACATAACCCACAGTGAGTTTATCTGGGTGACGATGGACCAAAGCATTGATCTCTTCCATCAAATGGCCACTGCAGAATCCCACAGAGGATTGAAGAAAACACATAAGCAAAAATAAAAGAAGAGAGAGATGAAACTAGAGTAAGTTACACACAGAAGACCCCAAATGGTTTCCAAGATGGATTAGAGAATCTTATCAAATCAAATAAGGTAGAAAAATATGCATAATAGGAAATTTAATTGAATGAAACTGTAGCTGATAAAATTATGCATGTAAAAAAGTTTAGGGAAAATAATTTTAGGGCTTTTCTATCAGAAGACACATGCATGGAGAATAAAGTGGAAAAAAAAATCTACTTTCTCATTTGTAACTATGCAAAATATTTTAGACAATTCTCCATCATCTGATCATCAACCAAAGCATAATTTAAGTGATGAAATATGTTGTTTTCTATGTGCCTTGAATTTAATTGTATCCTAATAGGATAGCGAATTCAAGTCAAGGAGAAGATTTGTAGTTCTTCTAGTTGTCTTGAATTAATTAAGTTATTCATTATTGTAAGGGTTATGTATTCTAGTAGAATTAGGAATTGGATAATTAGGTCCTTTTATTTATTGGGCTTAATTTAGGACTCCTTATTAGAGCTTTGAGATACACATAAATACAATAATAGATGGTGAGTGAAGAGTAGTCCAGTGAGATCTGTCAAGTGAATATCTTAGGGAGATTATCCTAGGCGAATAATCCCAAGTGGATAATTCTAGGGAGAGATCTATTGTGAAACTTCAGTTGTAACCCTATTTTCAATATAGTGAAAGTTCTATGTTCTTAGGGTGGACGTAGGCTAATTAGCCGAACCACATTAAATTGCTTGTGTTCATATTTTCTTCTCTATTTTCTGCATTCTCATTCTTTGTGTGATCTGTGAGGTTTGTTGGGAGACACTCTAAATCCTAACAAAATAAATAAATCCTAGACTATACATGTGTGCATTATATATATATATATATATTCAATTTCACTTTAGTATTATCAACCCTACCGCTTTAATCTTTTATACATGTGATATTTTAACAACCGAACTTACTCCAAGAAGAACTTGAATTTATAATATACATTGGCCGACATCATATCAGACAACTGAACCAACTATCAAAATGCTCACCCTTTAACATCCAGATTATCAATGATGTGGACAGAGGAAACTTCAAATTTACTTTTTCAGGGAAAAAAAACTCTTATCTTACAGTGAGCTTATACCAGGAGAGGAAAATATGACAATTGGTACATTTGGAATCAATATCTGATTCAACTAAGAACTAAATGGTAAGAGTTAGAAGTCAATCTAAACAGAATATTTATTCCGCTACAGCTGTGCCTGGTAATGTAGGCAGTTTTACCATCACGATTCTGTCCTTCCACCAGTTCGTATTGGAGGAGAATAGGAACAACCTAACTTAACTTCTGAAGTTGACAAACCAAAGTAGATTGTGCAAGTGTACAGCAGCCCATATGGATTATAGATTGAAGAAATTTAATAAATAGATGATCTGGTAACCTATAATCGCCAAGGTTTATCTTCAGCATATAATTGTAGACACTTCATGGGATTTATAAGATGGTCAGGTAAGTGCTTGATCCACAAATTTTACTCAAATTCTTAAAGCATCCCAAAATTACAGGTTCAGTGAGAAAATCAAAACTTCACACAGATCATAGGAAGTCAGCTGCACATGGGGAAAATCAATCTTCTTCCTTTATGAGTTTCTTTTATTCAACTTTCTAATAACTAAAAATACGTTGGAAAATATTGGAAAAGTTCAGTAAAATAACATTCTTCGCAATATACTACAGATTTGATGTCTTAAGCTCAATTTTCCCAGCAAATAATCTAATAGGTATGTAACGAGATCTCCACCCAAACAAAAATATTAAATATATATACTAGTGATTTCTATGTCAGTGTGAGAAGTTATCGAACTGAAAACTCGCATCCGAATTTAGCCTAAGAAATTGGGACGAAAAAGACGAAGCACAAAAATCGATTAACCGTATAGAAATAGCGATGTGAGAATAGGAGAGTTGAACAGGAGTTACCTGGAATGGTAGAGATCATAGTTGATTGGCGTAAGTGAAGGATGAGATATATTATTAGTTATGCCATTAACGACGACGAGAACTTGCGAACAAGCAAAGAAGCAGATACTGATTGACAACAGAAAAGATGAGAGAGAAAGGAGATCGCCCATGCCAAGACCAGGTGTAGCAACTGAGATTCTTCTTTTGCTCCACTTCTTTCATTTCATTATGATTATTGCTCGGCGTGTGAATTCTTCTCCAATCTTCAATGTTTACCTTTGAACCTGAGGGAATTAATTTTTATATATTTAACTGGATCCAAATGACTTTTACTACCGATGGATTCAGCTTATCGGCGAACTTTTCCACGGTCAACTTTCTTGACGATACGCGGTTTATTTACATCTCATCTATTAACTTTTGAACACTCCACGGCCGATCAGAGTCTCACAAAACTGAATCTCAATTTATCATTTTTTTCCTCGTAAAAGTGGAATATATTAAAATAGAGATTATGCTGTAATCTCAAATTATCATCTTACGGGTGGCTACTTTGTACACCAAAAAAAGAAACATCATCGCCGTCTACTTAATTTAGTAACAATTTGTTTTAGATTTATTTTATATATTCCATTGATATTAGTTTTACATTGTATATTTAAATACTTCAAATTTTGGATGTTGAATTTTTCTTTTCTCGAATATGTTACAGTAAGACAATATACTTAAGTAGATATTAATTTAAATTAAAGAAAATTCTTTCAGCTCCGACAATTAATTGTATTAAGATGTGGATTTATGAAAATATAAACACTTTTTGGCATTACTCTACGTATCCTCATCTTTGAGGAGTAGAACTTTTTTTTCCTCCCATTTTCAAAACATTGTTCTAATAGTATCGAATTTTTATTAATAAAAGAGCAAACTGCTTATAAATTAATATTTCAATTTCCAAAGACAAAATTAAAAGATTTTATTTTTTTAAGAATTAAATCATTAGTCAAAACCACGAAATTTAAGAAATTACTTATATAAAAAATTAAAAACTAAAATCTTTAGTAAGTAAGTAAATTATCTATTTACTCAGTTTTATAATTTGTCGGTGGCTCTCGACTGATAAGCTGAGCCTCGAGACAAATCAGCTTGAGCTTGCTAACTTTTTTATTTGGCCAATGAGCTTGCGAAGATTTGATGGCTTCCTTTATGTACAAACACCTTTTTATTTTATTTTTTTCTCTTTGTATTATACAATGAACATAAAAAAGAATAAGAAAATGTCATTATGTCAAGCGAGACAATATAATATGAATATGATAACCATTTGCATTTGCTTCTTTCTCAGTTGGCCACTGCAGGAGTGGGCCATCTCCAAGTACAGCTACATTTGAAATTCCGGATGAATGTTTTTATCTGTATTCAATTCTTTTGTATCAACTTATTTAACTCTATTAATTTTATTAACGTGTGTGTTGTGTTTTAAAAATTAAAATTTCATACTGTAATAGACCCAAAAGAGGAAAGTTTGGGCCAGTTATTGAATTGGACGTCTGAATTCAATATTCCAATTCTTAAATCCATGATTCTCTACAAAAAAAAAGTTGCAAAATTCTTTTATTTTTAATATAAATAATTTAGAGAAATGTTTTGGCATCAAAGGGCTAGAGTTAACTGGCTCCAAGCTGGCGATAGGAATACGAGTTTTTTTCATCATTCTACAATTTCGAGAAGGCAGAGGAATAAGGTGTTAAGATTGAAAGGGGTTGATGGTTTGTGGATTGATGATGAAGATTGTATAGGGTTGTGCTTTAAGAGCTATTTTGAGAACCTGTTTAAATCTGTGGGGGAGAGAGATTTATCATATGTGCTCGGGTTTATTGATAGGAGTATTACGGAGGAGGATAACAGGTTTCTTATGAAGGATGTTACTGTGGAAGAGATTAGAGGAGCAGCCTTTGATCTGGGTGCAATGAAGGCTCCAGGTCCGGATGGCTTCTCAGGAAAGTTCTATCATGCGTCTTGGAGTGTGGTAGGTGATTAAGTAACCAAAGCTGTTCTTGGGTTCTTTAATAATGGAGGTAGTGTGGAGAGTATTAATGAAACTAACATTGTTGTTATTCCTAAGATTGACAAGCCGGAGTTGGTCACACAGTATAGGCCTATTAGCTTATGCAATTTTTCTTATAAAATTGTGTCTAAAGTAATGGTGAATAGGATGAAGGACCTTTTTCCAAGGTTTGTTTCCGAGCAGCAAAGAGCTTTTATTAAGGGGAGGGCTATTCATGACAATATTGTTATTGCTCATGAAGTTTACCATTACTTGAAGAATAAGGCTAGGGGTGGCAGGTTTGAGTTAGCAATGAAAATTGATATGGCTAAGGCTTATGATAAGGTTGAATGGGATTTTCTTGAGCAAGTTTTGTTGAGGCTTGGGTTCTGTGATGGGTGTGTGAGAAAGGTTATGGCTTGCGTGAGTTCTGTGAACTATAATGTGCTTGTGGGAGGAAGGAAAGTTGCTGAGTTTAAGCCTGAAAGGGGCTTAAGACAAGGAGATCCCTTGTCTCCTTGTCTTTTTATTCTTGTTGCTGATGTGTTGTCCAGTATGTTGGATAAGGCTGTTAATGATGGAAGATTATGTGGGATTAAGTTAGCAAGGTCTTGTCCTCCTATCTCACATTGTTTTTTTGCTGATGATTCTCTCCTTTTTCTTAATGCTAGTAAGGGTGATTGTGTAGTTGTAGCTGAGATTTTGAAGTTTTATTGTGAAGCGTCTGGTCAAGATATGAATCTTGATAAATCTAATCTCTTTTACTCGAAGAATACTCCTTTGGAAGTTAAGGAGGATATCTGTGAGACTCTTGGGATTAAAGAAGCAAGCAACCCTGGGAAGTATTTGGGGCTTCCTACCTTGTGGGAAAGATCTAAGGTGGTGGCGCTAAACTTTGTGAAGGAGAGGATGGTTAACAAGATCCAGAATTGGAAGCAGTAAACTCTCTCTCAAGCTGGAAAAGAAATTCTGATTAAGGCTGTGGCTTCTGCGGTTCCTAGTTTTCCTATGGGGGTTTTCAAATTCCCTAAGAGTTTTTGCAAGGATCTTGATGCTGAAGTTGCTAGATTTTGGTGGGGAAATAAGGAAGGGGGGAGAGGTATTCATTGGCAGGCTTGGAGTAAGGTTACTAAGTCTAAGAAAGAGGGTGGTTTGGGTTTTAGGGAGTTTGAGTTCTTTAATGATGCTCTCCTTGCTAAGTTGGCTTGGAGATTGGTGGTGAATCCTAATGATCTCTAGGCCAGAGTTGTGAAAGGAATTTATTTTCCTAATTCCGATTTCTTAAATGCCAAGAAAGGCTCTAGAGCCTCTTGGGGGTGGTATAGCATCCTTGTTGGGAGAGATGCTTTGCATCTGGGTATTGGGTGGAAACTGGGGAGTGGTGATAATATAAGGATTTGGGGTGATAGGTGGATTCCTTCTTTGAAGAATCAGGTTATCTCATCTGTTATGCCTAATTCTGATTGGGAGGATAGAAGAGTGAGTAGTATTATCGTTGATGGCAAATGGAGGTTGGGGAATTTGGAGAATTTTCTGAGTATGGAAGAAGTGAACGCGATCAAGAGGTTACATATTCCTGTTGGGATTCAGGAGGATGAGAGGGTTTGGGTGCATGTGAATAGAGGAATCTTCACTGTAAAATCTGGTTATCATGCAGTTAAGCACCACATGGCTAAGCCTGTTGAGGTAAGGGCCTCTTCTTCTTTCTCTATTAATAAAGACTTATGGGGTGCAATTTGGAAGTTAAAGGTTGCTGAGAAGGTGAAGCATTTTGTTTGGAGGCTTTGCTCGGGTTCTCTTCCTTTTTTGAGTAATCTGAGGCAGAGAAGATGCCTTATGGATGCTTGTTGTCCCATCTGTAGGAAGGAGGAGGAATCGGGTGAGCATTTATTTTTGTTTTGTGGGTGGACTGAACTGGTGTGGTTTGGTAGCTTGTTTTGTGCGAGATGGGACAGATTTGAGGTGAGAAGAATTGAGGAGTGGTGGTATTGCTTGCTTTGTGGGGCTTCTAAGGCGGATGATTGGACTGCTGCTTTATTTGCTTATACTTGTTGGAATATTTGGAAGTGTAGGTGTAAGTTTATTTTTGAGCACATTGAGGTGGATAGCTCGTTTGTGATTCAGAATAGCTTTTCTGCCGCTGCAGAATTTTGGAATGCAAATGGTTTTTCGAATGGTGGTTCTGGTAGGTTGTCTTCTGGTGTTTGTGATAATAGGTGGGTTCCTCCTGATAATAATGGGCTGAAGTTTAACTGTGATGCTTCCTTCTTAAGAGATTCTGGAGCTGCTGGTTTGGGGATTGTGGTTAGAAATCGGCAGGGTATTCTATTTGGTGGTAGAAGTTTGAGAGTTCAGGCTTGTTCTGAGGTGGTTGCTGAAGCTTTAGCTTTGTTGGAGGCTTTGAAGTTGGGGCTGGATTTTTGTGATAGGCCTCTTTTGTTTGAGAGTGATTGTAGAAACTTGGTGATGACTGTTAATCAGAAGGATGTTAACTGGGATTGGAGGGTTTCTGGGATCATGAAGGAAATTCTCTTGGTATGTGGTCAACTTAGTTGGCCTTCAATTCTGCATGTCAAGAGGAGTGTCAACAAGGCAGCTGATTGGGTTGCCAAGAATGCCCTTAGGAGGATGTGCCCTTTGGTTTGGGATGTTTGTCCCCCATCCTCTTTGGCTCTTATTCTTGATGCTGACATAGGTGTTGACAGGGATGGCATTGGTTAGGTGCTTTGTTGTTTTAGTTTCTTTGTTTGTACTGTGGTGTTGTTTTGTGGTTTGGGTTTGTTGTTTTGTTGACTCTGTTCTTGTTGGTTTTCTAATGAAGGTTCTTTTGTTGTCCAAAAAAAAAAAAATTTAGAGAACCTTCTAATTTATGCCTTTCTTCCCGTTAATTCATCCGTAAGGGCGAAACGGGAAAACATTAAACAGGATTCCATTTTGGCATTAGAGCCGTCCGACAAAAAAAATGACCGTTGGAGACGCTCCTGCTTGATTCAAAATTTTCAAATCCACGTCGATTTGTGAAAATAAAACAAAAAAAAGTGTGATTCTCAATCTCCATTTCTCTCTGTGTCCATCTATTTCTGCTTTTCCTTTGATCACTCAACCAAAGCAAAGCACTCAGTCGTCCCTTTCTTTCCGGAAGATCTGAATTCTCAACCATGTACTCTTCTGTATCCAAGATGAAATCAGATCGTAAGCCTCCTCTTGCTACATCGCCTATGCGTCTTCGAACGCGCCGAGTTCTTCGTCCATCAAACTCATGCTTGCTTCAAACCCCTACGGCTACAGGTTCGTCAGATCATTCACATCAATCTTTGTTTCATTCTTTATCGTTTCTTGTTAATTTCTGTGGTTGAAACAGGTTCTTTAACAGAATCTAAAAAACCAGTTTGCTCTCAAGACATTGAAGAATCTGAACTTAGACCTGAATACCGCACGATTTCATGTGAATTACGGAATTTATCGAAGATGGTTTGGGAAGAATTGGGAAAGACAAAATCCGAGAATAGCGCATTTGAGAGTGTGAATTCAAGTACACTGTTTGAAAGAGGGAGGTTTTACGATGAGTACTCTGCTAGAAGGAACGAGAGGCTGAAAAGAAAGAAAGGAGTAACAGCGGATGATGGTAAAGCTTCTGTATATGTATATAATCTTGGCGTAACCGTGGAATCAGCGAAGAAGAGCGGTTCCAAAAAGCGTGAGAGCTTGAGGAAGTCCGTTTCGGCGGCTTATTCAGTGGACCCAAGTGAGAATCCACGATACATGCTTCGAAGCATCACCAAGGCAAATAAGAAACCTCCTCTCCCTTCCAACTTTGACAAGTCCTCTACTCTAGCCAAAAAAATTATTCGCAGGATTTGATTTTTTTTTTCTTTTTCCTTCCTTCTTTTGTTATTGAAGAAACTGGGCTTATCCTGATATTTGTCTCTTCAATCATGTTCTGTTTACACATATCTTTTACTTATCGATCAAATCACCAATTAACATGAATTCAGCTAGCTCTTTATATCTTCCTCTTTCTATGGTTTTACTTTAATATATTGTATAACCCTCTCAATGAATAGATAGATGAGAGTTAGGACACTGATATCAATTCATTATTCTCAATACTTCTGAACAAGCATGCATGAAAAGTTGTCTTTTGCCTCTCCTATATACAAAACGTGTTGAAGGGCAAGCGTTTATACCGAATTTACATCAACGACCCAGAAACTTGCTTCTCCTTCACATGCACCGCCACAATACAAAGTTAACGATGAAAATATTCTTAGTCATCTGAAGGATCGTCTGATATTTCTGGACCACTTTCTTCTGCTTCTGATTTGCCTCGAGCAAACTCACTTTCTACCGAAGCTAAATCTTCAGGAAATTCCACAACATCTGTCGCAGCTAGTTTCTCTTCAAACCCAATTAAATTACTAACTTCACTTTCTACGCAAGATGATCCTTCAGGAATTTCAGCAACATTAGATGCGGCTTCTGTTTTGCTTTGTGCAACCTCACTTTCAACGGAACCTACTTCTTCAGGAATCTCCAAAGCATCTGTTGCATCTGCAACTCCAAGAATTGTAGCAACATCTGATACCGCAGATGTCTCTTCTATCCCAACCAAAATGCTATTACTGTTCTCTTCCGGGTTCTCTTCTAGATTCTCTTCCAGGTCCTCTTCCACTCTATAGTACACCTTCGCAATTTTACAAAATATGTTAGCCATTCACATCATTGCAGAGAAGAACAAAATGAGAGCTATAGCCTCATAGCTCACATATAATGGACATGATTAAGTCAACCCTTGACTGAAACTTTTGCTGTTTTGGTAAAGGGAAGATATAATTAACTCTTCCTTTTGATATTACTATGTAATGCTTAAATACTTTTCATTGTAAAATCATGAATAATTATCATGATAAATAGCATGGCCAGAATGGAGAAGAATGATAAAAGAGATTTAGAAGGGTTACAGTCAATTGGACAAACATACCACACAAGTACGAGAGGGGGAGAGAACTTTGAAAGAATTGGGACGGTTGTTGAAATTTGTTTCAGGAACTCCTGGTATTCCTTCTGGGGATGTAAAGTGGTCTACATCGTGCCCCACCTAGCAGATAATAATCGTGAACTTTTCCATTATTAGAGGGGGAAAAAACCTGAGATCAAAATGCATTTATTGAGGATGGAACCCTCTAGGGCCAATTTCCTTGTCTCAATAAATCATCTTACTTCAGTAAGAGAGATTAGGGTTCCTTACTCTTCCGTGTCCACCAAATTCCAAAGCATCACTATCAAGTGCAACTCTATATTTTCCAGGTAAATCACATCCTACTTTATACCTATTTGGTCAACATTTCAGCCACATAATTTGTGTGGTTAGGCACTAAAAGATTCCCCAAACATAAAATGAAATAACCTGTTAGTTTAGTTACATACCCTTCATAATTGTTCTTTGGATGAAAATTGAACACAAATACCAAATCTCCTCGCTCAAAGACTATAACCTGCAGGAGAAATAACTATCAGGCATTTAATTTTAACAGAGCACTGTGTTTCACTAACTCGAGGCATGTTATAGCTGTATCTTCTCTAATTGCTGAAATTAAAGAAACACATCCTTATTTACTCGCTTGAAAGCAGTCCTAAGTTAAAATCATAATTATAAATTAGAGCCTCTTCATTGATTAGCAAAATTGATAAGAACATCAACTGGCATAGCTAAACAAATATTGTTAATGAAGAAGTACCTTTTCTTCTTCATTTGTACTGCTCAAAATCTGTTTTGTTGATGAAAGGAATGAAAATTTGTCATCCAGCAAATTCATAGCTCTGTCAAATGCATTCATGAACTGCACAAATTCGAAATGGAAAAATACAGAAGGTGAGAAATTCCACGCATATATAACTTCCAATCCCCCCCAACAAAGAAAAAAAAAACACCACCCAAGAAGGGGACGGGTGTTCAAAGGAGAAAACATTCCTATCTCACCTTATATCTCAAGTGGTCTGTATCCACCAAATTCCACTGACGCCTGCACCTCTCATAACTCCATCCATTGCCTTCTCTAGGGAAATCTATCCATTCCGGATGGCCAAACTAAAAAAATAGCCGTGAGTATAACTTAACAAAAGATAGTACAAAGTGTAGTCCTGTAGCAGTAAGAGTGGTATGGATGAACATCTCTAGTCTAAAAATATACATCCCCTCATAACAATTGGTAGAAGACAAAAGGATGAAAATAACTTTACAAAGGGGTAAATTTTTCCCGAGAAAAATTAAATTTAAGGACTATTCAAATCACATTTTATTTAATAGATAATATCAAGGTCAGGCTGCACTGCACTATGACTGGTTGCTCCCACAGATAGAAGCATGGAACAGTGTGCATACCTCATTACCCATGAAGTTAAGGTAGCCTTCCCCACCCAATGCCATGGTTAAGAAGTGTATCATCTGCAAAGGATTAAGATAACAATGAGTACAAGGAAATAATAAAGGAGCAAAATGCCACAGTAGCAGTTTAGGATTCATCAATTGTACGACTCTTGTGGTCCCAGAGCATTATGATTATGGTTATGAATTAATTGGAATGACTTTTAATAAGGCTTTTGAAAGAAAATAAGACCACAGTGACTTGTAAAACAATCTTCATGATCAGTTATATAACCTTGTGAAGGGCAATCCCTCGCTCAACAATAGGAGAAGCATCTGTCAAGCAAGTCATGCCAGAATACATTTCTTTATCCATTAGGAAGAAAGCTATAGTCTTGTCCCCAACAATGGCCTGCACAAGGCAATTTTTTTGGATATGAACACAAAGTAAAAAGTGTAAGCCACATTGCCGGTGATGACATAGGGTATATGGAACTAATAAACAATGAAATATGATAAATTCTTCATTAGCCATCTCCATAATCTCCATTGTTAATTGTTATGCTGCTCATAAAACTAATATTGCCTACATTTTAGGATAATTCCATTGGAAATGCTATACCTGGCATGAGATAAGACTTCTAACTATGGGTGGCAATGGGTAACTAGATTATGGGTACCCGATGGTATCCGTCCAAAAAAATTATCCGATTTCCGATGGATAACGGATAGGGTACGGCCGTACGGGTAATAGAATATGACTATCCATTGAGTATTGGACGGATGCAGATGTTACCTTCGAATACCCTATATCCGTCCGAAATGAATGGGTGGATAGGGTACCCGATATCCAAAATAATATATATAATTATATATTATAAAATATAATATTAAATATTAAATAAAATATATTTTATTAAATAAAAGTTTATTCTTTCCCTATCAAAAAAAAAAGTTTATGCTTTCAATTATTAAAATTATTATTATTAATTTTAATTTATAAAAATTATCTATATTTTTTAGAAAATTTTTTTTATAGCAATTTATTTAGTGGATGGATATTAGGTAATGAATATCGGATAATTTACTTGACTATAGGATATCCAGTATCCTATATCCGTTTTTTTTATTTATTTCGGGTATCGAGTAGTTTCAGTCTTTCAGATACGGATATTGAAAATGTATTTTTTTTCAGATTCGGTTAGGGTTCGGGTATTGGGTGTAATGGGCGGATTCGGATAGTGGAAAAATGAGCGAGTACCCACCCATTGCCACCCTTACTTCTAACCAAAAAAAGGGCCAAGCCCATACCTGGTCATGACTTTCAGCATAAGAGACGCATTTCTCAGTGTATCTCCTATTTGTCAAAGACCAAGAGATTTCCTTCATAGACCATTCATCATCCTTTTTGTTCTTCAAATAGTCAATCCACTTGTCTGGGATGGCCATGGCCAGACGATAGTCAAAACCAATTCCCCCCTCAGAGACTGGCAGACCAAGTCCAGGCATGCCAGAAACATCTTCAGCAATGACTGTTGCATCTGGCAAAATATTATGGATCAAGCAATTAGCCAGCATCAAATAGACAACTGCATCCACATCTGTTGCTTCACTAAAATATTCATAATAATTCCCTGTAAAAGACATGTTGATTCCATGGTGATGATATAGCATTGATGTTACTCCATCAAATCGGAACCCGTCAAATTTGAACTCCTCCAACCACCACCTTAAATTAGATAAAAGAAAACGGAGAACTTCCCAATTGGCATAGTTAAATAGTCGACTATCCCATAATTTATGATAGCCTCTTTCTCCAGTGTGGAAGTAAGAATCCTGTGAACTTTGACCAACATCAAAGCCATTTAGTCCATCAGTAACATTATTACTGGCATGACTATGGACAACATCCATCAAAACCCGTAAACCTAGGCTATGGGCCTTGTCTATCAGATATTTAAGATCTTCAGGGGTTCCAGACCTGCTGCTCACTGCAAAAAAATTCGTTATATGATAGCCAAAGGATGCATAATACGAATGCTCCATCACAGCCATCAACTGCACTGTGTTATAGTTATTTGATCGAATACGGGGCAACATCTCATCTGCAAATTCTCTGTAAGAATTTATGCGCGGTTCAGAGCTACTCATTCCCACATGAGCCTCATAAATCCGTGGGGCCTTGGGCTTTGGTGGACGAGGATATTTAAACTGATACCTGTTATAAAAACACAAGTGTAAACAAAGGGATCAGTTAAATATATTCAGAGAAGCAGAGTAGTCAAAACACATAAATGAAAATGTAATTAACAATTCTTATCAAATATGCAACAGATATTCTCACTTTCTCTTACCAAATAAATCCTGAACACGAGAAATATTTTATGAATCAATTTGCAATAAAATATAAATTGTTTGCATAATTGTCAAATAAGTTGCTAGGTTGCAAACAATTGCAATCCGTTTTCGATTTGATCTTTCAGATTCTATGCTCTGTCATTTACTGAATTCCAGAACTCCAAATATATATATATATATATATATATATTATCTTATTGTCTACGCATGTGAATAACAAGACCTCTCTGAAGGTGCTGGATCCCAATAGACACCATCATACGGAGCAGCAAATCTTGTTGGATCAACAGTGGCATATTTAATCCAAGCAGGGATGCGATCAACCCAAACTCCATCACTAAGTTTGAATCGCATTTTGACTCTTGAATTGTGAGGTATTGCAGGATTTCCACCAGAATCATGAATTTTAATACTCCAAACACCAAACTGATTTTTTTCCATCCTGTGGTCGGATCCATCCCATCCATTAAAGTCCCCAACGAGTTGTGCCTCCCTACATTGTAAGATAAATAACATGAAGAAACAATAGACAAAGGAAATTGACTTATTTGTTCTCACAGATGACTTACTGAGCAGCAGGTGCCCATTCGCGGTATACAATGCCACCTTCTTCTCTATTGAATCCAAGTTTCAAATAACCTAACAGAAAGAAGGGTGGAAAGAAGAAGAAAAGGTGGAACTGTATTGAAGATTCAAGATGTGGCTAAAATCAATTCAACAAATTATGAGGCAATCTAATATGGAGAAGAGAAGATCAACCCAGTTAGCAGGCAAATGATGTAACTACAATCAATCCAATGATGTAATTTTTTTTAAAGATGTGTACACAGAGAGAAGAAAGAGAAGATCAATCCAGTTGACAGGCAAAAGACATACATTTTCAGGATGCTGATCTATTCAATACAACAATCAAAGCCTTTTCCCACTAGGTAGGGTCGGCTATATGGATCAAGCGACGCCAACATATTCTGTCTTTGCACATTTCTATGGTTAAGTTATTTATGGCTGATCTATTCAATATTCCCCATTAATTCTCCTAGATAAAGGGAAGTGTAGCAGCTCAGATAATTACAATACACACTCTATAAGCAGATATGCCCAGCATTTTAGTTACCCCAATTTAGTACCTAGGTGTCAATTAGAACAGGAAAATGGAAGTGTAGCAATGCCAATAATTAGAACTACCTTTGGCAAAATCCTCAAGGCCTCCTTCATATTTTTCAATAAGCTTTTTCTGATCTACATATCTCTTCACTCTGTATCTGAAGTGATCTTTGTATGGTTCTAGGCTTGGATCAATGCCGAAGATGCCAATATTGTCAATGTCTTCCTCAAAAGATGACATTGTTGACTTGTCATCTGCCATAACAGTTGAGATGTTGGAACTGGACCTCACCTAGTTGAAGGAAACATTTTTTTTATAGAAAAAGAAATATTATTAAGGAAGAAAAAGAATACAAAACACGAGGACAAGGAGTCCTCTAAGAGAGAAAACTAAAACCAACAAAAAGAAACACCGTAAAAGAAAACAAAAACCACTTTTAGAACATTCACGTTTAGATATATGTACTTCCATTTTTATTTTCTCTATCTTGGAAGAGGGATCTTTGTTAAAGAAATAATTATATGAATTCTTTAATATAAAGTAAATCAGTAAGTCAAAGGCTAGAAATCAGATTCATCATTTCCCTATGATCATTCACCTTGGGAAGACAGAAATAGAAAAATAAGAGAAGATTAAAAACATTAGATATTGATAGCTCTTGCCTTCTAAATGCTTGCGTTTGGGCCACCAGGCACCAGAGGCTCCATCACTGAGCCAAACACTTTTATATGCAATTCCAACATAAATTTACCAAACCTAACAAACCAACTTTGAGTTTTACCCTCAGGCCATCACCATGTGCAATGTGTATGATCTCTAAGAGTCACTGAATATCTGTCAGGACAGGATGGAGCACTAAATTCATTGTTTCATAGTAATTTTTTAAATATATATATATTCTTATAAAAAATTCAAATTATTTTAAATATTAGTATAAGGATAGAAATTTGAAAGAATGAAATGACAGTAACAACAACAAAATGATAAAAAATAAAAAAGAACAAAAACTGTGTCAGGAAAACAAAAATGAACATGATTGAGACTAATATTTATGCTATACCCTTTCGTATATTGATCTTTTTGATGCAAAACAGAATCCATGGCATCTGTGTGGTTTTTGATAGCCAAAAGAGAAGTCTATTAACTGTTGCTTGGCAAGATGCTGCTTATTTCTCAAGCTCTGTAGAAAAAGTAAAGATGGAAAATTATAAAACGTTGAGAGATAAATACAGTCAATACAAAGTACTAGCAAGCCTAAAGACAACGGTTGCTGTTTTAAACAACAGAACAATTTTTGTTTTGCACGTTTTACTCTCAATAAGATTTGAACATGCTATCAATTATATATTATTGAAATTTTGATAAACGTGGGGTAGCTTCTACAGCAGTAATACATTTTTATTTGATGGTATTCAGGCCCTCATGTGCATGACAAGTTCCATAAATGGGTAAACAGTTTTTTAAAAGCAATAATATTTAAAAAAAAAATCAACCCATTCAGTAGTTACTAGTTACTACTCACTACAGAGTGAAAATCATGAATCAAATTCAGTTATTAAATGATAGCACCCGAAAAAAACCACTTATACATGAGGTAAGGAAAATTCTCAAGTACATTCTATGTACCACAAGCCATACAATGGGCCAATGAAGTTTACTAAAATGAGTATGTGGTTTATTGGCCCATTGCATTAACCACCAGTTACATGAAATGTATCTAAAAATTTCTCATCAGAAGATGAATACATACTAGTTGATGGAGAAGGAACAGAAGCAATTAATGAAAACTGAAAAGCCAGATAGCATACCATAAACCAGTTTACTCAAACAGAAAGGCAGATTACACATAAATGGTTGGCGTTTAAATGAAATGAGCAGTCAGATGTTAGTTAACATTCCGGGTAAAGGGCGTGTGAGATGTCTAAAAAGTAAAATCTAAAGCCAACAAAAGAACATCGAAAGAAATCAAGTTATAGTACCTCATGGAAAACTGTGCTTGAGGAAGGCCATGAAGACCCAGCAGCAACGAGCGGAGAAATGCCCAGACTACTAATCATCTCTCCAAACTCAGCTTCCAACTCGCCGATCTTCGGTATCCAAACTCAACTTGAAGCTCTCCAATTTTCGACCAATCCATGTATATTCATAGTCGCGGCATCTCACCGTTGGTACTTGCTATTTGGGACCCATTATGATTAAGCAAGTGACTTTTTCATTGCTAGAAACCAAACAAGTAAAGTATATACTCTACCACGTGACGAAGCAACGACCGTCAAAATTCGTTAAACGCGAAAAAATAAAATCTAAAAAATTATAACATTCACGTCCTCCTTGTGAGCTTTCGAGTTTCTTTTTTTTACGTCTCTCACCATTGCGATTTTTTCCTTATTATGTCTTGACAAATTTCTGTGTCTGCGTGATACACAAAATTGAAAACACTTGTTTTAGTGCCTTTCTTTAAATTAGTTTTAACTTCTAGATTCAAATTTGAATTAATATGCAATGCTGCTCTTGTCTTTCAAAAGTACTATACTATCGTTTATAGATTAATATAGTGGCGTGTAGCACTAATTTAAATATATTTATTTTCTCTTTCTTCCTTTTTTCTTTCTCTCAATCTCACGCCTTTTCTTTTCTCCGCTATCTTTTTATGCATACAACACAATCACAATGTGATGCGCACAGATATGCACAAATGGAAACGCAGCGAGCAACTTAGCCTAAATAAACTTGTGGGGTGCATAGATATATATGTAACTTGGTGAATAGAGAGTTCCGGAAAGTGGATCAATTCCTTTTTAGAATAATCACGTCAAATCATAAATAAGAGCAATAAAATAAAAATATGGAGCGTTAAATGACGTGGCTTATAAGAACTGAATCTAACAAGGTTGTTTACAGAAAAGCATAATAGTAAGCAAAGTGATGATACATGAGAGTAGTATCCCAAATCCAATTGCCAGAGTAGAGTTGTATCTTCTAAAGGAAGTAGCCGTATAGTTCCAAGTAACAAATGCACAAGTTCCAGGGGTTTGTAGCATCCGTAGTGGGTGCCGTGAGAGCAACCCGGAAATACTTGAAGGGAAGCAGTGCGTTGGGTCCTGTTATAGGCCAAGATGCAAATTGACCCGGCTTGCACAATGTCCGCTCATTTTCATGTACTCTCAGATTCGTCCAGTTCTTCCCGTCCAGTGAGCCCTGAAATTTTCATATATCATTTAGTTAATTCCCTGTGATACTTGTACACGAAACAACAAAGCTAGTCAGTCCACCTGAAAAATCCAATATCTCATGAAGGCCCTCGAACCGTCCTGTCTCAGGGTATAGTAGTTGCACATAAGCTGCATCAAGCAATCTCCCATATCAGATCTCATATTGAGTTGAAATAAAATCCACACACTTCACACTTTAGATATAATATTCATCTACCTGATGATCTTGGCCAAGGTCAACCATCCACCAGGCACAATTATCCCCATTTTCCAGTCGAGGCCCAGCAAAAGATGTTCCCTGTGATAGGCAAGTACCATTAAGAGAAGAAACTCATTTAACAGTTAATTGCAGAAAATTATTGTGCATACCTGGTAGGTTCTTGAGACCAAAACCTTGGGGTCAGTGTATCTTGAGTGGGGACTGCTAGCAGTGATGGTAATTATCTGCAGCAAGGAACTTATTTATAAGGAGCTAGTAGTATATGAGGGTATAACAGTTTTTCAACTTTCAAGAGAATAAAAACTTAAGAGAGAGAGAGAAGACAATGATGCAGATAAGTTACCTTTGCCAAAACAGGATTCACCCACTGATGTTCTCCATATGATGTGCCTGCAAAGTACAGAACCCCGTTGCTGTCCCCATCACATATGTACTGGAGCTCCTTGTAACTTGATCGCCTATGTTGGAATCTAACACTACAAAGAGATCCAAAGTAAGCTAACTTCCCTCAACATGTTTAAGCTGAAGAAAAAGTATGCCTCACTGTAACTGTCATTCTTATTAGGAACTCCAGAATAAGATTGCGATCAAATAATGGTGCCCTCACTATACCCTTGTAAACACCAAAAAACCTGGCTATACACTTGCTCACTATACCATATTTGATATATCTTTTAGATTGTTCATTTGACAAAAGTAGGTTAAATAATAATAGTGATAATCCATGTCTATCCCACTCTACCAACAAGTCAACTTCTTGCATGTGGTATCACTCAATAAGTAGAGGGTCCAAGTATGGAACTCAAGAAATACTCGATTATAGTTGTCATATGGAACCTACCTAAACCTGAACTAATGAATTTTGAATACATAATACAGGGAAGAATAGGGTGCAATCTTTTATCAACAAAAATAAACCGATTACAAACAGTTGGCTGCAACCTATATATCTTAGAGATTTCTAAAAATTGCAATTCAAGAAATAGATCCCTAATAAAAGGCTGAGGAGCCCATCTAATATTTTTTTATTAAAAAAAAAAAGGCTTACTTCTCTTTATTTTCTGGCTTTGCCAATCCACTTTCAACAAAATTAAGAGCCTCATTAACCTGTAAACAATAAAGTAACAGATAAGTTACTAAGAAACAACATATTACATATCTAAAAGCCCCTTACACATATTGCCTGATACAATCCACTGGAAGAAGACAACAAACTTACAAGACTTTGAAAAACAGGAATCTGCCAACTAATGTTGCTATTCTGCAACTGCACAACAAATACAATGGTTTTCGTTAGAGCCCGCAAATCCTGCTCATGCAAACTATCATAAACATCAATAACCAGAGTATACACACCTTTTTAAGCAAAGAACACGGAAGTAGCGGAAATCTCACAAATGGCACCAAGTCAAGAACTAACTGAAGCCTCTCACCAAAAAGGAGCTCGGGTTTTGAATTTGTCATGAACTCGTCCACCACTTCCCATGCAACTAATTCTTTTGTTTTCATCCCGAACATTAGGATTGCGTTGAGAACTTTTTCTTCGGATGTAACTGCCAAATCTGGATGCTGCAAAAGCCAAATTTAAATATGTTTAATTAAGGTGAGATAATATTACAGAGAGATCTAAGGTCAGGTAGATTTTAAGTTTTGGCTGTTACTTGAGAAAATTAGAGTCTCAAAGGTGTGAAATAATATCTATGGTACTAATATCAAAACAATACATAGTCCTATCCAAATCCACTGAACCGCTGTTCATTTCTTTAATGCCACATGCATGTCCACATGACTTAGCTCCACAAAACATATCTGTCCCACATTTGTTTATTTTGTCTTGCACTCCCACCAAGTTTGCCCACATAATACTACTCAAACAGAGGATATTCCTGCTTTAGTTGTTAGTGCCTGGACTATCAGGCCAGCTTGGATTAAATTTTAAGTATTATGCATTTATGTCAATCCTGAGATTACCATCAAATCAACAAATGGAGATACTTGAAAGGAAACACACCTGAATTATATTGCTGAAAGTTGTCTCATCTAACAAGACAAAGTCGGCACTTGCACTAGTACAATAGTCAAAGTTCCTAGCAAATTTCGTCTGGCATGTTTCTTTAATATGTTTACATGATGGGATCAAAGAAACCACTTGAAGGAGTGGACATACTGAGTCCTGCAACAAAGTTCAACAGTTAGCTTCGTAAGCTACAGCATTATTAGTTGCCAAAATTGCTGCTTCCTCCTCCATTAAAGTTGTGCATAATAGAAAAACTCTGTTGTATGACCTTCACCCAATAGAAGAACTCCATCCCTGCATATAATATGTAGATGAGAAGTATCAATATCTTATAATTCGTTATTAAAATTGGATCTCTTCTTTTGTTTTCAGAAGTCCGAAACCGCGACTCTCTTCTCCGATCAGTTAATTCAAGTGGCATACTGTAATAAGATCAACAGAATTATGATTTTAACTTTCTAATAATAAGAAATAACTTATTTATGAAGTGGGTTAAGTTTCCAAACTACCTCTGAGAGGCATTCCAGAAGCATTTTGCAGCACTCTTGGTGAAGAAGTGTCACTCCAAATTGATCAGCTAATAAAAGCAGCTCAAGCAACAAGGCACCACAATCTACATCAACATCGTCATTTAGTTCCCCGCTGTATAAAAAATCAAGCATAGCCTTGAAAGCTTCTGGGGACACATCCCTTAAAGTAATTTCTGAAGACATGCTTTCACTCATTCCATTTGTGAACATCTGAATGTATAGCAAGGTTTTCACTTCTCAGAAAACAGCTTGTATTAATAATAACAAAAGGCACAAAACCTAGCATCACAAGAATTTTACATTTACATGCATAAATTGAAATTTAGAAAGTGTTTTACTCTATATGCCAAGCTTTTTTTTCTGGTCAGTATGCTAAATCACAGTGTGATGATAAAACCAGAATGTTGGATGCTGATGCTGATACCTTATATGGAGGGAGGTATTACTAGGCAAACCTCGCTACTCACAAGATGAAATTAACAGGTATAATCTAAACAAAGGCCAGTCTATGGCATCCTAGATTTAAAAAATGTTGGACACCTCTCAATGTGAGTTGTTATATTGCTAATTTCCATGTTTATTAGACCTCAGATCACAAAGAAAATTTATAAGCAAGATAGAAAAATAATACGAACTAAGCTCATAAAATTCAATTCATCTAAGGATATACTTCCTCCAAATAACTATGCGTTTAAATATGGAGAAAAAGTCAAATATATGCTTTCCAAAGGAAAACAAGGAATTACTCAGATAAAAAGATTATGAAGTCAACTCACCTTGGCAAATGGGATACTCCATGAACTGAGAACAATTTTGTGTGTTTGAGCAATAAGACCATAACCCTCAATATATATGTCTACATCACTGTACTGACCAGTTAATTGCAATTCTTTCAGTCTCTGACCACTGATAGAAAGTGAGGGCAGAGTTGTACAACAATGAGGCCTGGTGCTTGGGTATGATAACTCCACATTCTTGCCAGAATCAGACAACTTTTGGTTTAGCTTCAACCTTTCCATGGTCTCTTCACATTGTTTCACCAGTGACATCACTTCAAACTGTAAACTTAAGGCTCTCAGGGAACCAAGTTGTTCCTGAGGAATCTACAAAATACAAAGACAAAATCACCATTAAAATTTGAATAAACAAAGCTCCCTAGATAAGAAAGATGTGCTTGATAAAATCACATAGTAGGATGAATCTCCAATGAAGAACAGGATAATCAATTAAAAGGAAAATTAATGCGTACCTGTGTCCAGCCAGTGTAGATGTACTGAAGCAGGGCATGGAGAACCGGATAAGTTACTGTGGGCAGCGAGATAACAAAGAAGGATGACGTAATAGGAAAATCCCCACATGCTGCTAAGACTGCCTTGTGAGCAGGTACAGGTCTTTCCTCTACACCAACAATAAATAAAACATCAGATAATTCCCAGCTCTCCAGAAAATTGGTAAGCCCCCAATTGTCATAATCCATGGGTTGGTCTTCTAACTCCTCGTCACCCTCCTCCTCAACTTGATATTCACCAAAACTCACATGCTTCCACAGGGACATATGATTGTGTGTTAATGACAAAACATTAACATTTCTATATCCAACATGTTTATCCCAGCTACAGAGGCCAATATACAGAACATTATAATTTGGATTAGAATCAAGCCACTGGAAGACAATATTCTGGAAAGGGTATTTTCCTTTACCGATGCTAATCAACCCATCGAGGATACTGATCCAATAACTCTGAAATGAAGAAGAGCAACAAAGTCCAACACCTGCCACATCAACAACAGTTTCTCCATCCGCCTCAATCCTCAGGCGTCTATTCCTATGACTTCCCAAAATAACAGTATAGTGGGGACTACTATCTCTTTTATAATGGTAGTGGCGACTCCCAACATTTTCCCGGAAAACCAGTGTGATATCATTGCTGGCAACAGCTTCGAAAACCACGCAACCCCGACCTGGTTCTCGGAATTTCAAATCCTTTCGCCAAGCGCACTCAAATGGCGCCACAGTGAGAAACTCCTCCTTCTTCTCAATCATCTCCACAAGCACAAGCAGAAGGGATGAGGGGATCTTGCTCGCTCAGGCACACGGCACCTCCTATATCTGTGAGGAATGAGCAAACTTTCGATTAGGCCACCGAAATCAACATGTCAAAATATTTTACAACTGATCGCGAGCGATAATTGGGTCACAGTGTCACTCATATATATATATATATATAAAGACAATAGATCCGTCAAGTGGAGATATGGAGATTCAATTTGCATTCCAACATGAATATTGAGATAAATGAGGTACGAATCACACGATCATTTATGCAAACAGAAGGAGACAGACGAGACGTCGCTATCTCAGTGTAGGCAGAGATTGCTAGAAGTCTATCCCACTTGACCGAACCAAGAAAAAATCTACACCCACTAGACACTGTTGGCATCCATATGGAAGTGGCTTTGGATCCTACACCACATCCTTAGCCCAGAAAATAACAGATGCATGCTAAATATCAATCTACCATGAGATCTCATGAGGCCAGCAAAAAAATTAGCGGCGGCGATTTGATCTGGGAAAGAGAAAGAGACAAAGAGAGGGTTTCCGATAGACACCCACCTCGATGTTGGTTGTCATTATGCGCCAGATTTTGATATTAGTGGGACCATCCTCGTCAGCAGATCGCTTGTGGATATCTCAGCCAACACACATTATTCCAACCGATGAAGCAATTAGAGATGAGAAACAGGCAGAATGGTTATCGTTATCGATTCAAGTAATGAACAGTTGCATAGGAAAAGGAAAGTGACTTTACCGCCCAAATATTTTATCTGTGGAACCAGAATTATGTGCTGTATTTTGAGCTGAGTTTTAGAGAAACGGCGTTTCCTATCTCTCTCTAACCGGTCTTCGGTGAAGTGCTTACTCTGGAGCAACGTGGCAGGTGGCATGTCACTTGACTCCCCTTTTCTAGATCTTTCCTCCCTTGAGCTTCCCTCCTTCATTACTTTCTCCCAAAAAAACCTCAAACTTCTCATTTCCATTCATAAAAATAATCAAATCTCAAGTTTAATTTGAAAATAATAAAATCCGTTCGATTATAATTTTTCCCAAAAAAAAACAAGTTTTTCATTTTTGTTTTACTTTATATGATTCAGAATAATTAATATACATTGAGTTAAGTTAAAAATCATTAGATTAATTTGATGGATAAATATTTTAAAAAATGAAATGGTTATCATTAATTAAAGTTTTGTTGTTAAACTTCTTATAATCAATGTCATAGTCATATTTCGTCGCTACAAAGAAATTAACCATTTGATTAGTAGACTTCATCGATTTATTATAAAAGACAAGATTGATACAAAATTAGGGTTCTATACTTTTTTTCCTTTTTATAATGGAAGTGAAGCATTTTCATACAAATATATATATATACATCTCTTTAATTAAAATCTACTATTTTTATTAAATTTATTAAGCTTGAATTTATAATCTTAAAATTGTTGTCTTTCGTAAATTTATTATTCTTAAAAATGTAGGATTGTTAAAATGATATTTATAAAAATAAGTAAAAAAATTAATAATATTTTATAACTTAAACTACAACATATATTAAATTAATATATAGTCGTATATACATTATATCATCATTTTGTTTACATACACAGTATACTAGAATATTAGGAGGCCTATGATTGTGAAACCAAAGAAATTCCTATTTGAAAAAGTTGCAGAGCTGCCCAATATGAATTTGAAATATAGTTGACATATTTAAGAAATGAGAAGTAAAATAGGAACCACAAAGAAAGGTGGCTCACAGTTCGCGGGAGATTTTGCCATAAATAATAAAACGCTGCCCTTTTGGCGCGATAAGTCTTAAAGTTATATTATGAATTTCTAATTCAAAATGCGGATTACCGCATGATGCTTACTTTCAAACCGAACATCCCGAAAAGCGCGTGAAATTTGTCTACCCAACGCACGTCCATGGAAACTAAGGTTAGGGTTCATTTTCTGAGCATCGATTCTGTCAATTTCTCACGAATTAATTACTGGAACAATGCTTGAAATTGGCTAGCTTTTATTATTTTTAATTGTATACATAATAAGCCCTGGATCCATGGCGTTAGATGGAGGAGAAGAAGGAGGTGAAACACTGGAGGGAGGCAATGGCTTCGATGAGGCAATTCAGCGGGAGGAGTCGGAAGCGGTTGAAGAAATTCAGAGAGTGCTTGAATCGGTAGCTCAGTTTGGGGAATATCGGAGGGCACACAGGAAAGAATGTCACACTCTTGCGAGGCGTTTGAAAATCTTGTTGCCTATTGTCGAAGAAATTCGGGATCTCGGTCCAAATATTCCAAAGGAGGGCATAGCTTGGTTGAATGATTTGAAGGATGCTCTCCTTTTTTCGAAGAAATTGCTAAAATTGTGTAGCGAGGGGAGCAAAATTCAACTGGTTAGGGTCTCTCAAAATTTTCAAGGTTTCCTTAAGAAACACGAATGGATTCTGGGCTATATATGCTTCTTAAATATTCTGACGTATTTTCATTTCAGGCACTCGAGACCGAAGCGGTTATGATCAATTTTCAAGCTGCCTATCAAAAATTAAGCCAAGCCTTCGATGCTTTGCCTAGTGAACAACTAGGAATATCAGATGAATTGAAAGAACAGGTAGATTTATTTTTCCACTCTAATATCTTAATTAGGATCTCATCTGAATTTGAGGAAGTTCTACTACTACTACTACTTCAATATTAGATAAGCGCACTAATGCAATCAATTTAGGTTTCCTTTTACCTTTTGATGAATTATGCCAATGGAACTACGATATGTTTCTTGCTCTTATTCTCTTTGGACTTTGGTGTTATAGATTAAATATAACAAAATTCCCTGGATGGCATCTATATACTCTAAAATCTGAATCGTAGAGACATACTTAATTATGGATGACCTTGCTGACTTTTTTAAGCCTTGATGATCAATTTGAGAGTTAAAGGTCTACCTCCTTTTTTTGGGTGTATATGTGGTTATGGTGTCTATTCATAAATTTGGCAATATTCAGTCAACAAGCATACTTTCCTTTTGAAGGATAGTAGGATACGACTTCCTCTTATGTTAATGGTTTGGGAAGTCTTCATTTTTAAGTTTGTTTATTCAAAATTTTGAGATAAGTTTATACTGTGATTCAGCTTGAGCTAATATGCGTCCAACTCAGGCGGGCGAGGAGGCGAACGGATACACAAGATATAGAACTTGCAATGGACATGATTGTGGTATTCTCAAAAGACGCGGATAGGAATGTTGACAGCGCTATTATAGAAAGGCTTGCAATAAAGCTTGATCTTCATACCATGGAGGATCTTAACATAGAAACAGCAGCCGTAAGGAAACTTGTTAAAGAAAGAAATGGGAAAAATGCAGAGAGTACCCAGCAAATAATTGACCTTCTTAACAAATTCAGACAAGTTGCAGGCATGGAAGTAACCAATGTTCTTGATGAACCTGACTTACCCAGAACGCTTGAGAAGTGTGCATCTTTGGTCATCCCACATGAATTTCTCTGCCCAATAACCCTAGAAATAATGACAGATCCTGTTATTATCGCAAGCGGACAGGTAATAAAACAATTCTCAAATGCAATTTCTTTAGATATTCGTTGAGAGGAAAAGTAAAAGCTGGATTAGAAAATCATTGTGTGGAGTATGGGAATTTTCTGATAGTAGTTGAAAAACATGCTGGAGACACATATGTTGTAACAAGAAGTCTTTGGTAGATTAAATTTCTGTGAACTTTGAGCTTTTGAAACTAAGGATTCAATGCTTTTTCAGATATAATGCTGATGGTTTTATTTTTCTTTTTTCCCCTGTTTCGTTTTGCATTTTCATTAAAGACATATGAAAGGGAAAGCATAGAGAAGTGGTTCGAGTCCAATCGTAACACCTGCCCAAAGAGTAGACAACCTCTGCCTCACCTGTCTGTAGCACCAAACTATGCCCTAAAAAATCTGATTTTAGTGTGGTGTGAGAAAAACAACTATAAACTTCCCCAAAAAGAAACTTCTACAAATGAAGAGAGCTGTTTAACAGATCCCAAAGTGGAAATACCATCTTTGGTTGAGAACCTATCATCTGTTCATTTAGAAGTGCAGAGAAAGGCAGTGAAGAAGATTCGCATGATATCAAAGGAGAATTCTGAGAACAGGGTTTTGGTTGCAGAGCATAGAGGAATACTGCCATTGGTGCAGCTCCTGTCATATCCAGATTCAAAAATACAAGAGCATGCAGTGACAGCACTTTTGAATCTATCAATTGATGAGGGTAACAAGAAACTTATATCTAACGAAGGGGCAATTCCAGCTATTATAGAGGTATTGGATAGTGGAAGTATTGAGGCTAAAGAAAATGCAGCAGCAGCTCTATTTAGCTTGTCAATGCTGGATGAAAATAAAGAAATTGTGGGTCTATCAAATGGCATTCCCCCCTTGGTAGAGTTATTGCGGAGTGGGACAATACGAGGGAAAAAAGATGCTCTTACAGCTCTCTTCAATTTATCTCTCAACCATGCAAATAAGAGTAGGGCCATTAGTGCAGGCATTGTGACGCCCTTGATTCAGTTGCTAAGGGACATAAACTTGGGCATGATTGATGAGGTCCTCTCCATCATATTACTTCTTGCATCTAATCCAGATGGACGGCAAGAGCTTGGACAGCTCTCTTTCATTGAAACTCTAGTTGAGTTCATCAAAGATGGAACCCCCAAGAACAAGGAATGTGCAGCATCTGTTCTTCTTGAGTTGGGTTCTAAAAATTCTAACTTGATACTGGCAGCACTTCAGTTTGGCGTGTATGACCATATAATTGAGATAAAACAAAGTGGAACGGATAGAGCAAAGAGGAAAGCAGATGCATTTTTACAGCTCATGGCCAAGAACGAGCATATTTAATCTCGTTGCTTTTTTTACTGTAGGTACAGTACTTGTATTTTTTTCATAGTGAATTAATTAAACAAATTCTTTTCACTTACTATAATGTAATTTACAGTCAAAGAGTGTAATTAAATTTACCCTTGGTTGTCTTCATTGAAAAGTGTATTATGTTGCTCACAATTTGTAAATTAGATGTTAATTTTTTTTTTGGAATTCGTTATCATCCTTATGATTCATACTATCTTGCATAAACTATGGTATGTGGACTTTCCTCCCTTGTTCTACCAAAATTATTCTAATTTTCCGGAGCGTATCAATTTTTTTCTTCCCCTTCGGATCTCAAAATTACCTTGCATTAATTCATAATAGATCGGGTATTTGTTGTCTTATTTTTTACTTCCTACAATGGATCCATGTTCAGTGGATTTTGTTAAGACTCGAGTTCGTGTTTTATGACATTTGACAGAGGATATCTTATTCTACACATATGTTTTTATCAATTGTCATTTTGCAAGGGCGGTGTGGTTTGGAATCTCATTTCGAAGTGATCAGTTTCATCCCTCATCAATTCAGGTTTGTTTGACAAGTTGGTTTTCGAATGCCAATAATGGTAACATAGACTACATAGAAATGCTGAAGTTGTGTTTATATAATATTTGGGTTGCAAGAGACAAATATTATTTGGAACAAAAGATGCTCCAGCCTTTATAGATGTAGTTTATAGAATCAAGCAACAATGGGTGAGTATTACAAAGGCATTCTCTAATCAAGGCAGGCAACACGAACTTTCTAATCATACTACCATCATGTCAGTCACATGGAGGGAGCTTCAATCAGTCAATTCACTTCTCATCTACAAGATAGCCAGAAATTCAAAGAAATTTATCATTCTGGTTAACTTAGTAGGAGGTTCCTATAAGTCAGTTTCTCTTATATTATATGTAATAATATGTTCTTGCTTGTAGTGGTTAGAAAGGTTTTATGTGGTCACATACTGGGATATGAGGATATACATCAGATAGCTCTGGAGAGAGTAATTCTGGGCAATGGGAGTTCTCCTGATCAACCTACCGTCAGAATAGATATCAAGTAGCTTTTGCAATTCTCTAGTTCGGATCAACTCTGAGGAAGACAATATCAAGCATTTTGGAGACCGAGACAAAAGATATATAAAGCCATATGATATAATATAGATAATGAACTATATTAGAATAATTTGAATATGACTTTTTATACTAAATAAATATCATTAAAATAAAAATTAAAATATATTTTGAAATAAATTAAAATTTGTGATAAAAATATTATTTTGAAAGATAATTAAATTATTTTCACTTTTAATAAGAGATATATAATTTGATATTTTTAGAAGAAAAAAAAGTTTATCTATAAAATAAGTATTTTATATAAGGAGTATGTTACAGGAAGGTCAACCTTACAAAAATAGAGCTCTCAAATTTCTTTTTCTCTCCTCTCTTATTTAGGAGAGAGAAAAGATTTTTAAAAAAAATGATGAATAGGAGGAGGGGCACAGGTTTCAAGGAGTTTTGCATGCGTGGCATGTAGGGAATGGTACACGTCTCACACAATAAATAAGTGAGGCAGAGTGAGTTAGCCAATAACGCCAAAACCAGATAAGGAACCATGAATGCATGACCTTCTCATTTTATTTCCACATTCTTTCCCCACCCAATCCTAATTTCTTATTCACCATATAAAATATCGATTTAATAGTATAATCATATAATTGTTGTTGCTCTTACTATTTATCTTTTCAAATAAATTATTTTATTATAAATCATCAGATGAATGGGAAAAGAATTATTCTTCAACAATGAAGATAGATACCTTATCTTATTTAATTTCAATTTCTTCTTAATTTTACCTTCTCAATTTCTTATCATTTTAATTTTAGCATAAAAAACTTTTTAATTCTCTACACAAAATGTTTCTTTTTTATTTGGTTCTTCAGATAAACAAATTGTTTTAATTGTATGAAATATATTGCATAAAAAATAAAGATGATTTAGTCAGACAACTTTTTTTTTTGATAATTTTATTCTTCATTTTATTATATTTTATTTTTTATTGACTTAAGTTATAATATATATTTAAAATGTAATTAATCTATTTAATAAAATCTGACAACAAACTAAGAATACTTATCAGCACAAACAAAAATTTCATGTTATATTCTATGAATAAAGACCTAATAACGAAAAAGAAATAATAATACGCTGCGATCCGTTAATACTTAATACCTTGATTATTAGGGACAAAAGCTCTATTTTAATCTTTGTATTTAGTATTTTTTCAATATAGTCCCTAATGTAATCATGTTTAGTCAGTTTCAATTTAATCTTAATACTTGCTTAATTTCAATTTGATCATCCACATTTACAATTAAATATTAATTCTTTTTATTATCTAGATATTAAAATTATTTAACATAATATTTACAGAATAATTTATTTCTTAGTATACATGCTAAATTGCTAATATATTTATTTAGGTGACAAAGTTGTATTTCTCCACTTCTAAGTTTTTAAAAATTAAAACTAAAAGAAAATTTCATTAATATTATTTTGTAACAAAAATAAATAAAGAAACTAATTAACAGATAATATTTTTTTAATATGAAATAACATTTTTATGCTTCAAGAAGTTATGACATAAATAATTTATTATAAAAATTTTGAAGCTTTAATATGAAAGAAAAAAATGTGCCTATAATCTGTATCTATATTATATAACTGGATCTTTTAGTATTGAACTCAAAAAATAGTAATATTTTTAATTAAAAAATGTCAAATAAAATATTATATATATATATATAGCTGTGGACCCTTTTGGTCATTAGACTCACAAAATAGTCATTTTGTAATTAAAAAAATATAATTAAAATATATGATAGTGGTTAAAATATAATAATGGTGAGAGAGGAGTTAGAAATATAAGTTTTTATTAGACTATTTATTATTTTAAAATATAAAAATATTTTTATATTAAATTTAAAAAAAATAAAAAAATTTGTATGTACCTTGATGCATGCGAATTCTCTAGTTACTTATATGTTAATATAGGCATGTATACTAAACAAAAAAAAAAATATTGAACAAAAGTATCTATGTCAACCTTTTGTTAAGTAATTTTAATATTTGAATAGTAGAGAGATTAAATTGGTATTAATCACAAATATGAATCAAATTAAAATTGAGCAAGCAAACATTAGATATTAAATGGACTAAACTAAGGTGAAGTTACTTATGTGTTTGTTATGAAGTTCTCCAATAAAAATAGGATACATGGCAAAAAATACTTATATAACTAATCATAGGGGTAGAGAGAATATAAAAAATTAAATTATGATAACCAATTATTGAATAAAAAAATACGAATAAAGTACGTGATTGATAAAACTTCATAACAAACACCTAATTAACATCATTTTAATTTTTTTCATATTAAATTGATATTAATTATAAAAGTGAAGGAGTGAGTAAATATTAATCATTGTTCTAAAAAAAATATTTTTTTTGAGAACGTTTAAAAAATATATTAAACACTAGGGACTAGAATAAAATTTGTATGATGTATTAGATGAAGATAATGATTTGGATTTTGGACCCCAAAAAATAATAATAAAATAAAATAGAAGAGGAAGAGGATAACGATGAAAATTAGGAAATGGAAATTACAGGAAAGCGTGAACCCTTTGTTTTCTTGGTAAGTAAGAGTGAACTCTTTATATATTGAGAGATGGATGGCTAAGACTTTTGATTACCACACGAAATATCATTTATCTCCCTTTTCTCACTCTCTGCAATCCCTTTGAGTCATCGCCATGGATCCCTACAAGGTAATAGGACATTAACATTTGGCATTCAGTTCTCTTGTTCATCAAAATCTTGTCTTTCAAAAGATTAGCTACTTTATTTCCCTACTTGTTTGGATTATATATCGATTATCACTTTCGTTCTTTTCCCCTGGAAAACGTCGATTCTATCTTCGTTCTCATGTTTTTGCTGTTATCAACAAGTCCTTATTTAATTTAATTCCCATCGTATGTTTTAGAGTTTTTCTTTCTATTGGTCGTCCTTGGCTTGAGAAATCAAATCTAAAATCTTATATAGGCCAGAAACTCCGATGACTAGTTATTTTACATGTTCTATTTCCTGCAGCACCGGCCATCAAGCGCCTTCAATTCTCCTTTCTGGACTACTAATTCTGGTGCTCCTGTTTGGAACAATAACTCCTCTCTTACGGTTGGATCTAGAGGTATCGATTTACCTGCGTGATTTGATTGTCTGTTTGACGAGAAACGATGTTCAAGTGGGTCTGGGGATCTATAAATTTTCTGTAAATTGTTCCTTAGTGGTAGGAATTTGTTTTAATCAAATTCTTATTTGCTGAATAGCCGCCCCACCTAGTGGGAAAATGCTTTGTTGTTGAATTCTCATTTGCTGAAGAATAGAACTCTTACGGTCTTACCTACGGACATAATCTAGATTGTTTGTTTTGGATGGAAATCTTAACTATGCTGAAGAATGCTAGCTATACTAAGCTAAGAATAAGAGTTTGGGCATCTCCTAAATTGTCTTTAGGGGTGGAATTTTGAGGTGAAAGAAAAAGGGATTTTTTTTGGAGAGGGAGGACGAGGTTATCTATCTTTCAGTTTGTGTTAAGGTTTTGTCCAAATAGTAATGATATTTTAAATCCCCGTTGGCAGGTCCAATTCTCCTGGAGGATTACCATTTGGTGGAGAAGCTTGCAAATTTTGATAGGGAGCGGATCCCAGAACGTGTTGTCCATGCCAGAGGAGCCAGTGCAAAGGGTTTTTTTGAAGTTACACATGACATTTCTCACCTGACATGTGCAGATTTCCTTCGAGCCCCTGGAGTTCAGACACCTGTCATTGTTCGTTTCTCAACTGTTATACATGAGCGTGGTAGCCCTGAAACTCTGAGGGACCCTCGAGGTTTTGCTGTTAAATTTTACACCAGAGAGGTAAGAATTTGTATGACTGTTAGTTTCTCTCACTTTCTTCTACTTAAAGTACTTTTCCCATTGATTAACTGTTCATAATTATTTTAAATGAAAAATATGAGTTAGTACTTTCTCACTATCTGCTGCTATAGATGATTTCTGTTTTCTTTTCTCTGTGAATTCAGGGTAATTTCGATCTAGTGGGAAACAACTTTCCTGTTTTCTTCATTCGTGATGGAATGAAGTTCCCAGATATGGTCCATGCTCTCAAACCCAATCCAAAGTCTCACATCCAAGAGAACTGGAGGATTCTTGACTTCTTCTCCCATCATCCAGAAAGCCTGCACATGTTTACCTTCTTATTTGATGATTTGGGTGTCCCACAAGATTACAGGCATATGGAAGGTTCTGGTGTTAACACATATACCTTGATCAACAAGGCTGGGAAAGCACACTATGTAAAATTTCACTGGAAACCTACTTGTGGTGTTAAGTGCCTGTTGGAGGACGAGGCCATTAAGGTTGGAGGATCCAACCACAGTCATGCCACTCAAGATCTCTATGATTCAATTGCAGCTGGAAACTATCCTGAGTGGAAACTCTACATTCAGACAATAGATCCTGACCATGAAGACAGATTTGACTTTGACCCTCTTGATGTAACCAAGACTTGGCCTGAGGACATTTTGCCCCTACAACCAGTTGGTCGCTTAGTCTTGAATAAGAACATTGATAACTTCTTTGCTGAGAATGAACAACTTGCGTTTTGCCCTGCCATTGTGGTGCCTGGTGTATACTATTCAGACGATAAGCTGCTCCAAACTCGGATCTTCTCTTATTCTGACACACAGCGACACAGACTTGGACCAAACTATCTGCAGCTTCCTGCTAATGCTCCCAAGTGTGCTCATCACAACAATCACTATGATGGTTTCATGAATTTCATGCACAGGGATGAAGAGGTAAACTGATAGGCATTCATTTCATATTATGTTATCCTGAATAAGTTCATGGTGCTGTCACATTATTCATATACATGTATTTTTACGACATAACTCTTATTGTACAATAGGAACTCAAGCTTTTGTTTTATATGTTTATTCTAATGACTACAATGCTGCGATTTATAGATCGATTACTTCCCTTCAAGATATGACACTGTTCGTCATGCAGAAAGGTTCCCTATTCCTCCTCCTATTTGCACCGGAAAGCGTGAAAGGGTTAGTTTTGATTTTTTTGATCACTTGCTTAATGTCAAAAATGTTGCATGCAGTTTGTAAATGAGTCCACTGGTCTTGGGTTTCAATTTATTTTACATTTTGTAATTTCAGCTTTGTTTTGTCTTAGTAACTACACTATTTTAGAATACAGCCATATTTTCCTAAAAGTTTAATGCATAACATTAGAAAAAATAAGTGTAAACCTTTGTTCACTGTAACATTCTGATTTAATCTATAAATAAAATTACATTGTTTAGCCAACACAAAATGAAAATTGACCTAATAAGTAAGAAAACAAATGTGTAGACAGGTAGATAGTCTAGTGAAATATCAACATGGTATTCAGAAAAGCTGACTTTCAACTAATAGAAGGGATAGGGTGGTGTTTACTTTTAGTATTATGTTACTTCAAGAGCGGGGAGGAAGGTTATTAATGTTCTTATATAACAAATAAACTTTTGAAAAAATAGTTCTATGATGATTAATGTTTATTAGCAGAGCAGGAATGTTTAAATGACTTGATTGCTAAATGCAGTGCATAATTGAGAAGGAGAACAACTTCAAGCAACCTGGAGAGAGATACCGATCCTGGGCACCTGACAGGTTACTGTTACAATCTATAGATATGATCAAAATGAATTATATTTTGTGACATCTAACATTGCCTGCTATTTTCTGGCTTCCTTTCAGGCAAGATAGATTTGTCCGACGATGGGTTGAGGCTTTATCTGACCCACGTGTCACCCATGAGATCCGCAGCATCTGGATATCATACTGGTCTCAGGTGAGACTCGCTTTACATATACGTAATTGGTAACAGTAGGAATTATAGGGAAAGGAGTGTGAAATAATTTTGAACTGGTGTGCAGGCGGACCGTTCTCTAAGCCAGAAGATAGCATCCCATCTGAACTTGAGGCCAAGCATCTAAGGCTGGTTGCCGACCCGCCAATGGTTGTCAGATTTGGAGATGAGGATGAGTATGATAAGGATTTGAACCGAGGGTCATTTGAAAGGATGTTTCATCGATCCTTTTATTACAGTATAATATTTGTATACCAATGTGTAAAACTCGCAACTTAATAAACGGTTTGCTTGTGCTACTTCTGTATTTCATTTCTTAAGCCTCGTTAATTGCATGTTGCTAATTGTTGTGTTGGTTCAAAATGATCATCTCTCATATCAAGTGGGATCCACTCTCTATCTCTCTCTAAATAAAAATGATCCTTTCTGTTTCTGGTGTTGGTTCATCACTGTATAGATTAGGATTTTGACATTTCTAGCAAAGGAAGCCACTGCCCACTGAGGAGTCCTTGACTCAAGCCCAACAAGTCCTCTGTAATTAGCCTCCTATTAATTTTGTGGCATTTGACGGCCCATCTACAACTAGAAATGGCAAGCAAGGAAATGTAACAATCTGGACCCAAACGCCTAATCCTAAACACCAATCCTTGTGTTATCTTCTCTATTCACGGTTTTTATTTTCCGATCAAAATCTCATCTATCCCCATTCTATGAAAGTAGGAATTTGAAGACTTTTGACAATACAGATACAAATTGCGTGGCAGATTTTTTTTTCCAAATGTCCCCCCGAGAGAAAGAAGAAAAAACTGTGTCGTACTATGGCACGCCAAATTGAAGAGTAACATAATGATATAATATAACAACTTAAAATAATGAGATTCCTAATTGAAGAAATGTGTAGGAAGAGAGTGAAATGAATTTTGAAAAAAGATTCATGACGAAAAGTTGAGTCTAGAAATTGTGGTGACATGTAAATAAAGAAAATCTTCTATGGAGACGTCATAATCCGCAAATAAAATAATTTCCATACCTCCTGTTTCTGTCAAATACAATAGCATGACGGCATGACTGAATCAATTAGTTGGTTGACATTGTGAAATTTATTTATTTTTGTGAATATATTAGGAATTGATTCTATCAAGTGGAAACTGGAGATTTGTTGCATTATTAGAGATGCAAAGTCCACAATAATGAAGAATGAACTGTTTGCTTGAAACCGTGAAACAAACAGAAAAAGAGACAAAGCAACAAGTTGTTTTCGATAGTGTATATTTTAACATGAAAAGAAGAAGAAAAAGAAATGGCAAGTTGGAGAGTAGAGTAGAATAGAGTAAAGGAAAGGAAAAGGTTTGTGGCAAATGTGCGACGAACAACAACTCCATCCATCTGCTATAATTATAATTATTAAATATTTGGGCACTCTGAAGGATTCTGATTCCAGCATTAATAAAAAAACATAAACAATGATGGCATCAGCAAAGCATCGTGGCCTCCCCTGCAGTTGCAGCTTGTTGACTTTGGTGGCAAATGAGGAATGGTTTTTGTGGGGTCACACTCCTCGCTCGCAGACGCAGTATCTTCTCTTCTCCCTCTTTTGCGTAATGCCTGCCTGGATTCCTCAGCTTTCCCTGTGCCAGGCATAGATTCCTTAGACACTCAACGATTCCATATCCCATATCTTATTCCTTTCACTTAAGGTACACTTCTCTCTCTCTCCTCTGTTTTCTTTTTTGAATATGACCACAACCACAACCACTTACTTAGCTTGGGTATCTTCCAGAATCTTTTCATGGCCGCTTCTTCCTATTTGATTCTCCTCAGCTTACCCACAGCAAAGATCTTATCGTGGGAACATGTAAACACTATATTATATATGTTGAGAAGAGAAGTGGATTAATCTTTGATATTACTTGAGTGAGTGAGTAAAGTGAATTTAATTCGACGGTCAGTATTACTATTGATGAAGTGAACATGCGTATGATCTTGGTTTCTTTTTGCTTTTGATTTTATTGGTGAATCCTGCAGCATCCTTAATTTAATATGCGTGTTTGAGTAGGAATTGATTCTATCGTAGCAGTAGCAAAAGAGAATGATGTCGTCATCATATTATATTTATGTTGTCCCTTGTTCCTCCTCTGCTCTCCTATCATTCTTTACTACTGTCGGTATTGACTCCTTTGGATTTGGACAGGAAAGGAAGACATAATAATTAAGGCTGGGATTGTGTTAAGCTCGGCGTTTTTGAAAACACTTGAAATTGGATCTGTAGGTAGCAGCACATATATCCATCATGGGAGTGGGAGATGGTATTACGACACCTGATGCCACGTTGGAAATTCCGCCCGAGTCCTCCATCACCATGGATTTCGACTATATGGACCAACTTTTCGCGGATGGTTGCTGGTTGGAAACCGCGATGACTACTGCATCGGATTCCCTGCTACTCAATTCTACTCCTCTCTTTGACTATCCATTTTCATGGCCTCCGGAAGCTGCTCTCGACATGAATCAGAATTCGGAAGAGGTAAGAAGGTGGTGGATTGGACCCACACCCTCACCCTCTATGGGTAATCCAGGGCCTGCATCTAGTAGTGTAAGGGATAGATTAGTAAGAGCGCTTATATATATGAAAGGACTGAAGAGAGAGAAAGATGAAGCACATGCGCTGATACAGATATGGGTGCCAGTGAAGAGAGGGGGTCGGAGGATTCTGACCACAAGTGATGTGCCGTTCTGGCTGGAAACAAGGTGTCCAAATCTGGCAAAGTACCGAGAGATATCAGAGAAATATGAGTTTTCAGGAGAGGAGGGATTGCCTGGTCGAGTTTACGTGGGGAAGGTTCCAGAGTGGACTCCTGATGTTCGATTGTTCACAAGTGATGAGTATCCACGAGTAGAGCATGCTCAACACTGTGATGTACGTGGGAGCTTAGCACTTCCAATCTTTGAGCAGGGTAGCAGTAGCACCACTTCCACTTGCTTGGGTGTTATTGAGCTTGTCATGACTAACCACCAGATCAACTATACTTCCCAACTCCAAACTCTCTGCAAGGCCTTACAGGTTCAGTTCAGTGCTTCTTAATTTTCTTTCACTTTAATTACTACTACTTCTACTTGTCTCTTTCCAATACATATCATCAACTGAATTTGGTTGCAGGCTGTTGATCTTAGGAGCTGCAGTAGTATGCAGACAGTGAAGAAGGTAGGAAATTAATTAATCATATTAAATGAATGGAGAATGAATTTCATATAGGAATTAAATTTGATGAGCAGGGATGCAACAAGTGGTATGAAGGAGCAATACCGGAGATTGCAGAGGTGTTGAGATGCGCATGTGAAACGCACCAACTGCCTTTGGCTCAGGCTTGGGTGCCATGCATCCAACAAGACAAAGAGGGTTGCCGCCACTCGGATGACAATTACTTACACTGCATATCTCCTGTGGAGCAGGCTTGCTATGTTGGGGATAAGCGTGTGCAGGGTTTTCACGAGGCTTGCTGTGAGCATCACTTGTTAAGAGGCCAAGGCATTGCAGGAGAGGCTTTTCTCACCAATCACCCATGCTTCTCACCTGATATCACTTCCTTGCCCAAGACGCAGTATCCACTCTCTCACCATGCCAGGATGTTTAATTTGAAGGCTGCTGTTGCTATCCGCCTCCGCAGTATCCATTGTGCTGTTGCTAATAAACATGACTTTGTCCTAGAGTTCTTCTTGCCCCACTGTGATCAACACAAGAACATGCTCGCTTCATTGTCCACCATCATACAAACCCTTTGCCGTAGCTTTCGGGTCATAACACACCAAGAACTGGAGCAGGAAACTAATTTGTTAGTTGGTGATAGTAGCCGTAGGCATCAACTAGAAGCCGACCAGCTGGAGTTTCCTGCTGGTGGAGAGAGTAGCTTATCAAGTGCAGGTATAAGCAAAGTGGGAGAGAGAAGACGGGCCAAATCAGACAAAACTATCACACTGCAAGATCTTCAACAACACTTTCCTGGGAGCCTTAAAGATGCTGCAAAGAATATTGGTGGTAATTAAGCATAGCTTGTCTTGTCTACTCTCATTCAATTGATTTCTCAATAGTCCTTTTATTTATTGTTTGGAAAATATTGTGGCAGTGTGTACTACGACCTTGAAAAGGATATGCCGCCAACATGGCATAAAGCGTTGGCCTTCTCGTAAGATAAAAAAGGTTGGTCACTCCTGAAACTCCAACTTGTGATAGACTCCGTTCAAGGCGTGTCTGGTGCTTTTGAAATAGACTCATTCTACTCAAACTTCCCCAAATTAGCATCTCCAAATTTGTCAACTGGTATGCCGCAGAACCCATCAACCACACAGCCCGAATCGAAATCGCCCACAACTTCATGCAGTGAGAGTTCCATTTCGAGCCATTCGTGTTCCAGCGCATCGGAGCAACAGCCTCAGACAAGAAAGGTTGATGGTGCGTTGAAGAGGGTGAGAAGTGAAGCAGAGCTGAAATGGTTGAGTGAAGATAAAGCAAAGGTATTGCCCAGATCCCAAAGCCACAAAGCACTTGGTTTTGGAAATAACCTAAAAACGGCTCAAAAGGAGGATGGTATGGCTCACAGTCACAGTCACAGAGTGAAAATCACATACGGAGATGAGAAAGCTCGATTTCGGATGCCAAAGAATTGGGGATACACACATCTTTTGCAGGAAATTGCTAAGCGATTTAACATAAATGACATCACCAATTTCTATATCAAGTATCTGGATGATGACTCTGATTGGGTGTTACTAACCTGTGATGCTGATTTGGAGGAGTGTATTTATATTGCCCAATCTTCAGCGACCGCTACCATCAAACTTTCCCTCCATCACTCTATGAGAACAAGCCCTGCTCCTTCATAATTCTAAACTATTGTATTCTTATGTTATTCTTAAGAGGTTTTTGGACTATTCTGTTTCTCAAGCAAATTGCGTTGGTTACACTATACACCATGTTCCATGTAGATAAACTCTAGTGTACAGACTTCCCCAATGCTTGAATTTTTCTCATCAATGTCTTATGAATATACGGTGAATAATATATTACATGTAATCTTATGATTTTTTTAAAAAAATTATATCATATTTTATACATATCAAATAAACAAATACACTTTTTATCATATTTTTTCTCTTTCCTAATTTTTCTCTATATCTCTCTCCTCACTTTTTTTCTACAATGGTGGTGGTGGGTTATGGTTTTAAAAAAAAACTGAAATGAAATTTGTGGAAACCATATTTTGTAATTTCGTGTTTTATGTTTTGATATTAAGTCCAAATCTAAAAATAAAACTCATTTAGCCAAATAAGTTTTCAGTTTTTTTTTTTCAAAATAAAATTGAAAACTAAAAACCACAACAATACCAAACACCCCCTTAATTTTTGGGTTTTGCTTACAACTATTCTTAGGACATTGTTTAAAGATTCATTTCAACCAATAAGAACTTAAAAAATTATTCTTTAGTTTTTTAACTGACTAGAAAAAAAGAATCTAATTCAAATTATGCAGGTGGAATATTAATTCATGTAATATGCATTTTAATTTTGACCAAACTAAAGAAAATTCTTGCTTCTAAAGTATTATATTGATCTAAGAAAGATACGGTCCTTGTCAATTGGACGTCACCAATTTATTCTTGACCCGAAGTTTATTATCCTTAGTTTAGTTTTAAATTAATTAGAATCCAAATTAAAATAATGATGTAACATTAAAACTAAATTGATTATAAAAATTTCAAGTAAAATGATGGCATTAAAATTTTTGAAAATCTAGTACGGTAGTTAACATTTGTCCTATAAGCACATTATTTATGCATTGTGGTGCGACAATTGCTGAGCGTTTTGGTGGGGTCCATGTCATAAGTCACGTAATATGATATATCATATATGTTGTACTTACATTACAAAAATTATGTTTAAACTCGAACTTTCAAATAATAATAATTTAGAATTTAAGAAGGCAAAATAGTGGTGGTGGTGGTGGATAGTGTTTTACACATGTTCCTTACATACAATCGCTAAAAGAGGTAACCACAAAGTAGAAAGATCATGCTATTGGCCTATTGCATTGAACTGAATCTGACATTTTTCTTCTATTTGTTTTTAAATAAAGTAGCTATATGGCTATTTGTGTATGAATCGACTCAACTACAATCTGAGCTGATAAGATGCTTTGGTCTTCAGGCTGCTAATGCATCCGGTGCCAAGTAAAAATATGGAGAACTGAGTTATGCTGACTCGAACTCGACCTCCCTGTCTCTTGGTTGATTAATTGCTTGACCACTTCTCCTTCCCAAGCTTGCCATAATACAAGTATGACTTTCTTCTATCACGTACAAGCCCATCTATTATAATTCTCTCTAGTGAGTAGTGATGCTTGACAAATAAATACTGTACTAAAAGTTAATATGACAAAAATTGGTGTATTCAGCTATTCTGTTATTCCCCTAAAACATTCTATACATCGCAGACGCTTCTTAACTACTCGGTATATTTGTGAGGACGATCCATCCATCCGATGCCTTTGATTTGCCCAATTAATAATTGATACTTAAAATTGTGAAGAAGTTGACGACCGATATTCCCCCTGCTCAATTTGCACACATCTGGACGGTGGACCAAAGATGCTTAATACAACCTATTGCCAAGGAAAACAAAAACAATGAAAAAGGTTTTTATCAGTTGCAAATTGCAATAACCAATTCCACAGATGAAAATGAAACCTACGGGCACGCGAGCATGAGAAAGCGTCTACAATTTTGAAACTGGTAATACTACCACATTCCAAAGGCAAACGATTATATATACCAACAGATAAAAACTCCAAAAATAAATAAATAATAAAAAACGAAAAATAGGAACATGCACAGTTTACTGATTTAATATAAATCCATTCAGCAATACTAGCTAAACGCTAAATAAACAGTCTAGCGACGCGTGACTTCTGACCTCCAAGAAAATAAAGGCTGTGTTTTGAAACAAAAACTACGATGACTCTACGGAACATAATGTTGGTTCGGAGACAGTTTTGTGTTGGTCAATGGGCAATTAAGGTGAGTTAAGCTTCGGATACCTCACATAAAATCCAGATGATTAAAGAAATCATTATGGCCGGTGACACTGTATAGTTTACTTCAGAGTTCAGAAATAACGTGAAAGCGATGGTCAAAAAATGGGGCTTTTACAAGGAAATTGAATCCATCTTTGAAAGGAAAGATGACGCGATCTTTAAAGTGGGTACTTTAAATTGGGTGGAGTTTTCAATTCCTATTTCTTAGATAGGATCTGAAACAAACCACCAAATCATTTAAAATTTTTAAGATATTTTAGCTCAAGAAATAACTTTTCTCGGCCCAAGATTTGCCTCGTTAAACAAGTTACCCATCGGTAAATTGCTCAAGAGTTTGTTACCCACAGGTTGGAAAAATTAAACAGAAGAAATCAACAAGGACGACTAACCGGCAAGAAAACTAGTCCGTGCAGGAAACCCAGTAGTACTAATGCCAGGTACATTTGAAAGTAATATATCTGCAAAACACGAGGGTTAATTACAACAAGGATCCTTACATATGCTTCACACACTGCCAAAAAACAAATGATGAATTATCAAAAATACCACAAAAACTTCTGTCCTTGAGAAGCAAAGAACAATTACTCCAACCAGTTTTGTTAGTGTGATCCCACTGCAATCACAACGAAGTAAACCGAGTTCAGGGGGAATAACATGGAGATTAGAACAAAACGGGATGTGGATGCAGATTCAGATTCAGATTCAGATGTAGCACATGGAATTTCCTTTCTCACTGGACATGAAATTATTGTTGAAAATAACAGCACGTGTGTTTGCCTCTGTTACAAAATCACCTGAAGACTGACGCTCCCATTGTACCCAGAGCCTCCTTAGCGCGTTGTTCTTTGTCTCCACTTGTTACCTATAGAAAGAATTGTGCAATAATATTAGGGAAACTATCAAATTTCGTAAGACTTGAACAACATTATGTCATTATCAGTTTTCTTGATTTTAATCACTTCAATAGAAAAGATTAAAAAAAACATTTTAAACAGAAAGACAAGTCAGAAAAATAATTCTGAAACTATTTTAACTGAAAATCAAGAAGAAAGAGGCGACGGACTTAAAATTTTAAAAGCTAACATATATCTTGTTTTTTTTTTTTTTTTGGCCTGAGAACATATATCTTGTTTAGATAAATCAACTTTGCTTAAACGGGTAGCAGAGTGGTACTGACAGCAAAGGCGTGAGTCATATGAACACAAAACTCAACAGCGATGCCCACTGACATAACAAGGTTGACAACAGAGACTGCATTCAACTGGATGTCCAAAATTGCCATCACACCCTACAAAGATCGACTTGTAAGTAAACAACTAGATGAAGAGAAATTTTCATTATCAAGAATCCATACAAATATTGAAAAAAATACATAATAAAATTCTTTATGACAGATGTTTCGATTAGCAGGAAAGCGAAAATACGTAAGACAGTTAAAAAAAGATGAGAAGTACCATAAGATCAACGACAATCATCGCCAACACCAACAAAATGATTGCTGAACACCATAAACTACAGAAAATAAAAGTTAAAAAACAGAAAGAAAAGAAAAATGAAGACATCATTAAATAATCAAAATATAATTCTTTGACACCTCTATCTCTTTGAGAAAGTTAAAAGTTAAATACTGCATTTTAAACCAACGGCTAAAATAAATTAATGCTCACCTGCATGTGATAACCAGGCACACAACAAATACTGCACCTGTTACATCATTTTATGACAATTAATAATTTTCAATTTCAAGATCTACTTGCATAATAAGTAAAAACAAAGTTAACAGCAATAGCAAGTAGATGTTTTTTTTATGGCCAATAGATGTTAAATATGGCTATCCTCAAAAGTTTCAGGCAATCAAAAAGTTGTCATTGTTCACTGTACTTCTGAGTCACAGGACATGGGTACCTATATAACTTCAAACATTTTTTGGTAAAGTATCTACTTAGATTTAATCCCTCCAACCCAAAGTTTTACTCATACTGTATCAGATCCTTCCCCTGAGAAAAAAGAAAAAGGTGCACAGAATTTTAACTGGACCTCATCAATGATGGCACGAGAAAATGAAGGAATATCTTAGTTTTTTGTGTCAACACTCAACACTAACCAACACTAGTGGGAAAAGACTTTGATTGTTGTACTCAACACTAACCAATTGCTATAGCGAGGTTGATCAGTGCAGTCTTCCATATATCAAGGTATTGCTCAAAAAACATATAGAACACTGAATATGGGAAGATCTCAATCTGCAGCAGAAAAAAAAAAAGTTATTCGGGGCATGGTAATACCCTGGCATAGACTGTAAACTTTAATCCGCTAATCTGCTCTTCATTTTTATTGCAGAAATTGCAAGGTATGGCCTTTTTAGATACCAGAAGGGATGAGCAGGATAAGGACTCTTCTCACTCAAATCCTTATGATATTTTGTTTTTAAATACCTTTTTTAATAGTAGGTAAAAAATTACTGAGACAGCAAGTAGCGCTTTACCTTTAAAGCGTCAGAGACTTTTGAACTGAACTTCCGAGCAGCCCTCAAGGAATTAACGTAGTCAATCTAAAACAATTTTACCGTTAAATCTTGGGCACTTTGATGCTAATAAAATCATAGAATAAGTAGGATAGTAAAACTACCTGTTTGTTTAGTGGAGTATGATATGTACGGAATGATGATGCTTGGATAATGCCACTGTCATAACCTAACGATCAGAAACATAATCAACTAATTGATACCAAAGCAAGGCATAATACACTGAAATTTATACTGATTGTGGAATTATACACTTGAAGTTAACTTTACAGAGTGAATTCGGGCACAAGAAAAGAATTTCTATAACCCAACAAACCTTCCAAGTCAACACTACTGCTGTAAGCCCCATGACCACCTTTTGCACAATCAGCAGATGGTAGAGCATTGAGAAACCATGGCAATTTCTCCTTAAATTGTTTGGTAGAAGGACGATCATTATGAAGTTCTGAGTGACGGAAACACTGCACAGTTCACATTCTCGTAATTAAAACATTAGAAAGAAACAACAAACCACTCTAACTTATACTATGAAACTATCAGACTTTTGTCCAATGCAGAACATGCTGATTACCGTTGTGCAATCTTTGCATACTCCAACTGTGCGACAAGAACCTTCATCAGAAGCACAGCAAGGAGGCTGGGAACAAAATTAATTCATTAAAGTCAGTTACCAAAAACTATGCTTTTTCCACGTCAGTCAAATTTCCATCTTCCCCTTGACTCCTACCAATATATCCACTGTAAAAGAAAAATCTTATTGTCCTGATGTTTATTTATGTTTACCATCAATTAGTTCTTCTTTAACGAATGAAATGAAAAGGAGGAATGGACAACGAAATTATAAAGAAAAACCACATTAGTACCCTGATAGTAAGACCAAAAGTCTAACTATTACAGAACCATATTAAAAGATAAAACAAAGTTACTGAGGAGAAATTCTTTGGTCCAACACCAGTTAAACAAAACTAACCTGATCATCAGGAGGACAATAACTCCCATTTGTGAACTTCCTGCAGCATCCAAATGCTTCTGGAGATATCCACACAAGAAAATCATCAAGCCATGAAGCAGCAGGCTTGGCAATATAACTTGATTCTGGTTCTAGGGATGCCCTTGCAATCTAGAAGGAGAAAACAGTATTCATAGTAATGAATGAGTATTCAAATTATTAGAACAACATAAGAAAAGAGAAAAGAAAAAGAATCCAAGCAATTGACGATGCAAACATGTAGCAGGATAGCTAGGACTGCAGATTCAATCTACGCAGAACAGCTATAAGAACTTAAAAATCAAACTGCTAGTCAAATTGTGAAGAGCTGGATTTATATAAATATCAATGTGTCAGACAAACTAATGGCATACCTCATTCAACAGAGAGTCTGAATCACATTGGCTGATTGAGCACAATTGATTTGTATGCCTTGATTCTGAGCTGAGGTGAGGAAGAACATCAGAGTGAATCATCTTTAACATTAGAAGTATTTACCATTAAGACAAAGGTTGTAACTTATAGGAAACATTTTTCCTTCCAGAAACAAGCACTCAACATATTTCAAAAGATTAAGTTGCCAAAAAATGAATAGATTAATGCAGAAGACACGGTGAATAACCCACAAATAACTATAAACAACTGTAACGTGAAACAATTCTTGATCAATTCTACATTATATAATCAAGGAGAATGAGTGTTGTAAACCACAAAATACTATGATTGATGCTGAAGTCATTTACGGTGGAAAAAATGTTCTATTCTAATGGCCATGTTTGCAAGAAAGAAAGATTGGACCAACATGGTGATGACCAATATCATTAGGGGATGTCTTATAGTACTGTGATAGAATATGAGAGTTGGGCAAATAACATATCACAGTTTCAGATATCCATGCTTGTAGGTCTAACTGTGACTGATATAGATAGTTATGATATGCTCATTGGTAGCAAAATATCTACAAGGATGGACTACATTTTGAAGCAAACCAATTATACATGCACACAGACACAAACAACAGTAGGCTAATTTGAATGCATATTTCTTCACCAAACAAATGCATGCATGCATCCCAATATGAACGCACTGTAAAAAATTAATTTTCCGTACAACACAGGTGAGAGCAGAACAAAGTATGCTTCTAAAATACCTGTAGTTATAGTTTTTTACAACAAAGTACAAAGGTGGTCCAATTCTGAGATGCTGTGAAACATTATTGAAATATCCCTGCAGGAAATAGAATATTAATCTTGAACACTTGCACGTGAAATAAAGAGAATGTAAAACATATGAGGAAGTGAAAATATTAAACCTGAAGATATGAGTCTCGGGGTAGAACAATCTTCTGCTCTAAACCAGGTTCAATTCTAGTGCATAATGCCTATGTGGTTCAGATAAATCACAAATTCAAAAACAATAACTAAAAGCGCAAACAGGAGAATTTTAAGTAATCTCATAATATAATAGAAACAAATCCAAAAACTTACAATGCTAGCCAATGCAAATGCCACAAAAATAGCTATCACAACTATTTTTACTCCCCAAATACTCAGAATGGGAGCATGAACCTCCTGAAAAGGGAAAAACAAAATAGTGATTTAAGAAATCTAGAAACACTTAAGGCTAGCATCCCAATTGCAAATCTTACATTTAACAAAACATAAATTACAATTATTCCAAGATTGAATACTTCAAACAAGGTTCTTGATGAAATTGTAATTTAGCATAGCCATTAGGTCTTGTTCCTTTGAAGTGAAAAAGATTATAATGACTAAACTAATGCCAATTACCTTCATATATCGAGCCAATATGCCAGGTTTTTGCTGTTCAATACCTGAAGTTTCAAAATGGCAAATGTCAATAGAATTAGCGTAAAATAAAAATGAAAAATATAGTAATAAAATGTTTTATGCATGGGAAACAATAATAACCTTTATCAGTGTCAGCATGCAATGAAGATACTTTTATGCATGGGAAACAATCAAGTCTCCTATCCTCCGCTCGCAAAAAGTCAAGAACTATCAGGGCAACAAAGGCAGTAACTTGCAGAAGAAAGTCCAAAAGCACAGCCAATGCTGAGAAAAAAGAGCACAAAGGGCATCAACATAGAAGAAATGACAGACAATCTCTAAGGTATAGAAGTACACAGATTAAAAAAACTACCTGCAAACATGGAGAATACCCGGCATGCAGGCATAGGAATAAAAGTTCCAACTGCAAATGCTAAAACCTCTGATAGACTAGCTAATGTTATGGATGGTCCAACTTCCAGAAGTGCATTGCTTATTCGTCCTTCTAAAGGCAACTCCAGTTGTTGCCTTTTCACAGCATGAACTAATATACACATATTATCTACCCCAACCTAATACAAAGAGAAATATCAGAAAGACAAAGAATGGTGAACATAAATAATAATAAATAGGTGACTTTTTTTATCGAAACCAGGGTATCCACCATCAAGCACAATGACTAATCCCTTCCATGACTTGTAGGCATCTTAAAGAGTAGGATAGTTGACCCAGGATTTAAAGCTACTCTATACCCAAGGCCAATAATCGAACCCTTGAGTCATTTCCACTCAATCACGCCCCCCAGGTTAATAAGTAGCTGACTTAATATTAAATATTTGCATTCAATAGAATTCGTGGATTACTTGATATTATATTATTTTACTACTGTGTTAAACAAATATAACCAGTAAAGAGAAAGGCAAAAACTAAGTACAGAAGAGAGTGCGAGAAAGTTCAATAGAAGTTTCTTAAATTAGAAATTCCCATGGTTGAAGAGTCCTAATTAGGTTCTTTAAGATAATCTATTAGTTCTTACATATATTCCAAATATGTGGACCCAGCCTCTATTAGCATGGGGAGGGTTTTATAGTAATACATAGTTATGACTCCATGTGTTACTTAGCTTTGAACAGCAAAAGAATTTGAAGGTAAATCCATGTGTGTGCAAGCATACATGTATGTATGAATAATCCAAATAGAAAATCTAGTTTAAAGGCTCTTGTACACAGAGTTAGCCAGATGAAAGATAGCTCAATAGCTAGAGGTAGGTGAAGACCAAAGAAAACAACAGGAGAAACTATTAGGATGAATTTAGCTATTAATAACCTAACCATATAAATGAGTAAAGACAGAACACGTTGGCGTCGCTTGATCCATATAGCAGATCCCACCTAGTAGGAACAGGCTTTGATTGTTGTTTTTTTATTTTATGACGAGTTGAACTTGGTATTGACAGAATTTTAAAATACAGAGTTCCTAGCAAAGCCTCTTCATGCCATGAAGTCATGTGTCAAACAACTTTCTCTTCCTTATACTAATCAAAATTATTTTTAGCATTATCGTTATATCAGAGAGCTATAATGGCAGAAGAAAACTTACAGCGAGAACAAGAAATGGAATAACTTCCATAATGATCAGTGTAGATTTTACACCAATGGCACTGAAAAATCCAACTGATCCAAGGACAGACAGCATAACAAGCATTACTCCTGAAAGACCAAGCAATACCTGTAATCATAAATTATACAATTCCTTAAGAACATTTGGAAAACTATATATATATATATATATTTCAACTAAATGAACTGGTTAAGATCAGATAGTAGAGAAGGGGGCCAAAAAAAAGAGGACGGTTCATACTGAGGTTGGGACTGCACCTTAGATGAAATGTAGAATGAAGAAGAATATGGTGTATCCCCCAAAGTAAGAGATATATAAGCAAACATCACAATATAGCTTATCTGCAGTAAAATGAGGTACAAGGTTTACAATCATAAACATAAAATATAGCAAGTTTCATAAAGTAATCAAGAAAATTTTAGAGTTCTCATTATTGATATGGGATAAGCAAGTATCAACCATCCTCACAAAAAAAGGGTATTTTACCAATATAGTAATGGCATCAGCACTACTTTCTCTTTTTAATTCTTCCTCAATGGAGCTCTCAGATGAAAAGGCAAGTGTCAAATTTTTAGTTTGCACCATTGGCAACAGCTCATCCTATCACAAAGAACACAAAAAGTAAGATACCAAGGGGTAAAATAGGCCACCAAAATTATGCATTTAGCCACCAAAAACTTGATTAAAAAAAAGCAAAAGAATACATATGATAATGTCATGAATCCTACTAAAATATATTATTTGTAGAAAGTTATGTGACTTCCAAAGACGCTTAAGTTCATTTAGAGCTTAGTTATTGGACACCATCTCAGAAATCTTGACCTACTTTTGTGTTTTAGATATGCAAATTGGCCATATAGCTACAAATCAGAACATAACTAACTCCAAAGGACAAGTGTCCAAGGGAACATAAGACTTATACATAGGCCAAAGGACCATGAAAACATGAGTCATTCAACAAAAAAAGGAAGACCCAATGACTAAGAATAGGAAAATTCTGCATGAGTGAATAAGTAAAAGGTGCAAACCTTCACCAACTGGATAAAGGCCTTCTCCCAAGCGACTGCCTTTGCAGTTGCATTCCCTTCTTCATTAATAGCATTATTTACCGGATAAGTTATAATAAAAGCAGATGCCTATATTGAATAAATCATAGTATAGTTATTAAATGCTCTGCAATATTCAGTGTATTAACATTTCACAACCTAGAAAAGAAGAGAAAGTACCTCTGAATAATTGGTCCCAGAGAAGCCTCCTAATACAGTGCTTGGATCAAGAGGACCTTTAAATGCACTCATACATTGGTCTGCTGAGGAATAATGCTGAAGAACACAATTTTACAAAATAAGCAAATCTTTGGTAAAAGATTTTTGGTAATGTGATTATGTTGTAATTATTAACATATAAATGTTGCTACGCATGCAAAGAAGCTTTCCAACAGAAAATTATCTATCATCAAGAAACAGAAAAACGAACATCGGCTAGAGGAATAACATTTTCTATATCATGCTTATAAATGAACGTACTTAAAATGTCTTAGATTCGATGTAATAGAGATCAATCCCATAGCTCTAAAGAAGCTTTCCAACAGAAAATTTTTTCTCTTATCATATTAGCATTTATAACAAGTACAACCATTAAGGGACCTGAGTAGCTGGGAAGGTTTCCAAATTTTTAATTCCTCAAACTATAAAGAGTGTAAGCATAGATCAAATGAGATTATCTATCATCAAGCAAAATTATACAGTCAGAAAGGATATCTTGGGAATTTCTTGGCGTGTAAACTTGCAAAAATACTTGATACCTCAAAGCAGTAATACAGATGTTCAACTCCCCCATAGTTGTCAAAATTTCCAGCATCCATTTTGAAGTACTGCCAACAGGAGGGAAATAACAAAACGAGAGCTAATATCATATATATATATATTTACTAGAGGTTTTACATGCACGTATGTGCATATCAAAAATTTTTTAATTTATAAAATATAATATAAATTATTATTATTAATTTTAAAACAATAAATTAAAATTTAAGAAGTTATTTTCTTTGATAACTACCACTACCATTATTCTTTTTTTTAAAAAAAAAAAAACTACCACTACCACTATTCCTATTTTCTCTCTCCCATTATCTTTTTACATCATTTTTTTTTAATTAGTTAAATGGTTATTCAGTTTAATTTGTATTTTTTAAATGTAAAATAAGGTTATTTTGGGAGACCGTTGACAAAAAGGGTCCAGAGCTATATATATATATATATATATATATATATATATATATATATATATTTGTTACAATAACAATCACAAATGTCAAAAGTTTGCTGGCTGCAAATTAATGAATGAACCTGCAAGACACTTTGAGTGGCACAATTCTGATCTAGTGGCTTCATACAGATATCATGCAGTGATACCATCAAGCCTGAATAATTACCGCGAACTGCATCAACCTGAGAGCTACACTTTCAATCCAATATGATCATCTAAATTAATTCTTAGTGGCATTACTTGGCAGAATGCAAACCTTTTTTTGTATTTCAAAAAGAAATTTAATGTTGTTCTCAGAGACAATGTTTGGCGATATACCATTGACATGATCTGGAATTGTTGCCAGTATGAGCTGCAACAGAAAAATGCCAGTGTCATTCATTAAATCAACAAGAATAAATTTTACCTGCATATGATTATGTCTCCATTAATTTTGCAGTACACAGACTAGCATTGGTATATCAGAAAGTTTTTTAAAAAAAAAAACCAGCTTTAAACTAAAAAAAAAATTAAGACCATTGAGGAATATGCATTTTTTAAGGGGAAAAATAATTTTATACAAAAAGTTTTTAGATGGATTTTATTAATTGAAGGTGCATGTCTCTTTTACATAAGAGGAGGAAAGAATTAACTAAATAATATAAAATATGGGAAACATTTTTAAGGCAGAGTCAGATGTTGCATGCTGTACTGGTCAATAGTCTAATTATAGGACTAAATTTGAACACAATAGTATTATAACTAACTTGGTAAGTCGTTCTATCACAAAGAAAAAAAATGACCCATTGTAAGAACCTGTTCAATTCTGTAAAATGGAGCAAGATGGCTGTCAAAAAACTGTTTCTCTTGTGCAGCTTTACTCCCAGGTCCTACCCACAGCTGAAAAGTGCACAAAGTTATTTGGCAAACTCCAAATTAATGTACCAGTAACATATTAAGAAGAGACAAGAAATAAATATACCATTCCAATAACATTGTCAATAAAAACCTTAATAAATGAATGTTAGATCTAGTCCGCTCTTGCCTAAATAATTTTATCATTCCATTTGATTTCACAAATTCCAAGGTTCGTTTTCATTAAAGAAAAAAAGGCAACCAACTGTTGCCTCTTCATACTATCACCAAATTTTTTTTTCAATTAAAAATATTTCCCTATCCTAACATAGTAACATGTAGATTCTTGTTTCACCAACCCTATCTACCATATTGATTCATATAAAGCACCACTAGATGTTCTATAGAAAAAACAAACATCACATTTAAATTATGATAAAATCCACTATACAATTACCAATCACAGAAAGAACCTTTCTCCTAAGGGTCTCAAGAAACCAAAAACAGAAATACTATAGGAATTAGGAAGTAAATCAGTGAAGGTATCAGAGTGAAACATATAAGCAAGAAGACATGCGAAAAATACAAAGGTCATGGATGATTTTGATCTGAATATATAAAATGATAACTCTTTGAAGCACAAACACTACAAAAAAGGATCTGTGTCTGTGCTTGACACATGTCAGATACTCATGCGTTGTGTCTATTAGACATGCAGATTGCAGAGCTTAAAATTTGGATTGAGCGGCATTAAGCAAGTTTGTAACTTGTGTGTAATTAAGCAAAGCACTTTTGAATAGTAAAGAAACCCCTATGTGATACATACCTTTTCAGGCCGTGTCTCAACCTTGAATCGGATTAGACCTAGACAAAGTAGAAGAACTATAGCTATGGATGAAGACAAAACCATTATTGGATTTCTAGCGACATATGATCCATATTTCCTGATCATATTTGCAGAAACAAGGTCAGAAACATTCTACATGAGCTGACGATAAGCACATACATAGCATAGGCTGTGACCTGTAAAAGTTTGACATGTAACCTTGCACAGCTGAGAGTTTGACTCCATTTCTGATTTGTGGAGCATTTTCAAGCATCTGGTAATCATTAACACCAGTCAACAAATTTCATAATTGGACAAGCAAGCAAAACAAAGAAAAAGGAGTCAAAATAAAAATAAAGAAAGATGGTCCTCAAAGATGATTTCAGTGACGAAATATCACACTATCACTAATACACCCACCTGCATCGGGAGGTTTTCATCCTTCTGCATATCAAGAGAATGCAGTACAGTACCATTAACAACATTAGACACAGGTTTGGTAGTAGATGCTGCCTTTCTTTCCCTTATCCGATAAAATAATCCCCAACCCAAGAACACAGAAATCAGTATGATGTATAAAATTGCTAAAATCAAGTCAACACACTTCACCTGCAGGTGCAAAAAGGAATATCATGTCAGTAAACAACCGGTAGACTTAAATGGCATTTTTCCCCATTAAAAAAAACAGCAAACGGAGGCACTAAGAGAAGTTTTAAAACCATCTCTCACCATTAAAGACCCAATTCTCAGGGAGCATGAATCCTTCTTCTGGATGGTAGTAGAAGCAATGTTGGAGCATGCAGAAGATGAAGGACAATCACCACAAGAACAGCCAAGAGAAATATCACCACATGAATAAGTTGAAACATTCATAGGTCTCATGCCAGATGACTCGGGAGCATTAGGCAGGAATGTTATTGCATATGGAGAACCAGGAACACCAAGAGGTGCTTCTGTACCAATAAATTTAAACCAATCTGACAAAAGCAATACTAGTATAAGCACCACGTTACAGCAATCAAATGAAAATACTCTCACATGCAATATTACCACAAAGATGGTCACAATTGTCTCTTCCATGTAGGTAACATTAAATTACCTTTTGAAAAAATTAACAAATAACTTTTGAACATAACTACAAGATCTTGATTCTGGCCAAAAAAAAACTACAAGATCTTGATTTGAATTAGAAGCAAAGTTTGTTTCCATTGAAGTCTATATTCTTTGAGATACCAAGAACTCCATTGCATACATGTATTTCTCATGATTCTGTTCACCATAACCCTTCACATGTAGTTACAAAATGTTGACCATATCAAGAACATAGAAATGTGCAAAGACAGAACATGTTGGCGTCGCTTGATCCATATAGCCGATCCCACCTAGTGGGAAAAGGCTTTGATTGTTGTTGTTGTTATCAAGAACATAAGTGATACATAACATTTGCTGTTTCAGTAACTGGCTTTACCCCCAAAATTCTGGAGAGTTAATTTTATATGCCAATGTTTCTATAGTTCCCCTCTTCAGCATAAGATCATACATAGAGATAAAAAACAATGAGAAAGGTGAGAAAATGTTTGGTTAGAACATCAAACTTCAAAACTATTTTACCTGTAAAATTTTTGGCACCAGCACCAATATATTGTATAACTCGAGAATTCATAGTTCCAAACTTCACTTCCTTGCATGATTCATACAACCCTTCACCAAAACCATCAGTTATATAATAATCAATCCCATTCACTGTCAAATTATCACCGACCTGAAAATTTTAAAATTGGATTCTGTGAGTAATGATTGCATTTTGAAACCATTTTCCATGCTAGCAACATTAATATAACCAACAAAGAGAACAAAATAAGTGCTTCTCAATAGTTTATATTTTGATAGTATATTAAACCCACAAAAAGAAATAAAGGGAATGTTGCTAGCAACAATAATATAAAAGATTAACTGGAATAAAGGGGATGTTATTGTCTTACCTTGGCAACTTTAGTCACGTTGATAAATAGACTCTGATTAGGAGAACAAGTAAGCTCACAAAAAAGATTCAAAAAGTTTCTTAAGCATGCTGGACAACCTACAAGAAAAGGAATTGCCTGCCAGAAAGTACAATATATCCAAAACATATGTGAAAGATTTTAGCTAGAATGGTAATGATGAAAGAAAAGAGATAGATGAACTAGAAAATGTAGAGAAACTGCAGGATCGATTCAAATTTTTTAAGTTCTTGAGACCTAAAGCTTAAGTAATCTAATCTGCATCAATAATAATAATATGAAAGTTCATTTACCTGTTGGACTTGAGTCCGTAAAGTGTCAAACTGAGCTTCTGTACAGCAAACATTCCCAGTAATTGTCGGACACAAACTTTGGATCTTTGATGAAAGCAAATCACTTGGCTGGGAAAAATAATATTCAAAATATCAAGGAAAACTTGAAAGTTTTTGAGCTAGAGGAACTCATGCATCTATAACTATAAGGGTACTCAGAATAATCAAAGTTTGAACTCATACAAAATGAGATGGGAGTTCAAAAATTCTAAACTAAAAATAGAAACCAATAACAAAGTTATTAGAGGACAAAAGGGAAAAGAAAGATAGCAGATCACCTAAAACATCAACTTGTAAAATAGAAAACAATAATAAAAATAATATGGCTCCTGAGAATAACCTTCACAGCAGGGGAACCAAATGGACAGTTCAATACTTTTCCATCACTGCGTTGTCCACATATATCATACATTGCACAGTAATCCTCGGATCGCCTTTCCCTGTAGAACAGAACAAAACTCTTTGTTTTACAGATAACATCAAGATATCCAACTTCTTCCTGTATGCAGTACAGATGTAGACATATAGAATTTTCTAACTCCTCTGCTGTTTGAATTTTTGAGATATGATGGACCTAAAATGTTGATTTACAGATTTCTGAACTGAATTGCAGAGATGGAATTAAGCAGAGCTCGATTCAATTAAAGAACACCAAAACTGTTCGTTTAAAAATGCAATATCGCAAAATCTAAAATGACACCTGAGAGAGGGGAATAAGTTGGGAAAGACGAACTAGTCGCGTCCATAATATTTTGCGCTCAAGCTTATTAAAGAGGCCTTACCCAAGGGTTGTTGCATTGGAAGTCAAAAGAAGCCTGGCGGCGAAATTCTGAGCTTGGACTAAAGATAAAATTAGAAAAACCTGCAAGTTTATGAATAGAAGTGGTTAGGCAGCTGATGAAACAAAGTGATCTATTCTCTTCCGTTGTAGGTATTGAATTTAACAAGGCAAGTAGAGATGGATTGAGGGTGATGAAAGGGAGTAAGTGTAAAAAGTTGTGTCCCCTTGCCATCCGAAGTTAAAACTAAAGCGGCATCCATTTCGAACAGAGTAATGCTAGTTATGAGACCTAAAAAAACACATCCCTCAGGCCTCAGGTATGCAATTGATGTATGAGAAAAGATGTTAATGAAGTTGTTTTAGCTTTTAGAAAAGAAAAATGAAAAGTCATTGGAAAATGGTATAGATTGAATTGGTGAGTCCTGAAACGGGCTCCAGTTTGAGTGGAAAAGTTGAGGAAGAAAATTGAAAAAGGAAAAGGAAGGTTGTAGAAGAGTGCCTGGAAAAGAGAAATGGAAAGAAGAAACCCTAGGCGAAGGGCCATTGTAGAGATGAAGACGAGAGAGAAATTGAGGTTGAGTGGTAGGGGAAGAGCAAAATCTGTGGTGAGAGTGCAGCTTTTATTTGGAGACACCAGCAAACCGTTTGCGGTTGAAAAGATAATTCATAGAATAACAGTAGGAGATAGCAGTGCAGTCCACCACTACGTACTCATACTACTTCCCTTTCTCTCCCTACAGTCAAACACTATTTATAATTATAGCTCAAGTCTGAACCCGCATCCATTTCAAACCCCGTACAAGTAATTCTAATTCTATAGCTAATCAATGACCCTGCCTGCCTTTTATTTACGTAAACACCCCTCCTGCTCCTAGTCCTTTCGGTCATTTAATTCATATTTTAATAAAAGGCCCTTTTGTTCATTTTTACATTGCATGAGACTGAGTCTGGGCCGGGGACTCCACCAAAATCGAATCATCCCTCGTTGCATTTGAACTTTGAAGGGATAACCGCTCAATAAATCTACCACCACCTTATACTTGTTTCTTTTCGAATTTCGCGCTGAACTTGGGTTTGGTTTGGCTACCCAATTATTTAACAGCTTCCGGCCAGAAACCAAAACTCATAGGAATGCTAAATTCAAACATTGACACGTTGGAAAAATAAATGGATGAGGTTTAGAGCATTCCAGCTCCCTCTATTATATTGCTTCTCTCACCACCTCTTCACTAATTTCATACAACAAATTATCAATTTTGGAATCATCAATAATTCATTTTAATTAAAACGGACAAGTCTAAAACTTGACGCAATTAATTACTGAATGGAGCATCTAATTATAGAAAGATAATAAGAAAAAGCAGTTGTCAGTACTGTATATATGTCTTTAAATTAATTAGCTAGGTTATTAGTAAATTATTGCTTGGAAAACTAAATAAAATCCGTGCCAACCAAAAAAAGGTTGGAAAGTTTTGATTTAAATGTGTGGGCAATGAAAGGAGGAGACACAAATGCATATGATTATCAAGAAAGGAATGATGGGGGTGGAAGCATATTGTTGTCCTCACTCAACTCACGCCATATTTGCTACCTTTTAATTAAATGTATATACAATTTAAAAAGCAGAGCAAGAGTGATATTGAATTGAAGACGAAAAGGGAAGAAATGGAATGATAGTAATGAAACCCATATATACGTTGGAAGCCCAAATTCAAATTAAATAGCTAGGGAGAGTGAAATCAGATGACTACATATATATATATATATATATATATATATATATATAATGATATTGTGTGGAACTTTTGATTTTTTTTTTTTTACAGAGAGCTCAAGCTTTTTAAACTTGAATTCTCATTGGTCCATTACATTTTAAAAAAAATAATACATCATACACTTTTTTTCTCCATCAAAATGAGGAGAGAAAGAGATGGGAGGGATTAAATTCTCAAGAGCTCAACCTATCCATATTATTTTTTCTTTTAATTAGTTGATGTTAAAAGGGAGGTTATGATATATCTCACTGTCCAGCTGGTTGAGGATAGACAATCGAGTAGTGTGCATGTAACCACCTAATTAATTAATTATTCCCGACTTACAAAAATTGATCAGTTTATACTTAATTTATAGTATACTCTTAATTAGTTACTCAAAATAGTGGTAGGTTATATATATGGAGTTTGTTAATTAGGAGGCCGGTGATATGATGAAGGACGAACTGCTCAATATCATAAAATGATATATATCACTAATTTATATATTATTTATATATGTGATTGATCTGCTCTTGCACAAGCACAAAGTGGATGCAAGTAAAGTGGCATCATATCATCTTTATTGTCATGCGCGTATATATATATATATATATACGCCATCTCCATGCATGCCTCAAAAACGTACATGTGAAGCAAACAAATCAAAGCACTCAAGAGTGAGAAATTAAAGAGCAAAACACATACATAGACCAAAATTAAACGCAATTATTATTTAGAAAAAAAAGTGATATATATATATATATATGTATGTGTATATGGTGTAATTTGAAAGTTTGAATTTAGAAAGAAGATATTATGTATAGGGGAGTAATTGGGAGATAATGGTGGTTGTAAGTTGGGAGTTAAGTTTGGAGAGAGACATATATGGTAAAAGCTGGTGGAGTTGAGAGTAAGTGGGAGTAATGATGGAGAGTAGTGTGATTAATTGGTGGGGACAAGCGAGCTAAGGGAGTGGAGAGATTCTAGAAGTGGTGATGATGATGATGATGAGTAAAGTAAGTAGAATCACTGACTGGGTGAGACGTGGTAAGTAATGCCATTCAAATTAATTACAATAAAAGTAGCTAGGTGTTATTAGTAACACGGCACACACACACACACACACACATATATATATATATATATATATATATATATATATATATATTCAATGGACGTGAATCAGATTTTATTTGATACAGGGACAAAGGTTATTTTGTTTCTCTATAGTCATTAAAGTTTAAATTAGTTATTTATATTTTAAATTAGTTATTTATTTTTTTCAAAAATTTTAAATTGGTTTTTCCGTCTAAGTCTGTTAATGATGTGGCGATGACGTGGAGTGACACGTCAGCTTAAAGGAGAGATGATATGTCCACCTCATCAGCACTCAACGGAAAAATAGACAGAATGACCAATTTAAGACTTCTGAAAAAGATAAAAGATCAATTTAAAACATAAAAAATTAATTTAAAATTTAAATAAACATAGAAGAGAAATAGAGATTTGAGCGTTTATATATAAACTTTATCCAAATAAATATATATATATAGGGAGGAGACATGAGACATTTGCCCTTTGCCATTGCTCCTCATAATTGCCACTCATCCCACCTATTATCGCCTCTCCCATTCCCACTCAGGCGCCCCACCAACACATCCTTTTTATTATTTAATCTCTCTCTCTCTCTCTCTCTCTCTATATATATATATATATATATATATATATATATATATATATATTTATTGTAATTAAGTCCTCTTCTATTTCTATATACATACATTCATTCTTGATTCTTCATTAATCATTATAGCTAGATTCTACTTGCTCCACACTGTCACTGTCCCACACCTACTATACCAATACCATGCTAGCTATCTTATCGGATATCATTTCTTTTCCAACCCCGCCCTTTTTTATTCATCATACATCATTTTTCTTTTAAACTCGGTATCTTCTTCCAACAAAATTCAACCTAAGTCACACACACACAAAACACAAACTAGACAAAAAAAAATAACAACATAAACAATATCTCAGCTCTACCTATAATTATTTATTTAAAATAATTTCCCTAAGACAATCAACATCTTTATCTAGGATCATTTATTTGTCATCATTCACCTTACACCATCTCCCTAACATATTCATTTGTGAGATCAATTTACAACACCAACTTAACTATTGTATTTACATGTATATAAAACGCTAGTGACTTGAGAATTCATAAACTAGACCCAATAAGAAAATCTAGATTTTTTTATTCTACTTGTGTACATAATCCTCACAATAATATAATAAATAACTAAATTAAAGGCATTTTAAAAATAATATATTTGTATCACAATACAATTAAAGTGTACAAATGGATCGGCCCACCAAAAACTTTCATTAAGATTGGCAGGATTTGACCAACACTAAGATGGTTGACATAAAATAATGACCCTATACAATCCTTGAATGGCAAAAGAATGGGTTGGGTAGTCCATTGACTTTTTGAATTTTAATTAAAAATTTTTATTTTATTTAATTAAATATCAACACATTTAAAATAAATATTATATATTAAATTACAAAAGTAATAATTAGAAATTTTATTTTTGGTGTCATTTATTTAATAAATTAATATATTATAAATGAATATTAGAAATTGACCTATAAAAATATTTTGTATTTTATTTATTAACATATTAGAAATGGTTTATAAAAAAAACATATTAGGAATGGATATATCATAATTATGATATTTTATGTGACATGAATTATTCCTAGATATTTTTTATAATTTTATTTAAAATTTATACAAGTGGACTCAATTTATCCATTACAAACTCACAGTGAACTTAAAATGGACCAAAGTTCATGTGACCCAATTCTTACTATTTTAAGGGTCAAACAATTCATTTTAAGAGCCCTAATATACAAGTTCAAATTAATTCTTTCAATTTGTTTATTTTAATTTTTTTTAAATGACCTTTTGTTTAATGTTTGTAATTTATCTTCTTATATGAATTTAATACGTTTACGTAAGAGTACACTACAAGAAATCAGAATTTTGACTACGCTCAAATAACTACAGTGAGCATAATCGTAGCGAGATACCACAATTTTCAAAATTTAACTACGGTGTCTTAGGCAACTCTTGTAATCAACGTTATTTGTTAGAAAAAACAAAAGTTAGAATGAAACAAGAGTTAAACCCTTCCTTCCTTTTTCCCTGCATTCAACTTACATCTGAAACGTCTCAAATACGTCTTTCTTTTGCGGCAACTAGGGTTCAAACCACACTCTGTCGTATATCGTTCTCCTCCGATTTTGACGCAACCTGATTTCTTATTTCTGGATGAACCCACTAGGTGGGCTGGATAGTGCCTTAGCTTACTACGTTATCCGAGCCCTAAGCAACATACAATTTTGAAATACTCACGACTTTGCCTAACAGTCAAAGAATACAAGTGGAAGCAACAGGACTTTGATCTACAATTTTTCGTAATCCATAGATTTCTATTCTATATTTTGCAATTCCATCTTCTTCTTGAATGAAATCCCCAAATTAAATTCAGTTTTCTTGTTCATAGATGCTTGATCTCAGCATTCTGAGAGAGAATTTATCGATGACGAGGCAATAGATAGGTCACCTTTGATTCATGAAGAAAATGTATCACAAGAGAATTTTAAGAGAATAAGTAATTATAAAGTACTTCTTCTTCTTCTCTCTCTCACACACACACTCTCTCTCTCTATATATATATATATATATATATATATATATATATATATCTTAAATTTAATTTTATTTCCTCCTATTTAAATCCATTCAATAATGATTTTCTATATATGCCTTTCTTCCTCTCCCATAGAATAATTGTCCTTACTCTTCCAAGAAATGAAGTCCAGGATAATGCCTTTGATCTGTTCGATGAAATGCCTCAAAGAACTACATTTTATTTACTCACTTACGCCTTTGATGTGTTCGAGGAAATGCCTTAAAGAACTGTGCCCCTCCTAACTCATGCAAGTTTATTTTTAAACTGACTCTTCTTTCCTTTGGAATTTTGCAATTGTCATGTCATACCAAAAATGAGCTTTTTCATATTATAATACCTTATACCTTGTTATTCTATACTATGATTAAAATACTGTGAAATATGAAATAATAGTGTTCCAAACACTTGTTATTTACATATAAAATAATAATCATCTAAAACGTATCTAAAAGTTTCCTTTTTATTTCTCCTGGAATCTTGCGTATCAAAGATTATGACTTATAGAAGTTGAACGAAATTAATTATCTAATTTGTATAGAATAGAATTTTAGTACAAATTTTCACATTATTAAAATTACAAGTAATTACTTTTTAAGAGATGCTTCCTTTAAAATACGACTAAAATACTCTTAAAAACTATTTTTTCTTATCCATGCATTTTTGGATAAGAAAAATAGATTTTAAGAGTATTAACACTTGTTGAGTGTTAATTTGGTGATTATGCATATATATTTTGGTTGGAAAACTTCAAGTACATACAAATGAAATTATTTTGATTGAATAAGTATATTTTTTTAAGGAAATTAAAAGTATTAAGAAAATGAAGTAAATGTTAAAAAAAAGGTGTTTAGCGACGGTTTAAACCGTTGTCAAATTTAACATAGTAAACCGTCGTTAAGTATAAAATAAACACTGCTGTATTTAGAAGACTTTAGCGACAGTTATTGTCGACGCTTGACATAAGCGTCGCCGTCATTAGAATTATTCTCGACATACTAACTTTAACGACGATCAATATAATCGTCGTTAAAACTTTAACAACCGTTAAAACCGTCATTAGATCAAAAAAATACTGTCACAAATTTTTTTTTTTTTTTTAGTGTGTATAGGGTCATCATCATAATCTAACTAATTATTGGATGTAATGTAAATTTAGTAGATCGATGTGCATTTATAATGAAACTAGATTGTGACCCGTGCTTTGCACGGGATGCTTCTATTCAAATTGTTTTAAAAGCTTATAAATTTTATCAATTAATAATTATATTTAATATTTAATTATATGAATACAAAAAAAAAAAAGATTATAAACAATATTTTTATCAAATTTTAGGTCTTATCTAATTAAAAAAAGTATTGTCCGAATTGGACACTTGGCCGGTTTTCGGTCTAGCCCGGATTTCGAAATAATGGTTTGCGTTCAAGTGAAAGCAAACAATCTAATATGTTGTACTGTGATAATTTTTACAATACAACCTAACTGAATAAGATTCAACTTAAGTAATCAATTTTTTTTTGTCAAGTCATCCACTCAACATTAATACACAAAGTTGATTTACTAAATTTGAAATGTTTTGTAGACTACATAATTATAAGCGCTAAGAATGCATTTTTATAAAAATATTCTTACAAATTATAAGCAAAATAGAAATGTGAAATACCATTCTAAATTTTGTATTAATATATTTTTCTTCAATTAATCAAAATTTTTAACTATTTTGATTTTTTCCCTATGATTACATGATTTATCATAAATAATAATAAAAATGTAAAAATATATTTTAATACTAACCAACACTAAGTCATTAAAAAATAAAAACCTTTAAACTTGCTTTGTCATTCTATCTTACAAAATATATTTAATCATTTGGTTCAATTTCAACTTCTCTCATTCAGTATCATTTTGCTATTTCTCACTCAACCAAGCAAAGGCTAAATTTTGACTAAATACCAATGATAAACAAAAATATTTTTTTCCATTATAATATACAATGAATGAAAAAAATGTAAATTGCATAGATTTTTTTTTTTTCCTGGTAAGAATGAAAAATTGGACAAGTATGGGTAATATAAAAATAAATAATAACACGCATTCAAAAAAAATAATTATATATTGTTAAATTTAATAATATATAAATGGAACATAAAAATTTATTTATTAAAATAAAAAAATTTGAGAATGTGACATGTGGCAGGGGTGATTTTTGTTTTATAGTATATAATAGATAATAAATGTGTCAACATAATATTTAATTCTTTGTCAGATAATTTATTATAATGAAAAAATAACTACTACACTCATTGAATATTTGAGAAAATATTCAACACTGTTACGGGAAAGCGAATCGTAGTGTGGATACTCTAGCCAACCACGGTCGAATAAACAAGCTCAACAACTCTATCTTTCATGATCCGCCATCCTTAGCTTCCTCCTTCTACACCTTCTCCACGATTAACTTCAAGTTCAGTTTCCTCGCTCCATCACCATCATCCCCGATCCTCCTTAGAAAACCTGCTTCGCTTGTTTCTTTTATTTTCCTTAAATCGCTTATCTTTTGGAAAGGATACCATCCTTCTTTTCTACTTTACTCCCACTACTTTGGTTATGCTTGCCTTGCGTGTTTGTTCCAATGGTTTTTACCTTATTCTTCTGTTTAATGATACTTTCGTCTTTAGTGCTTTCAGTTCCTTGCATTAATTCTCCAACTTAGCCCACCTATGTCTTTTACTTGTTCTACTTAATTTACACTTGTTTACCATAAAATAAAATATTTGAGAAAATTATCATTTATAACAACCATACGATGCAATTTTAAATTTGAGGAGTATGCATAAGTATAATTAAGGGATTTTTTAATTTTTAATAAGTGTTAAGGATTCAATTTTTAATCTTGAATATAAAATAAATTTAAATTTTTTTAGTCAATTATGCACATTTTAAATGCCTATAAATTAATAAAATATAATTAATTATGCTCAGATACCCTGATCGACCAAAAAATATATATAGTATGCAACTTTAATTTGTGCGCCTAGATAACAACGACCTATTTAATTTGAACGTATCTTTGTGCCTGAGTTTTAAGGAGATAGATATTTTTTTAAGAAAAAAAAGGGATTGGACTACAAATTAAATTAAGGGCACGTTTACAAAATGCTCATATTCTTTTTAAGTGTTTTGCTAACTAATGTTTAGTAGTAATATTATTCAAGGAATATCTTTAATCAATGAGAATGCTTAAAAAAAATTTTTTTTTTGATTTTTTATCAACTTCAACAAAATAAATTTTTTCCAACCAATCAAAAAAAAATATTAACAAGTGCCTTAGGGCACTTAATTATTAGATAAATAGCCTTCTTTTAATTATAATTAATGTTAATATTAGTAGTAACAAAGTAGAAACAATATAATTTCACTAGTAATTAGTACAGTCTACCTGAAAGTGACATATCTTTTAAGTTTTTTTTTTTAATATTAAAAAAATTGGTGTTCACTTAGCTTGCACATGTACAAAATAGGAGTTGAGTGGATGAGGCGGGTAATGAGGTTTGAAATTTGAAGGCATATAAAAGATGTTGAAGATGATAGAAATATATTAAGTGGAAAGGTGATTATATTAGCGTGAAGCAATAATTGAAAGAGGTGTGATTTGAACAAAAAAGAAAGAAAGAAAGGTGTGAGAGTGAGAGTGAGAGGTTTTAGAGGAATGAAGCGCATGCGTTGGGAGTGAGAGTAGACTACTAATTACTAATTACTAATTATTGATTACTAAAAAACTTTTGGTGCAATATGTCTCCATGTGAAACTGCTACTGCATCTGGACTCATCTTCCCTGCCTAATTAATTCTCATTTACAACTTCATTACTTGCTATTTAATTATAGCTTTACCTAATCAATCGGTGCCTTTGCTACACAAACTTATTTTTTTAATTCCGAAAATCCACTCTAAAACCTCTTTCATTTCATTTTTACATTTTTTGACTATTTTACAACATTCTAAATAATGTCACAAACTTATATTTGGTTCAATTTTTATAATTCCAATAAATGATTGGCAATCTTTTAAATATATCTTTCACGAATTTTTTAAATAGTAACTTATCACTCAATAAATAATTTGTAAAATTATTTTAACGTATAGCAATTAATATTAAAAATTATATTCTTATATCTTATTTATACTTTTAATTTAAAAAAATATAGTTTAGCTTTAAAAAATAATTTTAATTTACAAAATTCATTGCAATTTATATATGGAGTGCCTCTTATAAAATTTATACATTTTTTCTTAATTTTTCTTAAATTTGTCTCATGCGAAGCTATCAAATAAACTTTATTATTTTAATATATTATACATATATACACATGTATAAGTTTGAACGACGAAACAAAATATAGCAATATATATAATGCACAAAAAATATATGATTAATAAGAAGTATCATTGAAAATCAAAACAGATGCCTAATAAAGAGAGGCAATGTTTAAATGATGGGTGATAATTAGGTTAATGATAATTTAGTAAAATTAGATTCTATAGGCTTATCATAATACCACCCATAGGCATGTTTAAAAAAGTGGAGAAATAAAGATGGAATTATATGATTCTCGTGATTTTTTTTTTAATCCGTGTACTAAATATGAGATTATAAAATGTCAAAGCCATAATCTTGGGACTTTTTTAAAAAAATTTATGCCAAACACCTCTTTAAAATTTTCTTTAATTGAAGTTATTATAAGTTATTATTTTAAAGTTGGTGAAAAATGAACAATTTTTTTAAAGGCAAAAGGGTACTTTAATTTTTTTTAAAAGTATAATTATTGAAAGTAACATTATAAAATTTGTAGACATATATTAAAATTTTAATTATTAGTTAAAAAAATAAAGTAAAAAATAATTTAAGAATTTAACTGAAAAAATCTAAAAATAAAAAATATGCGGTGTGAAGCTAGGTGTCATGTGGTGGCATGGATTGGAGTGTTCCATATTGATTTTGCAGAGAGGGTCCGGGTTTTGGCATAGTAAGTCTCACACCAAAGAGAGACAACAATAACATAATTATTTAAGGCAAAAATACATTTCTTATCCCCAACGTTTGGGGTCATGTCAGTTTCGCTCCTAACGTTTTTTGCTGTCAATTGTACCCCTAACGTTTTACGTTTTTGCCAATGTCACCCTTTTTACTAACACCGTCAAATATTTAACAGTTTTTGCTGACGTGGCATCCTATGTGGCAAAACGTTTTTTTTCTCCTGTCAATTGTACCCCTAATGTTTTACATTTTTGTCAATGTCACCCTTTTCACTACACCATTAAATATGTAATAGTTTTTGCTTACGTGGCATCCTATGTAGCAAAAATATCTGACTTGGTATATTTTTTTTCACATCAGATTTCCTACTCATCTTTTCCCCATCAAAGTTGTGTCGTTTTGACCTCGGCCTATTCCTTCTAAAATATAACTCAAACGCACGCGCAATTTTGCTCATAAAAACATCGGAGACGTTTTTCATTCTCTATTTTAGGGTAAAGTCTCCGACAAAGTAGAGAATGGGTAACGTCTCCGATGTTTTTTGTTTGCAAAATGGCACGTGTGTTTGAGTTATATTTTAAAAGGAATATGGTGAGGCTAAAACGACACGGTTTTGATGGGAAAAAGATGAGTACAAAATATGGTGTGAAAAAAATATGTCAAGTCAGATATTTTTGCCACATAAGATGCCACGTAACCAAAAACTATTAAATATTTGATGGTGCTAGTGAAAAGGGTAACATTGGTAGAAATGTAAAACGTTAGGGGTATAATTGACAGAAAAAAAAACGTTTTGCCACATAGGATGCCACGTCAGCAAAAATTGTTAAATATTTGACGGTGTTAGTGAAAAGGGTGATATTGACAGAAACGTAAAACGTTAGGGGTACAATTGACAGCGAAAAACGTTAGAGACAAAACTGACAGGACCCCAAACGTTGGGAGTAAAAAATGTATTTTTGTTATTAATTAATTAATTAATTAATAGGTCCCGCACCTTCTATTATCTCCATTGCCAAATCAACAATAACATAATTAATTTACCATCCAAACCAATTCCATTTCTCCAACTAACACTCACAACTCACTCATCAATCATCATCCTCCATAAATGCACCACCTTGACTTTTCGGCATCCACAAACTCAAATTTGTCATTTTCCGTAAACACCAGTAAGAGGTGATGAATATATTGAGTTGCTATTTTCTACAATCCCAATGAAACCAAAAAACCAAGTACCTACCATTTACGGAATAAATGAGTTCCACAACGTCCAATTCACCCAAATGCGATAATTTTGCTGTATTCTCTTAATATTATTTATTAATATTAATAAAAATTTATTTTAAATAAATTTAAAATTAACTAATTAAAAAGATGTATTAAAATTTAATATTATTCTCCTAGCTAGCCACCGAACATAAGAACTAACAAGTGCAAGAAATGAATTAGCTAGGCCCTACAACGCCTTGTGTTAAAACTTAAAAAGATTAATAAGATTATTTTAATATTTTCTATAAATTAAGACATTTCAAACCTTTTGCCCTATGTAAAAGGAAGTGCACGCAGCTTACGCGATTGGTTTGCTATTGATGATCTATTCAATTTAAAGAGTATTTTAATCGTACCATTTATGATTTGACTAAAACACTATTTTGTTCCCTCACAAATATTTCTTTTGTCAATTTGGTCCCTCATATATTAGTATTGTGAAAAATTCTTTAATATGGACCTTTTATTAAACAATATTCCCTATATGAACCCCTATTTATAACTTGGAACTTTTTATAAGTTTGCAGTTGTTTTGGCCACCTAACCCCTGACATATATTTTTTTAGGACAAAACTTATATGATGTTGCTTACATGTTTTTCCTAAGGTTAGCCAATTAAAAAAAGACATGTGTCTATTTTAAGAAGATAACATAAAAGAAATGGACACATGTCTTTTTTTTAATTGATTAACATTAAAAAACATGTAAGTAACAGTATATAAGTTTTATCCATTTTTTTTACATAATAACACCCCCCACACACACTATATATATATAATACACGTCCCCCACCCCCACAAATATAATATATATATTTTATATAATAAATATAATATAATAATAATATATAATATTTAATTTATAAAAAACATATATTTTAATATTTAAAAAAATATATTTTTATTAATAATAATTTATAAATCTTCAAAGCTCAAACTTTTTTTTAGAATATTAAAAAGTGCTATCAAGGTATTGGTCTTTTATATGCTAAGCTGATTTTTTTAATATATCTAAAGTATAAAAGATATAGATAAAAAAAAATTAAAAACTCCACATAAATCAAAATTTACTATGAGTAGATTAGGGACTAACTTTTTAGTCCCTAATAAAGGTGGTCCCTAAACCATTCACGATAAGTTCTTATTGGTGTTATTATTAGGTAAAAAAATAAGTAGCCGAAACCCCTGACATTTATATATATATATTTATTTTAATTTTAGTTATTTTTTTCAGTTTTTTCTACAGGTAGCCAAAATACCTGTAAATTTATAAAAGGTCTATTTCATGGCAAGTTATAAATAGGAGTCTATATGAGAAATATTGTTTAGTAAAAGGTACATAATTTTCCTAGTATTGTCAATTTAGTCCTACGGTTGCTAATGTTGCCCTCATCTTGAGTTTAAATTAGTCCCAAATTTGATTCTCCATCTGAGGAAACTGAATTTGCGAATGCTGTTTTCAAGAAACTAATTTCTCCATCTGAGGAAATTTGGTCTCTTTTCCTCATGGGAAAACGTCTTCTTGTTCTGGAATTCGCCATATTGTATCAAGTCTGCCCTCAAAGAATGTAGATAAAAAAATCATATCAGAAAACAGATCAAAGTTAAACACTTTGCTTTGAAATTAAAATTAAAATTTACCAATCAACCGTAGATCATGTATTATGTGACAACTTTGCTTTGAAATGGTGGTATCAAACCCATGCATACACCGCCTTGTTCTGAATCGTGTTCTTGATCATCATCCAAATGGATACTTCTTCCGCCGGACTTTGGTCTTTGGCTTCCTTGGAGGGTGCTCTGCTACAACAGAGGAATCAGAGACTGCAACCATGGTCTCTTCAATGTCTTCCACGGTGGTCTCGTCAATGTTCTCTACCTACAATGCTCTCTTCAATGGCTTCCATGATTTTTGCTCCGTCGTCTTCACCATCGTTAATTTTGGGTTAACCAAAGTAAAACTTTTTAAAGTAAAAAAATAATATAATTATGTTTAGTTAAATCAAATTTTGCTTAATCACAAGTTGACCTAACACATCATCAAATTTGTTAAATATTGTAACAGGGAGTTAATAGAGGCATCACATTGATAACGTTTTGATTTTTAAGAGATTAAATTGACAATATTGATTTGTGAGTGATCAAATTGATAAAAAAAATATCTGTGAGAGATCGAAATAGTGTTTTACTCTTTATGATTTACCACTCACAATTAACATTTTTAACATATGCCCTGCTTCATATTGCGAACGAATAGAATAATTAAACCAGATTTCATTACTTAAAATTATTATATTGATAATAAAAAATTATACCACAATTCTAACTAGGGCCCTTCGCAAGTTGGTTTGGATGATCTAGTGCTTGACTCTTCTATGCATTAATATGTTAGATCAACTTTTTTTCATAGTTTTCTTCATTTTTTTTATTTAAATATGAGAAATTATAAACTTTTTTTAAAGAATATCTAGAGTATGATAGATATAGATACAAAAAAAAAACTCCACGTAAATCGAGATTTACTATGAGTGAATTAGGAACTAATTTTTTAGTCCCTAATAAATGTGGTCCTTAAACCATTCACGGTAGATCCTTGTGTGAAATTTTTTATTTTTTTGTGTCTATAACTCGTATTCTTTAGAAAAAGTTTATAATTTTTCAAATTTAAATAAAAAAAGTGAAAAAAATTATAAAAAAATGTCGGCCTAATATACTAATACATAGAAGAACCAAACATGAATTCATTCTCTTAGATTTAGGGTGGATTGGTTTGAGTTAATTAAAAATAATAGTGAATTAAGTTGGGTTGGATTCATTAAAGATGAATAAGTGAATCCAAAGTGACCGAAACTATTCACACACAATTTGAATTGGCAGGTCAATTATTATTTTTTTCTTACTCATTAATACAAATTTTTATATTTATTTATAACATAGAGACTTCAGCAAAAAAATATTAATGTTGTTTTAAGTTGAATGAAAGTCTATACAAATAGTGCTTGAATTCTGTCATTACATCACTGAGACAAATACTACAGTTGATGCTCATTCTGGCGGACTCATGGCCTCTTGCTCTGTTCTTACCTCGTAGCATTGTGTTATTGAAGAGTTATTAGATTCAAAATTTTAATTAAAACAAAACAAGTGTAACAATTAGAATTTAGGTTCAAATTGATTTAACCATTATTTTTGCAGAACACATAGAGGATGAGTTGGCAGATTTAAAAGCTTTTTGAATTCCTTTATCAATATCAATCTGATGGAGAAGTACGTCCACGTTGCATATCATTATGCTGAGCATTCACTTTATTTCAGGAGCGGCAAAAAGAAATGTGGAAAGATTGACAAAATTAAGAAAAGAAAAAAAAAAGTTGGTGTGAACTGCGAAAGGGCTGAAAAAAAAAAAAAAGAAAATTGGGGGATTGATTGAAATTAAAGTTTTAAAATTTAAAAAATAAGTGAAAATATAATTTTAAAAAAATTTATATTACATCATCATTTAATGGTTCAAATGAACGCGTTATATAAAGATAAAAAATTAATTTAAAAGATTTTAAAATAAATTATCAATATAAAACAAATAAAAAAATATGAGATTAAAATGAAGCTTTGAATCACTTATTATCTTTATAAAAAACTTATTATCAGTAATGAATGAGGAAAGGTTTTATATTTGATTAATGGTATAGGGAGTTAGTGAACTTTAATTTACCAATTCTCAGAATTTATTTCAAAATTTATGTTATTTTAAATATAAAAAAAATGTATTTTAACATAGATAACTAAATAGATCCAATGAGTAAGCCAGAAGTTTTAAACTCCCGCATTATTTTTGGGAGGACAGAAAGAACAGAATCAACTGGTACAGGTACACTAGGCCCTAGGGCCTAGGCAAATGAAAAAACGGAGAAACGTGGGTATTCCCTTTTTTTGTTTTGGGGTTGTTCTGAACCGTGGGTATTCCTAAACCCAAGCCAAGCTGCGGGGTCCAAGAAAATAACATAATTAAAAGCTAGGCTGACCCGTGAATCCTGGTTCAACTATGTATACATAAGCTCCCAAGAATGATTGTATTTGTACCAGGTGTGACTTAATTGTGAGAAATTTGAGAGTAGTTTGGACGTTATTATATTTAAGTTGTATGACCTTGTTAAACATATTATAACCTCGTAGTTATATCATCACATAAATTAGAGGTTGTTTAAATATAAATAGTAGAAAGTTTATCCGGATTATAAATAGTTAAAATGTTGTTGAGGTGAGAAGCCAAATGTTATGGCAAAGGATATGTGTAAATAATTAATAAGAGATCCAAATTAAAAGTAAAAAAAAAAAAAAGAGTTATGTGCATAAAATAAAGGAGGGAGTAAGGTGGAATGTAGGGAATTGGTAGGGAGGATTTATTGGGTAGGTTTTGATGGAGAGGAAGAAGATTGGGGTTGTTTGGGGTTAAATGTGATGCGACGGGCCTTCTGGAGGAGTATCAAAACGTGGTGCATAGAAGGGCGATTCTTTGGGTCAGATTCTAAACATTGGAGGATGAGTTGGGCGAGTTGAAATGCAGCAGGGAGGGAATAGTTTTGGGCGAGCTTTGGGTCGATGATCCTTTTGAGCTTCTTCTTGTGATGGAGAAAGGGCTTGTTGGAGTCAACCAAACTGAGTTGAGCTGGAGGTCTGTTGGGGTCCACGGCTGGTAGGCCTGTCAATAGTTCCAGCAGCACCACCCCAAATCCGTATACATCGCTTTTCACATACAGATGACCTGTGGCCATGTACTCAGGGGCGGCGTAACCATAAGTGCCCATGACCCGCGTGGTTACGTGGGATCTGCCGTTGACGGGGCCAAACTTTGCGAGTCCGAAATCTGAAAGCTTGGCATTGAAACCCCCATCCAGCAAAATGTTAGAGGACTTGAAGTCCCTGTATATAACCGAGTTCTGAGAATGGTGCAAGAAAGCCAGTCCTCGAGCTGCCCCTATGGCTATCTTAAGCCTTATGTCCCATGAAAGAGGTTCTGGGCCTCTTCCGAAGAGGTGGTTTTCCAAGCTGCCTCTCTGCATGTATTGGTACACAAGTAGGAACTGCTTTTGCTCCCAGCAGTAACCAATGAGTTTGACGAGGTTAGGATGCGACAACTTGCCCAAGAATTTAACCTCACTCTGCCATTCTTCAAACCCTTGCATGCTATCCGGATTTGATTTCTTCACCGCCACTGCAATTCCAACCCCCACTGATCTCGAAGGCTTCAATGTCTTCTCCTCTATCCATCCCTTGAATACTCTTCCGAATCCTCCCTCTCCAACCACTGTGTGCGGTTTGAAGTTTCCAGTAGCACTCTTCAACTCATCCAAACTGAACATTTTTAGATTTGGACTCACTATTATCTCTCCTCCTATTATACCTGCACCTTCTTCTTCTCCTTCTCCTTCTCCTTTTACTCCCTTTCCCTTTCTCTTTTCATCAATAATCTTCTTATTCTTCTTTCCCCCACTCCCGCCCTTCTCTTCTGCAATTAATTCATTCACTTGTTAATTATTATATATTTATATATATATATTCAAATTAAACAATATATATATATATATATATATAATATATACCTGAGGCTGAAGCTGAAGGCGCTCCACTTATTAATGTTGCAACGGAGGGCTTTCGCTTATCAAGACAGTTTCCCATATCTGCACTGCACGGATGCAGGCTGCACCTGCCTCCTCCCCTATATATCTATAATTCTATTCCTACACTTTATTCTTCTTCCTACCTACCAATATTAATTTCCCTATTTTATATATCCGTGTTCCACGAAATTATGCAACAACCTCCACACAAACATACACTAATTCATATTAATATTATACCCAATCCCAAAATTAACCCACTTATATTCCCCTCTTTCACATACCCTGTCCCACTACTTGACTTTTCCTATTTCTTCCCACCCTCCTTTTTCTTTCACCTACATATATACTTAATTATAATGTATTCCAACCCCTTTTTAATATCTTTACTATCATTTTTTTTTAAATCATCATATGTACGTAGATTTTTCATTTCATTTTTACAACACTAATAATTCAAGAAATAAGAGATTTATTTATATATTTGAGTTATAACATATAATAAGCTAAAATTAAAGAAAAAAAAAGCATTACATTTGCTAGCTAATTATTAGTGATATATATTTATAACGACACCGTCCAGTCCTCTAAGTCAAGGGAAGCTAGCGTCACTAACGCTGAAACCCCATGCAGGGGCAGATCGTAAGTCTGAGTCAACGTCATTTTAATTAATTGACTCCATCAAACATTTGTGTTTGACATGATCATCAACATCACTTTTACATTTGTCTTTGACTTAATTACCTTCTAAGAATATATCATCGCATTTAATTACTTCTTCGCGCATACCATTCAAAACCTATATCTACTTCCAATCTAATAAACTCACATCATTCTATAATATATATATATATATATATATATATTAATTGAAGAAGGAATATTCAATTATATATTATCTGTTTTCATATTCATATATATATATATATAGCAGCAGGCCTATTATATATCTCACAAAAACAAAATGATCTAACACTGTTCTCACTATTTAATATCTTTACAAAAATTAATTAATTGAACCTTTCCAACATATCACGTGCAGGCAAATTTGGTTTATTATCATCAACGTCAAATTTCAACTCCGATCCATTTGAATGATCAAAACTCTATTCACTAGTCCATCTAACATAACATTACGTCCCCATATACTATTATTTTGTTTTCTTTATTTTAGCCCACTAATGTACCCAGATCCATGAGATGAGAGTAGTAGTAGCAGTAATAGTGAGATTGATGGTTACGCCTCTATGTCCTTTAAATTTAATTTACAGTCAACCCAAATAGTTCTGCTTGTCTTACAACATGTTTTTTTAACAAGTTAGAAAAGAAAATAAGGAAAGAGTAATTATTGGGGGTCTGTTCAATAATTATATAAAGTAATAAATCTTGTTTGGAGAATAGAATTCTACAAAATGTAAAAGAAACAGGAAAAGGCGGCAAACCAGCTGGGAAAGAGCAATGTCATTATTATGTTTCAATTCAATATACAAACGAATCAATCATGTGAAATCCGTTGGTGTGATTGTTATGTATGACCTAGCTACAGATCTCAACTCTGAAGGAGTGTGTATGCACATATAAATGTAATACTCAGTGGACAGTACCATTGACTTTGAGGATCTTATGGTTAGTCTAATAAAATAATAACTAATTATATATTGTCAAGAGATGGAATCAGTAAGTAAATTCCTAACTTTGACGCCCATTTAATTTGTTTAATAAGTATTTAAGACTAATTTAATTGATTGAGAAAGATTTTATTATCTTAAAGTAGATGTTCAGTGGTACGATAGTACTAAATTTCAATACATCCCTCTAATCGTTAGTCCCTAATTCATTTAAGTTAGGTTCTTATTAATATTAACAAACGACATTATAATTAGAAGAATGCATAGAAATTCAGTAGTACACTAGTACTAAACTTTTATCCCTTAAACTTAGTAAAAAATTAATGCAAATAATTTTATAAACTCTTTTGTTAATTAAAAAAATGTCAAAGATATGGTGTGATCTCATATCTGTATAAGTCATGAATGGAAGACTGAGAGGGAGAAACCAAGTCAAACTGCTTTACAACGTCTCTCCCTTGCTTCCAAGTATCAAGTATCGCATTTGATCGGTGGAGTATATATATAATTAATTAAACATTGACACATGGCAAAGAGGGAGAGGGAGAGGGAGAGGGATGAGTATGAGTGTTAATAATAATTAATTTAAAAAAAGAAAGGAAAATATTAAATGTGAATGAATGTGAGGAATACGCGTTATTACTTGAAAATTTTGATTGAATTGATGGGAACGCAACGCAGCGTGCCTCGAACTTGTTTTGTTATTGGTACTTTGACTTTGGTGCTAATATACCAAAACCCAACCCCAAATTTTCCAACGCCCTTGGAATTTCTTCCACATTCCTCCCTTCACAAAGGGAATATTCATCACCCAATAATTGCTCGGTAGATTACAAGATTTGTGTTGCCATACAGCTATTTACTAATGAATAAATAATATCTAGTTGAAGAAGCAAAGCCAAGTGTACCATTCTCGTCTTGAAATATCATGTATGTATGCATGAACTCAATCACTCCAACTCATAAGACGCCGCCCATAAAGGAGGCGCATCTTCCGCCACTCTTAATATCAAATAAGCACGTGAAGCAAGCTCCCCTCTCCATCAGGCATCAGCTAGCATATTTGCGTCACCATACTCACCTTCCAACAAAACAAATTATAAACTTACATGCCCCTCTTAACTCTAATTAATCAAAACTACCAACTCATCCATTGATCTCTACTCACAATATTATATTATTTTTCCCACCAGCTTTATTTGTCTCACTAACGCTGCTCCTTCTACAATGATCTATCAACAGTCCTATCTCCCCAACAACATGTGCTCCACACATTACGCTCATATATATATATATATCATAACATAGCTTCATTATCCATTCTTGAAAGCAATTTTTCTTATCATTTACAAAAAGAAACTAATAGATTTACCTCTCTCTGAAATCTGAATGCTCTGACAACCAAGTTTAGTCCATAGTCGATCATAGAACAAAATAATTAATAGAATGTTGGAAACATAATCAACTTTCACTTTATAGACATTTACCACAACCAGAAGACATTCCAAAACTCCCCCGACTCATTTGCAAATTTAATGTTAGGAAAATTAAGCTCATGCCTAAATGGTGGTTTGGGCTTGGGGAAACCATGCTATCTACATTCCAGTGACTCGGTCTCAGTCTTTACATATGCACAACAGATGGGGCATTTCTCCATAGAATCAACCATTTACTGAGATATCCCCTCATTTGTTTGAAATCGCATAAAACAAGTGATAGGTGCCACATGAATGTTCAAGCCTATACAAGAATCAATTTCATGTTCATTGAAATTACACAATCTGCAATGATGAATTTTCACTACTTTAAGTAACAAGAAAGTTCAAAATAATTAAGGAAGTTGGCAGCTTACAGGATCAGACTGATATAGATGTTATCTACTCAAAATCTTAGGTAGAAGTTGAGCTCAATCTAGCATTGGACTCCCCTGAAAAATATTTGTCCACATGTGAAGGTGCTTGTGGTGATAAACTATGCAGCCCACCCTTGTGAACTTCTGGGGTTTTACTCTGAGAATGTAGGTACTCCAGTGCAACAACAATATCACCAATTAGTGGGCGGAAATTTGGTTGCTCCTGGAGACACATTGCAGTTATAGCAATTGCATGATGCAAACAGCGTAAAGGGAATTGTCCTTCTAGACGAGGATCAACTAGCTGAACAAACTTTCTCCGATCCTTTAAAAACTGCCGAGACTGGAAGTGACAAGGGTGGAAAAAGAAAGTAAACATATTAGGAAGCAAAATATAGATACAACCATACAGAAATTTAAAAGCATATATTTCCATTTCACAGAATCTCAGCTAAAAATTAACATAGAGATCGCAAGAAACATTCAACTATCACAATTCACAAGTTTTTTATTGTGCATAGAAACATGATCTAAATTATAATTTTTCTTAATGACACTAAAAAGAGAGAAAAAACTCCATATGCTAGAAAAGATTTTACAAGAAAGCACTGTGATTAAAAAATTTCATGTATATACCAAAAAGTGGAACTACTTTCAAACAAACTATAGAGACAAAACAATTTACCCATGCAACTAAGTTTTGCTCCCCTGGTTTCTTACTGGTATCTATTGCCCTTCGTCCAGTAATCAACTCCATCAAAACCACACCAAAGCAATAGATATCAGATTTAAGAGTTAATTTTCCACTCATGGCATACTCTGGGGCACAGTAGCCATATGTTCCCATCACTCTTGTCGAAACATGAGTATTGTCTCCTACAGGACCAAGTTTAGCAAGCCCAAAATCTGAGAGTTTTGGGTTGAAATCATTGTCTAATAAGATGTTTGCAGATTTCAAGTCCCGATAGATAACAGGTGGATTTGCTTTACAATGAAGGTACTCAAGGCCTCTCGCAGCTCCAACAGCAATCTTCATCCGATCACTCCAACTTAGTGGCTCTTCATTTGGTTTTAAATCTAAACAGAGAAATATCTAATTAGTGTAGTGTATTAATTAGATTAGCAAGATACTAATTCTGGGATGTATAATTGCAGAAATTCTTAATAATGAATGCAGACTACTTAAACTGATGGGCCTGCTTTTCCATAAACATTACAAAAGAGATCTTACCAAAACAGCTATAACAGAGAGAAGACCTAAGCATAAAGGATGCATGTTCTTACCCTACCTCGCCCATTTTAAAGTTGCTCCAAATTAGAGCCAAAAAGTTTAGTTTCTAAAAATTTACCATCAGTCTGGTTATACAAAAAAGCCCTAATGGTACAACTTTGATCCTCTGTTGTGGAAGTGCAGAAACATCAAAACTCAAACCATTCCCTCCCATGAAGAAACCAGAAACTACTCTGGGTCTCTACAATCAAATATCAGAAGGATGGGGGTGTCATTGGTGAACATAGTTAGAAAGCAAAGAATGCAGTCGTTCACTTGTTTCTTTCTATCTCGTACTAGATTTATTGGCACCAGACTCCTCAGACAGGCACCATAAAATAGTTGTCATTCACATTTGAAGTCGAATTTAAATTAAATAAAAATGGAACTTTTACACTAAGCATGCGGCTTAAAGGAACAGAATAAATTGGTGAGATGTGTGATATATCCTCAAGTTGAAGTGAAGATAACCTTGCAACAATAATCTAATGGTCTAATATTTTTCTTAGGAAAGATTGGGATATCAATGACCAATAAGCATAGATGCATATACTACTAATAATATCTTGTTACAAGCAAAGATGAGTAAGACTAAAGAAGTGAAGTAGTCCAGAACATCATCAGATAGGGGACTTAAACTCGTTATTATTTCCTACAGCAAGTTATAACATGTTATACGTTAAATGCTAGTTACAAATGGGAAAGTAGCAGCTAACAAGTCACATTACATATTTGATACTGGTACAACAAAATATCAAGGGGAAGCGGCCTCTATATGCTTGAGTTGAGACCAAAACAACACCCCCATGATAGATGCTAAAGCTCAACTATAAACAAGTTCAAAGTTGCATAGAAACAAAAGCAGAAGAAAGGCATAAGGTTACCGAAAAGATGATCTTCCACGCTACCCATAGGCATGTATTCATAAACCAATAGCCTTTGGTCTCCATCAGTGCAGTAACCAAACAAGGTGACAAGATTAGAATGGTGTAGCAGGCTTAACATGAGAACCTCCACTATGAATTCCTGAAAACCTTGTTGGCCATCATGATTTAACTGTTTAACGGCAACGAGCTGTAAATAGAAAAAGAATGAAATGGAACAATTGAAATGATCAAAATGTTTGCCATGCCATACATATCAGAAGAAAGTAAGAAAAAAGACATGTGAGGAGAACTGGCCTGGCCTGTATCGAGACGACCTTTGTAAACCCTTCCAAAACCCCCTTCCCCAATCAAATTGACCTGCTTAAAACCCCTGGTTGCAGCTGCAAGTTCACGAAAAGTAAAACTACGGGCAGCACCGGCTTTGGGGGATTTGGCATTCTTCCCCTTCCCATCTGAGGGTCCTGCCTTGCATCCATCCTCTGCACAAATGAAGAAGCAGCATTGAAATTGGAATAAATCCAAAAAGAAAAGGAAATATTCAATAATATAGGTTACAGATAAGAAGGCTTACCACCGTTATCGGCATGAGCCTTGGGGCGCCCACTACCTGCAGGAGCGATGCATTTGTTAGAAATTAAAAAAAAAAAAAGTGAGGAAATGAGAGGTGTAGATGTACCTGAAGAAGAGGCAGATCGAGGAGCATTATCGATTTGGACTCGGCTGGCATCTGTCCGACGATGATTAATGCAGGAGAAGCAGCTCATCTCCCAATCAGACAGACAACACACCAGCTTCTTCCTTTGCAAGAATTATTCGAACCAACTTGTCCTCTGACTCATGAGACAGAATTTCCCCTCTCCCCTCCTCCTTCCTCAGATCACCGTCTCTCTTCCCAAAAATAGTCCCAAAGTTTCCTCCAGAAATTCTTATTAATCATTCTCAAACAAGCCTTCCTAATTTGCGGTGTGTTTTCACGCAATTCAAATTCATCAAAATAGAATTTACGCGTGAACAAGAGTGTGCATTTTGAGTATGGTTAACGCCAATTTTGGAAGCAACACCCATTTAGCGGCACACTGAGCGGAACAGACTCAACTATAATAATAATACCTTCTAAATTTTATTTATTTTACTCTCTCTGTGTCCGTTTCTTTTTTCTTTTTCGTAATAATAATAATAAAAGAAACAAGAAAAATTAAATTAATTCTTACTCTAGATGGACTTGGATGGCATTAATAATGTGTGTGCATGATTGTTGCAAGTCGCTGTCTATCCCTCTCACTCTTTCTGTATTTAAACGTTACGGTCCCGGCTTCCCATGATTTTACCTTTTTGCCCATCTCCATTCAAAATCCAAACTAGCATCGCACTGGATTTTAATTCATTCCCTTTTAGCAAGCAGTTGTGTTAAAATTTAGTTGGGTATTGTTTCAACTTTATTAAAGGTTTTGAGTTCGAATTTTAAGAATGCGGTTGTGTTAAAATATGATTGGGAGAGCTATGTTAAAATGAATAGGCGAAGGATACTCATAGTTCACTCTAATATGTACACTAAATATATGATGTATGGTGTTTTAACTTTTAACCTTGATGCTTTGTGTTTTGGGGTGTAGCCTGTATGTAAATTGTAGATGTTGGATAAGCAGAACCCAAAAAAGACAGAATACACCGATATTCAAAAATTAAAATTGGGATCAAAATAAAAGACAAAACACAAGAGACAAATGTCCAAGAGAAAGAACTCACAAACAGACGAAGTGTGTTTGGACTTTTTCTTTTCTTTTCTTTTGGTGTTTGTACATATGGTATATTGCTCATGTGAACTCGGCAGCTGTATTATATATGTGAATGGTGAGAGCCAAATTGATATTAGGATGGAAATATTTCATAAAAGAGAAAACTAAGATATAATTAAATACTAAATTATTACATCTTCGTATAGTTATATGTACCAAACATAAGAATTATGGAGGTAGGGTGGCTTTATTATATATGTGAGAAAAAAAGGTATAAGTAAGGATTAGATGAGATTGAAATGCAAAAAATAGAATAAGATAGAGTAACAAATAATGAAGTGAAATTGAATCACGAGTTTGGTTTGGTAGATGTTGAGAGTGGATAGGATAGGGTTAATCATGTGCCAAAGAAGTAATAATAGTTGATTAGAGGGTCCGTCTGAAAAGGTACAATAAAAGTAATTGGTGATTGCGATTGGAGCATTTTGGGTTATTCTCCTGCAGCATAGCATGCCTTGAGTCTCATATCATATGGGGTTGGGGTTTAATTAGTTTGTTTCAACATCCATATTCGTGAATTGTTATTGGTTTATGCAATCAAAACATGTTTGTTGTCTAATAATTTCTTGCAAGGCAAAGGCAGTCAATTATAGCAAAGCTGATCAAGTGCTTGGATTAAGACAAGACACGGCCTAATTCTTCAGATATTTCATTTGAAACACCTCTAGCCTCTAGTTGGTGATTAAGGAGGAGATGTCGCCTCTCTCTGATTTGGCCCAGGAACACACTTATCATCCTCACATTCTCACCTTCCCTATCCAACCTTCTGCCCGCATGCTTCTTCTATATATACAATTCCTACTTCAAAGATTTTTTTCATTTTTATATCAAATTTTCAACTCTATTCTCATTTTCAAACTCCTCAGCTTTCCTTTGTTTCATTATACCATCTCTATTTTTTATATCCTTTCTCAACACTATAGTATTTGTATTTACTCTTCTGTCCACTTTTCTTTTAATATAACTTACAAACGGATTTCTAAAATTCATGTTCCAACAATATGAAAAATTCCATCTTCAGGAATTAATAACTTATAAAAACTTCTTATATCAACACTAGACAGCAAAGACGTGTACAACCATAAATGTGTACGCAAACTTTAGCCACTTACGAATTGCCCATTCATAACTATGCATCGCCCTATCAAATACGAAAAATAACCTCATAAAATTGCTCAACAAGTTACAATTCAGAATATATCTAAATACATCTATGAACCTCTTCTGATAATCTTGAAACTTATAAATTCACAATGAATACCAAGAGAAAATCGTGCTTTTACTGTTGTTGAACGTTGTGACTATACAAATGTGAAGAAAAAAGAGAGTTGCAGCACAACCACCAATTACAGCCAATTGCCACTGTAAAGTTTAATGTTTAAAACGGTCCAGTCCTTTTTCACCGCTTCTGGAAGCTTCAAAACCTTAATGAAATAGGGGAGAATAATTAGTCCATCATCAAAGCTGCAGGGACAAATTTGGCTGCAGCTGAGTACCCGTATCCACACTGGAACTAGGTGAATTGGTTGCTTCAATCCTCCCATTCAAGTCCTTACCAAATGACAAAGAATTGTGTTTCACAGGAACTGCCAATTCCTGCCAAGACGATTTAACAGTATGCCCTCTTTGAAACTCAAAGCCAGATTCCTGGGCCAATAAATTACAGGAATCTGATTGGCCAAAATCGCTTGAGATTTGGGATTTGACAGGAGAATTTATATTTGAAGGCCTCATGCAGGTGGTCAAGTTGCTCGTTGAATCCTTGTCAATCATTTGAGGACCATCACCAGAACTGGGAAACCCGGTTAAGTCGGCAAGCTTTACCATCCTCATTTGAGGTGAAAATTTGGGACCTAACCGACCATTTGAACCAAATAAATTATCAGAGTGAACCACAGATTCCTGCTGAATCCTCAAGGGAACCATTGATTCAATCCCACTACCAACACTGTTAAATGAATTCATCTCACTTTGGGAATTCAATCCTCTGTTTAATATCATGTCTCCACCTTGCAAGCATGATTTATTTGCAACAGGAAGAGAACCAGATGGAGAAGGAGGAAATCTACTTGAATAATCCTCTGGTATAGAAGAAGAGTCTAAAGATCTCTCCTCATCATAAACTGAGTAGTGTTGCCTCTGTGAGACCTCGTCTTCTCCCACCCATCCAGGACCAAATCCATGTCCTACTGGCAAAACACTCCTGATTTTCCTTGCAGCAATCTTCCAAACAACAGGACCAAGATCTGCAGCAAAACAGGCTAGGCTTCTTGCATAGCTATGCTTCACATTTAAACCTACCTGATTTAAATTAAAACAGATAAAAAATGTAATGAACTTTATAACGAACAAAAATTCCTTCTAAACAGAATGGCACATAATCCTTATGTATTAAAAGGTAAAAGCAACTTGCTGAGCATACAAGAATACAAGGTATTTAAAATATCACGCTTCTATGGCAAAACAGATAATTATGAAGAAAGATGTTTGCCTTTACAATACTAACAAATATGAAAAATTTTGTAATGGCTCTCGGGTTTCCAGCATCTGGTTGAGGTAAAATGAAAAAAAAAAAAAAAAAGTTCCTACCGCAATTAATTGTTTGAATTCTTCTTCAACTGTATCAAGCATTGGAGGTTCATTCCCAGAAGCCACTGGGGGCTTGTAATAAGTGTCACGTCTGGTCTCATCAACCATGAATTGCTTCTTTCCATACCGCAATACAGCTTTTAAAACAGAAGCTGCAAGACAAATAAATGGGACAAAAAAGAAGGGGGGGGGGGGGGGGGGGAAGATTGCAATAAATGAAGTCATTTATATAGCTCTTACTTGAAACCAAAGGGAATGGAAAAAACTATTAAAAAAAAAAGGTGTAGGAGTAGACCCTGACCTGGAAATTCATTCTCCCATTCAGACGGCCAAGTAGTATATCCCCCACTGTTTAAGTTGCTGGGGGAAGCCTTGACTAATGATTCAGCAGGCTGGAGCTTGCTTATTCCTTTTCTTAGATTATAATTGTTGGAGGCACTGGCATTATCTCCTCCAGACGCGAGTGTTGCATCTGAGGAAGACTCAGGACCAATGCGCTCAGATGGAGACGTGCCCAATGACTTTCTTGAGTTCTTTCCTGGTGGCCTGCCTCTCCGCACAATTTTGGGTTGCGGTTCACTATCATCACTATCCTGCCTAAGATTGGAAAAGTCTTTTCTAGCCATCTCTTGCATGGCTCGAGCCTAGGAAACAAATTCAGTCTTCCAAGTCACAACAGACGCTTGATAAACGTAAAAAGGAAACAAAAAATTAAACACTTCTTGAGACTTTGCTAAACCTGCCGATAGTAAATAGTATCTGCTGCGTTATATTGCATTGCATTTGAGCATATCAAGAACACATCTTTCTGCAAGAATAAAGACGCAATGTGTTCAAATTCCTTTCAGACTACATAAAATCTACACCATCATACTTAAACAGTCTTGATTATTTTATGAAGGCCTTTTGAATTAATAAGTGCAACTCCGTCATAATGGACAGATATGTAAACTACATCAAAACTTCAACAAATTAATGAATCGCAAAACGGTAGCATGCCAAGTGACAATCATCTCCCAGGATTATAATTATGCCAGAACAACAAGGACATTATAAGTGATTTACTTATGAAAACCAATAAGATAACATAAAAAATGATGACCCAGATTTAACGCAGGTATCGTGAGTAAAATGCTTTAAAATGTTAATACTATAATCTATAAGAAAACTGGGCTATATGATAAATCCAATTCAGATGCTTATCATACAAAATCTGTAAAACCTTTCCTCTACATTTTTTTCTGCTTCCTCTTGGACTCAATTGAAAGCCAAAATAAATTACCAGTTGTAATATATAATAGATTGTCACCAAAAATTTATTTATTTGTTTATTTATTTTTCAATCTTGCCAGAACCTACTCTCAGTATCAATTTTCTGTGCAACTGTCAAGGATACAGTAACTACAGGCACACATCAGTAGCATTATGCCATAATTACATTCAAAGTGACCAGGCATAGGGATCATCAAAAATGTTCCTTGACGTGCAGCAACATAAAAGGAAATTAGGGATACTTGAGCCATGCAAGGTAGAATTTGTTCATAAATGCCAAAGTTAATATGCAATGGAAAAGCGCTGGGTAGTCATGATGGATTATAAAGGCACCATTATCTATATAACCAACTATTCCGCAATCAATCCCCTGAAGTCAGCACAAACTTTATAAACAGGAACAGTGTAAAAGGAAATCTATCATACATTTGAACCAGAAAGCAATCACTTCGAGGTAAAGAAAACAAAACTGAACAACCAACCTCAAATTGTTCTAAGTTGGTATAACGTTCCCCATCCAACTTCTTCCTCACCGTTGCAAAATCCATTGGGTGTTCAATGATATCATGATAATCAGGAAGCTGTAGAAGCGTAAAAGCTTTATTATAAACACATGGAAGAAATGGGAATTCAAGTACTCAAATATTATGCAGTGTCACAGAAAATGCACCTCCTCTGGATCCACAGGTTCTGAGAACACTCCATGGGTATCTTTCCTGCAATATAGTCGGATGTTATAGAACTAATCAATTCCCGCGAGAGAATAAGCCAAGAAAATAAAGAAAGAAACCAAGACACGCACTTTTGAAGCCTATCAAGTATAAACACCAAGAGCTTTTTGTCTGGCAAAGGCGTAGTGGGACCGGACTCTCTCTGCGAACCTGTCAATACATATTATTAAAATCACCATTAATATTCCCCACCAAGGACTTTGCAGCAGCAATTGAGAAATGATTGATAGCCTCATACCATGTTTACTGTCTGTCGCTTTCGGAACCTTTTCATTCTGCAAAATTGTCCATCATCAAATACCAGAAAAAATCTTTAAAATGAAAATAGATATACGCGATATTTTGTTTTAAGCTTATTATATGTTTCTCGGAATGAGAATCGAAATTCATGGAGAAAAGCAACAGTAAAAAGCCACGAGCAGCAGCTGGAGTACATGTGGGCAGAAGAAAAAGAGGGTTTAAAAAAGAAAAATCCTGAGAATACTACTAGATAAGACAAACTGAAGCTTTTGGGCATATCTGTGCATTTCCATGGGTCGACGAATGCTCAAATTAGTACAACCAATAAGGAATACATAAATAATGAAATATTTAAATTAGGGAAAAAAAGGAGAGAGAGAGCCCCACCCAAATTTTCCAAAAAGATTTTAAATAATACCGAAACTTGACCAGTCAAACACATCCACTGGCTCCCAAATCAGCGAGAACACCGTGAAAATTCACAATACGCGCGAAATGCCGAAAGAAATAAATCTCATGTTTGAACAGCTATTCGAGGAAGACCCCCACGAAAAGGAAATCGAAAATGTGAGGAAGATTAATTTAAAAGATGAATGCAAGATGATGATCACCGTTTCATCCGATCCGTGATGGGCAACATTAATCTTGCGTCTCTTGGGGATAGACTGAGGATCGTCGTTCCAGTCAGCGCCGTACGGAACCGAATTACATGGCGATAATGTAGAATAGTGGTGATGAGAATTCAAACCAACCAAAAGTTTATGCTTCTTCTGTTTGCGCTCATCGTCGTCGTCATCGCCAGAAATCCCCTCCTGGGCGGCGCGCGTTAAGGCAAAAGCAGGGTTTCGGCGGATAGGTGGAGGGGTTGGGTAAGAATTTGAATTGATTAAATTGGGATTTTGTAGCTGCAATTGCTGTTGTTTCTTAAGAGAGCGCTTTTGAAGATCCAAAAGAGATGGGCGTCCCTTCTTCTTCTTCTTCGTCATCGTTTCAGATACCTCGCCCATTGTTTCCTCCTCTTTTCTCGCTCTCCAAACATCCCTTTTTTTCCATTTCCATCTTAATTAAATTATAATAATATCGATATTGTGGTTTACACGTGCCACTCACGTGACCGGCCTGGAATCAACACAATTTCATTTCATCTGCCCTTACATACTCATACATACACCCTTCAACCAAATTACTAATTAGGGAGGGAGGGTTTATACTTTACTTTCTTTCTTTCTTTTTTTGATAATGGGTTTATACTTTACTAAACTAAGCGCTTTCTTTTGACCAATTTATTTATAAATCAAATACTTTTAATATATAACACTTTGGTTTTGTTTAATAAAACTAAACTGCTCACGCCAAAAATAAATAAATAAATAATATAGTGAAATTTAGCTCCATTTAATTTGGTTTGATCAAGAGGCACTAGTTTTGTACAATTTAAACACTCCTCAAATTACAAAATCCTAATGGATCATCCTTTAGCATTCACGTGTTTTTAACACATGTAAATATTTGCATTCCTAAATATTTAATTATTTTTCTTAATATCTCATTACATGAAATTTTGACGTATTTATATACTGGAAATCAAATGATTAAATTTAGACGAATATAAATTCATTTCATGTCAATATTCTTACAATTAAAATTCTTCAAATTATGTTGTGTGCTAATTTTTATAAATTTGGAGCTTTTTGGTCCTCGAAGTCAGTATATATATAGATAAATTTGAATAACGATTTTTTAAAAAAAAATTAAAGAAATGCGAGCCAAATTAATGAGGCTTAGCAATAATACATGAATTATTTTGAAACATGATGGACAGGTGTTGCCTGCTAAGTTGTGCCTTTTGTTGGTGAGTCAAGGTTTTTCTTTTACATGTATCACTTTATTAGAAAAAATTTTGTTTTAGATACTATTAAACATTAAATGTGAACACTTCTCTTAATAATAATTCAAATTCAAGTTCATTATATCAGGAAAAAATAGCCTTTTAATTAGACACAACCCATTAATTGGTGAGTGAAGGTTTAGGATCAAGGATTTAAGAGGAAGAGTGAAAGAACACAGAAAAAGGGCTCAGCTCATAAAAATGCATGACGCTTTGCGTAAGCCCAAAGGCCTAATCCCCTCAATTTTGGTTACCCATTAATTAGTATTTAATGGGCATGTAATTGGATCTTGAATTAATGTCACTTTTTCCACTTTCTCATTTTGAAGCTTACATCGGTCACTCCTACTCCAATTCAGCAGCATATATTTCACATTTTCACCTAACAAGAGCAACAATGTTCTAGTTTGGTATGAGATAAGTATTTTAGTTGGAAAAAAAGTGGAAGTGGAAATGAGAAATAAAGTGAAAGTAAGTGATAAAAAGTGTATTTGATATGATATGCAGGGGAATAGAAGTTGAAATCAAAAGTAAAATTGTTTGATATGTATAAATAGAGGAAATTGGATTCGGTGCAATTAGCTTTCGTGCAATTACGGTGCAATTATTTCAAAACACACATTTTTGCTTCATTTGTGAAGTAATTTTTGGGACCTACACTAATAAGGATCTACCATTAAGGTTGTCAAAATCGCGATTTAAATCGTAAAATCGTACGATTTTACGATTCTACCTACTAAAATCGAGTTGAATCGTAGGTAAAATCGTGTTGGAGTAAAATCGCGGTGGAATCGGGTAGAATCGGGTGAAATCGGTGGAATCAACGATTTTACCTCCGATTTTACGATTTTACCTCAGCCCAAAAAAAAAGCCTGTTTGATGTTAAAAAAAAAATCTACAGCCCATGCCCCAGCCCAATCACAAACCCTACCTATTTTTTGATGTCATTACCATAACAATTGGATTTCATTACGTCAAAGTATCAGCTTTTTGCCATTTGGGAATTCCACTCTAGACGTTACTATTGTTGCTCAAGTATATTAATTACTTACATTATACTACTAATTTAATTTATTCATTCTACAATAAATTAATTGTTTTAAGTTTTAACTAACATGCATATATATGTTGCAAATGAACAAGGAATATTTCATGGCAGCATCACTATATTTCATATTTAATTTTGTATGTGATTTACTATTTACTATATTAATTAGGTACTTATGTTATATATATATATATAACATAAAAAATTCTTATGATTTTATCATAGGTAAAATCTTACGATTTTACGATACGATTTTACACCCCCTCTACGATTTTACTTAAAATCTAGACTTTGACAACCTTGTCTACCATGAATGGATTAGGGATATAATTTTTATCAATATTGACAAATATCATCACTAAATAGCCTTGTGAGACTATTTATCAATATTAATAACAATTTAGTCCCTAATCCATATAAGACGATGATATTTGCCAATATTGATAAAAATTTGGTCCTTAATACATTCATGGTAGATCCTTATTAGTGTGAGTCCCTATTAGTACTTAAAAAATGAAGCAAAAATGTGTGTTTTGAAGTAATTGCACCATAATTGCACGAAGACTAATTGCACGGATCCAATTTCATAAACAGAGTGAGTCTATGATGCAACTTATTGCATCATGCAATGGTTATGTGGCACAATTGTAGCCATTGATGTAATCCAATTGTATTACATAATGCAACAAAATAATAAGTGTCACAAAGTTATTGACTAAAATTACATTGTATATGATGCAACAAATTGTATCATAGATTCATCCAAATAAATAATAATATTGCCTCTCTCTCTCTATATTTCTATAAGGTCCGGATAAATTTTTATGAAAACTACGTTTCTAGCTTTTTAAAATAAAAAATTTATAAAGCGTTTGAATATTGTAATTAAAAAGTATTGTATAAAATAATAAATATTTAAATATACAATTTAGATATTACTTTTTATTAATAAAAAATATCAATATAAACATTCCTTATATTTATATTTCATAGTACCAAAAGGTGATGAGTAAATACTACATTAAAAAATATATCATTTTAAATAATGAATAGACATAAATATTAGACAAAATATTTAAGGTGATGAGTAATCTTTACACTTGTGAACTTTCGAGATCAAAAGTTGTGATTAAATTTAATATTCTAATGAAACAATAAATATTTTAAATAAAAGGCACAAAATTGCAAGAATATATAGGTTATGTTTGGTTCAACTCATAATTGAAATAGGAATTGCATGAAAATATAAGAATTTCAATGTTTGGTTGCCTTTATAATTAGAATTGAAATTGGAATTGGGTTTCAATGTTTGGTTGGCTTTGGAATTAGATTTAGAATTGAGTTCTAATATTTGGTTGGCTTTAGAATTAAATTTAGAATTGAAATTGCACGTTTTTCTATAAATTCTAATGTTTGTTTAAACAATAGGGAAAATGAAGCAAGTTGAATGGGATCTAAGGTGTAAATACCATATTATCCTTATGATGTGAGCTGTGGGTTGTGATAATCGTGCTACTTTGTCTTCAAGGGCAAAATTGTATTTTTGTAACTTGAATTTCTACTACCTTATTTTTTTATCATACCAAACAATTTTATTTTATTTACAAAAAAAATTAGGTCAAGTTCCTTATATATTTGTCATCAACTTCAACCAACGTAGGTCAAAGTTTTAAATTAATCATTTATATTTGTATTTTATTCCAAACAGTCCTTTCGTCTAACAATGTTAACTTTTTCTTTTAATTAATAACATGACACACTCTTTCCTATGGCAAACTCAGTTGACTGATATGATTCATTTATTTTCTTCCTTTTTAGTCTCGTTTCCTAAAATTCTTTTATAATTCCCTTTTCTTCCCCTTATTCGTTAATTTGTGTTGTTGAAACTTAAGTAACTTGAGGAACTCACCTTCAACAAGTAGCTCGTAAGGGAGAATAATCAAGTTCCTTAAGTACTCAATTAAGTATATTATCTAATCAATAAGACTTAACTTATATCTCTAATACTCCCTTTCAAGTCCAAATGAATTTTTTTTCTTTTTCAATTCTGACTTTACTTTTTTTTTTCTTCTTTATTATTCTTGGCTTATGTTTTTTTTTTACTCTCACATGCCCTTTTTTTTTATGAACCTCAAAGGCCATGTTTTTTTCAATATATATATTGGGATTTTTTTCCTTTACATTTTGGACTTTGGATCGTCATAGGCCTAACGCTCTTATACTATGTTGAAACTCAAGTGACTTGAGAAACCCACCCTCAAAAGTTAACTCGTAAGGAGAATAACCAAATTTCTTAAATATTTCACTGAGTATCTTATCCTATCACATATAAAATTTAACATGTATCTCTAATAAGTGCGAGTTCTTTCTTAGCAATCTCAACCCTATGCAATGACTCCTCTAAGAATAAATTGGAAAATGAGAAAAAAAGAGAAGAAAATAAATGGATCACATGCCACGTCAAATGAGATTGTCATCTAGGAGAGTGTGATATGAACTCAATATAACACTTCATTAGTTAACGAAAAAAATTAACGGTGTTAAACAAAAATATTATTTTGAATATATTTGTAAAGATAAATGATTGATTTGAAATTTTTAAAAGATAAAAACTATTTTTACGAAAAAAAAACTATTATAAAACTAATAAAAAGATAAGAGATTAAAATGAATATTTGGCAATCTAAAAATGAGGCAGAGAGTAATGTGGCGTTTGATATCCAGTGAGTGTTTTAGTGGGAAGTAAAAGTAAAAAATGAACTAGATGTGAAAGATTTTGGCTGGTTGGCTCAATATATTTCTGGAATTGAAATATTCTTAGAATTGCACATATTTCAAATTTTTATTGTGTTTGGTTGGCTCTTGTAGAATTGGGAATTGATTTACATAGAATTGACTTTTTGTTTTTTGTTGGAATTGGACCGTGGCCCATTTTATGAAGAATTGGAATGGTTTACATGGAATTGATAGAAAATTTCAATTTTGCCATCCTAATTGTCTCTTGTGCCCTTTATCTCTGGTTTTTTTGGTCTTATGGTGTCTCTCTCATCATTACCTTCTTTGTACAAGTTAGGAGGCTGATGAAATTATTTAATATAAAATTAATTAAGGACAATTTTGTCTTTTTGCCTTACACCCATTTACAAATTTTTAATTTCATCTTTTTATACTGAACATACTTTTTAATTCAAATAATTCAATTTCAATTTCATAACAAAATTGAACCAAACATAGCCTTTATGTGTGTTTGGTATGTAGGAAAAGGGAAATGAAAATAAAAATTAAATTTGTTTGGTATGATAGGAATGAGATAGGAAAGTGAAAGTTAAAAAATAAAAAAGACTATTTACCTTTCAATATAAAAATTAAAATTGTTTAGTACGTGGAAAGAAGGACGAGGAAAGCAACATTTTCTCTTCCATTTGCAGAGAGAAGGTTGCTAGTGGTTGAGCCTCACTTCGTGTATACTAAAGAGGCTATAAATGTTGGCAGGTATATTAGTGTAGAAGTACAACTGTAAATGGGTGATGCGGGTAACTAGAAATTAGTTTATGTAGTGGGCTTTGGCATATGGAGTGTATTATATTTGGGGTGGGCTTTAAGTGAGCTACAGCACAACCCAGCTCAGTAGAAGAGAACATTGGCATTCGGCGATGATGAAGAAAGCACATGGAAAACACAAAATGAAACGTTTGCATAAGCTTAGGATTTACGCAGCCAATTGAATGGGAGGGCACGGATGAGTGACATGGCATTAAATTTAAAATCCCGCCTAAACCCCTCGTTTATTTCATTTCGTGCGCAATTGAATTTCAATTTCCCCCAGCAGGCTTAATATCTCCGCCTTTCGGGGACTCAATACCCTTACCCTACTCATACTACTTTCCCTTTCCCTTCCCTTTCCCTTCCCTGTCCCTCTACCTTCTCTTTCACCCTCAAACCGCCCTACCTCCAATTCCCCCTCCTGGTATGTACATCCTTCCATTTTTTACGCTATTTTCACGTTTTCTCATCCTTGTACGCTTCAATTTTGATCCGATCATGTGCATTTCCAGTTTCCGTCATGAAAGGAGCCAAATCCAAGTCCGAATCTAAGAAACCTAATGCCAAGTAAGTATTCATGTTTTTCATCCAACTTCTTTTTCTTCTCAGATTTACCTCTTGATAACAAATCTCTGGATCTGACCCTATCAGATCTCAGATCTGGCAATTCACCACTTTCACGCTTAGGCGGCCACGATACCTAATTTTCCTAATATTTGTTTCATTTAACAAATCAGGCTTGCCGTTAATAAGAAAGGTAGCGCCGCCACCAAGGCAGGCGGGAGATCGAGTAAGGGCAAGGCAGCCAAAGACCCTAACAAGCCCAAGAGACCACCCAGTGCCTTCTTCGTCTTCATGTAATTTTATTTTATCCATACAATTTGATTTCCTATGTGCTCTCTTCTCTTTCAACCGAATATAGTTCTGGTCAAATCTTTACCTCACGGAAAGGTATATAATATATTTTTCACCCGCACTGGTTCTGATTAATCTTAAATTGCACGTGAAAAGTTTTATAGATAATGTTTTATTATTCTACTTGTTGGTCAAGCTACATGAACCTAGGTATTTCTATGTAACTTTTGTTTTTTAGTTTGCAATCGATTCGTTTCACCAAATCTTTTAATTTGGTAATTCTAGGGAGGAATTTAGGAAGCAGTTCAACAAGGAACATCCTGAAAACAAGGCCGTATCTGCTGTAAGCATATTCATATGGCCTTTTCAGTTACATGAAATCAGCGAGCTCTCGATTCATCTTTACATATTGGCCACCTAATATTTCTGCTGCTAATTTGTTAGGTTGGCAAAGCTGCTGGGGCCAAATGGAAATCCATGTCGGATGCTGTATGTGCTTTTCTTCTGATTTTGTGTGTTGTTTTTTGCCAATTTTGATCTTGTGTTTGAAAGCTATTTGTTTTAAGCGTTAAAAAAAAGGAATTTTAATGATTTTAGGAAAAGGCACCATACGCAGCAAAGGCAGAGAAACGGAAGGCTGAGTATGAGAAGAATATGAAGGCTTATAACAAGAGACAAGTAAATATTTGTGATCCCTTTCCTTTCTACTCATCTCAATGTGCAGTTTTTTTTTGTCTCCATCCGATATATTATGGTTCTCGCGGTTGGTTGCTAGGCTGAAGGCCCTGAAGCTGCAGATGAAGAGGAATCAGACAAGTCTATGTCCGAAGTGAATGATGAGGATGATGGAGATGAAGAGGGAAGCGGCGAGGTTTGTTTAAAAGCTTGCTCTAATTAATATCTTATCATTTTGGCCTTATACATTATTTATTTTTTCTCCATTTCATTTCATGGTATGCAGGAGGACGATGACGAGTAGCAAGTGAAACGAGTAGTCCAGTAGGTTCTGATGATTTGGTTAGTCCTTCGTGGATTATCAGGTCATATCATGATAAACATATTTCATGCTTCAAAAATATGCTCCAGCTCCCTCAGTAGGTTTGCTTGGCCCTTTCAGGAAGTGAATAGTTAAAGAAGCGAGCTCTTCTTTGTACCTTTTGAATTCAAGTGTTTAGTTAGGGGGCATTTATTTTGTGTCGAGCTTTTAGTTTAGTTCTTGAAGAAATCTGGTTACTTCTGTATGAATATAATTGACCCATCACTTCTTGGCTGCTGTATTACTTGTATATACTTGATGTGGTGTCTTTTGGGTTACCTTTACTGCACTGGTGCGTTTCATTTTCGGTGGTTGCGTAAATCTGATATTATTATTAGGTTCCGTTACTTCCATTCCTTATCTACTTATCTCATCTGGGATGCATTTTGCTTGACCCGTTTTGATTTCTTCTATTGGCTATTAATATTATAATAACTGTGTTCAGGAAATGTTTTCAATCTGGGATGTATTTTGCTTGACCCCTGTTTTGGTTTCTTCTATTGGCTATTAATATTATAATAACTGTGTTCAGGAAATGTTTTCAATGCGCGATTGAATTTTTCGTTATATAGAATACATTTATGTTGGAGATGGCTATAATAAAGAATCTGCAAAAGGTATGAAAAATAGGTTTTGATTGACTTAGATTTTATATCGGCTTAGTGTTTCAAATCGGAAGTTTTAACATGTATGTTGGCTTAGTGTAATGTGTTTCAAGTCGTTTTCTATTAGTACATTAAGAGCCTGTTTGAAGGTGAGTCGAGGTGAGGTTAAACATGTTTGGTAAGGCTTACTAGTTGGTAAGGTGAGCTGTACTTTCCCTTTCAAGAGGGAAGCTTACTTTCCTCATGATAGGGAGGGAAGTGGAGGGAATGTAAGGTGGGGTGCTGTTAATGTCCTTAAAAAGTTTTTGGTTTTTAAGAAAATAAGGGCAAAAAAGGTTTTTCATATTTCTATCTTTTTCTTACTAATACCAAATAATATTATTTTTACATTCTATTTCCATTTCCTTGTATATTAAACATATTTTTTATTACCTCCTTCCACTTTTATTTTCACTTTCACTTCCCTCAAAAACACTCACCGGCTATCAAAAGCCACCTAATGTTTTCGACTTTTTGCCAAGGGCAAGCTGGAATTACTGGTTTAGATTTTGAATTGTGTTGGTCCAATTTTTTTTAATGTTCTTCCAAGATTTAATCTGCACTGGGGAACTGCCTGCGTTGTCTAATTATTTTGTAATGCTAATTTACACATTCCTATACAATCCCAGATCTGTTCCGTTGTCTTCAAACCTCCTCCTGATTCCCGCCGAGTTGTATTAGCTGATTTGATCTGCTTTAAATTTGTTATTTGACGTTGTTCGATTTGATAACATAATCTAGTAAAAAAAATGCTTTTATTGATGTTGTATTCAAACTTTGGTATAGTTTTCTATATATAGATTTTAGAGTGAGCTATTCATTGCCATTAAGAATGGGAACGGGGAAAACCTTGACGATTTTTCCGGAGGTAGAACATATTTTTATGAGATCGTGTTCTACCGTCGCGAGTGTTATGTTTTACGGTAGAAGAATGGCAACTCTGACGAAATACGTAGGAAAACAAAAAGAGATACTCATGGTTTTAATCTCGACCCTACTAATAGTTTCTTTAAATGCATATTTCAAAAAATTCTGACAATATTGCTCTGTGAATTTATATACGACGTATATCACTAAATAATTTGTTGGATTATACGTCATTGACTCAGTGGTTGGGAACTCTAAACAAAAGAAATGAATTTGTTTTTTTTTTTTTTAACATTGAATCTTCAAAAGAGGGATGTGGATACCTTGAGACAAGGTAAAAGTCAGTCTCTGATGTTATATATAAAGGAAAGGGGCTAAAAGAAAATGAAGGTAATTGATATAGGATAGTATTAGTATACATACCCTTGGGCGATGGGAGAGATCCCTTGGTGATGATCGTGTTGGCGCCCTAATTCTTAACAAGAACAAGGTCTTACAATTCCATCCCTCACCCTTCTTCATCTCTTCCTCACTCATACTTCCATCCTCAACTCACACATATATACACTAATACTACACACACATACCATTTTACTTTGCTTTTTCTACCATACACGCCTCTTTCTTTCTTCTGCCAAACAATCTCTTCATTCAAATCAGATTCGCTCCCTTTATTACGTTTTGCTTTTATTAATGACATTTTTAAATATTCAATAATTATTATTCGTTAACTCTTTTTCTAAAATTAATTATTAAATACTTTTTCAACATATTCCAAATATTCTCAACTAATTTTCTAAGAACGTCACTATCTTGAAGTTAAAACATATTAATTAGCAAATTTTTTAATATAATAAAGGACATTTAAAGATATTGGTTAAATTACTACTAGACTGGAATACATTTTTAATTCACTAAGAAAGGATCATTTAAAGCAAATCTTTTTTTTTTTGAGACTAAAAGCAAATCTTTGTTTGTTTTGCCAAGAATATATATATATATATATATATATATATATATATATATATATATATATATATATATATATATATATATATATATTAAAGTAAGCTGATTATGCCCATTTAAAACAAATTTAATATAGGATCATGAGAAGATTTTACATATATAAACATTTAACACCATAGATTAATATATTAAATTGAGGTGATTATTTACATTCAAAACAAATTTAATGTATGTTTCATGTTCTCAAAAAAAATATTATCTAAATAGTAAAAACAAAAAAAATGAAATGTGCGGAAATATGTTCATTAGGTCGGATCAACAAATATTGTTTTTTTTTTTAAAAAAAAACTCAATCAAATCTAATCCAAGCAGTACAATTGGAATGATGAGTTAGTTCGGGTTATTTTTTAACTTACAATGAATGATTCAGGTCTAGGTTTAAAAAAAAAACTATTCCGACTCCACCAACCCAAAAGATTATTTTCTTTTTCTTGAAAAAATATATGTTAAGCATGCATTTATTTATTTTGTATATTTTTTGCTTTGCTTTTTATCTTTATTATTTCATATTAACAAAGAACTCCATTCGATTATCTTTTGCACAATATGAAAAAATGATTAGAAAAATTAAAAGAATGATAATTTAAAATAGTGTATACAAATTAGTTAATTAGACATCATGATATGATTTTGACATTTAATTTAAACATAAAATAATCAATTTTTTTATTTTATGATATTTATTAGAATAAATTAATTTTTTTTTTAAAAAAGGTTAACCCTCCAATGGTTAATTAGGATGAATTGAGATATTATTACTTATTAATATTATTTATTCGCTTGAGGCAGAGGAGTCTGTTCCTATCCTAGTACTAGCGTAAGAATTTGAAGTTTGAAGTCTGACCCTTGAGACGGAGTCAAAGGTGTTCAATCTATCTATGTGATGCGTCAGTTTCATTCTGAAATGTTTATTAAAATGAGAAAAGAGATAAAAAAAATAATTAAGAGAGAAAAATTGTCATAATATGAGATCTACAATTTTTTTTTTCTATTTCTCTTTTTTACTTTAGATAATATTTTACCTCACCATATAAAGGATTCAATCTTGTAATGTGCGTTGAGCTTTTCAGCCGTTCAATGATTAGAAAGGTCAAAATTTGTGTGGAATTTGAAAAAATTATTTTATATTAGGCTTAATTAATTAGTATTTTGTTTATTTAAAATATTGATTTGATGTATAGCTTAATTATGACCATGATACCTGTCAATTAATATAATTAATTTGGTTTTAGTCTCACATTGTAGATTGGGTCTTGAGCCCAATAATAATATAATGTGATAAATGTAGGGATATCAGGTTAATTACATATGATAGGTGGGTAATTGTCAACCCTCTATAATTTAATTTTTTTATTTAACTTTCCCATTAGAACATTCATATGAAAAAGATAAGGAGAGAAAGACTGACCTTCACGTGAATAGTTGATTACGTCCAATCAAACTATCACATTAAAAGTTATGTATAGTATTGATTAAATTATTATATAGGTGTTTTAATTCTAATAAAAATAATCCTTAAATTATTCTATCGGGATTTTTAAATGGTATTAATGGAAGGAGTGGTTATGGGTGATTTGCAAATCCAAGGATCATGGTGTTCCTTATTAAAAAATCTGACTCCAACCCTTCAAATATATTTTTTAAAGGTGTTGATTATATTCACTGGTGATGCTGTGGTTTTTAATGTGGGAATAAAATGGGAATTGTAGTTGCATTTGATGCTTTATTTAACCGTTGAGAGAGACAATCACGCTTGGCTTGAATGGAGGGGGAGGGGTCATCAATGTTGACTGATTCCTTTGATGTCATCACACCGCAATTTAAGTAATCGGGCAATTATAATTTAAAAAAATTAAAGTAAAATTGTTTAGTTGCTTGTTATAATATTCATAAAAAAAAAATAGTTGCTTGTTATAAAATTTATTAATGAAAACATTATTTATATTTTTTTTATTTGATTGATTATGAAATTTATTGCTTCTTATTTTTTCTTTCTATCATGATTAATTATATAAAAATTTTTTATCACGTGTTTTAATTATATTAATGAGCTTTATAGTAAAGACCTAAATTATTATCCTTATTATCATTATTATTTTTCTTTTATCGGTGTCAATTGTCAAACATCACATTAGTGATGTAGTATTTGGAAGTTGTGAGGGGCTAAATGCTAATTAGTGCACTAGCAGTAGAAGACTTAGCGTAGGCGTGGGGATTCGAGAAGAAATTCGAATCGATGCAATTAATTTTTGTGTAATTATGGTGTAATTATTTTCTTAGTTACATGGTGTAATTATTTTAAAATATATATTTTTACATCATTTGTAAAGTAATTTTAGGGAATTATTTATTAGTGTAAGTTCTTATTAGTACTTCAAAAATAAAATAAAAATGTATTTTTTTAAAGTAATTGCACCGTAATTACACGAAAGCTAATTGTACTTCATTGGAGAAAACATTGATGTGGCAAGTCCAAAGAGTATTATAGGCATAGGAAATAAATAAATAATAGATTAAAAATTTATTTTACTTTCTTATCTTTTTTATTAATTTTATATTAATTATTTATCTTTTAAAAATTTTAAATTAATCATTTATCTTTCTAATTTGTTACGAATCAATCATTTTACGTAACATTGTTTATATTTTTGTTAAATGATATTGACATGTTAAAACTTTTAAAAATTTATATTTGTATCCTTTTTTCAATTTCATAATTTTTATTTGGCCAAATTACTATTTTAGTTTTTAACGTTTACACGAAGTTTAATATTGGTCTTCAACGTTTCAAAAAGTTATTTTAGGTCCTCAACGTTTTTTTTTATAGAAATTGGTCCTCCAACGTAACTCCGTTAGTTTGTGCCGTTAAATGCTGACATGGATAGCTTATGTGCCACACCTTCTCTCATACGTGTCATATTTAAATAACATGTCACCCTGTATCACTTAAACTCAACAAAACGATGTCGTTCTGTCATATGTGAGAGAATGGAAGATAAATCAAAACGACATCGTTTTACTAAGTTGGAGTGAGAGAGGGTTCCATGTTATTTAAATATGACACGTAGGAGAGAAGGTGTAGCACATAAGTCTTCCACGTCAGCATTTAACAGCAAAATCAGACCAGACGGAGTTACACTAGAAGACCAATTTTGACAAAAAAAAATTGAGGACCTAAAATAATTTTTTAAGACGTTGATGATCAATATTAAACTTTATACAAACTTTAAAAATCAAAATAATAATTTGATCATCTTATTTCACTCCGTTCGCCTCTTGCAAAGTTTCTGGTTCTTTGATTCGCAATTGACACCTTTTAACCCTCATCCGTCCATCACCACCACCAAAACCTAGAAATGTAGTCGTGATTTACTGTGTTGCAAACTACCTTGAAATGACAGATGAATATGGAGAAGACAACTGGCTGTCAAAACCAGAGTTTTTTCTTTCCATAAAAATATATTGCGCAGTTGAAAATATGATTTTATTAAGGGCTGAAAAGCTCCAATTAGTAGGCAAATGTATGAATACTCTCTCGATGTTGTTTGTACAGAATCAAGTTTATATAGAGATGGCCCATGATTTGGGTGGTGGTGATGGAGGGATGTAGTACCTTTGAACTTGCAAGTAGTAGTGGTGATGGAGTAGTCGTAAAGAGTGAATCAAATATAAGAAAGCTTCAATTTGAGAAGCATACTTGTGGATGTGGGTGTTTCTTGGAAGGGACTGGAATAAAAATTTTGAGCTTAAAAAAGAAGTAAAAATATAATTTAAAAAAAAAAATCCAACATATCACATCATTAGACGATTTTAGGGTTAAAAAGAGTAATTTAAAATTAAAGAAAAGATAAAGACTAATTGACCTAAACGAAAGTGGCGGAATGAATGACGCAGTTAATTGAAGAATTGTAATTGATGGAAGAGTAGTACGTGAAGGTGATGACGGAGGAGCAAATGGAGGTTCTGAGGAAGCAGATCTGTGTGTACTCCACCATATGTGAGCAGCTGGTGGAGATGCACAAGGCCATCACGGCTCACCAACATCTACCTTCCTTATACTGCGATCCCCTCATTGGACACAAGATTTCTTCTGGGAGGCAGCGTTGGACTCCCACACCCCTTCAGCTTCACATCCTTGAGCGTCTTTTTGAACAAGGCCATTCAACTCCAACCAAGCACAACATCAAACACATCACCCTTCAACTCGCCCACCATGCTCCAATTACTGAGACCAATGTCTATAATTGGTTTCAAAACCGAAGAGCTCGTTCCAAACGCAAGCACCAATTGCCTCCCTCTCCCTCTCCCAAATATTGAAGCTGCACCCTGCTACACTCCCTACTTTCAAGCTGATCTATAAGTCTCCAACCACAAATCATGTATCGTATGTATGCTTATTATAGTAATTTTATGATGTTACTACTCTCAAACATATATTACTAATTACTTTACTATTACACTATATTCATACTTAGTAGGAGTATATTTTAGATTCACAAGAATGAAGGGGATACAGGAAAACAAAATTTTCAATTAAAATCTAACACTTTTTACTCTTAAATTGTGTTTTGATGGGTAATAATAAACATACGAGAAGAAAAATAATATATTTAATCTGATTTTTTAAAAAACATATAAATTAAAATATCGATCCTTTGAACAAAGCAGACCTTTACCTTCAGTCCTCAGTCACCGTTTCTGCCATTATCATCCCCAACCTCAACAAGTACGTACTTACCCCAGCTGTTAATGTTATCCCCTTTATCTCGAACTTTATTTTTGCTCATTTAGTCAGTATAAAGCTTAGATCTTTAAGTATGCAGTTAATGTAATGACTCAAAATCTCACTTCAAAGTGGCACTGGTATATCAGCATCTCCACTACAACACCTGATTTTAACTACGTCTAAGAGTAGAAAACAAATACAGAAGCCCCCAAATATAATCAGTGAGGTTATGTAACTAGCTATTGTATGAATTCCATAACTTCAAAAAGGGAAGCACCTGAAAACCTGATATGTACAAAAGATCCACTGTGATTAGTCAATGTAGCAAAATGATACCCAACTAGTGAACTAACAGCTTTACATCTTATCTTAGTACACAATCCAGTTAACAAAATTAAGTGCCTGAGAGTCGAAAAATGCTAATCATTAATATGAAGGCATTACATACAAATTGATAATGTCGGATGGTTAATTTAGCAGTCAGCTTTAGTCCACTTATAAAGTATTGCAAGGCTGCTTCCTCAAAGGGCTGATTGGCCGAGGGTAAAAGCCTAGTGCCGCCCACGATCAATTAAGTGTCAAAAAAAGGAAAAGAAGCAAATGCAATCCAGGGCAGAATTAAGCTTCAGATGCTGGTGTTTCCCAACTTCTGAAATTTACATAATGAAAGGCAATTAAGTGACATTAAAGAAATTATGCCAAGCGTGCCTTAAACAAATTGTTTTAAATTTTATTTTTGAAAAACCATATCTATACCTCCTATGTTCAAAATTCAGTTGCTAAACGGAACCATGATTATCCACAACAAAATTATAATAATTTTTAGCTTCAACTTTGGCTTTCTGCATTAGAAGAAACGCCTGTTGTTGGTAGTCTCTGCAGCGTTTAACAAACATAAATCATCGATTCTGATGCGACAGAATGCCTATAAACATAAATGCCTAAAGATGACTTAAAGTCTGACCTTTGATTTCCTAGTCTTCAAGACTATTGACTTCTCCAGTTGGGGAACATAAGAAAATTTGTCAATCGAATTCAAGACTGCACTTTTATCCGTGCCAGATCCACTGACTGCCAACAAGACCTACAGCCATGCTGAACTAGTCAACACTCAAGCATATATGAAAAACAACTTGACATGAAGTACAGAGAAAAAGGTCAGCCAACCCTTCAGGCTTCATCTTAACAGATAGGATTTATATATATATATATAGAAAGGTCTCATATGCGTCAATTATTGATTTTTTTTTATGGAGTCTAGTTTGAAATTTTGTTCTTCTGTTTCTTCTATTCCAATCATGCCCAACCGAAGTCCTAGCCAATAAAAACGGCAAGCATTCACATTAAGGAAAACAGTAAAAAGACATAAAATTTATTCTTACCACTTCATCTGAAGTCTCGTTCATTGACTCCTCAGGGTCCTTAACTTCCAAAAAATCAAAGTAAAACAATATCTGATGAAGTAATAAAAACATCAGAAGGTCAGTAACGGAAAAGTTCTCGGGGCAGCCGGCTAGTCAGCTTCAACAACAAATAAGAAACAAAACAAAAAAATGCGCATAAGATTCTAGCACAAGTTGTAACAAGTATGCTTAATGATGCATAACATACCTTGTCAAGCAATTGACTATTAGATGCATTAGTTGCCATTATCTGTACTCCAAGCAAATTGTCAGTGTTACAACAGAAGGGACAGCAAATAGTCCTAAAGACACATCCGTCTTCTTGGCACCAAATACCCTGCTCTGGAGAACTTCCATTAATTCTGTTGCAGATACGGTGATCCACAAATGAAGTTCCAGTAATTATAACTGGTACACTTAAAGTATCATCAGGGTAAGCTTTTAGTCTCTGTTTTAAAAGAGACCTTAAGTGAACTTTTGATGATGAAGTCAATGAGCATGTTATATATAGATGGTTCTCAGGTCGACCCAAAGGGGTTTTACAAAGTGAGCAAAATATCTGTAACTTCTTCATGAGAGGAATAGGCGAATTTGACTTCGAATTTTTGTGAAAACCCAATTCGTTTCCGTTAGTTTCCTCTTTAACAATCGCTGAGCTTACAGTGTGCCTAGAAGGAATGGTGGCACAGGGTGCAATATAATTTTCTTCCTCAATAAGGCTTATAAATGGTATGTCCCTGGACTTTCTCCTTTTCTGTGTATGAGAATTAACACTCCTATTTAAAGATGATTCTACTTCCAGAACATGGAAGCTGTTTGCAATTACATCTTTTTGGGGAGTAACTGATATTGAAGACTGAGCTGTTGAAGAAGCTTTACTTCCATTAGTTAAAGAAAATGGAAGAATTGATAACTGATCACCATGACCTAGTTTGGGAGAGGCCTCAATTATTGTGGAACTACAGTAATTATCTTTAGAACAGTAACCAGGGCTAGCAGGGTCACTGGTGCCATTTTTACAAAGGGTTTCCTTGACAAAGGAGGTTTCTTCATGTGTGACTGCCACAGATAATGCCCCAGTGAAGCTGCCAAGAAAAAAAACACTCTTACTATAATTGATGCTGTCTAGATGGTTAATATGTCATTGACATTTAGATTCGTAAGAAACAAAAATTCCTGCATTCTAAGAATTCACATAGCAAATATGAAATCCAAAGCACAAATGCAGCTGAAGAATGAAGAGTTTAAGACTGATGTTGTATTTCAACACTTAACCAAAAAGTGACTATCACTTATACATAATTAGTTACTAGTATTGAATAGTGATCCAATTTCATGATATATCAGCAGTATGCATGTGCACTAGACAAAAATTTAAGGAATGGGAGCAAGCAAGAGCATGGATAGCAGTTTCCTACTATAACAAAGTGGTATTGAATAGAGGATACAAGGAACTGATAACAAGAAATAATTTGGCGAGCTAATCACAGTATCGGTGGTTGCCTGTACCCTGTACTATAACAAAGTGGTACTGAATAAGGATCAAGCATCCGTTACACATCTGTAAAGTTTAAAATTAGGCTAAACTAGTCAATTATGTGATATGATTCCTCAAATCAGACATAAGTTTATCATTTAGCTGCTAAAATTGCACTAATAACTAATAATTAAAGATATACAGAATGATGGCAATATGGGTCCACAGTTACCTTGAATTTGATTCTGCCTGAATGCAGCCTTCGGGGTCAAAATATTCTTTACAATTGTATGAGTTATTATCCTTTGGCATTGATGGCTGACTCTCAAGAAGATCTTGATATCTCAGTATGGGGAAAGAGCCATCATCCTTGATCATTACTATTTCTTTCTCACCACTATTATCAGAATTGATCAGCTTCTGATTTGTCTTTCTTGTAAAACCCTTATTTTGATCCTTGGATTGAACACAATCCTGGTCTAAGCCCAAAGTCTGAGTGGCATTCATGCCAAACTGCTCCTGTAGTAAGCAAGTTAACCATATATTAACCAAACATGTTTTAGAGGGAAGGAGATGGCAGAGTGGGGTTGGAATATGCCAAGTACCTTGGCATCCTCAAAGAATGATTTCAGTCCCTCCAAAGACAAGTCAAAACTGTCATATACCCTTAAGGATTTTCTTAGCCACTTTGAAATGAATGCTCTATTTCTTTCTTCCCGAAACCGTTCATCTAATTCCACAGAATAGAAGCATTCATGAGTTATTGAAATTGGGCAGACAGTGTGGCAATCATGCAAAATTTACAAAGAATAGTGTCAAATAAACTAAGTTCAAGAACAATCTACACTAAAGACAGTTAAAAACAAAAGGAAAGAAAAGAAATGCATCTAAACTTAAATAGTTTGCCATCAGTGTTTGCTAGTGTCAGTGAGTGTAGCAATCATGCTAAATTTTATAAAGAATAGTGTCAAATAAACTAAGTTCAAGAACAGCATACACTAAGGGTCTGTTAGGGAATGAGGATTGGAAAGGAATGGAAGGGGAGAAAAGGAAAGGTTAAGTGATGGGTTCTCTTCCACTTGTTTGGATTCTCCATAATCCCCCAATTTGGGATAATTAAAATTAAAAAGGGAGGAGGTTAAGGAGGGTTAACATAAAATCCTCCCTTCCCATCCCCTTCAAACTCCTCAATCCAAACACACCCTAAAGATAGTGAAAAACACAAGAAATGTAACTGAACTTAAATAGTTTGCCCGCAATGTTTGCTAGTGTCAATGACAGGTCCATTGTTCGATCATATGATGACTGCCATCCTCAATTTAGACGTTCCAAGAAAGTGTATTGCTAGATAGTGTATGCTGTCCATGATTTGTTTTCTTTTTGACCATAGAAATGTGTAAAGAGGGGGGAAATATCCAAAAACTGTTTCTAAATTATGCACCCTCCATCCTCGCCCTCACTACCCCCCCCCCCCCCCCCAAAAAAAAAAGGAGAAAATCAGGATAGGCAATGGAAGAGAGAGAACTGAAATGATCAAAATAATTACCCAATAGGATGACTGCTCCATAATCAAGCCTATGCCGTATACAACGACCTACAGAAAGTACAAGGCAATTAGTATAAATAATATAAATAACATAATAGAGGAAAGTGCATAACAAACAAATTGGAAAATGTAATAAGCCTCAGTTAGAAAATGGGGAAATTTTTCATAACCAGCATTACCTGCTGCTTGATTTAGAGCTCGAAATGCTTGGTGGCAGTACCACTCACTTCCACTTAAAAGATTTTTGGATGGTTTGTATGTGTCATTATATTTCTTCTTTAGTGCAACTTGAATATCATTTCTAATGAAAAGTCAAAACAAATCAGGCAATGAGAAAAATATGACTCCAAAATAGGATCTCTCATTAGCAATTTTTTTTGTTTTAAAAAAAAACAAGGGAAAAGGTCTTACATATTGGGAAATGGAATGCCAACAATAATCTGAGATGGTCAAGAACATACAATATATAATAAACATCAATGTAAATTATTATTATCATTTGCAAATGTCTGTAACCAAAAAAAGGTTCTTAAGCCACTTAACTGCAAGTTTAACACAAAAATAAAACAAATCTTGAACTTTTAAAGTAGAAATAAGGATACAACAACTCTAGCATTATCATCAGAAAAATCAATTCCTTCAGAAACCTGCAAGCATTAGAATGATGAATGAACACATATAATTACATCATAAGGTCAAATTCATAACTAATTGTGCTGGAATATGATAGAACAATCCCGATAAGGCCGTAGGCCCATGTCATTAACTAACATATATATAAATTAATACGTGTGCTTCACAAACTAAAAATCATCATACATATATTTAAAGTGTATGATGAACTCAGTCTGTTTTCAGTTGTTTTGGACAAGGGCAATGACAAAGACACTGTCAATTTGAAAATTTTAGGAGGGTTTCAGTCCAAAATAATTTTGAACTGACCTCTTGTAGTAAAGATGATGGCTTTAGTACCAATCATGCACTAGTATCTTTTCATAAAAATATTCATTGTAATTATAACAATACTCCTCGGTTTCCATGATATACATTAAGACAGTGATTATATGATTATAGACCAAAATGCAAGCACTTTTCTCTCCAGGTAACATAAACTTTAAGCTCATTCTTTGAATTAACCTTAGCATTACTAAAGCATAACAGAAGACCAACTGCTATTATTTAGATTTTGCATGAGATAGGTAAAATCTAAATTATGAGATAAGTATAATTTCTATGAACCTTTCCTCGACAAACACCAAATAAAGCGCCTCCTCCTTTCTTGGAATTTTTCGAGGAATCAAATGTATGGAAGCTATTAAAACCAATCTTTTTTATCCTTCTTTTCTTGCCCAATGTAGGTCTGTTTCCAAGATGAATTGAGTTGTAATACCCTTTTAGAGTGAGTTCAAAATCATCTTGGTTTCCTCCTCTTGGTTCTGCATACCAATACAAGATATAGATTCCAAATGAAACGAAAGATTAATTCCAAATATCAAAGTAAAGTTAGCTCAACATTAACTTTGCACCTAAAGGATGAGGAAAAGAAAAGGTTACTAAATTAAGAGGAACTAAGCATTTTGATCCATTAGCTAAATTGCAAAGGGTATTTAGAAAAGTTGCTAAATTGCTAAAGCTAATTAGAATGGTATAAAGATAGCTCACCAACAAAAAGTGTTTTTTCTGCATTAAGTCGAGACCATTGACCCGTTTCAGACCAACGACTGCATAATTTCTCCATCAATTTATAACTTGGAAAGAACACAAGACAGCCACCTGGAACAATCTTGAAGATTTCCTCTAAGGATCTTCCGACTGCATCCTACATAGAAACATACAATAACAATGTGTTCACACAGGAAAAGAGAAACTCAAATGAAATAGAGCATATGTAGTGGTTACCTGGAATGTATATCCATCTGCTGTTTTATAACTTGCATTCAAAGGATAATTACCTTGACCAGTACAGATTATAGCAGGCCAGACCTGTATTCTAGGGGTCAAATATTGTTGAAACAGCACTTATGGGAGTAAAAGGAGTAAAGGACTAACATACTATTGATAAGTGGAAGATAAAACCTGTGAATCAACATCAATTACATGAGGAGCTTCCAGACTAGTTTCAAACTGAACTCCTAGCTCAGATGAAAAAGAATTCATCGGTGACAGTGTCCTAAAGTACCAAAACCAATGCATAAGTGAAAGCGTGAAACTACTTAGAGGAATCTATGGAAATAGACATGCAGGGCAAAACTAATCCTACAATTCTTGCTCCCTAACAACATGTGGTCCCATATTCTGAGTCTTACATAGATACATGCACACATATCACTGAATGTGTATTCCAACAGAAATGGTTTCTTGGGGAATATCACAACAGTAAACAGGCGATTTTTGGCCATTGAAGAATAAAGTAAGTCATAAGCATTCATGCTCAGACCTGAAAAATACAAAAGGAACAATAGCCTGAATTTGCATACACTTGACCCAAGGAGCTTACCCCGAAGTCAAAATGACCGACAAGGAAAGATTAGCAATGTCACTAAACACAACTGCAGGATTCAAGCACCACAAGCTTATAGTGTGGGTCCAATTTCCAAAAGTTCCTGTAATAATAAATGAACAGTAATTATAAGGCAGTACTAGCAGAATCTATTGTGTTGCCTAATCAAGATCAAAAGTCATAAATTTATCTTCATAAATCCACTCGTACAACGAAATAGCTTCCTAAACATGTGTCATTCAGTTACATATCGATAACACCATTACCATTTACAGGTCTGCTAGTTTTTATTGATTGCTTGCAAGTTGTATCTACTTACCAGCATCCTTCTTAACATTTCGCTGTAGAGCAAGCTGGTAATCCAGCATGTGAGATCCATTTTTCGAGAAGAAATAAGTTAGTGAAGAGAATAAGCCTGAAACAAGTTTGCAAAGAACATCATTGATAATTCAAGGTTTATAAATAAACACAGTACCATAGGGAACCATAATCTCACACCTTCTAGTGTTATCACTGACATGCCACTTAAATGTGGTACATCCACCTCCAAATCTGTAGCAATTCTGATTGCCTTGAACAAAAGACTATTTTGATAAGTGACAGACCAACACAAGAATTATCCCAAATGACTAACAAATTTGATACCTTGGTAGCACACTCTATCAATATAGGGAAGCACTGTAGTGAAATATTCGCTTCTTCGAGCTCTCTTAAGGCCTTTTCCCCAGTCCAACTATACATACAAATGGCCTACATTATTAACACCCAGACACAATTTGCAAAGTATTGTTTTTTTTAATAAAAAGCTGCTTATGGATTTAGTAATACAAATTTTCAAATCAATTGAGTTGAGATACAGAAAGAAAGAAATTAAATCAAGAGAGGAAGTATGAATAACTAAAACAAATCCATAACTTCTCACACGTAACCATCAAAAGAGAAAGCACACAATCAAATGGTCATATCAGTTAAAACAAACATCAAATGGAGAAATTAAAACAAAAGTTTGTTCTATAGATGATAGAATATGTATGAACTGACACATCCAACTTCATTGTAAATTCTGCCATAATTAAGTGATTAAAATTTCCTGACACCTCCACAAAGAAAAATTGCTTCAAAAAAATGAAAAAAAAAAATTCCCAATAACTAATTTCTTGAGCATACTAAACAATTACAGAGTACATGGGGAAAAAAAGAAATGCATGCGTTCATCATAAAGAATAGAAATGATATAACAAGCAACAAGTTTACAGTTAAAGGTAATATCATCCTAGAATAGAAAGACCAACAAATATAGACATATAATAATATGGTGGCATGCAACAATGGAGTCTCTTGTGCTGTATTGTATACATTAGCATATTAATTTGATTGGATATGAGTATTCATTCTAATAAAGCTCTCTACTAAGCATGATTTTATCATATTTACAGAACATCAGCTACTGTAATACTTGAGATTTGGGAATTATGAAGGGTCTCATGGTACAACAACACTGCATAGAGGTATGAAGAGGAAGAAACTCTTAATTTACCAAGACACATAGTGCTGAAAATCACGCTTTTCTAGATTATTTTTCCTCCGATCTATCCAACTTGTTAGACCCTACATGAGTTTAGCTTTCATTAGAGATTTGTATAATCATTAAGGGTGTAAATACAAGTTAACAGTTTCAAGTTCAATATCTAAATTAATTACCTGCGCCATTTCATACAAAGGTTGGTATATCAGAGCATTGACAGAACAAAGTTGCTGGAGCTCCGTTTGCAGCTCTTTCAAAAGGTATGAACAACCATTAGCATCATATTACCAAGAACCAAAAGAAAAGCTGCAAGGTTCAGAACATACTATCCAATACATCCTCTCCGATATCAACACTACCAGCATCACGAGTGATGTCCTCTATATTGCTGTAAACAAGTGAGGCTAATTATATAGAGAGAAATAAAGGGAATCTACCACCTCAGTTTAAATACAACTAAACATGTCACTCATTCAGGTTTGTGCAAACAAATCTAGATATAGAAACAGTATCCTGCTTAATTGCGCCAATGTACATATGGAAGTGAACCCACACACGTACACTTAGAAAAGATTGGCTTTCCATATCTAGGTTGAACAGATGGGGACTATAATGATCTCACTCACATACATTTAAAAAGGAAAGAAAATAATAGACAAAATATAGTATAATATCACCATATCCCTAAAACTGCCCCCTTTTCTTGGAAACTGTTAGAAATTATAATAAAATTGTTTATGAAGATTCACTTAAAAAGTTTAACATTTTGAGTTGAAATGGTCCTTGACATAGTACCAAAGCCTTTATGACCAAGTCATCAAGACTTCGACCCTCGCCACACCCCACTCTTCTAATTAAAATTAAGTTTCTGTGCAAGGTATAGTGGGCCTGTGCTATATCCACACTTCAAGCCTAAGGGACTTCTATTTGAGGGGTTATGTTAGAGATTAGAACAAAACTGTTCATGAGCTTTCATTTGAAAGTCTAAACTTTTGAGTTGAAATGGTCCTTGATAAAAGCTATAGAGAAGAAAATGAACAACTTACTGAGCTTCATCAAGAATCACAACAGCTCCTTTAATATTCACATCCATTGCTGCCCGAATGACTGGATTGATAATATAGTTATAAGGACAAAATACCAATTGTGCATCATCTGACATGGAACGAGCTGCATAATAAGAGCAACCTGAAAGAATAAAATAAGTCTATGAAAGTTGTGACATATATGAAGGTAAGACAGGACAAATACTTGATAAAATAACAGAAAGTTCCAACAAAAAAAAAGGCAACACCAAGAAGAAGATAAACCTTTCACCGCTTGTCCGACCTTCACAAGATCTTCTATATCATGCACCTCATTACATCCTCCTCTTTGAAGGGATGGATGTCCTTTGACTTTATTAGCACTTCTGTTAATTATAAGTTCATGATTTATGTTACTTTCATGAAGAATGAAATGAAATACACTATAAGCAAGGAAATACTGACTTGAATTCTGGACATCCTGTTGCCTGATCTTTCAAAAGTAGTTTACTGGAAACATTTAATAAAATATATCAGTATGAAGATCAACAAGTCAACAGACTCTCGTGAAGCAAAACATTGTTGAAGTATAGAGCTATCAAATACCATTCTTCATCAATATTCTCTTTGGCTAGTATATGTTTATTAGTGCAGTAATGCTTCCGTGATGCCTGGAAAAGGGGGAAAATCATCAATGACAAATCCATATGACTTTACTACTATGATACTTAAAAGACCATATATCCTCATACATCCAAAGTGACTAGTGTGGCATACTGACGTTGTATAACACATTATTGCAAATCCCTTTGTTGGATTAGATCAACATATAAATCATGATTGCAGAGTTTCATATGCAAAACGATTGGTACCTTATTAACATTACTTTAAAATTAATGTAAGGAATGCTTTCAAACACAACACAAATATTACCTTATAATAATAGTAAAAGAGTCTGTAAATTGAATACACGAAGAATGATTACATTTTACAAGATACTACTTAATCAAACTGTATAAATTCAACTTGTTTTGTATTGGTTTCATTAGATATTTTTTTGAAGATGAAAGTCAAAAGTGAATTACTCATAAAATCCAAAAGTTATCAGAAAAACTATCCCCTGAAGGCAATTCAGATGTATAGAACAGTGATAACAATGCAATGGATTTAACCTACCAGCACAGCCATCGGCACCCTGTAAGCAGTTTTCCGCAGTTCCCGAATTACTTGAGAAATTTGCGAATGTGTCCTCCTTACATAGACAAGAGAGCAACAAAAAGTTTAGTTAAGTGATGGTTATGATGCTTGAATACAAAAGGAGCAAGTGCTAGCTAAATAGATAAGTCAATTCCACTCCAAAGTTCTAACTTCTTACAAAATAAAAGCTCCCATGCCATCTGATGACAAATGCTGGTGAGACCAACAATTTTGAAGTCTTAATTCAGGAAAGGGTAAAGATGAGTTAGAAATTGTTAACATGTAGCAGTAACTTTTACTCCTTTCATGGCATCTTCCTACTTATATTAGCATGCTTTGACATGGGCTAATTTTAATTCAGGAATAACTTGAAAGTAATTGTCTGGTTGATTTGCCGTATCCTTAATTCTTTTAATTTTCCATTTTCCTTTGCTTATCTTCTTAGCTCTATCAAGAGGATTTCTCACCCTCTTACACCTATCATTGTTCTTTATCTAATATATTTTTTCTATACTATGTTAATGTTTTTTTATATTTCATCCTAATTATTGATCAATTTAATATATAAACATATTTTCCAAAGTATTTTATAAAATACCATATTGTAGATTTTTACAAAATTGTTCTATCAACGTATCTTGTCATTTTGTAAGAGATTCATGTAGCTGTATTATTGTTACATAGAGAAGATCTGTTTGCTAATGATTTCGAAATACTAGTAACAAGAATTGCATGAAACAAAGCCTAAAACTATCTATTAATAATTTTCTCATATCATATGCAAAATATTGAATGGGTAATCCATAGCATAAAACTTACGAGGCATAATATATAGTAGGTACAGCCTTTTTCTTCTGCTTCATGGAGGTAGCCTCAGACTCTGGGAGCTGCACATTTTGTGATGCTGAAATCAAATGGAATTGCTTGAGGACAATGTTATGCTAAAACAGGGCAAAAAGGAGGGATTAATAACAGCGGAAATTGTTACGTGGAGAAAGGTCGTCGGGAACAAATCCGCCGCCGTAGAGAAGAGGGTGGGTGGTTGCCTCTGGAGCGGGCTTGAGATTGGTATGGTGTTGATTCAATTTATAGTTGTGCTGCCAAGCGAGAGAGGAACAGAGAAGGGAAAGGGATTTGCCAGTACCAGTTGGAGACTCAAGCAATGCATGACAATGGCCTTCTCTCTGAGCTTGGTTAAGGGTGGAGATGACTCTACCCATAAACGCAAACTGAGAACCGTATGGTTGGTAAGGAAATTCCACTTGGAGGCCTCCAATGTGGTACACATTTTTAGGGTTCTTAGTGGCCGTGGGCTTTGCAGATACCATCTTTTGCGTAGACATTCAGAACTCGGAAGATTGCATGAGAGATCAGAATCATATATGCTTGCTTTGCTTTGCTTCGGATAGTAAATGATATTGCTCTTTCTCTTTCTCTTTCTCTTTCTACCCGGGAAGGGATGTTTTCGGCGGGAAACAGGGTTCTGAATTTGCACAAGGCGGCAGGATTTTTATTTTTTTATGGAAAAAAAATATATCAATTAAAACCCCATCCCCTTTCCTCATGCTAACATGCATTTTTGTTTCATTTTAATTTTTACTTATGATTACACCCATTTATCTCCTAACTTTTATCATCCATTTCAACTCCATCATATGTACATGTTATGTCCTTCGAGTTATAACTTCTCCCCTTATATTTTATATTACATAATATATGTTGCAGGAGATTAAAAATATTATAAGGAAGTTTCATTCATCTATGCTTGTCAACGTACAAGGTATAGCCATTGAAAAGATAATGGTTACTATAGTACTAGTACAACTTGATAGTTGAAAGTTTAGGTGTTTAATGATTTGAAAGAGTTTTTAAACCATCTCAATTTATTATTCACTTAAACATTTAACCAAATGTTTATAAATTTAAACCAACCCACACCACTCTCAAATCATCATTCCAATCAAGCCCTAAGGTTATACTTTAGAATTTTATGGAGGATGAAATAGAGTGGTCATTAATGAAAGAGAATTGAGAGGATAGGAGTCGAGTGGAGTGGAATTGGTAGATATATTGTTATGAGAGTTTTAGGGTGTGTTTGATTTGTAAAATCTCAATGAGGAAATGGAAATTGATATTATGTAAAACCTGAAAAGTCAATTTTATCATCTCTTTTAAATATTAATAATTTTTAGGTCAAAATCTCAAATTGATCCCTTATGTTTACACGAAGTTTCATATTGATCCTTTATGTTTGCAAGAAGTTCCAAATTGGTCCTTTCGTCCACTTCCGTTAATTTCTTAAGTTAAGTGATGACGTGACGTGCTGACATGTCCATTTAAGCTAACATGACATGCCATGTCATCACATATGATAGTAGATGATGACATAGGGATGACGTGGCATGACCCGTCAGCTTAAATGGACATGTACGAAAAATGATATGTCCACCTCAACACGCCATGTGTCAGCACTTAATGGAAGAAATAAATGAACTTGGACGGAATGATCAATTTGGAATTTCTTGCAAACATAAAAGACCAATTTAAACTTTTTGAAACATAAAGGATCAATATGAAACTTCGTGCAAACATAAAAAATCAATTTAAAGTTTTGACTTAATTTTTAAATAAATGATATAATATAATCATCATTTTATTTACGTCTTATTTTATTTTCTTTATCATTCTCTCTCATATACACATTCTCATTGCTTCAAATAAATATACTAACCAAACCAACAAGAATAAGGAGGAATAGAATGGATAGAATGCTATTTGAAAGTTTGATGAGAAAAGGAAGGGACCGGAATGGAATGGTTAATAAATTATTATTTTTAAATATTATTTTACAATGTACAATAAGATAAGTTTGCAATTTTAATAAATTATGGATGGTAAAAATGTATTTTTATAATAACATATCATTCCATTCTATTATTGAGCAATTAGGGGGACAATAAAATAGAAGTCTTGGATGGACAAAAAGTGATTGAGAGGTCCTCCCAGCCCTTCCACTTCCTTCCATCATTAAAAAAAAAAAAAAATTCCAAATACAGATTTAAGTCATTTAGTCATTCCATTCCACTCTCTTCAATAATTTTAGAAAAAATTATTTTATATAAATTATTTTTGAGTAAATATATTAACGTCCTTTCGAAATTTTGTGAAATTACATCCAGGATCGTTCTTGTTTTAACAATTACTGTTGGTATATTTGAGATTTAATATATTATTAGGCAAACTTTGCATTTAATTTATTTGTTGTTAAGTTAATATCTTATATGGTTCTAAAAAATTAATATCTTATATGATATATATTTATTTAAAAACAATAAATTCACTTGGTGTTTTAATGATTATTTCACCTAAATAGTTAAACTTAGTATCAATAACTTTAGTTAACAGTTGTGTACAAGCTGTATATATTGACACTAGACTAGTATGGAGGTGAATCTTTATAGTTGCAAACTCAAGTAAAATTAACAAAGAAATTTCATCTGTAAAAAAGCATAGTTGAGACTTGACATACGCTTTGTTGTATCTCATTTCCTAAACTTCGATATATTTTTTATTTGACCCATTAGTTTCTTCTTCTATATACGATGTTATTATTTGTTAGCTTGCAGCAGGAGCTTCTAAGTAGAATCTTAGTTGTCATGTTTAACTCTGCCATAGGCCATAGGCCATAGGAAGTAGTGGGTGAAGAAGAGATAAGGTAAATATTCAAATTCCAAATTTCATGTAGCATAAACTTGGCATGATGGAGTCATTGTTATAATATCGTAAATTCCTTTAACTAAAGACATAGGTAGTAAATAGTAAATAGTAATACTAATTGGTTGATCAAAATTAATTAATTAATTAATTAAAATGATATTGAGCTGTGTAGGCAACCTGGACATCAAAAGGCCGGTGGGGTCAATGGCATTGGCGGGTGATGACTAGTTTCATAGAGTCAACCTTCTCTCTCTTGCTGTTCAACACATCTTTTGCAAATTGCTATTGCTTCTTCTTTTGTTTGCCCTTTCTCGTTTTCTCTACTATACGCCCTCATCTCCATATTCTCCCCCAATTCCAACTCTTTAGCATGGGTCATCAACTATTATGTACCCTCATCAACTTTCCTCGCCCAATCCCTTTTGCTATTTTCGCTTAATTCTGAAACTACAACTAGGGTTTTTACACAGCACCCCTGCTCTTTCTAATAACTTGGGCAAAGGTACGCTTCACCATAACCTCAGTCTTGTTTTTCCAATTTCGTTTCTTTCTCTGCTTTTTCTTGTATTCGTGCCAAAGGCTACTCTTCATCATCATTTTACAAGAATAAGCTCGACCCTACTCTCTGCTCTCGACGTTTCTATTTTGATTTACTCTTAATTACTTTAACACCACACTCTTGCTAATCTAATTTAAGTGAAAAGTAAGTTGGATTAATTTGTATGTATCATCGGCAGATCTTTATAATATGATTCATAATTAGTAATACCGAACCGTTGTTAACTTTTGCTAAATTTGTCAAGTTCTAGCATCTCATTTTACTGGAAAAACTATTACGTCTCCATGGGTTTTGACTTCATCCGGTTTACAATTCAACGAGTTTTTTTTTTTTTTTTTAAAAATTAACTTCTGAAATTATTCATTTTATATCTTAATTTGGACATGTGATACTACTCTATTTTGAGTTCTTGACTAACATCCATATTATTGGCATTTCATGTGGAACCTCAATGGGCGGGGTTACGATTTCAGATTATAATTCTTAGCCACCGCATGGTTTTTATTACATCAAAGTTTCTTCATTGTATTAGTAGTGTGATACCATTAGTTGTAAGTATTCACAACATTTTCTTTGTTGCAATAGGCTGCTGGATATGATGGCTTCAAGCTGGGATGGAAGCAATGACCCTGGCAGCCAGTCAGATGAGAGCTATCATTTTGACAGGCTGCACATTGAGCCTATTTATGATGCTTTTGTATGTCCTCTGACAAAGCAAGTTATGCGCGATCCCGTTACCTTAGACAATGGACAGACTTTTGAACGTGAAGCAATTGAAAAATGGTTCAAGGAATGCAAGGAGAGTGGACGGAAACTAGTTTGCCCTTTGACTCTGAAAGAACTAAAAAGCACAGAACTGAATCCTAGTATAGCTTTGCGCAACACCATTGAAGAGTGGACTGCGAGGAATGAAGCTGCACAGCTGGACATGGCACGCAGGTCATTGAATATGGGGAGTCCAGAAAATGAAACACTACAGGCTTTACATTATGTCCGACACATCTGCCTAAGAAGTAGATCTAATAAGCATATTGTCCGCAGCGCGGGACTAATACCTATGATTGTTGACATGTTGAAGAGCGGTAGCCGCAAGGTTCGTTGTAGAGCTTTGGAAACCCTTAGAATTGTGGTGGAGGAAGACGATGAGAATAAGGTTGTCTCAGGTTTGCTGGTTGTCTTTTCTTTTATTTGTATTTTGATGTCACTAGTGTGATTATATTTGAGTCTGCTTGTTAATATATTCTCTTTGCTCCAAAGGAGTTGTTGGCTGAAGGGGACACTGTGCGCACAATAGTAAAGTTCCTTTCTCATGAGCTCTCTAAAGAAAGGGAGGAAGCTGTCTCTTTGCTTTATGAGCTCTCAAAATCCGAGACTTTGTGTGAGAAGATAGGTTCAATTAATGGGGCTATTCTTATATTAGTTGGAATGACAAGCAGCAAATCAGAAGATATTTTGACTGTTGAGAAGGCTGATAAAACATTGGAGAATCTGGAAAAATGTGAGAATAATGTGCGACAGATGGCTGAAAATGGTAGACTGCAGCCTCTTCTGACACAACTTCTTGAAGGTGCTTATGCTCTCCAATTCCACCCCCCCCCCCTGAAATTATAACCATATTCTGTGGTTAGTTTATACAGCATTTACCCAGAGTCTAATTTTCTGGAATGTCATATGTTATTCTAAAGATGGCCTGCTTGAGTTTTATTTTCTTTATAAGAATTATTTATTGGGCCTGAAAATGGAAACCAGCTATGAAATAAGTCACATGATTTTTGTGAGAGTTACGTGTCAATGAATTTTCTACTGAAGATTGACTAAGATTTTTTTTTTTGGGGTGGGGGAGGGCTGCTGGGGAGGGGTTCCAGCAGTATAAGTGGAGGCCTAGGAGAGAGGCTGGAAATATTATAGAGTGAAGACATTGATAAACTTGTGTTGTTCTGGAGAATATTCAAGTGTGTTCCAATTAGTTTTAATTGATTATTGACATTATCAACCTTAAACATTGGAGAGTAAGGGTACGCTTGGTATAAATGCACGGATGTAAGTACTGTAGAGTAAAGTACTGTAGAGAAAAGTGAGGAAAGAAACAGAGAGAAAAAGTATGATAAAAAGTATGTTTGATATGTATAAAATATGATGTAAATTTTTTTTGGGAATCGTGAAACACCACAATTGTACTGTAGTGCATGCTTACCAAACGGATCCCAAGATTTGTCATGTGTCTCTGAACAATAATATATTCCTTTAGTATCAAGACATAATGTCAATATCTTTTTGGAATGTTTGCAGGTCCACCAGAAACCAAACTTTCCATGGCTGGATACCTTGGTGAGCTGGTATTGAATAATGATGTAAAGGTCCTTGTTGCTAAAACTGTGGGTTCATCCCTGATCAATATAATGAAAAGTGGTAATATGCAGTCAAGAGAAGCTTCACTGAAAGCTCTTAATCAGATATCATCATGTGAGCCAAGCGCAAAGGTTTTGATAGAGGCTGGAATACTATCACCTCTTGTCAGTGACCTTTTTGCAGTGGGTCCTAATCAGCTTCCCATGCGACTAAAAGAGGTCTCTGCTACCATTCTTGCCAATGTTGTAAACTCAGGAGATGACTTTGATTCCATCCCATTTGGACCTGATCACCAAACTCTGGTGTCAGAGGACATTGTTCATAATCTACTCCATCTTATTAGCAACACTGGTCCAGCTATTGAATGCAAACTCCTCCAAGTTCTTGTTGGACTTACTGGTTCTCCAACTACCGTCCTGAGTGTTGTTACTGCTATCAAAAGCTCAGGTGCCACTATCAGTCTTGTTCAATTCATTGAGGCTCCACAGAAAGATTTGCGAGTAGCTTCTATAAAGCTCCTTCAGAATTTGTCTCCCCACATGGGTCAGGAACTAGCTGATGCATTACGTGGTTCAGTTGGACAGCTTGGTAGTCTAATTAAAGTCATATCAGAAAATACAGGAATCAGTGAAGAGCAGGCAGCAGCTGTTGGGCTTCTAGCTGATCTACCCGAGAGGGATTTGGGGCTCACAAGACAGATGTTAGATGAAGGTGCCTTTCAGCTGGTCCATTCTAGAGTGATTACCATCAGGCAGGGGGAGATCAGAGGCAGCCGCTTTGTGACACCATTTCTTGAAGGGCTTGTGAAGATTCTTGCTAGGATTACATATGTCTTAGCTGATGAGCCTGATGCCATTGCATTCTGCCGTGAGTACAGTCTTGCTGCATTGTTTATTGAACTGCTTCAGGCCAATGGACTTGATAATGTACAGATGGTTTCTGCTACTGCTTTGGAGAATCTATCGCAAGAAACAAAGAATTTAACAAAATTGCCCGAGGTTCCATCTCCTGGTTTTTGTGCCTCAATCTTTCCATGCCTAAGCAAACAGCCTGTCATAACAGGATTGTGTAGGCTCCATCAGGGGTTGTGTTCGTTAAAAGAATCATTTTGCCTTTTGGAAGGGCAGGCAGTGCCTAAATTAGTAGCTTTATTGGACCACACAAACGTGAACGTGGTTGAGGCAGCACTTGCAGCCTCGTGTACATTGTTAAATGATGAAGTTGATATTGAACAAGGGGTGATGGTGCTGTGTGATGCAGAGGGAATTAAGCCTATACTCGATGTGTTACTTGAGAAACGCACAGAAAATCTGAGGAGGAGGGCAGTTTGGGCAGTTGAGAGATTATTGCGAACTGATGATATAGCCTATGAAGTTTCTGGAGATCAAAATGTGGGTACTGCACTTGTTGACGCCTTCCAGCATGGTGACTATCGAACTCGGCAGATTGCAGAGCGTGCTCTCAAGCATGTGGATAAGATTCCCAACTTCTCAGGAATCTTTCCAAGCATGGGATAGGCTCGCCCTACATAGATTTGTATGTAATTTTTACTTTTACATTGTTCTGTTCTGTCTTGTGAGCAGTCCTTGAGTCTATTTTGTTTTATTTATTATGATCATCTGTTTTGCATCTAAATGCAGTTGAAGTTGTAAACGAATTGCCCATTCTTTTTTTACAAGGCACCGAAAGATATTTATTTGTTGGTGGTGATTCTGTAGCTATTTTGCTTTTGTTATATGATTTACCTCTAAATGTATCTCGGGTCTTCGAATGTGGAAAAGATGAATGAAGTCGGTGTTATGCTTGAAACTTGTAAGCTGAGTGAGGAAAGGACAGAAGGTGCATGCATTTATCTGCGTATGATTATTAATTAAGTAATACGTTTTGCCTCTCTCTGCCCTCAATTGCCAAAGCTTTATGCTTCTTTTTGCATCCTCAGAACTCTTAATAATAATAACAGTAATTGTATCCTCACATAAATTCAATCCATTGCTAGCCAAATGAAAATTACTTCCATGTATTTGCAGGGAATTACTTTCCATTTTGATTTCGATTTCTATTTCATACCTTTGTTTCAAACAACAAAGAACAGTACTCCAGCAAGAGCTAATGCAAACACATAAGATATTGAAAAATAACGGTTGTGAATAGTAGGTAAAGGTACCATTTGTTGCAGCTATCAATATAACACGATGAATCTGGAAAGGTCTTCTATAGTTGCACTTCTCTATAAGGAAAAAGAACCGTGATATTATTCTTATTCATACAAAATTTCTTACCAAATGTATGCGTCTTCTTGAGATCATTTATGCCGAGTATATCAACATTTAGTCATGTGCTAGATCCAACAAACCTTGGACTCTAAATAGTATATACCAACTTCATAGGAAATTAGAAAATAAATCCTATATAACACATTTTTCTGCAAAATTTGTATATTCGAGATCATTCAGAGAAGGGATACGGTAGATAGATATCAAGGGTTACGGAGGTAAGAAAAAAACCAACTCATAATAACAATTCATAAACAGGATAGATCATAAATAGAGCAGTAAATATATAAGTGCAGTCGGGGAGAGATCCAACTTTATAACTGGTGTTGTGGAACGAATTAAGTAAAAAAGCATATGAGCAACACTGAAACTGAGGCATTTGGAGAAGACTTGTCCGTATACAATTTTATGCAGAAAATATTAAGCAGGACTTACTGGTTAAATTGTATCCTAAAACAACTTAGGGGAAGAAATGGTGTTCCACTGTTCCACATAAGCCCGCAAATGACTTCAAAGATGTAGCACTGCCATTGATTTGGTCAAGCATGAAGAAGCATCCAGTTCATGAGTAACATGATTCCTTGAAATATGACTCCAGTTTGCCATATTAGACACATCACATACAGTAAAGAAATCCAATACCTGACCAAATATTTTGAACATTTCAACCCCAAAAATAAGGTTTTTGTTTGCCACAAAAACTGCATTCCAGTCCATTGGGGCATCTGGATGCACTGAGACTTCGCTCCAGGTGAGATAAATGAGATCTAATTCCCATAATTTTCTTACAGCCTTGTTTCGCCGCCCAATTTGACCATCCCCTTCACACCAGGATACTGAGAGCATGAAAAGCCTGCCATTAGAAGATACGAGTTTAGGGTAGTATTCGTGTACACGAGGTGGGAATGGAGATGTTTGAATTGGCATCCAGAAACCACGTTCTATGTTATATGCTGCAAGCTTGTCAGTCTCAGAATAAACATAGAACATCCCCCCACAAACAACTCCAGAACAAGCAACACCAAAATCTAAAGGCAATCTCTGGATTTCAGTCCATTTATTTGAGACAGAATCATAGATTTCTCCAGAATCAACAGGCTCATCCCAAGATCCCAAACCTCCCACAGCTATCAACACGAATCTTTTACAACCTTTTGAGCTTGAATGATCACTTCTTTGTCTAATGATCTTGTATGATTTCCGACTGGGGAAAGATGAGCCCTCATTCTCATTGAAAGCAGTTCTGCACTGGCGTCTCATTGAGAGCTTATGAGGATCCTCATAGACATCTGAAACCCCACCAATCCTTGATCTAGGAAATCGTCTATCCTGCCAACTTTGATGACCATGATTTGCTGAAAAATCTAAACTGACCTCAGAGACTCCTAGAATAGGAATTGATCTAGCATATTTCATAGATGATATTTTACGCCAAGATTGTGTCAATGGACTAAACATCAGCACCCCTTTGTGTGTTTTAAAAGAGCTCCTATCCACCTTCCCAAAGTTAGTCAGGCTAGAACATCCTCCAACAATGAAAATATCATCCTGTATGCTTGCAACAGAGAACATGAATCTTCCTTTGAGAAAATCAGCATCTATCCTATGCCATTGATTTAGAGACACGTCCAATGCGTGTATCACACCGGAGCAAAAGCCATCTTTAACAGCACCAAACAAAAATAACCATGGACTTTGATATGAACCCTCCCGTCTCATCTGAAGGAATCTAGGAGTGGTTGTCAAGGATCTCCATTTCTTGCACACAAGGCGAGCATTCATTAGACTTGTCAATGGGAGCCGGACCAAGCACATTTCAAGAATGTCATCTGGAAGAAAAATATTCATTCTACTATTGCTTATTGACTCTTGGAGTCCAGAATTCTTTCTGTTATGTTTCCTCCAAAACCTCTCCTTCACCCCATACGAGAAGCAATCTACAGCAGTTTCTTCTGGACCACAAATCGGTTTGTATCCCTTTCCTTCTTCGCTGGCGCTAGACCTCCTTCTACTGCTTGAGTCACCAAATTCGTCACTAGTGTCAGCACCTACCTTGCAGCCCCCACCACGGCTGTACAGAGTAAGGCATCTTAAAGAAACTCCCTTTCCAGTATCATCTCCTTCCGCTCCCCCTTTGATATTTTTTTTCCTCAACTTCTGGCTAACACTTCTCACAAGACGCTTTGACACGCTCAAACTCTGAAAATCCTGGCAAAGAGATTCATCTGCCCTCAATCTATCAGAAAACATTATGCTCATTAGTGATGCACCAGCAAACGCAAAAGGCCCATCGTTATCTCTTAATTTGCATCTAGAGTTGTGCACAAGATCCCCTTTCAATGACTCATCTAAAGAAAGAAAGCACAAGTTAGATTGGAGCAGCATCAAAGAGTAGAAACATAAACATGAAACAGATTTGGCAGAATAGAAGCAATGGTATTTAGGTTTTAAAAATCCAAGGTTCAACCAGATTTCATCAACAGCTCAACGGGGAACATAGGAATATGTTGCGAAATGGCATCGACAGGAGTTAGAAAAAAGAAAAGAAAGACTGAGTGACGCTGAAAATAAAGCAGAATTTTGACATAAGAAGAATGAATGAAGGGCGGGGGGGTGAAAAGAGATAGTAAGAAGCGTGGTGCATTCAAACAGGAGCAATGCGAGGAAAAAATTGAAATGATGCAGAGTAGATTGTAGAAGCGGGTAATATAATGTTTTGAAGGAGCATTGATATAGTCAAGGGATGGAGAAAGGAAAACTTACAGGAGGGAGTTGCGATGAAGAATCGAGATGGATTGAATCTGAGATGGATGGGAGAAACACAAGTTTCATAAACAAACCTACAACTTTCCTTTGCTTAAAATCTATGCCAATAAACAACAATTTTGTGCTTTGGTTGGTCGGCACTGGAATTTAGTAAAGCGCACTGATTAAAAAGCGACCCATCAGCTTCAGCCTTCTCACCGCTTTGGCCCTTTCCCTTTCCTTTTTTTCATTCCTGCTTAATGCTTATTCCTCTCTCTTTTTTTTTTCTTTTTTTTTTTAATTTTGTTTTTTTATCTACTCCACTCCTTCCTATTTTTATTTCTCTTCAACAGTAACTCATCCGTAGGATTCGTTTCACGGATTTCGAGGTAGCGCCCGTTACTTCATACGTGGGGTCCCTCGTAAAAGGGAGGGTCCCACTCCCTCTGTCCCGGTCTTCAATTCATAAATCTAAGAGTATTTTCGACTATCAAATTATATATATTTTTTCTATTGAAGTTTAATCATAATACAACAAATGAATGCTTTTATAACTCAATAATTTAAAAATTGATTTTTTTGTTCAAAAAAGTTCTTTACATATTTTATTGTTATTATTAAAATAATGACAATAATATAATTATCTGATTAAAAAGAAAAGCATAACGTGGGTTGATGCCCTAATTATGAAACAATAAGGAGGATCATAAGAGCAAATACATAGATTTTTTAGCTAACGTTTGGAAATAGACAAGAAAATTGAAAATGTCTTCTCTTTCATATTTTTTTTATTAAATAAATTTATTTTTTTTAAAGTGATGAAATTATATTTTTATTTTTATTTTTGTATTCAATTTTAATGTAAGGATAAATTGATCATTTTATCCACTTTTATTTTATTTACATCACATAGACATTTTCATTTCCTTCGATATTCTCATTCTTATTCCTCCATCTTTTCTTATTTCCAAAGGTAGTGTTGATAATATGAAGTTTAGTAATAGGATAATGCTACCTCCGTTCATTCTGTATTTCTCTCTCTTTTTTTTTTTAATGAGAGAGGGAAAAAAAGCATAATATTTGAAAAAGAAATTTAATTAGTAATGAACAAGATCAAATGGGTGTATAAGGAAGATTTGAGAGAGATGAATTTGCAAAGTGAAGGGGAAAATAGTGAAAGGATGGATGATGAATAAATAGTAATGATATTATATTAGGATAGAGAAAGAGTAGATGAAAATAGAGAGAGAGAGAGAGAGAGTGTGTGTTTAATTAGTGTAATTAAATTAGGAATGAATGATTAAGCTTCATAAACTTTGCACTCCTCATCAGCAGGGTTTGTTTGGCAGAAATCCTCCAAAGGGTCTGAGGCTGAGGCTGAGGCTGAGCCTGGCCACTTAGCAGCGACCAAATGTGCCAAATCGACGACTCTCTGACTGTAGCCCCACTCGTTGTCATACCAAGCAACGACCTTGAGCATATCATCTCCCATGACCATGGTGAGGGAGGAGTCGATGGTGGAAGACACATCGGTGCAGCGGAAGTCAACGGAGACGAGGGGAACATCACAGACCTCCAGAATGCCCTTGAGTGGGCCCTCCGCGGCCTTTCTGAAGGCTGCATTCACGTCCTCCGCCGAGATGCCCTTCTTCTCAACATTCACCACAAGGTCCACCACCGATACATTTGGAGTGGGCACACGCAATGCTATTCCATTCAGCTTCCCCTTCAGCTGAGGAAGTACCAGAGACACCGCCTTCGCTGCTCCTGTGCTCGTCGGCACTATGTTCAGTGCTGCAGCACGAGCACGCCTCAAGTCCCTGTGGGAAGCGTCCAGAAGCCTCTGGTCTCCGGTGTACGAGTGGGTCGTCGTCATCGTCCCCTTCACAATCCCTGCAGGAAATTAAAGGGGAAATCAATATTATTCATATTAACTCCTCTCTCCTCTAGTCTTCAATTCCAATTCAATCAATCAGCTTACCGAACTCTTCGTCCAGCACCTTCACGAAAGGAGCAAGGCAGTTGGTGGTGCAGGAAGCATTGCTGGATTGGATTTTGAAAAAGAATATATTAGAGTAATGAATGAATGATTTTGATTATTAATTAATTAATTAATTCAGCCCAAGTACGTACCTTATAATGTCGGCTACATGATGGTCGTAACCCTGCTCATTCACCCCAACAACATAGGTTGGAATATCCGCACCCTTGGCAGGAGCAGTAATAATAACTTTCTTAGCGCCTGCTTGGATGTGTTTCCCAGCCCCAGCCCCATCCACGAACACTCCCGTTCCCTCAATAACAATGTCTATTCCAAGTTCCGCCCAAGGCAACTTCAGAGGATCCCTGCTCGACACTACCTTGATGGCCTTCCCATCAACACTGATCGTCTCCTCGTTTACTATTTTCACATCCGCTTTGAAAGTTCCCAGCATAGAATCATACTTGAGCAAGTGAGAAGCCTGCACCAATTTCACAACAATTATATATATTATTCATTCTTTCATTCATTTCACAACTCTCCAAGTCTTACATTCTTCACGCCTCCGCTGTCGTTCACTACAACCACTTCCAGGGGAGAGTCTTTTCGCCCATGCCAGCACCGCAGGAAGTTCCTCCCGATGCGTCCAAAACCATTGATCGCTACCTTCAATTTCGCCACCGTCACACCATTTGATATTGATCCCTTCCTCTGCTTTTTTCAATCACAAATCACAAATCCAAATTCAACATCTTCTTCCTAATCATAATTTATAAATAGGAAGAATTACTTAACCTGGGCCTGGGGACTCAGTTGAGCAGCCACCACATCAAAGAAGGAGGAGTGTGAAGCATAGGTGAGGCATGAAGTGGATCTTAGCCCACAGAACTGGGCCACCTCCACTCTCTGCACAACCACATACAAATTACAAAATTAATTACAATCAACTGAGATTGGAGAGTGTGAGTCTCACTCTCACCTTAGAGGCGCATTGAGTGGGGAAAGAGGGCTTGGATGAAAGCCTTGTGTTGCCCGGGATTCTCGTAGAAGCTAGAGCTGCGTTGGTGCCCATGCCTGCAACAAAACCCTTCCTTCTTCTCTACTCTCTACTCTCTACTCAACTCAACTACATATATTCATTTTCCACCTTTTCTTTCTCAACTTGCCAAAATGGGTGGTCAATACCCCCTATCAACATCTTTCAGATAAGATCATCTTTGGACATCAAAGCTTCCCAACAATTTCGACCACACATTATCCACCCTTTATTCACTTCTATTTCCCCCCACCCATACTCATACTCTCCCTTTGCCTCACATTTTAATCTAAATTCATTTCATTTTTTCCAAGATACATACCTAATCATCATAATAATATACACACACATCCCACAAATTTTCCCAGTCTTCCATCCTTCACATATTTACTCTGAGTTTTTCTGCCAGTTTCCATTTTTGAATCAAATCCACGAGAAACAAGATTAAGCAAAAGAAAGCAGAGAATTAAGGTGCCAAGTTAAATAATAATAATAATAATAATCTGTTTGTTCGTCATTAGATTTGTAGATATTTTAATAAATAATTGCATATTTGTCCAAAATGACATAAGCATGTATTTTAATTTAACTCCGCTCTCTTTTTCTTAAAATGGAATGGATATAATTAGTTTTAAAAAAATGGAATGGATATAATTTACTGAAGATACTAATTTTCGTTTTAAAATTATGATAATGTAATTTCATTCCTAATCATCCCCTCCAATTTTACTAATTCCAAAACTATACAGCAAGAGAACAATTGATAAAACAAACAAACATTCTATGTGGTGGAGGAATGGTTGAAAACAATTCACAAGTGTTTCCGTGGGATTCTGTATCCATCACTTGTGAATTGTTTGTGTCAATTTCCATGGACCTTCAGTTTAGCTTAATGAGCGAACATAACCTGTTCTTCTGACTGTAATAATGAATTGAACACCCTTAGATTATTGCCTGGTACAATTACTCAAATAACATCTTCTCTCACGTTTTTATTCAAGAAATGCCGTGACTCAGATTACTTACTCGACTACTTTCTTGTCCTTTTTACTTATCAAACGAGCATCATGTAACTATATGTCACTAATAATTAGCTGAAAAAGAATACGCAATGGTTGTTAATAGTAGTAAAAGAATGAGTATTGAGCAGGGAAATGAAGGATTTTATACAGGACGTCCACTTTTGCATTGTGCATATTTCTTACCATCTACATATGATACGAGTATATCAACAATGAATATGCATTTTAGTTTATGATCTTTTTCATGTTTGCAGCAAAAATTACACTATTGATAACATCCTATCCAGGACACTCCAAACTCCAAAGTGATATTACTCACTGTCTATAGTAATCATTAGTCACTAATTACATGAACAACACAAACTGGAAAGAGAAAAATAGGGAAATTTCAGGATCATGAGGCATGACAGCCTCTTACTAAAATAACACAGCTGGTATAACAGAAAGCAGCCATGCTACTTGAATTGACCCAGATATTGTGCAAGACCACTGGGATGAAAAGGACAACCCTATTTACCCATTCTAGGAGCTGTCATAGAAAGAAAACTGCTATACTTATTACTGAGAAGAAATTCAGATACATTTCTTTAAGCAAGCTATCTCATAGAGAACAGAGTGATAAACCAGTTGTACCCTAGCATAGCAGCAGAAGCCTCATGTCGCAGCTTCAACTTCATCAGAGTTAACAGCTACTCCATTTGGAGCCTCCTCTGATCGAAGCTGAGCAGAAACATCATCTATGGCAGAGTTCAGTTGCGCAATTTTCTCAGCCAGTACTTTTCGTGTTTTCTGAGACTCGATTAAAGTAAATCAAGTGAGTCAATTAAAGGAAACATCTATAATAATACAAGGGCCGCCTAGAATAGAAGCAATAACTTGCAAAGTTTCAAGACAGAAATATATGTACGCCTAGAATAGAAGCAATAACTTGCAAAGTTTCAAGACAAAAATATATGTAGTCATTTGCAAACAAAATTCATATTGTAAGAGCCACTTTGCAGATTAAAAAGAAAACAAAAAAAAGTCAGTTTTCACTTTTCAGAAGACAGTCCATGTGTAAATTTAGTGAATAATGATAGAAGATAAGAATTTAATAACTTAACACCTTTGCATGATCAACCAGGGCAAGTGCCCTTTACAATCTTCAGAGTTCAGACAAATATGAAGGACAGTATCAATAAACCAGTAACTTCTCACCTCTAAAGCCTTTTCTTCGTCATATATGAATTTTGGCAATTTTCTCATGAATTCCTTTCTGTCAGCTCCTGCCAGTGCTTTGCTAATCTGTGAGAGTTAAACTTAAAAGTAGTGAATAATAGTCAAGCAGATTAATTAAGAAATCCAGTTTGCAGCATAACTATTTCAAAATAAAATGACTATGGTCTGCTATCTTAGAAATTTTGAAGATTTAAAGAGCCGATAACTTATATTTTATTCTGCAGATCATTGTTTCAAATGACTTGCTTGTGAGAGGGAAAAAACAATTAAAATATACATATTTAGGCATCTGTATTGATGACTTTATGTGTAACAGATACTAAATGGCATCCCACGTGATGCCAACATTTAGCAGTTGAAGAGGTATTATCAGAGTAACAAATACAACCTGAGGAGCATACACACAGCCAAGTGTGCCAACTATGAGTCCTCCCAAGATAAAGCCGCCAACAAAGATGCTAGCACTGCTTGGCCTTCCATCATCACTGTAATTACAGAACAAGCAGGTGACCCAAATTAATAATATCTAATCATTCCAAACCCCCATACTCGTGATCCTTCATCCTTGGGATATTACTATTTTGTGTTGATAATTTGATTGCAAAATGTATTATTAGATATAACATCAAGGGGTAAAAATATAAAACACTATTCATGATCAATTTACCATTTATAGATCAACATAAAAAGTACAAGTTTAAGCCACAATATAAACCTTGAGATCCATTGTTCAACAATAATTGATTTCAGAGTTTCTTTACCAGTTTTCCATCTTTCTTCCCTAATCATCAACTAACAAACATCATATATTTCTCAGCTCTGAGTTCATAGATACTGATGCATCTAAGAATCAAAGTTGAGACCTAAAAAGTATATATAGTGACATCAGTATCTTCCATGACACCACAATATATTTAGCGCTCAAGTGTAATTTGAAGGGTCTTGTTGTGTTCAATACGAGTGTTGGATTCATTTTGGACACCATTTGACTCCATTTTTCAAGCATCACTTCTTAGGCTGAGACACAATAATTAAATACCAAAGCCCTGCTGCTTCTATAAATAATTAAGATTTTAGACCTTATCAGCTATTCATACATTATTACTTCGCAGCTAATTTAGTATACTCACGCAGACCAACTAAAACAGAGCTGAATCAACAGAGTCAAACCAAAGAGAATACCTATAAGCAGCCTGAATTTTCAACGGCCTTCTGATTGAAGATAGCTGCAGCCTCCCTTGATGATTTAGGTTTATAGACAATCTGCTGGGTTTTATCTTCAACCGACAGTAATCCAGCTCATTTAAGTACGGTGCTACCAAAAGTTGTAGCCATAATAGATAAGTTAGAAGACAACATGCTTTTTGAAGAAAAGAAAGGAAGGGGAACAAATTGAACAAAGAACAATTCATATGGCAGCACTTTTTTTCTAAAAAAAATACAACAACCCAAATTTTAATTATTTATCTGAGGTTAATAGTCATCCAGATAGTCTTCCAGGAAGTGAGTCTTCCCCTGGCCCCTCCATATATGACCGAATAAACATGAGGCATGAACTTACCATACAACCTTGAGCAATATTTAACATAATGTTAAAAAAAAAAAACAAAAATGGGGCAGGTCTCAAGTGAAGAGATACAAAGAAAGAGTAATAATTGTTAAAATATGAGGATGTCCGATCTGAATCGTGTACTTTGCTTATATAGCAAAAGGGTAGCAGAATCTTAGTGCTGATGAGTCCAACTAGGCACACATCGTGAAAGAGAATGACGGAGAAACCATCAATTATGTTAAAGAAGTTGATTCGTTATTTTGGTAAGAGAAATATGTTTGAACAAAATCAGAGGAATGCACCGGAACTAAATGCAAATAGGCATATAATTTTAGAAAGATAATTAAAGTAAAAAGATGAATGGGGAGAGAATATGTGAATCGGTAATGGAACAAGAAAAGATTGCAGGAGATGTTACCGAATGGGAGGTGAAGCGGAGAATTTTTGGCAACAAGCATAGAACCCGAAACAGCAGCCATGAGTAACGCAGGAAGAGAGAAGGAGACAGAGGAAATAAGAAGCAGCTCAGATTTTTTTGGCGTCGATGAAATCTAGGCAGCAATTTGTAAATTGTAAGAGTAGCCAGTGGGTAGGTTGTTTGGGATTGCGAGCCACGGGCCAATTACGGATATGCTCAATTTCATTGCCGTTTATTGCTATAACGATAAACGACAATCCTTTATGCAGCTTGACTTTACAATTCTTTTCAGGTGCGAGATGATAATTCATTTATCTGTCAAATACAAGGTTTTTGTAACTTGTAAAAAAAATGTAAACACGTACGGTGAAAATATCAAATAATTAAGAAACCCTTAATAAAAATAACGTAAGTTAATCACTCTGCTTTGTTATTATTATTATTATTACTAAACATGCATTAATATATATATATATATGTGTGTGTGTGTGTGAGTGTAAAATGAAATATACATGGTGAATATAATTGGCGATGCATGAAGTGAGATGAGAAGGAGAGTACAAGAACAAGAGTGGAGAGGAAACAACCAAATAGAACATGAATTAATTCGCCCTCTCTCGGTCTCGCCTATGCCATGGTTGTGGATTATGGAATTAGTCAAAGCATGATGGTCTTGACTGTATGTCTTGTCTCCTCAGCTGAGCTAATAATTAAGATGAGATCCCGTTATGCAATATATACTAAATAAATTTCTTGCATAATGGACAGTGATACCAAGAATATTTGAATTTGTTGGTTATAGAACAAAATGCAAAGGTCGAATATAATAAAATGTTAGGAGTTAGAAGGCCGGCCGGGTGGGTATTAATATAAAATAAATATATGAAAAGTTGGATGGGTAAAAGCAGGAAAGAAAAGACAAATGAATAAAAATTAAAAAGGAAGAAGATATGGGTATAATTAAGTAGAGAAGTGTTGAATGAATTTAGAAAGAGAAAAATGGGAGGTGGTGGAGGCGGAGTTGCGGGAGAGAGAAGCTTGAAGGAGACACCCACATGGGCTGTTGCTGTGGTGTGCACAGTGTTTGTCATCGTCTCTATCCTCATAGAACACGGAATCCATTCGCTTGCAAAGGTATTGTGATTTAATTTGTGTGTAGGAAGGTATACACTCTCTCTAATTTTTTTCTCACATACAGTGGTTTCAGAAGCGACAGAAGAAGGCCATGATGGAGGCCTTAGAGAAAATCAAAGCTGGTAAGAATTAGATAGATTAAATGAAATCCCATATATATATATAGATATGAATAATGAATGAATTAATTTGGGGCGGGATGGGAGTGGTGCAGAATTAATGCTACTAGGCTTCATATCACTACTGCTGACGTTTGGCACAAAATATGTTGCAAAGATATGCATGGATGCTAAATATGGGGACACCATGCTTCCATGCTTAAAGCAGCAGGACACAGAAGAGGATGAGAGCAGGAGAAAGTTACTGTGGCGTCGACAGTTGGCGGCTGCCCCTGCTGCTGGACTTGACTATTGTTCATCCAAAGTAATTAATTAGCTTCTCATTTTTCCCAATTTCAACCAACCTAACTCTCATCTTCAATTCCTATATATATACATATGAATGCAGGGTAAAATACCTTTGATCTCTCAGTCTGCCCTCAACCAATTGCATATCTTTATATTCGTCCTCGCTGTATTTCATATTCTCTACAGTGTCATTACCATGGCACTCGCCCAAGCTAAAGTAACCTTCATTCTTCTAACTTGTATTTATCCAACGCCTCCACCTACCTACTTAATTAATTCAACTCACTATCATTAATATTCATTTCCTTCAGATGAAGAAATGGAAGACTTGGGAAGCCGAAACATCCTCCATTGAATATCAATTCTCCAACGGTAATCCTTTTAATTAATTAATTCATGCTATTTAATTAACTAAATTTAATCATTTTGTATGCCAATTAGATCCTGCAAGGTTCAGGTTTACCCATCAAACTTCATTTGTTAGGCGTCACTCCGGCTGGTCTAGGATGCCGGGGATTCGATGGATCGTAAGTTTCCATATATATATATATATATCCACCCTTACCCTTAGCTTATTTATTACCCTACCTAGTACCTACCTCATTCATTTCATTTATATATATATATATATATATATGTAGGCCGCATTCTTCAGGCAATTCTATGCGTCCGTCTCTAAGGTGGATTACATTACTATGCGGCATGGATTTATCAACGTACGAATGAAGATTCCCCTGTTTTTGCATGCATATATATAGTATATAGTATATAGTATATACATCTCCTCTGCTTCCATATATATATATCTACTCCTAAATTTTACAACTATGCAGGCTCATTTTGGTCCTGACAGCAAATTTGACTTCCATAAATACATTAAAAGATCCCTCGAAGACGATTTTAAAATGGTCGTGGGTATTAGGTCTCTCACTCTCGACTCTCGACTCTCGCCTATATATATTTAATTCTTCTTTTACTCCAAATTAAATCATAACGAATTTTGAATCTGCAGTATTCCATTATGGGCATCTGCTATCATCTTCCTGCTTCTGAACGTCTACAGTAATTTTTATATTCACTCTCTTAAATTAATTCATTAAATTGGTGGTTCACTTACTAATTCTACGCCACGTTACGTTGCAGATTGGTACGCGCTCACTTGGTTGTCATTGGCACCGCTTCTGGTAATATTAAGAATTGAAAATGTGGTAATTAATTAGATATGATATGATGTTAAATATAAATATAATATATATAATTTGCAGATACTTTTGTTAGTGGGTATGAAGCTTGAACTCATCATCATGGAAATGGCGCAAGAAATACAAGAGCGAACAACAGTGGTAAGAGGTGCCCCAGTGGTTGAGCCAAACAACAAGTATTTCTGGTTTAATCGACCCCAATGGATTTTGCTGTTAATCCATTTTACTTTGTTCCAGGTGAGCTGTGAGCATGAATTGAATTGAATTGAATTGAATTATTAATTGCTCATCAGTAATTATTGTGTGTTGGTATGCAGAACGCATTCCAGATAGCATATTTCTTGTGGATATGGGTAAGATATTTTAATTTGATTGAGAAATGGTTATATATAGATAGATGGATTAATGTATGTATACGTAGGAGATGCAGTATGAGTTTGGGTTAAGGTCTTGCTTCCACGAAAACCTGGCGTTAACATTGACGAGGGTGTTTGTTGGGATAGCATTACAATTCATATGCAGTTACGTTACATTTCCTCTGTATGCTCTAGTAACACAGGTGAGTGTAGGACATGAATGAGTTAAATAATATATTAATTGGAGAGATGCATAATGAATATATATATATATATATACACACACACACACAGATGGGATCTCACATGAAGAAAGCAATATTCGAGGAGCAGACAGCAAAGGCTCTGAAGAAATGGCAAAAAGCAGCAAGGGAGAAGAGCAAGTTAAAGAAAGGAGGAGATGGAGATGCGAGTCCCTCCATTTCAATTTCAGGCTCAGGGTATGTGAGCGGAGAAACCACACCAAGCCAAGGCACATCGCCCATTCATTTGCTTCACAAATACAACCCTACTACTCAACCTCTCTCTTCTCCTAAATCCCACCATTCCTCTACACTACCATCCCATCACCCTCCTCCTAATCCTAATATCCATTTCTCTTTCCATAACCCCTAATTCAATTTCCCTTTCTTTATTAATTCATTGCTTCCTTTCCTCATCCTATCTCATTTTTCTACTTCTACCTAAACTTTCTCCCCATTAAACCTCACCTTCCAAATTCCAATTCATACTCTCTCTTCCCTTCTCCATTACAAATTCCCAACTTCTGACCACACAGTCAGAGTGCGTCCAATAGGAGAAACACTTCTTTTTTTCTTTTTTCAAGTTTAAAAGAAACAAGATTCCAAATCAATCATTAGTTTTCCAGAGATTAGCACAACATTGAAGAGATTGAATTTTTTGCTTTAAAATTGTATTTATGGTTGCTAATCGATTAATAACCATATCTATAAATTTGATCATAATTTTTTGATCGGTTAGTTACTATAACAATATAATTGGAACAATAGATGATTTACGTTCAATATTATATTGAATGCTATAACAAATGTAATTAAAATAATTATAGAAAGCTTATCACACCAAAGTTTTCTCCAATCATGCAACAAATCCTTTCACACAAATTCCAATTACTTTAACTTGGTTAAGGCAACTAAATATAGATGCTAAGCATTTTGGCCAAGTCAAAAGGAGGTAGTTTAAACATGTACTCTTAAGACATAGATTAAAATTTCACTTGATCAATAAAATTTTTAAATTAATTTTTTATATATTTCAAATTATTAAATGCTCTATTAAACAATATAAAACCTTAACATATGTCGCATAAACATATGTTAAATAAATTTTTTTTAATCACAACTTGGTATCAATTATTTCAGGTATTCTGCGCTCAAACACTCTTCAAATGTCAACTTTATCTTTATGTCCCAAAAATTAGGATGAGTGCCTAAACATTAAAACCCATTCCACTTAATATTTACCCATATCCTATAGTACAATTCTGTCCACACATTTTATAACCAAACCAAAAATTTTAATTTTATCTACATGTTTAATCCTCCTATGAAACATCCCATTTCTTGAAAAATATTATACACTTTTTAAAAATTTTTTTATTATGAATATTATTAAAGAAACCCCAACAATATGAGATCATTGTATCTGTATGGTGCATTTAAAAGTTTACTCTCAAATTACTTTCGAGAGGAATTGAAACTAAGTTGATAAAGAGAGTTCTTACCAAATGAAATAACCCACAATTTTTCTTAGTTTTCATTCGAATTATGTAGCCATGAGTCCATGATTATACATGAGTAGGTGCCTCTATGCTTATGTTTCAGATAGAAAAAGGTGGAATCATGTTCTGTAATCTGTACTACCTTATAATTTTGAATGATAATAAAATCATATGTATACATTTATAAAATATAAGATTTTCCTAATTTACAACAACTATCATACATAAGAAAATAAAACTGTGCACAATTTTGTTAGCCTCAAGATTTCATGCATCATAATATAATTTTGAATGATAACAAAATTATGTGTATTTATTTATAAAATATAATTATTTTATCTTATGAAAATTAAAGAAATATACATGTTTGAATTTGTTCCTCAAGTAAATGAAATTTGATTATGCATATCAATGAAATCATCTCATAATCATTATTTGTTATATTAATTGATTATTATATGATATATAATTAACTTTTGTAATTGCATGAGATTGCTTTTAGTAATTGGTGGTGCAGCTTATACGTTGAGTAGTTGGATGAATCAAAATGCTTCAAGATGATCAAAGTGCGTCAATATAGCAAATCAAAATGTGATTGCATATACCAATGGCTCTTTTCCTTTTAATTGCTCATACCGCAATTTTCTTATTGTGTGTCCAAACTACACTATAAAAGGGAGTCACTCTACTCTTCATATATACTAAGTCTCAAAGCAAGAACAATAAGTTAAATTGTTTCATATCTCTTTCATTTGAAAATTTTTTTATTGAGCTTAATGTCTGGGTATTATCTACATTTAGAGAGTGTAATAAAGGGTTTGAGCATTCTTGTAGTTCCTTATTGATAAAAGAGTTATCCAAATATTCTTGATTTCGTTGTTGGTGAGTGAGTCACTACAGAAAATGTAATTTTAACCATGGTTGTTTAGCTACGGTTAAGGTAACCGTAGCTAAAATTTAGAGATTTTCTTTTTGTTCCTACGGTCAGTCTTCTCTCTATTCGTCTTCCCCTTTCCCACTCTTTTCTTTGTGTTCCTCTCAAATCCCTAAATCACAATCCCTAGCAAATTTGAGTGGAGAACGAAAGAGAAAGAGATTTGAGGAGCGCGTCGTCGACTCATCGCCACCGCTGCCGGAGAGGTTCATCGGAGTGAGCCGCCGATGATTGCGTTTCTGCTTTGCATCCGTGTGTTCTTCTCGATTTTTTCTGAGAGGTGAGTCTTTTGCTCTTGATTTTCATTGCTCTTTCCCTTTCTTCAATCCCAAAAGGCACCATCCACCTTCCTTCTTCGTCTTTATTAGAGAAAACTAGGATCTGTACTCCTAATCTTCAGGTGCTGGTTCGTCGTTCTTCTCCATTACTGTGCTGGTACGTCGTTCTTCTCCATTTGGTTCACCTCTCTTTCTTTTTGGTCACTCCGTTCTCCAGCAAGAATTCGACGGAGAGAAGCACCGCGAGAAGAAGTTGAAGTGCGATAAGTGCTCTAAGCCTTACGCCGTTCAGTCCGATTGGAAAGCTCACTCCAAAATTTGCGGCACCAAGGGCAATGTGGGGCTTATTTTCACGAAGTAAAGTTTATTTTCTATATTCATGCTTTATTTCAGTTCAAAATTTCAATTACAAAATATTGCTGAATTTTTTTCTGCTGATATTTGTTGTGTTATTTCACCATTTGGAAGTACTGTGTGAAAGCTACCTGCGACATGAAATTGCTGAACTTACTTCCCTATTTTATGTATGTGTCTTTCTACATGGTTTTCCTTTTTAACAATTTTTTTTTTATATTTAATCTTCCACATATGAGGTTCTTAACATCCCTACAATTACAAAGATTAACAAGGGTACTGTGATCCTGTCTGTGTATGACAATGGCTCAGTTTTGTTAATAAGACAATGCAATGTAGACTATCATTGATAGGATAGGAGACTGAAAGATAATCAATAATATTGAGTCTTGGTTTCTGAATATATATTGTCTTTTTGTAGAACAATACTGACTTAACTTTGGTAATTGAGTTTACAAGTATCTCCTTTTAAATCCTGATTCAATACAAAAACTATTCCTTGCATCTCTAACCCCCACACTTCAAAATAAATGTGTTTTGTTTTATTAAGTGGCTATAATTTATCTTTTGTTAAAGAGTTTTAGGGAAGCAAGTTTTTTATTTTTACACGGAATAAATGTGTTTTGTTTTATTAAGTGGTTATAATTTGTCTTTTGTTTTATTAACTTTTGCTTTCTTTCTTGTTTTTTTCATCTCTTTGTTTCTTGCTTTCTTTGATTGAGCTTGGTAATATATATATATATATATATACACACACTTAATTATATAAGATGCTGAATCAAAAAAAGCAAGGGTGGGTTTTTAACAGTAGGTAGCTAGGGGTATGGTGTGCTTTGATTCCACTAGTCTTTGTGGAGAGTTATCACACTTTTTACTGAATTACTCTTTGCTTTTTGATGAAGTGTGTAATTCGTATCCTTTGTAAAATCCCAATTTTTTTATTGATGGGCACTGGGCGGGCTTTGTTTTTTTTACTTTATTAAAACTATAGACCTTGATACTTGAGTTAGTCTCTTTAGTTATTGTTAGACTATGTGAAGAGATTTAGTTCATATTGAGTTAGTCCTTTTATCTTGAAAATAATTTGATTAATTACTGTTACTAACTTACTATAGTAGTGTCAAACATTCAGGAATTTTATTCATCTGAGCCTTAGTCCTAGTCTGGAAGGATCTCCAGCAAAATGATTTGTCCAACCACTTGTCAACTGGAGTAACAAATGCATCATCTGCAGCCTCCAATACATTTGTGCAAAGGCGAAGAAGCTCAAGTGCAGCTGTGCATCGAGAGAATGTAATGAACGTGTAAATTGCAAGAGGTAAAGCTACTCTTTTCACAAGATACAAAAGCTCTGACACCTTGAGCTCTACTACTATAGGATCATGACCAAATCCAAGTAGTAGAAAACATGATGCCCATAGATGCTCTAGATTCTGAGATATTGACCCATCATTGATAACAGCTTGAACCATTGCCTGTGCAGTTCCAGTCACTTCTCTTTCCCGAGCATAAAGTTTGATGAGCTCATTGAATTGGGTATAGCCTTGCTTGGTACTAGTTCTTGCAATATTAAATCTTAGAAGCAAAGATGATGCTTCTAATTCATGAAATTTGACCATATCCTCTGCTTTTTGTTGTTTCCAAGGTTCACCTTGTGAAGACATAAATTTTAGGAGTGATGTCGATGATACAGAGAGAAGAGGCTTCTACTTCTGTCCAAGAAGATTTAAGTTATCTCCTTGATATTCTTGAATGGGCTAAGGTTTGTAGTTTAAGATGTATATGAGCAATTCTTACATGAATAAGCAATTTGTTCACTTCAACTGTTCTAAACTAGAGAGATTTTAATATGAATAATATGCATTTTTAACATTTGATGGTTTTCTTTATTATAGCTTTGCACATTTGACGTAAGATTCCATTTTCCTGTAATTTATCATGAAAGATTTTAATATGAATAATATGCATTTTTAACATATGTAAGTATTTTTATGGTTACATAACTTATGGTAGGCACTGGAGATTTGAAGATTGCATTTGTTGACTCCAATTGGTGTCTAAGACATCAACAGATCACATCTGTTAATGTGAAATATTTTGATATTTGAAACATTGTTCTTGAGTAAGTTTTTTTCCTTTAGTACTAAATGCCATTTTGCATCTTTGATATGATTTGTGAGATTAATTAAATATTTAAATCTTTTCTTGTAGTACTGACATCGAAGGGAATGAAAATATTTTGCTTGGACCAAGATGCTACTTCCCCAAGTAAGTAAAAATTGGCTATCTCTCTGACTAGTATACATAGAATCTTGATGCTATCTAATTGGTTTTAGAAACATACTTTGATGCTAGTTTGTTGTTGGAGTAATGACCGACTTCTCTCTCTAGAAGTTACTAGATTTTGTAAAATGTTTATTCTAGAAATTGTGTGCAGTGTAGCGGTGGAAATGTCTAGAAAAAACTAGGAAATTTGAAACAATATTTTAAGTGAGGCGGTGAAGAAAAGCAACCGACTTTAGCAACTATAAATATGTGTGGTGGTGTAACATGTGTGTGTGTCAAGAAAGTGTGTTTGTGTTGAAGTGAGTTGAGAAGAAGTGAAGTGTGTGAGAGTTTGAGTGGAGGTGTGTGCGTAAGTTGAGAAGTGAGTTGAGTGAAATAGTGTATGAGTGACGTGAGAGTGTGCAGAAAGTGAGAGTGTAAGTGATAAGTGAGTGAGAGTGTTGGTGAAAATTGTAATTGTGTCTTAAGTGTAATAAAAATTATTTCAGTTAAGTCCCACTCTAGATCTTCTCAAATTCTACAATGAGTGGCATTGATGAAACCATATTTATATTTGAGAATCAATCATTATTTTTGTTAACTACTTTGATGCTTTCTTTCTATTATTTGCATAATTAATCCTTAATTTATAAAAACTTGATGGATTTTATGGGTGCAGAAGCAGCATGCCTATTTCGTTTTTTAGAGATAGTCAATTGGATCTATTGTAGTACTTGTTTTTTGTTCTTTAATTAGTTATTATGTAATATATTGCAGTACTTATTTTTTATTAAATTGTGTTTAGTTTTGATTCTCAATTTGCTTCCTATATGCAGAACCACAGGATATAAAAAAATACCAACCAACAATGTGGCAGATTAAATTTCAATTTGAAGATGACACATTGATAGTAAACTAAACACTTCAACAGTTCGACTAGCCTTGGCATCAACCAATGAGACTAACTTAGCCTACAATATTTAGGTCTTGAACATTTTTTAAATTATTAAACTTGTATAAATGTACCTATTATTGTTATATGTATTAGTAGTATTTTTTTTTGTAAAAGGTTACACTTATTGACTTGGTAATTATAGATTATGGCTATGTTTATTGGTTGTAAAACTTTATTAAGTATACGTTGAGTACAAATAAAATTAATTTGGTTGAATGAATATTTTTGGTTTTTAGGGAAATTAGAATTATTAATAAGAAAATATATTTAAAAAAAAAAAGTGAATCAGCGACGGTTTAAACTGTCGCCAGAATGACAAATATAGTCATTAAAGAAACCGTCCTTGAAACAACGACGGTTAAAACCGTCGCAGATTTTTGAGAATAATGTTGGTTGAGATTAGTCTTTAGCGACGGTTATGACCATCGCAAAACTTACCGACGGTCACTGGCGACGCTTATGTCAAGCGTCGTTAAGTTTATTCCCAACGCTAACTTTAACGGCGGTCAATAAAACCGTCGTTAAAAATTTAGCGACGGTTTTAAATTATATTTTTTGTAGCGAGTGAAAGCCAACTTGTTTTAGGTGAGCGGGAAAACTTTGTCGTTGTTGGTGAGCGAGTGAAAACTAACCCCTTTTAGGTGAGCGAGTGAAAACCAATCCGTTTTAGGTGAGCGGGGAAAACCTTGTCGTTGTTGGTGAGCGAGTGAAAACCAACCCGTTTTAGGTGAGCGGGGAAAACCTTGTTGCTGTTGGTGAGCGAGTGAAAACCAACCCGTTGCTTATGAGCGGTCTTGTAAAACAAGTTTTGTCAATATAAAAATATCTTGCTATGAAAGGGGACTGGACGTAGGCCATTGTTCGGCTGAACTAAGATAAATTGTTCTGTGCTTATTTTCTCCTTATACTTTTTTTTTCTGCACTATTTAATTATTGCATTTTAATTAAGTCATTTATAAATTAGAGATATATATATATATATATAAAATTTAATATTCATATATATACACAAAATATTTTCTTTGAAATTAAATAGTTTTTACAAATACATATTTTTTAGTGGGGTTCGAAACACCTATTCACCCCCTCTAGGTTTAACTGTCAAATTCACCAACTGTCAAATTCACCATCGTAGTTTATGCATCAGAAAGGAAGAGGGACTCCTATTAGATGCCTGTATATGCATGTATATCATATATAAGCACAAATACAAGGTTTCAGTGTCCAAGAAGACGAATACTGATCTTTATTGAAAACCAAGTTCAAGAGTCAATGCTCTACTTTCATGTTTAATCCTAAAGAGTTATAAAATTTTCCTTCCATGCCTAATGAAAGTGTTCCATTGCACAAACTAGTAGATAATAGTTTAGTACAAAGCTTTGAAATGAGCTATTAATATTGATGAATCTCTGAATCCCTTAAGTTGCTCCGATGACCTGCAAGTAAGAATCACGGCGGGGGAAGGCCCCTCGGTCGAACTTCGACGCTCAAGTCAGTACGAGGGAGAGAATATAGGAGAAATTCAACATAGATTCAATAGTTTACTTGGGGTCTGATCGAGTATTTATAGGCTTCCCTCCAGGGGTAGTTTGGTCATTTGAGGTGAGGCTGGACCACTTGTGTAACAGTAATTCGTTACGTAATGATTGGGTGATGTTGACAGCTACGACGGACTGACCGAGCTGGGGATGGCTCGATCGTGCCGATGAGAATCCCTCGATCGGTATAGCCATATCGTATCAAATATAATTTCAACTTTCCCAGTATATAATTTTAATCATCAATTACTATTGATTTCAAGTGAGGGATTTTGAATAACTTCACTTACACTTTTGATTTATTGTTTGTTTAGCTTGACATTACTCATCAAGATTTACCCAATGAAAGTGTTCCTTCCTTGTATGATTCTCGCGTAATTACATAAATCACATATTAATATCTTATTTAAATATTAACGACCTATCCGTGACTTCCTGCATTTTTTCCCAAGTAACTACAGAACATATTGCAGCAACAAACGCAATTAAAGACTCAATTAAACAAATAACACGCAAAAGTTAGATTATATCTAACACGAAATGAAGATCACCAAATGCATTGCATCAAACACCACGCCTATTTCAAATCTCTTACCTCTTAGTGAATCACAAACCTAATAAATTTAAGTTAATAAGCATAAATGCAAAATGCGAAGAGCTCAAACAAAAATGAATCACACAGCGAAATGCCGAGAAAAAAAAAGAGCTTATTAATTGTAGAAACAAAGATTAAAACGAATCAAAAAGAACTTCAAGAGAGGTTGGTGGTTACCTTAGTTATCGATGTTGGAGAGAAGGGAAACACAGAGACAATGATACCGAGGCGAAGAGAAGAGTGAGTTAATGAATGATTATGATGCTTCACTTGGTCAGCTATCACAAGATCGATGTGAGCCGCAATGTAAGACCAAACCCACCAACCCTTCTCCTGGCCAAAGAGACAAGCGAGAGAAGAGCAAAGCGAGAGAGAAAACGTGACAAGACAATGCAGAAGTGAAGAAGGTAACTTTCTTTTCCTCCCAATTTCACCAAATTTATCTCAATTCCACTAAAAAAGCAATGAAAACCAACTCTAGAAAGAGAATGACACACATTGGTAATTGTGCAATTCTTACGGCTTGGATTCAAATTCTTTGCCGAAGCAAACACAACCTTGATGTTAACTTTCACATTACAGTATAAAAAAGTTAAAATAAGATTATTTTTAATAGAAAATACATGTAATAACAAAATACATAAAAAATAACCAAAACTAAAGTCCTTTGGTGTGAATGAAAACCAACTTTGAAAAGAGAAAGACACGGTTTCCAACTCAAATATGGGTTTGGTGTATTATTTAAGGCAATTTATATTGTAATTTACTTTTACATATAAAAAATGAAGTAAAATATATTAAATAAAAAATGCTATGTAAAATTTGTCTAATAAACCCAATGTTGACACTTCTAATTAATATCAAGTCTAAAAAGATAAAAATATTAAGGCATAAAAAAGATAAAAGTATATATTTTTTGTATATGTAATTTTAATCGAAATATTACTGACCACTAAAAATAATACTTCTCTTAATAAAAATTTAAACTCAAATTTATTAAATTACAAGAGATTAATCTCAAATTTTGTCGAAGATAAAAATATTTGAGTTACGCAAATTTCAAGATGCTAAAAGAAGGTAGAAAATATGGGCATGTTTGGTTGCTTAAAAAAAGATATAATCCACTCTGTAATTCAACATTCTTTTAAAATATTCTTCTTACTAAACATACTTTACTTTTTGTCATTCTCACTTTTAATAAAAAGATAAAATAATTATTTTATTTATTTTTATTTTATTTACATTACATACACATTGAGTATTGACTATGGGGGAGGGGGGGACACAAAATTGAAATAGTGTGGACAGAACAGTCACATGAAATGAATTGACAAGCATAGTTTGATGAAAATGTCAAAATCAATGGGGTTTCCATCATAATCAGCAACACACATAACATAACATAACAGATTCGACTTCAATATTATTTTGAAAGTATTTTTTAATCAAAATAAAATGATAAAAATGCCACGCTGCCATGCCGGCGCTAACACAAAACTACTAAATAGTAAAGAAAGAGTGTAGTTTTGCTTGCATATTATCAACGCCCTAATTATCCGATTAAAATCAAACGTGGTCCATCTTAGTCTTCCATTCTCTCTGTCTCTCTCTTCGGTCAATTGGACTTCACGAACCCTAGAATACGGAATCAACTACATTGTCGTCTTACAAACCTCCTGTTTCTTCTTTGAAATCTTCAATGTGGTGTTTAATGTTACGATTTGCTGTGCTTTTTCAATTGAGACGACGAAACCATTTCCCATCAACCTGCATTTGTTGTAGCCTGTAGGATTTTCATACGCCCTTCCGCTTCAATCATTCTTTTTCCCGATACTCCCTTTTTTCTTTATTACCTCTACATGCTTTTCATCTACTAGTCACCAGCGAGTTCTTGGTCATGGCTAGGCGTCATGGGTGGGAGCTCCCTTTTCACACGTTTCAGGTCTGTTGTTTTCACATTCCATTCCATAACATCTTTCCCATCCCCTTCACTCAAGTATAGTGCTGTTTCAAGTGTGGCTTATTTACTAGATGATTTCACATGGGGCTTTTCTATCTTAGTTTTATTGCATTACCGTTATATACTTTTTGGCTCCCCCCATTTCACCTCACTACACGAACGTACATTCCTTGACCTTTTCCCAGCGCATCTAGTTCCTTTCTTTCTTCTTTCCCCTATACCGTTTGATTTATTATGCTTTTCGCCGTTATATTTTTTATACACTTACTTATTAGGTTGCTTTACCGATTAATCGCTAATGGGCTGCGGGGTTTGGCGGAATCAGTTTCGTCGTTGTAGCTCTTACTATTTCGTATCCCTGCCCTTTTCCTATCACTTTCTAGGCGAACGGATTTCTAAAGTCCAATAACCTGTCGCAAAAGGACTCTATATATTCCTTTTTTTTTTTTTTAAAAAAAAAGCATGAGCTGCCTTAGCATTTATTTGGTATAGACATGATTGAATCAGTTTGGAGCACGTAGAAATTTATTTCTGTGGAAAATTACATCTCTTCATTTCTTTTAAATTAAAGGGAAATGAATTCTGCATATAGGTGAGTGAAGAAGAAGTTATAAATTATTCCTTTGTTCTAGGTTATCTTACTTTTGAGAAACTAAGCTTCACTTAATCAAGCACCTAATAAGTTTTAATTGAGCTTCATGGTATGTACTTTTAACCATCATTTACTTCTTTTTTACTTTACTGATACCATACTATTCTAATTTTCAGAAAGAAGTTTAAAGTAGACGTTATCAAATGTTGACATGGCTGACTAAATTTATTCTAGTTTCATTTTCTAGAATTGAAGAGTTGGATGATTTTCACAAGTAAATGGCATTCTCAACTCATGACATTCATTTTTCTGGTTTTGAACAGGTTGTGGCGATAACAGTTTTTTTCTTGCTATCTGTTGCATATTATGCCTTCTTTGCTCCTTTTCTTGGAAAGGATATATATGAATATGTGGCCTTTTGTATTTACTCTATCCTGGTAAGTAGCATTCTGGTTCCTTTCCCCTCTCCCTCTATCCATTGTATATTAAGAAAAATTATTCTGAAAATTGCGATTAGGTCTTCCTTCATTGTCTTTTACTTAATGCTTGATTTCAGGCTCTCTCTGTTTTTATTCTTTATGTTCGGTGCACTGCCATTGATCCTGCTGATCCTGGAATTATGCTTGATGCTGATAAGACATCTAGGCATAAATCACAATTTGATGGAGAGTTGCCAGGTTAGATTTTGAACACTGGTGGAGTGTATTGATATGATTTTACAACTCAGGTTGAATTTGAATATCGGGTTGACAGATTCTAGTTGAAATTCACCACTTGGGGGAAAATGTATTCATAAACAGTTCTGACCTCTGAGAAGTTTTTGACTTGCATTATAGAGTTAATGTTTCAGTTCTTGAATGGTTTATGCTGACAGATTGTACTATGCTATTTTTCATGACTAATTTGACAATGATACCTGTTTAGAATATTTGTGGTATATAGCCCTAACAAGTAATGATCTGCCTTCAATAGCAATTGTCAGTGGAATATTATAGTTCAACATTCCATTGCAGAACCAAGCAAGATAGAACCAAATGGTGAAGAAACATCTGGCCAGCATGATTCAAATTGGTGCTCAAAACTTGGGTGCTTCTTTTGTGGTTTTCTTGTCAGAGAAGATTGCCGCAGTAATGAAGATATACAGCAACAATCTGGAGAGGAGGATGCTCTATTCTGTACATTGTGCAATGCTGAGGTAAGAGATCCTTGCTAGAAATTTGGGAACAAATAATGGAGAAATAGAGGAAGATGTAAACCATAGGATCCAAGCAGGATGGATGAAATGGAGAAAGGCATCAGGTGTTATTTGTGATAGAAAAGTACCGCTTAAGCATAAGAGGAAATTTTATCGCCCAGAGATAAGACCAGCTTTACTGTATGGTACTGAATGTTGGGCGATAAAAAGCCAGCATGAGCACAAATTCAACGTGGCAGAAATGAGAATGTTGTGTTGGATGAGTGATCACACTAGAATGGATAGGATTAGGAATGATTATATTATAGAGAAAGTGGGGGTAGCATATATTGTCGAAAAATTAGTTGAAACACGCCTTAGGTGGTTTGGTCATGTACAAAGACGACCAGTAGAGGCTCCTGTACGTAGAGTTGACCAAATGGAAGATAGCCTAATAACTAGAGGTAGGGGAAGACCAAAGAAAACAATAGGAGAAACGATTAAGAGGGATCTAGCCGTAAATAACCTAACCATAGAAATGTGCAAAGGTATAACATGTTGGCGTCGCTTGATCCATATAGCCGACCCCACCTAGTGGGAAAAGGCTTTGATTGTTGTTGTGATTGTTGTTTTGTTTGTCCTTATGACTCCCCCAAATAAAGACAAATATATATATATATATATATATATATATATATTTATTTATTTATTTATATAGTGTATGGACAGGAAAAAGGTATGGTTTTGGTAGATCCATTTATGGCTTCCCAAAAATTATGTGTTGAGACAGACAGGAAAATTTCTGCCATAAAATGCCTCTCTTGGTGTTTCATGTTTTGGTGCAGAATGCAGATAACTAACTCTTTAACTAATAACCTCTCTCTCTCTCTCTCTCTCTCTCGCAAAAGAAAAATTTTGAGAAGTTCATGCATCACTCCATTATGCATCCTGTTGCTCTATGTACAAATTTTTGTTGAAGATTCTGCTTCAGTTACTTATCTCACCATAAAACAGAAATGTCATTATATGGTCACATTTTACTGTTTATCGTCTGCAGGTCCAGAAGTTCAGTAAGCATTGTAGAAGTTGTAACAAATGTGTTGATGGATTTGATCACCATTGCCGGGTATGTTTTGTTTCTAACCCTCCCCAAGACAGTTACTGTTAGTTTGAATATTCATTGTTGTGTCCTCGCAGGTCTAAGGGCCATTTCTCACATTAACAAAGAAGAATGAGTTGCACATAAAAAGGCCTTACCAGCTTATAAAAACTCACATTTGCACTAGTTTGCATTGTAGTTTGTTTCTAAAAAAGTTATTATTGATCTGATTGTCTCTAATGAAAATTTTCTCTGCACAGCTTGCTATGAAGAGGCAGTGGTTCCTTTCCTTAGGAATAGTTTAGAAGTGAACCTTATTATACATTTTAGATCCTAGCAACTTGAGATGACGTGTGAGATGACATGTGCACTTGTTGTCTTTCCTTGCTTGTTTATATGTCTCCATGGATTAATTATTTAACTTTCAGTATCTTTAACTTTAGATTCTTGGAAATGTCAACATCATACATGTTCATTTTATTGTTCAGTGTGCACTTGTTGTCTTTCCTTGCTTGGTTATCTGTCTCCATGGATTAATTATTTAACTTTCAGTATCTTTAACTTTAGATTCTTGGAAATGTCAACATCATACATGTTCATTTTATTGTTCAGTGGTTGAACAATTGCGTAGGAAGGAAGAATTATGTCACATTCATATGCCTTATGGCAGTGAGCCTTGTTTGGGTAAGATGACAAGAATTCTATAATTTTCCCTCCGTCAATTTTTCATTAGAAATACATTCCAACATTTGAATTCTGTAATTTTCTTACATCATATGCACGGATGTTGCAGCTTATAATTGAATTTGGAGTTGGGATTGCTGTGCTTGTCCGGTGCTTTGTTGATAAAAAGGGTATAGAAAATCAGATAGCTGAAAAACTTGGGGTTGGATTCTCTCGAGCTCCTTTTGCTACTATAGTGGTATATTCACTAACTTTTGTCTCTGGTGTTTCATTCTCCATTTCTGCTTTAGCTTTTTCAGATGTGTTTTTAAGATCTTTGTGACTGGAAGATGATCAAACGTCTGATTTGTTCTTTAGATCATAGTGATATTTGTCATGCGTGAGTATTATAGTATGTTGTAGGGATTTGTTAATGTGATTCTTATTTCTCCTTCAGTCTGAGGTGAGTTAATCTAAGAATAGCATGAGTTTTGTTTGAAGGAACACCATGTATTGTGCCTTGCATTTAGTTTACCAGTTATCCTGTGTTCTTCTACTTTTGCAGATTGCATTTTTAGCTTACCAAAACACTGAATTCTGTCTGCTGATCCTGGATGTGTTTGGCTCCAAATGTAACATTATATTTCCGTTTACATTTAGTGTCTGCTGCTTGCCATACTTTATTACTAGTCTATTAAATATCATGCTTAGTGCTGACTTATATTATTGATAGTATTCTTTTGGATTAGTGGGCTTACTGGTATTCTCTATATGCTCCAGTTATGTTTGCTTGAAACAATTCTGCATAATCTTAAGTGATCATGTTTTCACTTCTTTCAAGTTAAATGTGATTTGTTATATATACCACTACACTACAATATTCTGAAATGTTGAACAGGCCATATGCACGGCTGTTTCTTTGCTGGCTACTGTACCTCTGGGAGAATTATTCTTTTTCCATATTATCCTGATTCGAAAGGTATCTTCAATTCTTGATGAACTTTTCCTACCTACCGACAAATGTATATCTTGTAAGTTATCATTTCTTTACCAGGGTATTACAACATATGAGTATGTTGTTGCCATGAGAACTCTAAGTGAGCCTGGACCGTCAGTGGATGGGGGTGAACAGCAAAGTCTACCATCTTCTCCTACTAGTTCAGCTGTGACTGCAATAAGTGGAAGAAGCTCTGTTGGAATGAGTCTGCAATACAAAGGTGCTTGGTGTACGCCTCCAAGAATTTTTATGGACCACCAGGTATTGCGTTCTCTAGATAATGTGTTGGATTTCTTTAAAGGATATTTATCTCTTGTTAAGTATAGATAATTACAGTGGTAGATAAGTAAGGAGAGCTGAGTAAAGCAAAATGGTTCTCAAAAGTCAAAACTCAGAATGCTATTAATTTTAATCTAAAATGTCATTTTCCTTCTGGATGTTCTGCAAATATGTGCTTTTATTTTTATTACATGTGAGGCTAAAGGGCATCATATATCCTTTCCCAAAGTTTATGAAAATATACAAGTGTTCGAATTTAATGGAGAAGATATCAATTATTTGTCATTAGTTAAAATTATAGTAATAACAATATACTGTGCTTCTAATCACCTATTTTTCAAATTCAGTGTTTCAAATCAATTTTGTGACACATTTCTGGTTTTAAGTTTGCGTTGTGTACCTTTTTGTAAGTAATACCGTTTCAAGGGAAAGAGATTGTGGTCAAACATGCTGATAATCTACAATGTGTGTTCTATTTGGTGTATTCCCTTAGATTTATTATGAGCACCCTGTGCTTTGTTTCCAGAATAAGTTAAAATTTGTTGAACGTTGATCAACTTTCTGGTCTTTGGTAAGCAGGATGAAATTATACCACATTTGGAGCCAGGACGCCTGCCATCCACTGTTGATCCAGATGCCATACAGCCACCTGACAAGGAAAAGAAATTAAACCAGCGTCATGTGCGAATCAGTGCATGGAAACTTGCAAAATTGGATTCTAACGAGGCAGCAAAGGCAGCTGCAAAAGCTAGAGCATCATCATCTGTGCTTCGTCCAATTAGTTCTCGACCTTATCCATATGATGTTGATCATTTATCAGGTAGCAACATGAGTGGCAGAAGCAGTCCCTTTAGCAACCAAGTATTTCATAACAAAAATGCTAAAGCTGGGACATCAAGGTCTTCTCCTTCCAAGAGTTCATATCCACCTAGTCGCGCAAGCAAGGAAGACTGTATGAGTAACTTTAGCAGCCCTCAACACTCCAACTTAACTCCTTCACCGATGCAGCAGCAGCAAAGTTCAAATACAGACCATTTCAATCCCATGTATCAGCAACCATCAGTAAATCAATCTCCTTGGTCAGCTAAAGGAAGCGATGATGGAGGAAATGTAAATTCAGGTCATGCTGCTATGAGAAACAACAGCTTAGCTGTTGCAGAAAATAGAAGATCGTCAGTGTTTTGGGATCAAGAAGCTGGGCGCTTTGTGACTTCATCAGGGAATGGCAGCAGTCAGATTTCTGGTACAGAGTTATTGTACAGTGGCCGTTCTATCTTCTATGGAAGTCCTGTTGTGAATGAACCACCAATTAGGGGAACAAGAAATAATGGCTTGGTAGCTGATAATGTGGATAGAGATTCTAGTTCTACAATAGGGGATTTTCAGCAAGCTAGATCACAGAGGGATAGGGGTGGCCGCCTACCTGTGTTTGTTCCTGGTTATTCCCATCAAAACAAGTTCCCTTCTAGACGCTAGACTGCCCTGACTCCCTCGCCATTTGTTTCCTCTCATTATAGGGCCAGAGCCAGAGTCCTTTCTCTTTTGTTTACTGTATTTAACCCCACACATTATCTTGGATTGTGGATTTCTGACTCCTTTCTTCCATGTTACCACTACATCATCTATATGGCCATTCCATCTGTACAGATTGCATGTAGAATTTGAGAATGGATATTTGGTGATGTCCCATTTGGTTTTTGGGATTCTCAGCATAAGTATTGACTGTTGTTCCATTTTATGCTTTCTAAGCTGCTAAGTATAGGATGATAATAAATCCTATAAATATATTTTGTAGTAATAGTAATATGCCAAGTATGACACTAAATATTTTTAAGATTGAGACGGCTATATAAATATACGCCTCGCCGTGGAATTTAGTTTTATACGAGATTGAATGGTTCAAAGATTAATGCAAGAGGCCATGATTTAAACAGTATTGTGAATGACAAATGTAAAGTAATGAAATATTTGAGATTAGGAAAAAAGAAGGAATAAAGAAAAGAAAGGGGAAACGTATGTTTGTGTTGTGTGTCTTGGTTCTTGCTAAAGCTAATTTAAGAGTAATTTAAAAAAAAAAAGAAAAAAAGAAGGGGAGAGGATGTAGGATGTGATTAAGAAGGATAAGAGTGAAGTGCGGAAATTAGTTTGAGAAGAAAAAAGAAATGGAAGGGTAAAATGGGGAAGGAGGTAGGGGGGGTGGGAGTGGGTTGCTGTGGTGTCCGTACGTTAGCGGTTGAAAAGAGTTAAAAGAGAGAAAGAAAGAGAAAGAGGGAAAAGAAATTAAAAAAAAAAAAGAAGAAGGAGGGGAGGCAGGGGGAGAGTACGGAGGTGGAATCTGCATTTTGGAATTATATGGTGAGGGGGTGAGAGCAGTGATCAAGCAGAAGGGAGAGCTTTGTTTCGATCGGATTTCATTTAATTATTATCATTATTATTGTTATTAATATATGTATGTAATATACAATATAATATAATTCAGAATCAGAATCAGAATGGCGGGAGGCGCTACCCCTGGGGCAAGGCAGCTAGATCAGACCCCCACCTGGGCTGTGGCTTCCGTTTGCTTTATTATTGTTCTCATTTCTATCATTTTGGAGGAAGTTATTCATAAAGTTGCTAAGGTATTAATCTACTACGCCGCTTCCTCTTTCTTTATTTTCATCTCATTCGTACCATTTCATTTCAGATGTTTGAACACAAGAAGAAGAAAGCTTTGCTGGAAGCCCTTGACAAAATTAAATCCGGTACATTCTCATTCATTCACTGTGTATATTGATTATTGAATCAACCGCCCCTTCCCCTATCCTTTCCATTATCCATCATATCTATATAATTCTTAAGCCCAACAAATCTGCATGCAGAGCTTATGATTTTGGGATTTATTTCCTTACTCTTGACCTTTGGCCAAAACTACATCGCTAAGATTTGTATCCCGGTCAAGTATGGAAATACAATGCTTCCCTGTACACTTCATGCTCCTCTTGATGACCATCACCACCCCCTAGCCCATGCCCCGCCCCTGCCCCATGGCGACACCCATGGTGAGGCCCATGGTGACATCCATGGGGAGGCCCATGGCGAGGATGAGGCCCATGGTGGCGACACCCATGGTGAGGATCTTGGGGAGGATGACGCCCATGCTGGCGACACCCATGGTGAGGATCTTGGCGCCCATGGGGAGGATGAGGCCCATGCTGGCGACACCCATGGTGAGGATCATGGCGAGGGCGAAGGCGAAGGCAAGGCTAGCCCAGATCATCGCAGAAGGCTTCTATCCTATCATGATCACCGTAGGTTCCTAGGTGGTGATTCCCCGGCTACTGGCTGCAAACCAGTACGTATCTCATCTAAACAACATCACCTTCCTCTATTTTATTTTGTTATATTATTTTTGGAGCCCACCATTCCTTCCTAATTATTTCATTTCATGCACGCACACACACGAATTACAACTTCCCAAATATATTTCTTATGATTTTACATTTTCTGATGGAATTGAAGGTTTGTTGTTTTGTAGGGATACGTGCCTCTTATATCAGTGAACGGTTTACATCAGTTACACATTTTCATTTTCTTCTTGGCTGTCTTCCATGTGTTGTACAGTGCCATAACAATGACGCTTGGAAGATTAAAGGTTAGTTTATTTGGTTCCCACTTCAGTTCCTCCTTATGAGTGTTTCATCAGTTTTTAAATATTCATATTTCTTTCTCTTTTGCCTGCCAGATTCGTGGATGGAAGGAGTGGGAACAGAGCAATCTCAGTGATCAAGAAGCCATGAATGGTACCACAACCGGCCACTCACAAATTATATAAAATATAACTAACCACGCATGCACCTTTTCTCAATCTCATTATTTACTGAATGTTCAGATCCTTCAAGATTCAGGCTTACTCATGAGACATCATTTGTGAGGGATCACAACCGTGTCTGGACTAAAACTCCGGTTTCCTTTTACTTTGTAAGCAACCATACACACACAAATATATTTATGACGCCTCTCTTTCCTATATTATATTAACAACTTGGCTTAGTGACTTATAAGTAAAGAACTGTAAACATAGGTTACTTCATTCATATATTAGCAAGATTATTCATGTGAGCATCATGTCTTTAATTCGATTCATGGTGCAAATTTACTTTTCCAGCAGATTGACTTAATCAATTGCAGGTATGCTTCTTTCGACAATTTTTTAGATCTGTTCGGAAGGCTGACTACTTGACCATGAGACATGGATTTGTGACTGTTAGTATTTTCACTCAGTGCCACGCATACATATATTTTTAGAGCTGTGTTATACTGTTTCAAGCAAATGTCCCACCCACTTCATTATTGTAGGTCCATTTAACATCTGGAAGTAAGTTTGATTTTCAAAAATATATCAAGAGGTCATTAGAAGACGATTTTAAGGTGGTTGTGGGGATTAGGTAATTTTGTCCAATTTGCCATTTGAACACTCGATTATTTTTGCGCAGTATTCTTCTTAATTATTTGTAGTTTCTCCTAACGGTTTTATGATTTTGGCAGTCCGATGCTTTGGGCATCAGTGGTGTTTTTCTTGCTTATAAATGTCCATGGTTTGTGCTTAACTTGGTTAATTTGTTTGGCATTGAAATTTATGTGAAAGGCGATATGATTGGTATTCTGCTTATGTATGTATAGGATGGAATGCTATGTTGTGGGTGTCTTTTCTTCCACTAGGGGTGAGTAGCTTTGTTCACTACCTACCAAGGTTGTATTAGAGTTTTGAGGGGAAGAAAGAATTAATAATTGAATAATTGGTTGAAGGTGATTCTAGCTGTTGGAACAAAGCTTCAGGCAATTATAACCCGAATGGCACTTGACATACAAGAAAGGCATGCTGTAGTGCAAGGGATCCCTCTTGTGCAAGTCTCTGACAAGCATTTTTGGTTTGAATGGCCTCAGCTAGTCCTTTATCTCATCCATTTTGTCCTCTTTCAGGTATTCTCTTTTTGTCTTATAAAGTTTTATAGAAATTAAGATATGTAGCAATCTGATGCTTTTGTGGTTCGTGTACAGAATGCGTTTGAGCTGACATATTTCTTGTGGACATGGGTAATAATTGTTCCCACTTTCTTGCTCTTCTGTTTTAATTGGTGGTGGGAAACCATATTAAACCATTTGCTGTGTGGGTGCAGTATGAGTTTGGGTTGAGATCTTGCTTTCATGAGGATCTTACGCTTCTGGCTGTCAGAATTACTCTTGGGTAAGTGAAGTGGTGCTCCAATGTGAGATGATAAAGTAAAATAATGTAATTATAGAAAACATAACATGGTTTGAAAAGTGCAGAATAGGAGCTCAAATAGTGTGCAGCTACGTGACACTTCCACTGTATGCGCTGGTGACTCAGGTGCGTAATAAATAATAAATTAAAAAGTGAAGGAAAGAAAATAAGAAAGATGATAGGAATTGTGGGGTTGTTTCAGATGGGATCAACGATGAAGAAGTCAATATTTGATGATCAAACATCGAAGGCGCTGATGAACTGGCATAAGAATGCTCTGAAGAAGAAAAATTCAAGGGGACGATCTCCTACTCGAGCGGGAGGCACAGCGGCGGATGGATCAACGGAGCTGAAAGAGACAACCGCAACAATATTGACAAGCGTGGATGTGGCAGGCCCAGGCTCAGAACACCACACTTGATTACTTCAGTTTTGATGTACCTACCTGCATTTTCATGTCAATTAGTTAGATTCCCAATTCTCAAAAGTCAATGGCCCCCCTAACTTGATACATTTTTACCTTACGTGGGATCGGGTTCGGGTTCGGCTTAGAACTAGATCCAGAGCCCAATTAGAAATAGCAAACTACAATGTGCAGTCCAGCTTTTAGATTAGTAGTCTGCTACTGTGCTTGTGCCCCAATTCTTTTGCATCCACTGCGCTTTGTATAAAAAAAAAAGGATTATTAAACTATGAACCTATATATACTGTCTGTTTGTTCGTTCGTTCGTTCGTTCATTCATTCATTCTCCCTCCTAGTTATCAGATTAAAATTATTAGTGAAATGAGTAATTAACGAGGATTGAGAGAAAGGGGAGGGCAGATGGGTAATTTGATTACTAACGGATAATGGTTGGAGTGGATAGGACGGAAAGGGAAGGGAGATGAGTGGAGTGAGGAGTGTGAATATATCAAGTATGGGATATGCGATGGGTAGCATAAGCATGTTTGATAATATTGTAGGCGTTGGTGCGGGTGGTGTGCTTCAACTCCCTCTCCCTCTCTCCCTCTCTTCAAAGCCTCAAATCCAATTACACAAGGCCAAGGGGAAGCAAGTGGAGGAGGAGGTATCAAGAAGGTCGACGGCGCTCCTGATTTCCACCTTGCCTTTCACTTTTATGAATTCCCTCTTTCCTCTTCCACTGCACGCCAGAGAGAGACGCAACAAGAAGACCATCCCCATTCAAGATTACACTACTTCCCGTTAGTCTCTTTTCTACTTTAACAAACCCTAAATTTCGGATATATAATTTGCAGCTAATTTTGGTGACCATGTTTGATTCAGCTGATGGATTGAAATACTATGATTTGGTTGTGGGAAAGGGTCCAGTAGCTGAGAAAGGATCAACTGTTCAGGTTTAAAGTGGAACAACACCAAGACATAAATTATAATTATAATACTATCATGATCATGTTTTGTTATTTACTCACAGGTACACTTTGACTGCTTATATCGTGGAATTACAGCTGTATCAAGCAGAGAATCTAAACTCCTTGCCGGAAATCGTATAATAGCTCAGGTTCTGTTCTTTAACTTGTTCTTGCTGCTTTGTGAGACTTGTGTGTTAATAATTAATGCTAATGCATGTCTTAAAAGCCGTATGAATTCATGGTGGGAGCTCCACCTGGAAAGGAACGGAAACGTGAATATGTAGATAACCCAAATGGTCTATTCTCAGCACAAGCAGCACCTAAACCCCCACCTGCTATGTACTCAATAACTCAAGGCATGCGAGCTGGCGGAAAGGTGATAATAATAGCTAGGCAACTCCCCCACCTCCGACCTTTATTTCTCTTTCTGCCCTTTCTTCTAATACCATTCACTTCTCACTTGCAGCGAACTGTGATTGTTCCTCCAGACTATGGGTACGGCCAAAAGGGAATGAATGAGATTCCGGTAAACCATTTTTTCCATTTCTCTATCTTACTGCTCCAACTATTACATCACCTGTTCTCTAAAACTTGTTCATGCTGTTGCAGCCTGGAGCCACATTTGAACTAAATATTGAACTTTTGCAAGTAGTACCCACTGAAAAGTGACATCCAATTGATTCTTCATTTTTCTTTCCCTGTGAGGGGCATCGGAGACAAACTTTCTGCTTTATTAACTTTCAAATGTTAGAGAATACACATCCAATTGGTCCTCTCTCAGTCTCAATTATTGTTATTGCCACTGCAAAGCAGAACTCGTCATATTAATTTCTCTGAAAGTATAAATAATCATCATTCTTTGGGATGATGCATGTAATCCGTAAATTAACAAACGTTGTTTACTATTGATAATATTAATTGCCCTTGTGTACTTTTCTTTCATAGTATTCTGTTCGTCTTCTTCTCTATTTCTAACTTTCACAGTATTCTTAAGACAATACTTATCATATTTTTCAAAGAGCCATAATCTTACATTATTAATGTTGTTGATGTTATTATTATTGAGTAGGGAATATCTTTATTTGACAACACATTGTTTCATAGCGAAATTTATTAAGAGCACACATGGTGGAATCTCTCCCCAGATAAAATGGTAAATATCATTATCTAAAATATGAGCAACTGCAATTGGCTTTGCCAGAGACCCAAATACATGAGAAATGTTTAGAACATGGATATGAGGAATTGATCTTTCCAAATATGAAAGAAGTAGTCTCAAGCTTTTTTTTTTGCCTCCAACACAGCAATGGTTGAAAAATGACAAATTTCCGTAGACAAAGCACCAGTTATCCCTAATAACTCCACTTCATCACCCGAATCATCTTCAGATTTTGATTCATCAACTTATTCTTGAGATGGCCATAAGGTGGTTTCTGGCAAGACATACCAATGTTGTGCCCTGCTGGAGAAGCCTCTGATTGCGGTAATGAAATTAGCTCCACTTGGACAAAAGACTTGGAAAAGTGTATATATGGTGACTAAGTTTGAAACAATTTGTGTTCCAAGTTTCATAAGCCATCAAACTCAAGTTGTAAATAATTTCCTCATCCCGTTGATTGCTTGCCTGTTAAAAGTTGAATCATTTGTTGATAATAAACTTGAATAAAAAAGAAAGAAAAGAAGCCAATAATTATAATCCAAATAAAAATTTTAGAAAATTCAAATTAAATTAATTATTAATTAAAACAGGTTAGTAAATACCTGCGTTCAAAATTTGAAAAACCTCTTTGTAAAATTGCCTTTTTCTTTCGGCTCATAATTATCTGTTAAGATAGAAATTAAATAGTATAAAAGGGTAATTGTTGGGCTTACAAGGACAAGAGATGGCCCATGTAACTTAGGTAGACAAGTTTGTGGGTGGAGTCAGGAGTGTGGCCCTGGAGTGGAAGAAGATAGGATAGCCGATAGCAAAGCAACTAGGATTTGGAACGCAAGTGTTTCTTCTTCCTTCTATTGTTAGGGTTGTATTTCATAAATCTGTTTTCCTTCGGAATACGAATGGAGACTTCTCTGAGGTATCCAGGTGATTCGAAAGCTTTAAGAATCCACGCCAAGCAAAAGTTTCCCATCGACTCCAACACTCATTTACAGGTTTCGTCTTTTTTTTCTCTCCCATCTCACTTTGATTTCTTGGTTTTTCTTACATCTACTCTCATCTCCTAATTTGTTCTTTTCAACTCCATTCTTCGGTTCTGTAACAAAACTTATGATTTATGTCTTCTCTCCACGTTTCTGGAATAAACAAGTAGATAATTGAAATCTTAATCCTAAACATGCCCTGCTGATAAAAACGCAACTACAATCTTACTCTAAACAGTGAAATACTACTTATTACTTAATATCTTATTTGTTATAGGATTCACGGTTTTCTACTTATTTTCCTGGGCCGTTTCCTATTGTTTTCTCCTATCTCTTCCAGGTTAATGGCGAGCTCGATACTAGACTTGGACGTCTAACCTATGCTAGTGCCCAGATAAGACATTTCTATCCAGATGTATGTAAGAAAATTTCGTTATAATTGACTCTTTTTTTTCTCATCTTTCTTTTTCTTTTTTAATTCTTATGGTTGCTTTCTTCTTTCCGTTGATACTTCTGGCAATCCTGGCAATCAATTGTAGTTATCAGCAACCCTTGGTGTAGGATTGCAATATGATAAATATGAGAAATTGTGGTATAGTGTACGTGGAAAGAAAGCATTCCCTGTGACAAATGATGGATTGTTGACCTTTAACATTAAGGGACGATCTGATGTTGATAAAGAGTTCAAAGAGGTATATGTTTTCATTTGGCTTTAATGTTATTTTGACCAAATGCACTTCATATATTTAAGTTTCCTTATGGTAAAATGCTTCACTAATTTGTTTGCAGAGGAAGTCCAGAGGAGCTGCAGAGTTTTCATGGAGCATATTCAATTTTCAGAAGGACCAAGATGTTAGACTTAGAGTCGGCTATGAAGTATTTGAACAGGTATGAAGTATGAACTCTTTCCTGATTCAGTTATAGATTTTTAGAATGCATTCCCCACCTATTCATGAGAACTCTGACTTTATTGCATTAATGTACTCTATAGTTGCCTCCTGAGGCACAACTTCATTATGCTTAAGCCAACTGTTTTGGTGGATAATGCAAGTCTCAATTTGCTTTCCAATAGAGATAGTAAATAAAAACATTAATGAGAGTTCTTTTAAAAGTGAAGTTCTTGGAATTTATTGGTCTTTGACATGATGGTAGAATCTCTTTAACCAAATGATAAAGTTTTATCCCCTTTCTGCTTCACTTCTTCATAGTTAATTGAAATTCTGGTAGAGAGAAAAGTAAACTTGTGCTTTGTAAGGTTTTTGTAGGCACTGGCCTTTTTCATGAGCCTACCTATATGTGGTTCTTGTGGAGCTGAGGGAGGGGAACAATATTTTTTAGGAGGATTTTATTAGATCTTATAATCACAAGAAAATAGTTCTATAGTGGGCTGAAAGCTTTGTGAATGCTGGTTATAAAACCCCTTTAGATACCAAGTATGCCAATGGTGCCAGAAAAGGAAACTCTCGCAGGGCTGGTTGTGGAGGTCTTTTGAGAGATTCGGCTGAGCACTGGATTAAGGGCTTCTTTAGAAATATTGTTAGAGTAAATGTTCTTATGGCAGTGATGTGCTGAATTTGGGATGGTCTATTGCTCTCCTCCTGGAACTTGATTATTGAGTGGTGTTCTGTATGGTAAATGGGAGATGAGAGATAATCGATCCACAAGTCAAATAATCAGAAGACCAAGGGAATTAGTGAGCAAGTCCTAGAGGGTGGAAATCAATCACAACTTTGAAGATGGTAATTAGTGCGCTGACTTCTCAGCAAATGCCAGTCTTGAGCCTAATCTGGGTACAAGGAGTGGAGTACTCCACCTATACCGCTGAACCTTCAGCGTTGAAGTGATGCTATGGGGATACCTAATTCCTATCCCCCAGTCCTCTTTTCTCTTCTTTGGTCTTCTGTCCTCATTTCTTTACTCAAAAAAGGTATCTATTGGCTCACTCTTTGTAGTTTTGGCATGTTGCATGTCCTAGTATATCGTAGGGGTATCAAGAATGCTTAGGTCATTGTAGCAGTTTCTTTCTTTGATTAAGATTTAAGAGTGCTCATTATACTTAAATAAGCTTTTGCCAATTAGGTCATTGTGGACAACTTCATTTATTTCTTTCTCTAAAAAGGCTTAGGTTTAGTTACCCCCCCCCCCCCCCTCCCCAAAGGAACCCTTTGCTTTTGTATGTTAGAAGATTCTCTGAAATTGTTGGTGATTATTTAGTCGTATTGTCCATCTATTTTGATGATTGATTCAATATCTTTTTGTTATGAATTTTCGCAAGTCATTGTGTTATTTTTACGTTATCTTTTTCTGAATGTTGCATTTTGTCTTCAAAAATCTTGTACCAGGTTCCTTATCTGCAGATCAGGGAGAATAATTGGGTTATTAATGCAGACTATAAAGGTAGATGGAATGTGAGATTTGACCTGTGAGCGGAGCAGAGAGCCATTGCAGGTGTATTTGTGCCTGTTTAAAATTAGTATTCTTTGTCATTTTTATTCGACAGCTACTACGCTGAAACTTATTCGAATCAAAATGCCCATCCACCTCTTAGGAAAGTAAGTATACAGACATTGCTTAGATATATCTTAAGTGAACTATTTTGAGAGTTTGGTAAAAGTTTTTTTTTTTTTTTTACAAAAAAGTTATAATTGAATGATGTTTATAAAAGAAAAAGAGAATTGAGTAATTGAAAAATGAGGATTTGTTATAGTCTTATAGATTTTATTAGACAATCTGATATAAAAAAAATTAAAAATCACCTGTGTAATGCATTAGAATGTATAAATTATGAGTCTAGATTTTAGTTGGGCATAGGCGAGAGTTGGGTCTGAATGAGAAAGTGAAGTGCAGTAAGATGTTTATTGTGGATGGTGGCATGGCATCCTTGCAATTGAGATTTATCAGTTTATCACTCACGGCTTTCACTTGTCTGTAATCATGTCTCCCGTGATCACATATTCCCATCCAAACCCCGACCACAAGTTACTCTTAAGCACCAACGATTGGTCCAAGTAGTCAGTAGTTTGGTATTGTTTAAATAAAGTTTTAGGTTTAAGACCTTATGAAAGTAGTTATTCTTATTGGGAGGTTCTACCACCATAGTTATGTGCTCGACAAAAGTCGAGTTTGGATTAGTCGAAATAGTACCTCGAAGGTCGAACAGGCAACAAAAAAAAAAACTCATAAGTGAAAATCGGATACTCCCCTCCCTTAAAATGTTACTACATCTACTCTTAATATATTTTTAATTGCCAAGGATTGTATGTGGAGTCACTTATATATAGTGCTAATTAAGAGGACTCATGGGCTAAGGATTCATTAAGGTGGCGATTGGTATCCGGTGAGTGTTTTAGTGTGAATGGGAAGTGGAAGTAAGTGATAAAAAGTATGTTTGGTATGCAGGGAAATGGAAGTGGAATGTAAAAGTAATATTGTTTGGTATGGTGGGAAGAAGATAGGGAAATAGAAAATAAAAGTATGAAATATCATTTTTGTCCTTACTTTTTTAAAAGTCACAACTTTTTAAGGATATTTTGATATTTAAACAAAATCTCACCTCACCTTCCCTCTACTTTCCTCCACATCATGAGGGAAGCAAGGTTCCCTCTACAGAGAGAACTTTCACCTCACCTTTCTTGTGCTGTAGGCATACTAAACATGCAGTAAGTTCACTTCACCTCACTTTCTTTTTAAATAAGGCATACCAAACGTTGCTAAGCCAATTTTTATGCAAGAGTGTTACATGTACCTTAAAAAGATCGGTCAATTTTGACATTATAAAAAACATATTTAACTTGAAGGAATGTTACAAGGTTAATACAATAATAAACATTAGAAAACAAAAAGGCACATACAAAGTCGTTATATTTTGCTTTACTTTTGCGATGGCGATAACACTCAAGTGGTGAGTGGTGACTACATTAAATCATTAACCAAAAAAAAAGGACTACCCCATTGAAAAGGCATATACAGATATACTTTTCTCGACATCGCGTCATGTCCCAATGGCATATAATTCATATGGGCACTTACCACTTCGCAACTCGTTTTGGCACTCAAACAATCTGCTTTTATCAACTATACATATACGTGAAGAGACCCTATTTTAGCATATTTTTTGAACAATTTTGTAGCTATATTATGATAGTCATCAGATTTAATACAATGAAATATTGAAGGGTGTTTTATATATATACACGATGATACGTTTATACAAATTTATTTTACCTCATTTTCCTTTTTTAACTTCTTAAAATAAATTAAATAGTTATCTATATTACTCTATATGGTTACCGTCTTTATATATATATATATATACACACACCCAACAGAGACATGTATTCTTGGTAGTAGCCTAATAGGAAGTGGAAACCGGATAGGTTGGGTCAAGAATTAAAAACTTTCCAACACTTACGTCAAGTTTTTTTTTTTAAAAAAATTGAATGTAAATAGTGGATGATGGTAATAAATTAATAATGAGTGTTGATGGTTATTGGAAAATAAAAAATTGTGTTAAAACTTACATGAATTTAATTTTGTGGGTTAAGTGTGGATGGAAAGCTTAGCTTAGCTAGGTAAAGATATAAAGAAAAACGTGGAAATTAATATGGGTCAAAGTGGTGAGTGGGTTTGAGGCACGTGAATATATATATATATATATATAATATTTGAGGTAGTGTGAAAGATGATTAGTGAAATGAGGGAGATTCTATAAATAGATAATAAGAAAGTAAGAAGAAAGAAGGGAAAGAGGAAGAGAGCAGGGCGTAGCAATATAGCAATAGCAATAAGAATAGAATAGCATGATGGAGGGATGGTAATTATTAATGAAGAATATAATAGGAGTGAGTTTTAATTAAGAAGGCAAAGCGTAGAAAACAAGATTCACATGAGTTTCCATCGGAGATTCCTAGGCGAGCGAGCGTCTCCGTCGCCGGCCATCGATTCCGATTTACTGGTCATCCTGGCTGCTCTCCTGTGTGGTCTTATATGCGTTTTAGGGCTGGTGGCCGTGGCCCGTTGCGCTTGTCTCCGTCGGGCTCCGGCTCCGGCTGCGGCTGCTGGCGCCAACAAAGGCATAAAGAAAAAGGCTCTCCGCTCTCTTCCAAAGCTCACCATCACACCTGAATCAGCATCCACCTACTCCGATTGCGCGATCTGCCTCACTGACCTCATCGGCGGCGATGAAATCCGCTTACTACCTCAGTGCGCCCATGCCTTCCACGTCTCCTGCATCGATAAGTGGCTGGAATCACACTCCTCCTGTCCCTCCTGCCGTCAGATTCTGGTGTTCAGTCGATGCCGCAAGTGTGGTGGCTCCACCACGCCACCTCTATCCCACGACCCCAACACCTTTCTACCCTAGCTACCTATCTCTATTAATTTCTCTCTCTCTTTTTACAAAATTAAAATAGAATCAGGGTTTATTATATATATATATATATAGCAAATGGTGTGCCATGTTTCGTGTTCATTTCTCTAGTATATGTATGTATATATATATAATTATTCATCGCTATATAATCATGCTCTGATTTAAATCATGCTCTTTCCGTCAAATTGGAGCTATGCCTACCATCCCGTTCCTTTTACAATATTCAGCCATGCTTCTGTTGCTTTTCATGTATGAACTATCAAGTGTTTTCTATGGTGTTTGGACTTTTAACTTCGGCCCCTAATTCATTTTGAATGGGATATGAAATGGATTGAGTCTCTTATTCGTTTTTGCGTATTAGAGAACTGTACCTCTCTTATTTTAGATCTAAAATCTATCTCAACACTATAAAAAAAAAATGTATCTTATATAAAAACTAGAAGAAAATTAATTAATTATTATTAAGTAATAAATCAATAATTAAATATTTTATTTAATTTTTAAATTAATATTTTTGTGTGAATTTAAACAATCAATTTATAATTAATCACATAACATTGCTCATTTCATTTTTTATGTTATATATATATATATATATATAATTAGGTTGTGTTGTGCGTACTCTCATCTCATTTCACCTTACCATCACCTGACATACCATGTATTGAGCATTGGTACATGGGCGTCCAATTTGAGATTGAATCTTATGTTGTCCAACATAGAAAAGCAAGGAGAGAGAGTGACACATTAGTGGATAGGGTCCACATGTGAGACACACTTATGTGTCACTCTCTCTCCTTACTTTTCTATGCTAAGTAGCATATGATCCATTCTCGTCCAACTCCTACTATGTCTTATTAGTAATTAAAGTAGGGACTTTTGTATTTGAATGAAGGAGAGGGCAAGCTAGAGAGGAGTATGAAAAATGGGATGCCATCTTGCACATTATTGTAAAATGTAAATGCAATAATGAATGTGGAAGCGTTTGAGGGAAGGATGCATTAGATATGATAAATGGAATTCCACATATGATCACAATGGAGTGGGTGGGAAATGGGGGATGTGGTTCAAGTTCTAATATCCATGTCCAATCATAATTACCATATGTTGATACCCCACTTGCTGTCTATCATTAACCCATTATTCTAGTTTCCAAGACCACCACATAAGATATCATTCAATATTTGCAAAAACCTTATTTCAGTTCCAATCTTAATTTTAAAACCATTGTCAACTTCGCTCCTCTCACCCTCTGACCTAACCAACCATCATCTCCTTCCATTACATAAATAATCCCTTTTCCTCGGAGCCGTTGAATTTAATATTACAACAATATCCACCTGCTGCTGCTATAATAAAATACTAACTCTAATATGTTAATCAACAAAATTATTAGGTATAATGAAGACAAACTTAATTTTTCTGGCCAGCAGTCATGTGCTCTTTATTTTTTATTTTTTTTTAAAAAGAAGAAAGAACTTCCACAAATTTTAACACATCAAATACCAAAACCGAAAAGGTCATAAATTTAAGCCAGGTTTTGCGATTCACATCATCAACACTTGCACTCAACACCAGCTGTTCTTAACTTAAACGCAAGCACCCCCAACAGCAGCAGATAGTTTCTTCCTGGGACGAAGGATCCCAATTCCCAATTGGCTACAAAATAATTAGTTTTTTTGGTCGAAAACAACCCAAGTATTCCATTTTATCGAGAAAGAGAAAAGAACCACAGCATTTCTTTTGGACTAAGAGAAAACAAGAGCCCAAAAACTGGCAAGCAAAGAAGCCCAAAAGAAGAAAAAGAAAAGAGGCCCAACCTACGCTCCTGGATCACAGCACACACAATTTTTTTAAAAAAAAAGTCAATCAACCCAATGTAGCCAACTGAAAATAATCTATTTCTACAGCTTATTATTTTCCTATAAAAATATATGATCCACGTTGGTGGGCTTAGTTTTTGCTCTCAGTTTCAGACAATTTGCTTAAAAAGTAATATGATTATTTAAAAAAAAAAAACAGTTTATAATCATGAATTGAATTTGAAATTCATACAAAATTATTTAAACAGATGGTAATTAGAATAATGTTATTGAGAGGAATTGCTTTAATAAAACGATTTGGGTGTGGTTCTGTATTAATGAATTGAGGAGGAGGGAATATGAAGGCATGTAGATGTAGTGTAGGTGATATTATGCTTTAACATGAAGGCTGCTTATAGAACCTGCCTTAAAGACTACTACTCTGTATAGGCTTGACTTTAAAGCGACATGTTAAACATAAGCTATATATAAGGAGCCCTCCCCCTCCCCGTCCTTGTACATCTGATCTTTTGCTTCATTCAGAAATCGAAATCCCAATCCCAATCCCATGGCTTTCTCCAAAACACTTGTGTTGGTAGCTTGCTCCTTGTGCTTATGCGTGCCTCTGGTTTTGGGGCGTGATCATTCCATCCTAGGCTATTCACCTGAGGACTTGAAGTCCATGGATAAGCTGATCGAACTCTTCGAATCATGGATGTCCAAACACGGAAAGATTTATGAGAGCATTGAGGAAAAGCTGCACAGGTTTGAGATATTCAAGGATAACCTCAAGCATATTGATGAGCGAAACAAGGCGGTGACTAACTACTGGCTGGGGCTGAATGAGTTTGCTGATTTGAGCCACCACGAGTTTAAGAACATGTACCTGGGCCTCAAGCTCAACCACCCTAAACCTATTTCTGAATTCACTTACCAAGAAGATGAAGATGTTGTTGATTTGCCAAAGTCTGTGGATTGGAGAAAGAAAGGTGCTGTGACCAATGTGAAGAATCAAGGGTCATGTGGTAAGCGTTTTCTTCTATTCACTCACGTCTATATATGAATGATGATGATGGAATATAAATATAATTGGAACATTATTGCAGGTAGTTGTTGGGCTTTTTCGACGGTTGCGGCAGTTGAGGGAATAAACCAGATAGTGACAGGGAATTTAACGTCTCTTTCGGAGCAACAACTGATTGATTGTGACAGGAGCTTCAACAATGGGTGCAATGGGGGTCTGATGGACTATGCATTTTCGTTTATAGTTGCTAATGGCGGAATCCACAAGGAGGAAGACTATCCTTACATCATGGAGGAAGGCACCTGTGAGATGACAAAGGCTGAATCTCAAGTGGTCACCATTAGCGGTTATCGTGATGTGCCACAGAACAACGAACAGAGCTTATTGAAGGCACTTGCACACCAACCCCTCAGTGTGGCTATAGAGGCATCAGGCAGAGATTTCCAATTTTACAGCGGGGGTGTTTTTGATGGCCACTGCGGAACCGAACTAGATCATGGGGTGGCAGCTGTTGGATACGGCACATCAAAAGGATTGGACTATATCATTGTCAAGAACTCGTGGGGTCCCAAATGGGGAGAGAAAGGCTACATCCGTATCAAGAGAAACACTGGCAAGCCTGAGGGCCTCTGTGGAATCAACAAGATGCCTTCTTATCCCACCAAGAACCTTTAATTTCTCTTTTCCTTTCCTTCCATATAATAAAATCATCACTTATGTAATCACTTTCTGGATCCACTGACACAACCAAATCCTGCAACACTCAAATTAAGTATCTACATTTGTCTTTGCTCTTACCATTGCTTATATTCACAAAATCGAAAGCAGGATACAACCAAATATTTGTTGGAGCCCTATGGCATGGCATTCACCAATTATTTATGCCTATACTTATAAACTAGCACATATAATTGTTGACCATATTCCTCCACTGGAGCGCATTAACTCATCGCTCAACATCTAGTGTGTTCTAACTAATACCATCACAAACATTAAATTACATACCAGCTAATAATACAGGACGAACGGAATCTTATCCTAAATACTACTAGGACGACATCCTGCCTCAATCAGTAGACTGCACTAGACATATACCTTTATAGTGGTTTTTTCAATGGCAGCAGCCTATTAAGTCAAACCTAGATACTTGCTACGTCCCTCCTTGAACTACTACTACTTGTTATGTGTGTAATTCAAAGTCTCATATTGGTTAGATTTAGTGAGTGAGTGGGTGAGGAGCTTATATAAATAAGTGTGAGTTATATAGGTTCTAACACACATAAGAATACTAGTCTATAACCATTGGGTGTATTGGGTTTTGGGTATTTTTATGTATTGAGGAGGGTTTGTAATTTTTCCGTTCAAAAATTACAAGTAGTAAAGTTTGTCCCAGTGGGGATTGTGGTAGTAGGTCTTAAGACACCGAACCACGTTAAAATTTTTTGTGTGTTCTTCTTTCTCTTTTCTTTATATTTTTTGTGCGGGGCCCAACAAGTGGTATCAGAGCTTTGGTTCCGGCCTAGTGAGGAAGAAGGGAGAAAGAGCAAGAGGAAGGAGTCGTCAGCGCCACGTCAGCAATTTGGAGAGAGGTTGGTTCTGGCTTATTTTCTCTTTTTTTAAAGTCAGATTTTCTTTTGAGTTTGGGTTGTTTGTGGTGCTGGTTGGTTGGCTGTGTGAGTGGAAGTATTTAGCCAAGAGTTGGGTTAAATACAATGAACACCCTGAAGTTTGAAGTTTCGTTGTTTGATGGGAGAACGGATTTTACACTGTGGCAATGCACGATTCAAGATTATTTGGTTCAGCAGGGTCTTGACTTAGCATTGCAGGATGAGAAACCGAGTGAAATAAAAGAGTCAGATTGGAGTACAATTAAGAAAAAGGCTGTTAGTACAATTCGATTGGCACTAGCCCCACTGATAAAAGTGACTGTGTTGAATGAGACATCACCGAAGAAGTTGTGGGACACGTTGGAGAGCAAGTTTGCGTCGAAGACATTGACCAATCGATTGATGATGAAGATGGATTTGTACTCATTGAAGATGGAAGAGCGAGGTAATGTGACTGATCACATTAACAGATTTAATGAGATGGTATCTAGATTGTTGAATGCAGGGGAGACTATTAAGGATGAAGAGCAAGCGCTGCTTCTCTTGGCTTCACTACCAAAATCCTTCAAGCATCTAGTCCAGTCAATGCTAGCAGAAAAGAGCACACTGAAACTAGATGAAGTGATGAGTACCTTGAAGGAGAGTCAGAGGATGATGGGTGGTGAAAAGTCTTTCAGGGACAATCATATACTAGCAGTGGATAGTGACAGGAAGAAGAAGGGTGATCAACTTGGAAGAAATTATCGATTTAGAGACATGAGCACTGTTGAGTGCCATTACTGTGGACAGTTGGGTCACATACAGATGAGATGCCCAGACTTCAGGGAGGACTTGCAGAGCATGAAGGAGAAGAGAGAAAGATCAAAGGGAGCTTCTTCTACTAATGTGGTTTCTTATGAGGATGAGTTAATCTGAGGATGTTAGAGGATTCTGCAGCAAGGGAGGATCGTTGCAGAAGCAGAAGAAGTCAGAAAATTAATATGAAAGTTTAATTTTTTTTTTAGAGAGAAATAATGTAAGACTTTGGATTAAGGGAGGATTTGTTATGTGTGTAATTCAAAGTCCCACATTAGTTAGATTTAGTGAGTGAGTGGGTGAGGAGCTTATATAAATAAGTGTGAGTTATATAGGTTCTAACACACATAAGAATACTAGCCTATAACCATTGGGTGTATTGGGTTTTAGGTATTTTTATGTATTGAGGAGGGTTTGTAATTTTTCCGTTCAAAAATTACTAGTAAAGTTTGTCCCAGTGGGGATCGTGGTAGTAGGTCTTGAGGCACCGAACCACGTTAAAATTTTTTGTGTGTTCTTCTTTCTCTTTTCTTTATATTTTTTGTGCGGGGCCCAACACTACTACTACACAAAGCTAATGTTACACTTCCAGATAGATGTGTCCCTCGTGCGCTAAATGAAGGTTACTATTGTTAACTAGTAAATTAATGACAAGACTCCAATTTCTATTTCCATGGCATACATGAAATGCCTTGAAGATTACTGTTGTTATTGCAGGCTCCTGTACTCTGGTTAAGTGGGCTCCCAGGTCCACCTGACGATTCACTATGAGTACTCCGTGATGGCGAGCTGTTGGGCCCCGCACAAAAAATATAAGGAAAAGAGAAAGAATAACACACAAAAATTTTAACGTGGTTCGGTGCCTCAAGACCTACTACCACGATCCCAACTGGGACAAACTTTACTACTTGTAATTTTTGAACGGAAAAATTACAAACCCTCTTCAATACATAAAAAATACCCAAAACCTAATACACCCAATGGTTATAGGCTAATATTCTTATGTGTGTTAGAATCTATATAACTCACACCTATTTATATAAGTTCCTCACCCACTCACTCCACACACCCCACCAATGTGGGACTTTGAATTACATACACAACAAATCCTCCCTTAATCCAAAGTCCTACATTATTTCTCTTTATAAAAAAAAACTAAACTCTCCTATTAATTTTTTTGACTTCTTCTACTTCTGCAACGATCCTCCCTTACTGCAGAATCCTCTAACATCCTCAGATTAACTCATCTTCATAAGAAACCACATTAGTAGAAGAAGCTCCCTTTGATCTGCCTCTCTTCTCCTTCATGCTCTACAAGTCCTCCCTGAAGTCTAGGCATCTCATCTGTATGTGACCCAACTGTCCACAGTAATGGCACTCAAAAGTGCTCTTGTCTCTCGATCGAGAATTTCTTCTAAATAGATCACCCTTCTTCTTTTTGTCACTATCCACTGCTAGTATATGACTGTCCCTGAAAGACTCTTCACCACCCATCATCCTCTGACTCTCCTTCAAGGTACTCATCACTTCATCTAGTTTCAGTGTGCTCTTTCCTGCTAGCATTGACTGGACTAGAGGCTTGAAGGATTTTGGTAGTGAAGCCAAGAGAAGCAGCGCTTGCTCTTCATCCTTAATAGTCTCCCCTGCATTCAACAGTCTAGATACCATCTCATTAAATTTGTTAATGTGATAAGTCACATTACCTCGCTCTTCCATCTTCAATGAGTACAAATCTATCTTCATCATCAATCGATTGGTCAATGTCTTCGACGCAAACTTGCACTCCAACGTGTCCCACAACTTCTTTGGTGATGTCTCCTTCAGCACAATCACTTTTATCCGTGGGGCTAGTGCCAATCGAATTGTACTAACAGCCTTTTTCTGAATTGTACCCCAATCTGACTCTTTCATTTCACTCAGTTTCTCATCCTACAATGCTAAGTCAAGACCCTGCTAGACCAAATAATCTTGAATCGTGCATTGCCACAGTGTAAAATCCGTTCTCTCATCAAACAACGGAACTTCAAACTTCAGGGTGTTCATTGTATTTAACGCAACTCTTGGCTCAATACGTCCCCACTCACACAACCAACCAACCAGCACCACAAACAACCCAAATTCAAAAAAATATGACTTGAAAAAAATGAAAAATAAGCCAGAACCAACCTCTCTCCAAATTGCTGACTGGATGATGACGACTCCTTCCTCTTGCTCTTTCTCCCTTCTTCTTCCCTAGGCTGGAACCTGGCTCTGATACCACTTGTTGGGCCCCGCACAAAAAATATAAGAAAAAGAGAAAGAAGAACACACAAAAATTTTAACGTGGTTCGGTGCCTCAAGACCTACTACTACGATCCCAATTGGGACAAACTTTACTACTTGTAATTTTTGAACGGAAAAATTACAAACCCTCCTCAATACATAAAAAATACCCAAAACCTAATACACTCAATGGTTATAGGCTAGTATTCTTATGTGTGTTAGAACCTATATAACTCACACCTATTTATATAAGTTCCTCACCCACTCACTCCACACACCTCACCAATGTGGGACTTTGAATTACATACACAACACAAGCTACTTTGCCCTAAGAGACCACTACCCGGGGGCAAATTTTGTGAGGCAGATAAAACTTCCATTTGGCTTGCTGACTTTGATTCCTTGCCACCATCTGCAATAAAGCTCTCTACAACAGCCTACCATCAATTGCCCAAATTGTAATTTATTAAGACAGTGCCATGAAGGTAGATATAAAGGTAGAGGTAACATTTTGAAAACAAATCTAATTCCAGAATTCAATCAGATAGTAAATGTACCTGAACAGGGGAAGCAGCTGTCAAAAGTCCAGCCACTCCACCACCTAAAACCCGACCATCTGGTCCAGACAGGGACACCCTTAATCCACCAGTTCTACTCCGCTGATTTCTATTCTCAGATAAAAGAAAAGAGCCAGAAAGTGATAGGATCTCAAATCGCCCCTGCAAAACCACAATATCCCAGAAAAGTTTAATCACACAATGAGGCTAGATCATATGCCAACAACAATAGAGCATACAACCTTTTTAATCTGAAATGATTATATCTACATTCTACCAGGTCAGACAATAATACCCACATGCACAGTTCCTCACTTGTAATATTACAGGAATATCACCAAAAATAATTTACTGGCCATCTTGGGTAACTACTGTTACTAACCAGATGAACATTATGGCAACTAAGATCTAATCCCCATTATGAAGCTACACAAAGAACAATAGATATTGACTAAAGACTTGCATATATATCATATATCTACACTGCCAAAAAAGGACTGATGGGTCTAAAGGCAACTAGCAAGTGTGCAAATTAGAGATGGCTATTAAAATAGAAGTTCCACCAGATGTGGCAGCTTGACGAAGTGTCACATTAGAGATGGCTCCATTTGTTGATAAGATGCAGACAGTCCATGGACCATGCTGGGAAAAAGACATAATTTTTGACGACACATCTAAATATAGAAACATAAAATCATTAAACTTTAGTGCAAAAACAAACCAAAACTACAGCTGGATGTTAAAATAAAGTAAGCAGTATAGTTGGAAAAAATCTTCTCCCCCTTTTTTATTTTATTTTAGAGTAGATTGAAAGGCAAGATCCTACAAAAAACCAATGGGATCTACACAGAAAAGTTAGCATTCATATATAACCAATATACATGTACTTTCCATACCCTACAAAGAAAAAATCCAATTGAATCTGCATGCAAAAAATAATAATCTAGGTACATCTTTTAGCTCTTAATTTCCTAATGGGTTCCAAAAGTGAAATATTACTTCTGTTAAGCTTTTGCATCTTGAAAGGTGTTTTTTTATCTCAGCTGACAAAATAGACCGTGTCACTCAAACATCACTACATCAGTCACATATATATATGACTAAGTAAAATATTAATAATACAAAAGCGATAAAGGAACCAAAGGATGCAAGAATCAGAAAAAAATGAGGTTGTACAGCCAACAAAAGGTCAAATTATCTAAAACTCCCAGCATTTTAATTCACCCAAGAAAAGTCTTGTAACAAATTTGGTTAACATAAACGAAAAGGAGCAATACAAAAATGTAATAATCATATTATAACTTGCGAAAAGCTTGTAGTTAGTTATCTTTCAAGGAACATGACAAACAGAAATAAGATGATTTGCAGACAACAAAAGAAAATTAAACAATCATTCACAGAAAATGTGCAGCATATGCATTCCTGAAATTCTATGTGATTAAGCAGGTACCTCTCCAGCTTTCACAGTAATAACATGTGGTGTAAATCCAACTCCAGCAGATCCTGAAGAAAAAACTTTCATGTAACAAGTCACCATACCTTAAAAAAATTACAGTAGCAGCTACATGAAATTTGATTCTTTACATTACGAATGAAGAAATCACGAAGATTTACACCAATATGACATGCATACAAGAAAAGATGCAACACTGAATGATCCACTCCTCTTCATAAATTATGTAAACAAAATTTGAAATGCTTTGGCATACTTCAGTGAATAGGTCCATGTTCCAGAAAGATCAGGAGAGAATCTTATAGGCATTCCAATATTAACACGAAAATTTGTAGTGTTACAAGATTGTTGTTATGGGTTATAATGCCAAATAGACACGCCTTGGGAAATGAAAAATAACACGACTTGGAGAGTTTTCTCCTTGACGCACTTGACTATGTCACCAGTCACCATCTAATATGGTTCGTGAAAAGGTATAAATCATGAAAAATAGCAAGAGTTTCCGATATTCAAGAGAATATACTCTATGCAAAAAAATAGGAAATTGCATATCACCCAAAAGTTATCGGCACATGACATGCAGGGGCAAAACAAGCATTTTATAAAATAGGAATCGAGTACTAGTTTATAATCGTCGTCCATCCCTTTCATAATTTACAGAGTCGCCCGCGGATGTGGTGTACCCAGTATTTTTTTATTAAAATCAAAGAAAACCATAGTATATCATGTCAGAAAGGCACTAATGAAAGATCCAACTCGGACAGCACCAGGGATCAAAACTTAATAAAAATATACCTAGTCATCAAATTAAGCCAGGTTAAAGATGCTTGAACGTTACACTACAATCTCGCCAATGAGACAGCTGAATGTTTATGCTAGGGGGAATATTACCTAGAAGCTCTAAATGTTGCTTCTTGCTAGAACCGGTGGGTCTGCCTCTGACTTTTTTCAAGGATGTGGGTAACGCAGATCCTTCACTGCACTGGTTGACGGCCATTATGGGAAGTTTAAACGCCGAACCTAGTGGCATGGAGCCGTCTGGACCATATTTCCTTGGCCTCCCTCTCTTCCTCTTCAGTGGTTCACTACCCGTGTTGAAGTTGAATCCCGGTGCTTCACCACCATCAGTACCGGAGACAGCGTTTGAGCCTGACGAGAGAAAGGTCAGTGGGGAGGCAGGCGCAAGCTGCTTGAACTCAGCTGTGCGCCCATCAACACTATAGCCCAAGTGAATGTTCTGTAAGACCGGTTGTGATGGTGCAGGACTTTTCGGCAGCCCCATGTTGAAGAGCTCGCTACTCGTCATCAATCCCGTCTCGGATCCCGACATTTCGTTTCTGCTACTGCTACTCCTACTCCATTACATGAGTCATTACTGCATTCAACAACAAAACTATATCATTCCTAAACCCTACAAATTTTGACCCCAAGCCCTCCCAATTTACTTTTGATAGCTGAAGGAAAATATTAAAGTTCACATATTAAAGTTATCATATTGAAGTTATCATATTAAACTTTGTTATATATATATGTTTAAAAACAAAACAAATTACGGGTTCTCAAAAAAAAAACAAAATATAGCAAGGGTTTGAATTTTTTTTTTTTTTTTGAAAAAGAGAGGCATGCAAGCCGCAAGGGTGTTTGTAAGGAATGGTTTATTTATTTATTTATTTTGGCTAGAGGAATGGTTTATTTATTTAGTAAATTTACATAACTAAAATTAATCTCATCTATAAGATTACAAAATTTTTACCCTTTGAATAAGATTAAAACATAAAAAAACATGATAATACATTATTTGGAGAAGTGTGAGAATCTTAAACTATTTTTTTAATCAGAATATCACACACGAAATTACAAAAATGGCAGAAGTCATATTTTTCAAACTATTTTTTTTTTAATTCTTCTGAAAATTGGCCAATTTGCTAAAGTTGGAACATTTAATCAATCATTGAGATATTATATAATGTAATTGTAAGAAATAGTCCCAAAATTAGGTTGGTGGAATTTTTAGGAGTAACATATATTGACATGTTTGAACCACAAAATTGAGGTGGCCTATCCAAATGTAATAAAGGGAAGAGAATCTTTATTGATATATTGTGCTGAGAATATTAAAAAAATAATAATAAATAGGGAGAGAGAAGGTGAATCTGAAGTGACAGAGGAAGGAATTAGGAATGGCGTCCATTTCGGGGTTCAGTTGTTGGTATAGGCGACCTTCCCTCTGCCACTTGAGAGCCTGTTCGGAGGAGAAAGGTGTGTAATAGCTTTCATTCTCCGCAAAGATTCCGCTTCCAATTATTTATATATATATATATATTTCTTCTTCAGCTCTATTCTATTACAAGGCTATCCACCAAGATCAAATCCAAACCCCAGATTCATTGTAAGAATGCTTATGCCAAGTGTCGCCTATTTTATTTTGCTTCTCAATTGGTATATATATATATATGTTAATTTGCACCATCACCGTCAGTTCCTCCGTCCAGCATCCCTATGCTAACAGAAGACAACTGATTCTTCACTCCGCACTCACTGCCTTTACATTTCCACTCAACGCCATTGCCGGTACTACTACCTTCTTCTTCTCCAAGTTGTTACTTTCTTATGCCTACAACTAACTACAATTTGCCTTTTGTTTTAGTGTCGGATTCAGAAGGACAAGCTCGTAGTCGTATCTACACTGATGACATTAACAAGTTCCAGATAGTCATTCCTCAAGGTGAACTTTTAAACTTGACTTAGTTGTAGTAGTAACTGAATTTGCATTGCATGCTTACATTTGTTTTGGGTCAGAATGGCAAGTAGGAACAGGAGAGCCAAATGGGTTTAAATCGGTAACCGCTTTCTACCCAGAAGAGGAATCAAGTTCCAATGGTATTCCGTATTCGTATTCCATATCTGTGAATTGTGGGTTGTTAGCAGAGTCTAACATAATATAATAAACGTGTTGCACTTGCTTCAGTGAGTGTAGTGATCACGGGGCTGGGTCCGGATTTTACTAGGATGGAATCGTTTGGAAAAGTGGAAGAATTTGCTGACACTCTGGTCTGGTCTTGTCATTTTCATTTTCATTTTCATTTTCAGAATTCATGGGATTTAACATCTTGTTCAACTGCAGGTCAGTGGGCTGGACAGAAGCTGGCAGAGACCACCGGGTGTAGCTGCTAAACTCATAGATTGTAAAGCTGCTAATGGTAATAGTAATACCTCTTCTTTATATTATACATAAAGCTGCTGCTCATCTTCTCTACTAAACAAATCTCTCTCAGGCTTCTATTACATCGAATATTCCCTACAAAACCCTGGTGACACTCGCAGACATCTCTATTCAGCTATCGGGATGGCTTCAAATGGTTGGTATAACAGACTCTATACGGTCACGGGACAGGTTTGTTCATCACCCTTCATTCTTTATACCATGTAAAAACAGTTTATTATTACTCACCCTTCACAATCTCCATCTAGTTTGTGGAAGAAGATACCACCAACTACGGTTCCCAAATTCGAAAGGTAAATCTCTGATGTCAATTGAAAAATGGAACATTAGATGCACAGGATACTGAGGGTGGACTTCCGCTTGAATCTTGCAGGTTGTGGCTTCATTTAGGTTTATATGAATTAATTGAAGTGGGACAGATTGTTCGCATATTACTTCTTCATACCTGCCGACTACTAATATATGTATTACTTCTATTATTTACCATAATCCTTTCTATTATGTAAGTCTGTGGACAAGCAGGCATACGAGAAACGGAGCTCTTAATCATTTGCTTAAACAAACAAAATAGCCTGTTTTCTCTGTTATGAGTTTTATTAGAGCTAGCAATAGCATCACCCTTGAGGCTCAATTTCTTTGGGGTACCAATAATTACAGCTTTAAGAGAAACCACTATAATATTATCCAATGAAATATACAGACAATCTTCATAAAGGGGGAAAATACCCTCGTGTCAGGTAGAATCTCTAGCAACTACTATGCACAAAAATCACATTCAATGTGATGGACCATCCATCGCACACACTTCAACATTGACACATTATCTACAAACTAAATGCAACCAAGAGGAAAAAGAATCATATTTTGATTCAGACGATCTTCTTTTGTACACAAGTTTATTTCTACATGGTTGCTAGAAACCTATTCCAGCACCCACTGATCCAACACCACTGCCACTCGACCTGAGTGCTAGTAGTACAAGGTATAAATACACGAGTAAAACGTCCATGAAATTTCGTATCTTCCACTTTCCTTCACCATCAGGAGCGACTCCGACACAACTTGGTGAGCATGACTATAATTGACCTGCACATCATAAGATTTTGTAATAAAAGCTGCAGCTTACTGCTAATCAGAAAAGGAAAAGTTCAACACTGCTAGTTCTTGTGGCTTAGTTTGATATTACTGCCAATCAGAAAAGCATTTAAATTATGTCATGCAAATGGAAACCTAAAGGAGAACGTAGAATGAAATATCAGATCAACTTTCACACTTATTAAGAACTACCTCAACTTATAATTACAAAGGCAATACCATATGCAAATTTCTATCCAACCAAGACAGTAAATATTATATAAATTATGCATTATTTTGACTTTGGAAATAGCGCAAATATCAATTTGCTGAACTAGTTTTATAAATCACACTTTCAAGCTTTGACCACAATACAATTATACGAGTGTCAAATATCTATTATAACAATTCAATGGAACTAATCTTACCTTCAAAATGCATAAGAGAAGAGAAATGAGGTAACAATACCTCTAGAATGCAAAATAAATAATTTGCAAGGCTAGATTGGAGCCCGCTACTCAAGTAGCAGTTCCACTGCTCGTAGTCCTGCTGCAAACAAAGGATACCTGCAATAGAAAACAAGCTAATCGTAAGGCTGTGCTAAAAGCAAAAACAACAAATAAGATGCGAGTGAAAGAGCCCACCTTATTCGCCCCCTCACCCAGCTATCTGGTCAGGACCGCTACCTTGCATAAACTGTGGAGAAGGAGCAGGAACAATAAATTGAGGTTGGCCTGGAACTGGTCCAGCAATTCCTGAAAAAACCCAAGTTTTGCTAAATCTATCCACATAAGTACATAGAAGTTTAAGTTGATGGAGATTTCCCAAAACAATCAGGAGATGTGGAATGAGCTTTTAGTTGGATTAAAAAAACGATAAAAGGGATCTGAATACGAGTTTTAATGCCTATATCTTGATAAATATAATCTTCCATATATTACAAGTACCAATTATTCATTACATATAAGTTATTTTTCATCCTTTAGACACTGCAATTCATCAGCAACTTCCACATTCTGAGTTCTATCAAAACAATACCATACTCCTAATTCTGTATGCAACTTAGGGTTCCAAAAACTAAATTTCCCCATATTGACAACGCTTTAAATTATTCATCTCTTAATGGTACAATATGGAATTATACCAACAACTCAAATCTTCACATTCTTGGCGTATAAGCACCTGTTAAACTCATGTGGTTCCTGGCTCCTGTGTTTCTATAGATTGTTGATCCCTAGATTTATGAGCACTCGTTTCTCATTAAAAAACCAACCAAGAACAGTCAATGCACAATCTCATACATAATATATGGATTGTGGCACGCTTTGAATCCCACATAAAAGGTTAAGGCAGCATGAATTAAATGAATAAATGTGACAAATACAATGCCTTTTCACAAGGCCAGGGAAATACATGGTCCAAAACACAAAAAATAGAAGTTCGGGGCAGACAACTGTACCGCTAGGGTATGGTGCTTGAACGGTAGTCATAGATGAAGTTGTCATGGAATTGACATTGGTTCCACCATGGGGCACAATCTGATGTCCTGCCATTGCATAGCCCCCCTGCATTGCAGTAAAACCATGACCACTGGGAATAGCTTGACCCCCCAATTGTCCATAAGGATAAATAGTTGCATTCACTGCCCCAGGCACTCCATATAGCTGCAGGTACTGCTGACCCATATACGGATTGTACAGACCCTGTTAGACAAGATGCCACAGGTTGGAAAAGTCAACATTGCAAAATCAACACTAAAGTATAATCCTAAGCATAATCAAAAGAATTAATATGACCTGCGGATAGATGTATTCAGGCCCATATGTCGTATACCTGCAAAGATAAAACAACCACATATAATGTTGAAAAGATCACCTCTATAGCATGATTCTGGGGTAATATATCCTGATTCACATTGCAAATGTAGTTAGGAACACCTCACACACATGGAGATAAAAATAGCAAACAATAATAACATCTAAAAACCGGGGTTTCCAAGAAAAAATTGGCATTTAATGACAGAATATCTTAGGAACTTCCTCTCCTAATCAACCACTATCATCATATCTCGTGCCTCTTGAATAATAATAAGCCAGGGCACATATCTTCTGCAACTACCAGTTTTTGCATTCCTGCAATTACCAATCACAACGTGTCACATCATTATACTATGGCCCAAATCAACCCTGACTTTTAGGGGAAATGGGGAATCACTAACTACAGTATCTGTAGAGTACAAAGACCATAGCAATGCTGCCTGTTGTGATTGGTACATTGAGATTGACACAGAGAAGAAAAGGGTTAAACTAGTTGCAAGAATATGCGCCCAGCAGACCTTAGACAACATTAAACAGTTAACCCTGCATACTAATGAAGGACAACGTAAGTTTATAACCAATGAGAACATATGGAAGATCAGCATAGTCAAGTATAAGAAAAGCAACAGGATAACTATAAGCAAATAAAACAAATATAATATATTTTCACAAAACTGTGGAAACTACATGCTACTCTGTACTCACCCATATGGAGGATAAACCAATCCTTGTTGATAGCTGTATTGAACTGGCTGCTGGTAGCTGAAACCCCCAACATAAGCACCTCGGGTTGGTTGCAAACTTCCTATGTAAGGGGAGGTTGGTCTCAACCGTCCTACAAAAGACAAAAAAAAGCAGAAATGAACATTAAGTAACCATCAGAGAAAGAGCACAACGGAATCCTTATATGGTTAACTTTGTAGAACACACAATAACTAGATAAGGGAGTAATTTGCTCTGGTCTAACAATTGTTTAAACAGCACAATCATAATTAGTCTAAGGGGATGACAGAAAAAATCAGGCTCAGCTGTCATGTGACTAACAGTACTTTAAGATATGTAAAGCATAAATCATGAAAAGTTTGCTCCAAGCAAAAGTGTTTATTTTTATCTTTGCAACACAGGCAGTTCAAAATTGGGTTTCAAGTTTCAATATCAAAAGTTTGCTCTAAGCAAACAAAGAACATCTCATTTACAGCATTCCACAAAAGATAAATTTTAAACTGCATGTGCATTTATGCATATTGCATAACAGACAAAACTTTGAAGTTTCAAATCATATTAATAATACTGTCAAAGTGAAATCTGCCTAAATATATTCATGCTGTAGTTAAGGTAGATTGCAGTTGATTCCTAGCATTGGATATTGAATAGTTGTAGTGCATATGGCAGAAAATGTAGCAAAGTTGCTTTGTATATTGAGAAGGATTAGATATAATACCGTAAGGCAGAGGAGGCCGTGGTCTCCCAAGTGAAGCCAAGTTACAATTTGCTCTCCTACCATCAATCACTGGAGTTGGATCGGCACATGCTCTCCTAGCAGCCTCAGGATCACGGAAAGTCACCTATACCCTCCATGCAAGTCAGAACAGAAACCAAGTCATTCTAAGGTGAGGTTGAAGAGAGCATTTGTGTGTGGGGCAGTTGGTTAGCATTAACCAGCAAACGCAAACTCGTAACGATTATTGGGATAAAATCATACATGCAAATCATAAAATTGAACCATGCTTAATTGAAACAAGTTAAAACTAAATATTCAAACATTAGCTGTTGTTGCGATCATTCATAAGGATAATTATATCTATTGCATGATATCAAAAGCAATAGGGAATGAATGATTTTAAAGTTGAAAATAAAATAAAAAATACTCACAAAACCATAGCCTTTGGATCGGCCGGTATTCTTATCGGTGATTACGACGGCTTCAAGAATGTCGCCAAACTGTTCGAAATGGCGGCGCAATGTCTCGGTCTGAGTCTCCCAAGCCAATCCCCCAACAAAAACCTTGGTATAAGTGGTATCACCGAAAGGAGAGTTGAATAGTTGAAAACCTGAACTTGAACTGGATCCCGAACTTGGACCTTGAATCGGCTGGTATGCCATGAATGAGAAAATACAAAGAAAAGCACCCCAAATAGACCAAAACAGTGTGGAGAATCCCTAAGCAGAAAGATAAAAGACGAGCAAATAGACACGTAGCCACATCTTAAAAGAGAGAAAACGCAGAAGAAGCTATTGAGATATACTGGGAATCAGAGGACAATCGTAGATTGGAAGAACAGGGTATGTAAGCGAGGTTCAAGTAAAAAGAAAATATAGAGATCGTAGAACATCGGAGTGAGCTAAATATCAATATGCACAAAGAATTCAAATAGAAAGCACAAAACACATGGTAATTATTTAATTACAAAAAGGAAAGAGGAAAACCCTAAAGCGGAGAGTGAAGATGAAATGGAATGATAATTTGGTAAAGTGGTAGGCTTGGAAGGTACATGAAGGAAGAAAGAAAGGAAGGAAGGAACGGGAGCAACAAGTCGGGTTGAAAAGAGACGGTAAGACGCTAGAAAAGAATCTGAGATACTAATAGGAAGGAGAAATGAATATGATTGTTGTTTCTCAATTTAACGTTGAGAGAGGAGTCGAACCGTCGAAGGATCCTTTTTGCAGTGTAGAGAGAGGAAAAAGTGGCAAAGTTGAATTTTTTTTTTTTTTTTTAGGAAATATACTTGCATTCACTCAAAAACACAGCCATCAGAGGCTATTATTTTTATGTATATATATATTATTTATAAAAGAACTTATTTTTTACCTATAAAAAAAACTTATTTTTTAGAGTATATAGACAATTTCGTCTCTGAAAGATTTGAAAGTGGACAATTTGGTCCCTAAAGATCATAAGTGTACAGTTTGGTCCCTAAAAGATTGTACCGTTACACAAATTAGTCCTTCCGTCATCTTCAGTTATATTCTCTTAACGGACTTGCTGACGTGGCATGTTAATTGCACATGGGAGCCGTTAGTTGCTCAGTATGACATACTTACATGGCACAAGCTAAAATCCACCTCCAACTCAGCACAAAACGCGACATTTTGAAGCTTCAGTTTGCACACTTACACTAAGTTAGAGGTGGATTTTCGCTTGTGCTGCGTTTTGTCAGCACAAGCCAAAATCCACCTCCAACTTGTAAATGTGTAAATTGAAGCTTCAAAACATTGCGTTTTGTGCTGAGTTGGAGGTGAATATTAGCTTGTGCCATGTAACCATGTCCTACTAAGTAATTAACTGTCCTTGTCTATAATTAACATGCCACGTTAGCAAGTTCGTTAAGAGAAATTAACTGAAGATGACAGAAGGACCAATTTGTGTAATCTTTCAGGGATTAAATTATACACTTATGATCTTTTAGGGAGTAAATTATCAACTTCCGAATCTTTCAGGGACAAAATTGTCTATATACTCTATTTTTTATATTTCTTTCATTTTCAAACAAATATCTATTATTTTTACTTTTTAATTTTAAAATGCATATTTTAGTTGTTTTATTTTTTGTCAAAAACATTAGATTAAATATGTTTTTAAATTTCTTACAAAAAATTTAACAAATTCGTCTTGTGTTTTCCATACCGGAGTTCTGAGGTCTATCAAGTATCAGGGACTACACCAGACAGCCTGAGCTGGGTGGGACCCTCCCCTCCCCTCATGTGTGCTTGTGTTGTGTGATTGTGAACTCGATATGCTCATAGCAATTGTTAATTGCTTAAACTATGGACATGTTTGGTTGTTTATCATCTTTGGTTGCAGTAAAATTAAGGATGGAAGTTTAATTTGTTATTATGAGCATCTTCAGTAGTTAAGTTATAATGAAAATTTGTCATTCGAAATATTTAGTTGATTATTTAAAAAGAAGATTAATTGCTTTGTCATTCAAGATATTTGGTTGATTGTTTAGAAAGAAGATTAATTGCTTGTAAAAGGATACAGAAATTGTGTATTAGAAAAAAAAATATATTTATACGATGTGAGTTTTACTCTTAATAAAAATAAACAAAAATAACTATTTTATCCCTGTTACTAAAATTAGGGAAGTTGCTTTATCTTTTATTGGGTAAAAAACAAAATTGTCATTTTTAATTTTACTTTTTATATAATTTTAAGGATTTATCTAACATATCCCTTAGGCACATGTTAAAATTTTGTTTTATTGGTCAACAGAGTATTTCAAGTTTTGAAATATGTGAAGACTCAACTAAAAAATAAATTTTAATGTTTAAAAGACTAATGAGATAAAACTTTAATATGTACTCTTAATCAAGTGGACCTTAATCTTAATTTTATTTCCTTCATATCAAACACACTTTTTTAAATCTTACTCCACTTCTTCCCTCTCACTAATTTCACTTTTACTACTCTCTTACTAATTCCGCTTCCACTTGACTATTTCTAGTTCTCTTTTCTACTAAAATAACTTTTTTTGCAATCAAACGTGAACTACACAACTCTGAGTGGCAATGCATACTACTGTACTATACTCAACCCTAGGATGATCATGCTATGTTATAATTTTTTTAAGATTTAATAAATGAGTAAAATATTAAGTTAGTCCTTTTTAGATGGCATCTTTCTCAATTTAGTCCTTTTTAGATGTGCCTTCTCAATTTAGTCCTTTTAAGATTATTCTGTTATCAATTTGGTCCTTACCGTTAAATTATTAACTGAGTATGCTGAGTTAGACAACTTGAGAAAACTTTGTAAATTTTAAACATTAATAGGGTTGTCTATTGTAATTACTTGGGTAACTTTTGTAATTTACGCACATTTTACAATCTTTTCCCGTTCCCATCCTCTTTTTATGGGAAATCGGGTCACATGTTCATGAAGACATGGGCTTATCTATGCCAAACCCAACTAGAAACCAAATCTTCATCGTCTTTAATACAGAAACCAGAGCCGTTCTTTGGGAGGGAAGCCATTGCTGATCTAAATTCTGCAAATCTTGACACTGCGTACACAAATCTTTGGCTTCAAATGGACCCTACTCTCAATGAGAATAACAAGCCAAGCTTGAAAATTTCGGACCACATGTTCCAACCAATTCTGGACCAATCCATTCGAGCCACGTTGGAGCTGAGACGTGGAGATTTAGACAAGATAAAGACAAGAATTTTAGAAAAGGGGGAGGAGGAGGAGGAGGAGGAGAATCAGAATCCACCGCGTTTATCAACCTTCGTGCTTACAACTGCTTATGTTTCGTCATGTGTTGTTAAAGCTTTCGAAAGAACTGAAATGAAAAGAGAAACCTTTGTGTTTGGTTTCCCTGTGGATTGCAGGGGAAGGTTAGGAGCTTCGGAGGTGCCTGAAAACTATTTTGGGAACTGTGTGGTTCCTCGTTTTAGTGAAGAATTTAGTGAGAGGACGGGAACGGAGAAGATTGTAAAATGTGCGTAAATTACAAAAATTACCTAAATAATTACATTAGACAACTCTATTAATGTTTAAAATTTACAAAGTTGTCCTAAATTGTCCAACTCAGCATACTCAGTTAATAATTTTAACGGTAAGGACCAAATTGATAACAGAATAATCTTAAAAGGACTAAATTGAGAAAACACATCTAAGAAGGACTAAATTGAGAAATATGCTATCTAGAAAGGACTAACTTGATATTTTACTCTTTAATAAATATTTTGTTATAACAGCGCATAAAAAGTTATAACATGCTCTGTACCAATTACATTATGTAAGTTTATCAAAAACTTTAATATTATGTAAAATTTTTAACAGATTTATCTTCGCAAAGTTATTAAACAAATAGAAGGCAAAATACTTTTCTTTTCAAATACTAAAGTATTTCTCAATTTAATCTCTAAATTTGTTGCTATCAATTACGTCTTAAAATTTTTCATTTAGATTCAGTTTTGTTTATATCTTAACTTTATTTAAATTATTAACAATATATCTATATAGATATGGCTTTGAATTTTTTAGTGTCACAAAAATAAAATATGATGCTAAAAAATTAACTTTTCAACTAAAAACAACTACCCAATAAATAATTTTCTATAAAATTTGAAAAAAAATATTAGAGATTCACATAAAAAATAGAATAAATTGTTATTATAAAAGTGGTAAGAGTTTAATATATTATTTAAAATATAATAATTATTTTTTATATTGTATTTTAAAAATTTAAAAATTATTAAATATTTAATATTTATTATTTTAAATAATAATAATTTTATAATATATATTTTTTAAAAAATAAATTACATGCATCTGGTACTAACGTTTGTATCATTTAACTAACGTTTATTTTAAATTTGTAATTGAATCTATATATTTATCATTTATAATTAAATTTGTATCAACGTTTGTTTTATGATTAAATTGAATGAAGTGAGCGGTAAAATATTATTTAGTCTCTGAATTGTTGGTCAAACTATTATTTAGTCTTTGAATTTATCAAAAATATTATTTAATCCCGAAATGTTTAACTATATCAACTATTTAGTCCCTGAATTTTTAACTATGTCAACTATTTAATCCCCAAACTTGGCAAAAATACTATTTAATCACCGAATTTACAACTCTGTCAACTATAACAGGTAACATTTAGGAGATTAAATAGTTGATAGAGTTGCAAATTCGATGATTAAATAGTATTTTTGCCAAGTTTAGGGACTAAATAGTTGACATAGTTACAAATTCGGGGAATAAATAGTATTTTGTCAAATTCGGGGACTAAATAGTTAACATAGTTAAACATTTCGGGGACTAAATAATAATTTGACCAACAAGAACTAAATAGTATATTACCTCGAGCATCACTCACGTAATTTTCTCATTTTAACTTGATAAACATAAATTAAATAAGAGTTAGTTTGAAATTATAAAAATAGGTTATCTTTAAGTTTAAACTTGAATAAGAGAAAGAGAGAGAAGTTGATTTGGCAAGAGTGTTTGGGGGTGAAATTTGGGATCAGAATTATCGTATAGGCTATAGTCGAGTCGAAGGAATAGAAGAAGGTTATGGGCAGCAGCTGGAGAAGAACGTTGGGTAATGTGAGATCCTTCATAAGCAATTCGATGGGAAGTGTTCGAGGAGGAAGCAACATTGCTTCCTGGGTTGTGGCCGGAACCCTAGCTTACTTCCTTTGGATCAAACCCTCCCAAGACCTTCACCGTCAACAACAGGTTTCTCTCCCTTCTATTTTCCTTCTTTCAGATCATATTCTTTCCACATTTTTCTTACCTTGTTCATTCTTAGGAAAAGGCTGCTCTTGCTGCTTCAGATCCTCATCGCTATGTTGAGAAACGAAAACCAATTCCTGACCCTCAGGTTAGCCCTGCCTCACCTCTCCTAGTACTATCTATGTTTTCCTCAATTTCTAAGCAACTTTGTTTTTTCATCCTCTGTTTGTGCTTCCTGATGCTATCAGCCTCGTTTTCTGCTTTCAATTTCATCCTCTACTCTTCAACGCTTTGATTTTGACTTTAATTCCTGAATCCCCCCCAGCTAACAGGGTTAATATATGGTAACAAAACCAAGGATGAAGCTAGCGAGCCAAAGGCTTAACTCTTAAGCATATCAACTACTTGTTGTAAGTTTGCTGAGTTCCACTGGTTTTTGTGGACTTTTTACTTGCAGTCTTCCAGAATTTACAAGAGTTTATTCATATATTTCTCCAACTTTAGTGGAATAGGAATATGCTATACACATGACTTTATATGATGCAATAAAGAATGAAGTGACTTGAGGTATTTCGTTTGCTAATATGGTCTTCCTCAGTTGATATATGTAAAGATTTATCTCCTGGTCTGCTAATATGAAAGCTGAATGGTTTTTGTCAAAACAATATATTGTGCCTGTAGCTTACAAATTTCATTATCCTGATCAGGAAATATAACATGAATTCTGTGAGCTCAATGATAACAAATTAAATACTGTGATGTGGTTTTGACATACGAATATATGATTCATCGTGATGTTTTCTATTATGCTGTTCATAGCTTGTTTTTGGGGCATGAACAATGTTTATATAATGTTATGTTTTAGGAATCTCTTGGTAGAACTAAAAATGGATGGAATGAACTGTGAGGGCCAAGGAGTGACGATAACAAAAAGGCTGATAATTTTTTGTTACAGGACAGTTTCCATAGTTTTCTTGAAACTCTACTAGATTAATGTTACTCTCAGCCTATTAAATCGAATTCAATGATTCAGTAAAGTAGGATGTCTCAATAAAGTGATGTTTTACATAGTAGAGTGCTACTGCACCGCCTATAGTAGCACTTTATTTTAACATTTTATTCATTTTTTAGAACCAAGGTCTATAAGTAAGGGGCCATAATGGAAGGAACCAAATAACGTATGATAGTACTTCTTGGAAATACTGAGTGCATTTCATAAAATGGTGTTAATGAATAGGCATTTGATAATGATTCTACAATTCTGAGTTTTATACTCACACTCATCATTTGTCCATGATATTAACATTCCAACTTGCTGCACTGTCTTCACCTCCATGGTTGGAAAATCAAACAGCACTTTATCCCTTTGATGGACAGTTTACATGATGTGTGGTTTTCATGTTATCATTTTGGTTTGCCATCCTTGCAAGAGTTTTGCCCATCTCCATGGGGAGTCCTCATTTATTATTAAAAATCTATAATTATTAAAATATAGGCCAAATCGCCGTTTTGCTGAGTTGGAGTGAGAGAGGGTGTCATGTCATTTAAATATGACACGTACGATAGAGGATGTACCACATAAGCTTTTACGTCAGTATTTAATGGCAAAACCAAATGGATGTTATGCTAGAGGACCTAAAATAACTTTTTAAAACGTTGAGAATCAAAAAAGTAATTTAGCCTAAAATATGTGTATATATATATAAACCATAAAATATGTGTATATATATTAAATATACGAAGACTTAAAACACATTTTTCGTCCCTCTAGTTTCAGAAAAAAAAAATTTAACTCGGTTATAAAATCAAGCAAGGTTATCCTTTTATTTCCTAAAAAATTTAAAAATTTTCCCCTTTCTCATAATCATTGATGATTTAACAAAATTTGTTGACATGGCTTTTTATTTAACACACTGTCATCCATGTGAACTGCCATTTTCCACATGTCAGTCCACATATACCATCTCTCTCAGCGTGTGTGCAAGAGCATCAGGTTTCTGCTTCATTTGATATTCAATATATAAAATGAAGCCGACGTTTAAGCTGGACTTAAAGTCATATTAAGAACGTACTGAATTTTCCCTCATCACTCACCTCACACCAAACAAGGAATGTAACTCACAACACTTGCATGTTTGGTAGAAGTAATTTACAAGAGAATGATGGAGGGATTGGAATAAAGTTGTCAAAATTTAAATTTTAGATAAAATTGTAGAGGGTAAATTCATATCGTAAAATCGTAGAAGTTTATCTATGATAAAATTTTATGAATTTACCTATATATATATACACACACACAAATCTAACTATTATACATTCCAATATTCATAGTTCAATACATAATTAATAGTTCAATAATTTATAGACATATAATTAAATTAAACTACATTTTCAACTAAGTTCATCAAATTCATTTGATTCATTTTTATCACCATCATCACCACTTGGTACTTCATTCTTAATATTATGTAAACTCAAACACATAGATCATTTGAAGTACTACCAACTTAGACATTATCAATATTAAAACCTAGAAAGAATGGGAAGGGAATAAGTTATGTGGGGTACGAGAGTTTGGGTATGAACATTAGGTTTTTAGGAAGTAGGTGGGTTTTCTTTAAGTTGGGACGAGTTATAGATATATACACAAACATACTGATTTTGTTTTTAAAAAAATAACTCCTAATGAACATTTTTTGAGCTGGGGTGAAATTGTGGAACTGCTGGTAAATTCTACTGTGATTTTGCACCAACATGATTTTATACAAGATTTAACAAAATTTGAGGGTGTAAAATCGTACGATTTTAAGATTTAAATATAAATTTTAACAACGTTATTGAAACTCGGAAGATTGCTATATTTGTTATATAGCTTCCAACATTCTCATTTTTGATTGTGTTAATTGTCCTTTTTGCCCTTGCTTATTTTATTTGTTAATATTTTAATGGTCAAAACCCCAAATTGGTCCTTTATGTTTACACGAAGTTTCATATTGGTCCTTTATGTTTCAAAAAGTCTAAATTGGTCCTTTATGTTTGCAAGAAGTTCCAAATTGGTTCTTCCGTCCACTTCCGTCAATTTTTTAAGTTAAGTGCTGATGTGGCCATCTAAGCTGACGACGTGACATGCCACATCATCACATATGATATTAGATGATGACGTGGCATGACACGTCAGCTTAGATGGACACGCAGGAGAGATAAAATGTCCACGTCAACACTTAACGGAAAAAAACAAACGAACTTGGACGGAAGGACCAATTTGGAACTTCTTGCAAACATAAAGGACCAATTTAGACTTTTTGAAACATAAAGGACCAATTTAAAGTTTTGACCTATTTTAATATAAGGGTAAAATGTCACTTCACCCACTTTCATTCCTTTTCCATTTTCATTCCCGTGAGCTCTTAGTCTTCCACAAAGCTTGCCTTCCACAAAAACAAGTAGATTTTTTTTTTCTCAAGATAAAAAAACAAGGAGTATGAATCATCTCTATTTAGAAAGAGATAAAAAAATAAGAGTGGGCCCAACTTGTGAGTTAAATGTGGGATCCGAGAGTGGATCCTCTAAAGTAATTCTCTACATTTTTTGGTGGAGTTATGAGAGAGATAGAGAGAACAAAAATTGGGAGAGAAAAAAATCAAGAAAGAAAATATTTTTCTTATCTCTATCTCTCTCATAACTCCACCAAAAAATGTAGAGAATTACTTTAGAGGATCCTATCTCTGTGGGATCCATTCTTATCTCCATCTCTTTCTAAATACACATATTTTTCCCATAGAGAGAATCCATTTTAAAAAACAAGTAGATATATAGCTATGTTTGGTTGACTTCAATTGGTGGGTTTAGAATTGAAATTGAAATTGAAATTGAAATTGGAATTAAAATTGGAATTAAAAAATATGTGTTTGATATGTAAAAATGAAATTGAAAGTTTGTAAAAGAAAGTAAGATGAAAAGACTAAAATATCTTTCATAAATATTAAAAACTTTTTTTTTTCACAAAAGTGAATCTTGAGCATGGAAGGAAATATTATTGAAAACAAGTTTGGGTCCCACCCAAAATGGTTTTTTTTTTCTAATTCCATGTAAAAAAACATGGAATTGGATTACATGGCTCCATCAAAGAAGTTTGGAATTGAGCCAATTCCAAAGAATCCAATTCCAAAATATAATATTATGTGCAATTCCATTTTCAATTCTAATTCTACATTGAACCAAACATAGTCAAAATGTCTTTATATCGTCATTCTTGTCAACTCTTTCGTTTGGAAACCATCATTTTGGAGCCAAAAACTAAAATAATACTTATTTTTACTAAACACAAAATGTTTCCAATCTGTTGATAAAAATAATTTTAAACTCAATTTACCAAATACAAACTGCTTCTTTCTAACAACACTTTTCCTTAAGCTCTATTTAAAAAGAAATCATTTGAAAATACACATTTTTTAAAAAAAGAGTTATCAAACTAAGAGTGTTCAAATAATTGGATTTGATCCGTTTGGGCACTTTATCCAATCGATCCAATCTATCTAGTGTAAAGCTCCAACCGATCCAATCCAAATCAGATTAGATTGGTTTGAATTGGATCGATTGTCGATTGTTGGTTTTCCATGTGAAAAAAAAAATCTAAAATCATTTTTTTTTCATGAAGATGAAATTAGATTGAAATAAAAGCCTCACCGAGGCGATATAGCGGAGAACTAGTTCCTGAAAAGGTTCGAAACATCAACATTACAAGATGACGAATACAAAGAAAGCAAACTAGAGGAGTTACAACTAGAAGTAATCCTATCAAAAGTGACCCCATGAAGATTAGCCAAAAAATACATTTTCAGGAAGGAAAAGAGTTCTTGGTAAACAATATAAGCTTCACGATTCAAAAGGGAAAGCTTAGCAAGTTAATCAACACACTGATTTCCTTCTCTGAAGGTATGAAACAGCTTAGCATCAGTAAATCTCCGAAGGGCAGACCTACAAAAAGAGATAAGATTCCAATGCTCATGAAGATCAGTTATAGAACTATCAAGCAACAATTTGCAAGCCAAAAGCGAATAAGTTTCAATCCACAGTTCATTACAACCGAGACTACTTGCAACTTTGATTCCAGATGATATTGCCCATAATTCCGCTTTAAGAGTAATACCAAAACCAACGAAACCCGAGAACCTCGTTATCCAATTACCAAAATGGTCTCGAATGATTCCTCCAATAGCAAAAGACCCTGGATTACCCGAGCAAGCACCATCACTATTAAGTTTCCATCATCCCTCAAGAAATTGACCTTCAGAATTTGAGATTGGGGGGAGGGAGAAGGCACTCTAGACAAGGCCACATGAACAAATTCCACTGCAGAGTTAATACTTTTCTTAGCAATAAAGTCAGGAGAAGGGGTTTTGGCATTAAAAATATACTCATTCCTTGCCAACCTGATATGCCACAGGGTGTAGATAAAAAGGGAATTATGTGGAATACATAAGATTTCCAAACTATATTCACACAATTCTTCCTAATCCAGGAATCGAAACTATCCATTCTTCATTAATATGAAGCACACTTATAGTTTTAAATTCACTGCAATTTAAATACAATACAAATCAAACTACAAAGAAAAATAGAGAGTAAAAACTAAAATTAACAATACAAGCATAATGCTAATATTTATTACAAATCCAATACTGAAATTCAACCATAATAAAATTCATTGCTTTCCAGTACAGAAAATTTGCAAGAGCAATGCTTTTAATTTGATCCATATGAACTACAAATATACAACAAACATTTTAATATATATTGCAAACATATATAGACCAATCAACTAGAACAAGAAAAGAAGATAACATAATTACCTAAGACATGAACATAAAATAAAATATTTTATTATATATAATATATTATTAAATTGAATCGATTAAGATTTAAAAACATCATAAATCGATCTAATGAAATTAATTTTTATCTTTATCCATCCAATTGATCTAATAAATTCTCAATTTTGACCAAATTTTGTTGGTTCTTTTTTTTTTTTTTGGCCTGACCAAATTTTGTTGGTTCATATTATATGAATTTGAAGATAAACAACCTCAACTAGACATTAGATACCCCACCCGGCCACCTCAAAACTTGATATTTGATTTACTTCTCAAATGGATAACAATTAACTAACACATAATATTCTTATCAAACACCGATTAGCGAAAAACAAAACTTGCTTATAGATATCGCATAAAAGATTAAATATGTGAAAATCCTTTTGAACAAAAAGTTAAAGTTAAATGACTTTTCTAAGGTGTAAAACCATACAAACGTACCACGCAAATATTTGCATGAAGTTTGCTTTGCCCTAAAAGAACTAACACTATTATTCCTTACAATATAAAAAGATTAATCTATTTCAGCTGATAGATAACGCATAAGTTGAAGAATCATGCGTTAACATAAATTGATACTCGTTATAAATCCAGAGGTCTCCACCTCAACGCTGCTACTAACTACTGCCCTTAAGCTCTATTGCATCATCTCAAGTTTTTTTAAAAAACCAATAGTACCAATTTTAGAGAGAACACTCGTGTTAAACTCATGCGGTCATATCATATCATACTTACTGTGTTTAAATAAAATCAATGACTAAGACTTATTTATTCACCTCCTAAATGAACTCAATCAACTTGGACATACTACATGGACTAGAGAATCTCTGTCGTAGCTAGCGGATATTCTAAAACAAGGAACAGTTTTTTCTTTTAAGGCTAACGAAAGCAGAAGTAACTAACTAGAGTACCCTGTTCGAGTTGGGGAAAATCTCCAACGCTTCGCAAAATTGTGAAACAAAGCCACATTTCCAGCTTTCATGTCTCAAAAAGCCCAGTTTCGAAATGCAGATAGAGCCGAAACAATGCTCAGTCCTTGCATGATGAAAAGCACCAAATAAGTCAAATCTAACTATTTATTGCCTACTACTTCCAGGACTCTATAAAAATTAAATAGAAGGAAAAATGCAACGCCAGTTACGTTGACAGAAAGTTTAAATAGGGATTTATCTGCTACAATTAGAGGGACGTCAAGTTATTGCTAGAAGAGGAGGACATCGCTGTTAGAACTTCTGTAACGGAAGCCATGACACTGAGAGCTGCTTTCAAAACCTCTTGGGGGCACCCTGGCTTTACAATGGTTCGAACCTGAATCAAGGAGAAATCCCATAAGAAATCTATTTTTGTTGACAGGTAAAATGGCAAAGATGGAACTATTAATCTGCTATCATCTCTTAACAAAGAAATTGCACAACTGATCATTTTAAAAATGAAGCTAATCATCCAGCACAACACAACGAGGATGAGCAAAAGAAATTTAGGACATTGTTAGAGGAAATTATCAGGTTACTTCAGTCCAACAAATTGCTTTAGCCGACCATGAAACTTAGAAAGATCAGCAGTCAGTGTTAGATAAGAAAAGTCAGAAGCAAATGGCTCTAATGGTCTATTCAGAGATTGCGTAATTTTTAAAACCTTATCAAGGTACTCTTGAAGTTCCTTAATGCGGCCCATGTAGTCCCTGTCTTCCGCACAAAGAGTTATAGCCCTGGCATCTGCCCCAGGACCGTCAAACTGAAGTGGGCCTGGATTTCTATAGATATCATCCATTAGAAATCTCGCTGCATTTTCCCTTAACAACCTGCAACGAGATCAAGCATCAGAACTGACCCTGACTTACTACCAAGAAATGAGACGATGCTATGAGGCCAAGGTGAACACATTTGCATAAATAATGTGAGACAAGGAAAAAGCACGGTTGAAGACTTTGCAGGCCCAAATGAAGTCCATCAAACAGCACGGAATTATAATAAAAATATAATACATCAATTAACCAACCAATAGGAGTTGAGTCATTAAAACCATTGGTTCACCTTTTATGTCATATGAAAGCATATACAAGCTTAAGAATGTACTTCATCGGCTTATGCCATGACAAGGGCACTTACTCATATGCTTTGCCTCTCAAATCCACAGTAGTCGGATGAATTGCAGGCTTTCCAATTGATGTGGCCCCAGGGTTTTGAGACCAACGTTTCACTGTCATCATTGCCTAGTCGGCATCACAAACAGACAGACAAGTCAGCATCTACCACAGAAAACATAGACATATAATTCAATAGAATCATAAACTATGACAGTTGATAACTGTCAGCTACAACAAATTCGACCTCCTGAGAGCTCAAGCTCTTTACCATTAGACCACCTTGAGATCTGTGTATATATAGTAATAGAAATAATTTTACACAAATCCTGAGAATATCCAACAGTGAGAGAGCTCAACCTCTCCAGAGGTGAAGCTCTTTTGAGCATTGATCTCTGAAAAAACAAGGAAAGACCTACAGCAATTGGAGCAGCCCCACATCGCCACTTGTTTACAGGACTTTTCAGGTTAGTTACAGTTGCCATGTAGCCATTTAAACCAGCAGCAAGTATATGGTAGGAGATGTGTCCAAGAACCTGCAATATAATCAAATGGTTAACAGAAAAGGAAACAGTAACAGATCATGCTGGGAAGAACTAAGAGAAGGCAACTGATTAACATACATAAGCATAGTCACAGTCGAACTTAGATGGCAGTGATCCACGAGCTTGATAACCAAAAAAGTGGCAGATGGCATTGAATTTCTTTCCTTTGTATGTGCCTTCTTTCTGTCAAAGGAACACCCAACATACATTTCTGACAATAAGTAACATCAAACATCCATATAGTCAAGTAGAAGCGGGATTTGTCCCTTCACATCACAAAAAGCAAATAAGATTGCAATGTAAGAAATGTCATACAGTTAATGACATCACATAACTAATACTTCCTCGACAATGAAGTCAAGAGAATGCAAATCTATCACAAAATCGTTTGACTCTCCCATTTGCACCATTTTTCAGAGTATAAAAAAATAATGGAAAAAAATAGTGCTAGCTTAAAGGCGAGAGAGCACAAGAATAACAGTAAAAATAAGCCAACTACATAAAACTACGCATAACACATAGCTAACTGGCAAGGAGTGACAACCACAACTAAAACCAAAAATATATACACACATACATGCCATAAAAATTCACAGCTGTGCAAACAAAAAGAATGAGGATCCAGTCAGAAATTAAGAGAGGAAATAGATCCAATGACCATACCATGCGCTTGTTTATCTCTGCCTCCACAAGGTATGCTAATAGTTTCTCTGTCTCAATCTGCCAGTGCAAGTCAAAAGTTTTGTTCAAATAAAAGATATTTAAAGGAACTGAAAATCTATTAATTCATATGCATAACAAAGATGCCAACGATTATTACCTGAGATAACTGTGCTGAGTCATCTGACTCTGGGTGAAGAAGCAACTGCAACATCAAAGATCATGTTAGATTTGTCCTTGTTATTACTTATTAGCACTGAATTAACTCAAAGCCAGTTAGTTTTCAACATGGTAAACATGAGTTAACCTGCTTCCTAATAAAGGGTGGAAGAAATTCAAATAAAGCTGATGCCCATGGTGAAAGCTGAGAAGATATGCTATCGACAGCAACACCTTGCCTGAGTAAGCCATGAATTTCCTAAGATACCAATTATTTGCAAGAACTGATTAGGCTTTATCCTCTATCACATAAAACAGGAAAATCCATAATACTAGCTTAAAAAGAAAAGGAAGCTTTCACAATGTGATGCTTCAACAACCTCCAGGTGTCTATTGATTTATAGGGGTGAATGAGTTACCTTTAAAAGTGCATATACTTCAGGAATGCTCTCTATCAAACCTTCTGGCAGTAGGAGGACTCCATGGTACTTGTCTGTGAAACACCTAAGATACAATTATACAAAACCAAAAAGCACAAGCAATTGAACAGGTAATTTAGATCATTTAAACCTTGTTTTTCTCTAGCCTGAACTGCATCACAAATTTGTGTTGTGAGGTCAAAAAGGGTAAGTTTTGATGCAGCAACCTCCTCACCAAGGATTACCTAAAAAGAGCATGTTAAGTAGCAATCTAACAGCGTGATAGTATAGCAATATGGAACTTAAATAATGCAAGATAACAACACAAACCATATTTGGATGGGACTGCAGGGAACATTCCAAAGCAACATGTGATGCCTTGCGGCCCATAAGACGGATGAAATAATAATACTGAAAGGGAAAACAATGTCACAGAAGGTTCTTTCAAAGAAAATTAAAAAAAAAAAAAAGCATACTTAGACTAGCAAAATATATATATCTATATAAATATATCATGACAAAACAAGGTAATTCATATATACAAAAGGAAAGAACCAATGACATGGAAACTGCATCAGAAAAGACAACACACATAGCAGTTAGACCAATTACCTTCTCTGCAGACAAAGCATCAGTGCAGACATTGCTGATGAGCTGAGAATTCACCTGAGCAACCATAAAGCACAATTTTACAGATTCTTCAGTAGCTCATTATTGCATAGCTAACTAGCTGAACTAATCCAAAGATTCAAATCTTTTCTTTTTCTTCTTTATTGGGAGAAGGGGATTTAATATCCTTCCAAAATAACATATAATCGTTTATTAAAATAAGACACCGAACTTAAATACACACTGGTCCAATCATATTGGAAATAAGTTGTCCATTTCCGGATGTTTCTCTGCAGGGCATTTTCTAGTAGGCACTATAATGTGAAAAAACAACAGTTGTATATCCTTGTGTTTCATATATTTGCATTTACCTATTATAATGATCGGTTGAACAAAGCATTAAGAGAAAACACCACAAGCTGTGAATGTGATAATTACATTTTCTGCCCTAGAAACAAAAAACGCTGCCGGACTTAACATAAAGACAGCATACTCCGGTGAAAGGAAAAAATTTCTTGATCTTAAGTTATATACATATTAACACTCAGAATGATGTTTAAATTAAACCTCTCAGCAGTAACGGACAAATACCTTACATATCGTATCAAATCCAACATTAGTTTCCACAAATTGGTTTTTCAGATCTCCATTCAAAGTCACCGGAACCCCAACAACCTGCAGGATTCCATGTAAGCTAATTAATAAAAACAATTATATAAATTGCAAACTCAGATTAAATTACACAAACATCAAAAGCAGGAAATTTAAAATTAATTTAGTTGTGAAATGGAACCATAGTTTAAAATCTTCAACACAGCCCCTGTTTCCATCTGTGTATGGAGTGAGAAAAAATGAATGACCATTAAACAAGAAACAGAAAACCTTGGTAGGGCATTTTGCTTCAGCAAATGTTTCTGCAAGCTGAGCAGCATCTGTGTTAGATGTCACCCCTGAAAAAATACATATTTCTACTCTTAGAAATCTCTTTTAAAGATGTAATTATGTAATAGAATACATGAAGATCTAAGAAAATAAAGTTTGGCCATCTGGTTTCCATCTTACCCCCAATAATGACAAGGCCATCAAGTTTCAAATTTTTGCATGCAGCAAGTGCAGCATTAACTTGTTCCGTTGTTCTAATTTGATCTTTTGTCCGACCCAACAAATCATAGCCACCTTAGAAAGAATGGTCACATTAAGTTAATAATTTTCTGAAAAATAATTTACACACTAAAATAAAACTTTGATCTGCAACTACCTTGGTTTTTGTATGTGGAAAGATTGCCATCAGTTATCTCAAGAGTTTTCTGGGCAAACAGACCTTCCGAACCACCTGTAGAGGGAGGAAAAAAGGACAAGCATGCTGACTTGTTAACTCCATTGACAAACAGATTACTTCATTTCACTTAAACTATCCAAGATTCCAAGTCTTAAGAAATTATTCTCATTATGACTAGTGAAGAAAGTAAAAGTTATAAACCACTAGAAACATTAAACAACTATAAGTAAAAAGCTGAAATTTGATTGCTGAGTTCAAACCCACCATAAATTTGGACATAAGTAAATACAAACAAATGTACAAACGGTTTTCATTACAAATGAAAAGTACAATTTAGAGAAACCTCATTGCTAATATAAACATTAGAAAAACATGTACAAAAGTACAAAACTAGCTGGTCCCAAAATGACAGCAACACAGCAAAAGTAATGTCGGGACCAAAGTTTCCACTACCTAACAACTGGACGTCACTGGAAGACTTGCTGAATAAGACTAATGTGCAAGGGGAAATTGCAAAATAACACGAAAAGAAGTAATCTACAATGCATTGCATGCAGAATACAGAAATAATTAAACCAAGAAGATAAGCTATTCAAATTCAAAATAAAGAGTACATGGTTATACAACTCACCCAGAAACCCAAATAAAATACTGTCGCGATTGTGAATTTTGAGGGCATTGTGAAGACCCCATACTACATTGTGTCCTCCAGGAGATTGTCTCCCACAAAAAACTACTCCTACCCTGTAATAATAGAATATGTAAGATAAACACAATATTCAAAATAGATAAACAATTAAACACCATAAACTAACATAACATGTATGACATATGACTGATGCACATGTGTGCCATTGTGTAACAAAACTTCCCGCTCCATTCCTGGTAAATATAAACTCTACAATAAAGGAAACAAGGACCATTAATATGAGAAATAGAAGTTGACCTAATAGCAGGATGCTCAGTTATAATCTGAGCATCGGGGACTTTAGCAGTTGCCCTAAGAAAGTGAGCCAAGGGTTGTCCATAAGTGTGTGGAAATGAGCGGCTTATGGTGTGGGCATCAACTGGGTCTGCAGTTGTAGTCGCATCACCATATTCAACCCTCACAGTGGTTCCCTGCGTGAAAACATCATATGGGCTCATTTATTATAAGTTTTAGCACAAAAAGGTATGTGTTGCTCCTCGACAGATTTTGTGGCTGGTGAACCCTCTTAAAAATACAGTCAACTGACATGAGAGCCCCCAATTACATTGTATTTGTATTTCTTATCAAAGAAAACGGGAAACAAGGTAAAAAGGAAAATTAGTAACACTTTTCAGATGAAAAAGACAGATGATAGAAAATAATTTAGAAAATAAATTCAAAGTTAGAAATAAGTATTAAGTACATTAATGCTATGAAACTGAAAGTTATTTTTATTATTTTATAGAAGAAATGAAACTGCAAGTGTAGAACAAAATTTATAATGGTTTAAGCTATTCAATAAGTGGATTGTGGAAGGACTGTTCAGAAAATGAAAAACTCCTAGATAGTTTATGGACTATAGTCTCAGCAAATGAAATCAATGACAGCAGTACTAACTTCTAGTTATAGGCGCTATGAATAGAATGGAAATCAAAGTTGAAACACCCGAAGCACTGAACGAAAAATCGAAAATGTATACAAAATTACTAGAATAGCTGGCAGACACAAATGAGATCTAATAAAATATATGGATAAATTAATTCGAACTGCCAATAGATCTATGAAAAAGTTATATAACATGATCAGCCGAAATCGAAAGAGAGGCAGAAAATAAATGTAGCAGCTATACTCACGAAAATCAGATCTGAGGATAAATTAAAGAAAAACAAAACGAAGAAACAATGGAAAGTAAAAGTGGAGTGAAATGAGAGAGAATACCTGGAGGCAAGGAGGGAGCTCTGGCTGGTAGAGAGAACGAAGCTTTTGAAGATCGGAGAGTTCCCGAGGTATACCGTAGTCGGAATCCATGGCTTGTTTGATATGGTCCCAAGAACGTGGCTTCGGGGACGCGAAATCCGAAATGGGAAGCAGACGTGTGTCTCGCGCTGCCTTCTTCAAACTTGATAGTGAATGAATGAGAGTGCACTTCTTAGTTCTTATACGAGATAATAAGGACAGACAGCCCGCAACAACATATTTTTACATTCAACTCCAAGTCCAGCTACTCCCGCCGCACCCAGACTTCTGTCAATTCAGTATATTTATTTCTCTCCTCGCCCTCCTCTTTTTATGATATTGATACAAATCAAGTGACCCAACAGGCCCAAAACAGAGCCAAGCCCAATTTAGATCTAAAGAAAAAAAAAACATAATATGACTGTACGCCCTTTTAGTTATTGAGGTTACAAAATAGATTTATTTTTTAATTAAAAAATATAAGAAAAATATATAATGAAAGATGTGGAAGAGAGAAAGTAGTTATTATAAAGGTAAATAACTTCCAATTATTTGATTTATTATTTTAAAATACAATAATAAATATCTTATATTGTATTTAAAATTTTAAAATTATTTTATATTATAATTTTTTAAATTTAATATAATAATTTTTTAAAATTAAAAAATAGTGCATGCGAAACCTTTAGTATATAATATTGACTTTTACCGAAAGAGAGCATCGATGAATTGGTGAAACATTTGAGGTGTGTTTGATAAGGAGAAAAGAGAAGGGAAAGGGAATGAGAATGGGAATGGGAATGTTGAACATAATGAAAATGTCATGTAATGTGATGTGAATGAAATAAAAATAGATAAAATGACCATTTTACCCTTACATTAAGGGTACACTTGGTATAAATGTACGGATGTAAAGTACTATAAAGTAAAGTACTGTAGAATAAAATAAAATACTGTAGAAAAAAGTGAGGAGAGAGATAGAGAAAAAAATTAAGAGAGAGAAAAAAAGTATGATAAAAAGAGTGTTTGGTATGTATAAAATAGGCTAAAGTATTATTTTGGTCCTCAATGTTTGTATGCAGTTTAATGTTGGTCCTCAAAGTTTTTTTTTCTCGATTTTGATCATCGAGCGTAACACTGTTAACTTTCGTCGTTAAATGATAACGTAACATGCTTATGTGACACACCCTCTCTTTTATGTGTCATATTTTAATGACGTGGCATGACACATCATTACCACGTCACCCCACATTACCACATCACCGTCTTCTTGCCTTCATCATCATTATTAAAATATGACCATAAATCGAACACTTGTTCAAATATTTGTTCGGTTCAATTCTTAACATTGTTTAGCCTAGTATTCTATATTTGTTCTAATTAAAAAATAAATATAAAAATATTTTGATAAAAAGATTGAAAATACGTTTTTTTTTGTCTCATCTCTAAAAAAAATGAGAAATGTCAAAATGTAATTTACTCTAAGAACATATTATCTTTTTTTGTCCAGCTAAGAACATATATCCTTAAGCTTAAAATGATGAATAAAAACACCAAGAAACATTTGTTGTTCACGCAAAAAGAAAGAGAATGGGAATAATTTTATTGTATTTAGTAATTAAAATTTGGAATAGAAATAAAATAAGAATGTATTTAAATTATCAATTTACTCTTCATATTAAAATAATAAAATAAAAGATTAGAATTTTGTTAAATTACAAAATATAATAGACTTTTTATATATTTTTTAATTTAGGACCCGGTCCCTCGTTAATTCTGTTTAACGAACGTGGCCATAGTACCGATGCTCTAAATGCGAAAAAACGGATCACGACTTGAAATCGAAGGACATATTTACCGGAAGGAAATTCAATTGACAAGTTTCTATCCCCACTCAAAACCAAAAATAAATAATAGATAGAAATCCATATCGAAGCTTAGAACGAGAGAAAAATCATTTTCATCTTCGTTCCCGAGGCTCGGGATCTTCTACTGTTTAGAAATGAAAGCGCCACGAAACGGCCAAAGATCTTATTTCCTGCCCCTTCTAGAGCCACCGTTCTTCTTAGGCCTTTCAGTTCCAAGTTTTCTTGTGCCACTAGTTGCGGTTCCTGAATTAACCGGGGTCCCAGATGGAGAATGACTCGGCAGATGATGCCCACGAACCATAGCAGGGAACCCAGCAGCAGGGATTCTGTTACACCAACACAACCAATGTCTATAAACAAGAGAGAAAAAGAATCCCCTAAAATATTCATACTAACTATATGCCTTTTAAGCATTTTGAAATTTAACTAAGGAACTAGATTAATCAAAGGAAGGTTGCTTTCACGTCCATATAAACAATTAAGCAAAGGAAGTGTAGTTCATAAGCCTCACCCAACAAGAGCACAGCAGACTCCAGCTTGGTCATAGAAGCACCAAATGCACTGCCTGATTGTAAACAAAGACGTAAAGCATAGTTCTCGGCATAGCAGCACTGCAGCAAATGCCCCAGTTTTCTGCATTCCCCCTCAAGATACCTGGATTTCATCTCAAGATTTTTCACATAAATCTTTTTCCTTTCTCTAGATCTTACCGCAGCATCCCTATTTCTCATCTTCCTGAAGGTTAGATGCAGAACACAATCTTTACAAGTCTTGTGGTAGCGGATCAAAACAGGCCAATTATACATTCCGTTTACAATGAAAGATATGTACTTACTACATAAAAGAAATTTTTATGAGACGTTAACAATTTCTCCCCAAATAAATAGCCAGTGAGTCCACCCTAAACTTAAGAACAGATTCTTACTAAATTGCCAAAGCTTGAGAGAACAGTTTCAAGTTTCAACTTATAGTATCCGCCATCTCTTTCTAATTTTTCCTTCCTCTATTTATCTAGCATGAGCAAACATCCAAAGCCTTAGACTACACATATCTTTTGAAATTTAAACGTACCAATGTTTCAATCTACAAACAAAACAAAACCGAGTGGTACCTTGTTCGCTTTTTGGAGAAGTGCTCATCGGCAGCCGCATCGACTTTGTCCGTGTCCAAAACAGCATCAATAACATCTTTGGCTGAGGGGCTTGAATCTTCCTCGACCTCACCGACAAGTATGTCGGCCAAAAACTTATCACAATAATCCTTAGCGTCAGACTCAGAGGGGGATTCGGCGCCGTTGTCATCCATCAACAAGTTTTCAATCTCGCAAATATAAGAATCCCGGGACGGATCAGACGACGGAGGAGCATTAGCAATAACTGAGGGAAACAAGTTGTCATCAAAATTGTCGCCCCAATCAATTTGTCCGACGATGTCATCGTCCACGAATTCAAGATCATCCATGAAAATAAATCCAGAGAGATGAGAGGAGATTTTATTAGGGCATTCCGGTTTGACAGGGAAAGGCCGGACTCTTAACATTTAAAGCGACCCGGCTCTCGCGACTTTGGTGTCTTCGCGCCTAAGGCAGAGAAATTCAGCCACGTGGGATATGGATATCACGTCACCCAGCCAATGGAACCGCGTCCAGTGGAAAAACACGTACACCTGGACCTTGAACGGATCCTATGCTGGGAGGTGATATCCGGTTCCTTGCTTGGCTACCAAACGACGCCGTATCAAACCTTTTTTTTTTGTTATTTTTTTTTTTAAAAAACGGACCGTTTCCTGGGTTGCCTTTTGTGTCTTCTGCACCGCGCTTCTGCCTATTGAAAACGCACCGTTTCATGGGATTTTTTATTTTCTTGGCTCCAAATTATAATTGTATAACCCAACTCAGTTCCCGCGCTACTTCAGATCCGGTGAGGGTGAGGCAGAAGGAAAACTTGGTGATTCACATGAAAATTTCTCTACTTGTTTTCACACCCCAGTTGGATTCTTCTCTGAAGCTCTATTGATGATAAGTGGAGATAACAAAGGAAAACTGATCCTCTGTACCAAAAGCTCTGTTGGGTGATAAGGGAGTGCAGCAGTCATTTTACATTCAACCCATTCACCAAATCACAAAGTGCAGCAACTACTTTCTTTGATCTGCGTTTTTAGCTTCTTGGAAGACAAAGTGCAGCATATTCGTTCCTCAAGAAGCTAGCTTTTCTTCAGTGTTCCATTGTTGTTTGAAGACCGATGTATGGATTGAAGGCTTATTGAAAGAGAATATTATATTTGTGTACTTGAGATCATATTTTCTTTATATTTTAGTCCCAATAAAAATTATATTTTTGTTCAGTTTAGTTTGTATGTAAGTATCTGAATTTTTTTTATTTCAGTTATTTTTTATTCATTGGAAATTTTGGTTCATATATGATTTAGTTTTCAGTGAAAAAAAAAAGAGTACAAGATCATTGAAGGTTAGTGAAGAAAAGGACAATTAGCCAAGTGAAAAACAAAATAACGGTTGATTATTAGTGAGGAATATATTCACAAAAAAAAATGATTTATAATGATACATACATACATATACATATATAAACATTTGATTTAAAATCTTGTGAACCAATGAGTGTTTATTATTGTTTATGTAATTTAACAACTGTATATTGTTTATGGCACTTTGTATGGAGCTTGAATGGAAGCCTAGAATTGGATTGGATTTTGACAGCATGGATAGCCCTTGAAAATTTTGGTCAGACTATGGTGGTACAATGGCAGATTGGATCAGGGGAAGTTGTGGGATGGTGAAGTTAGTGAAGTTGCTTCTTATCTCAGCCGTCCATCTTTTTCAACCATTCAAATTCAGTCACGTCACCCCAAAAAAAGTGAACCTCCCAAATCCTATTGGAAACTCCATGGCAGCCTCTCTTCTTCATTTTGCCTCCCAAACTCCATGGCAAAGTGAGCCTCCATCGCCGTCCGAATGTTGTGTTCAATTTAATAGAAGCTATATATTCATACAAATCCACAATTGCACAGCCTGAATGTGGATTTACAGATCTGTTTATACCTTTCAGTCTTATTTATGGAAATGGGAGGATATGAAAATTGTTGAGCCACCTTTTTTTCTCTTAATATATCGTTTTTATTCATTTTATATAGATTTAAAATGTAGTTGTGTGTTGTGTTCTATCTATGTAATGAAAAAGGTAAATGTATAGGCACCGAACAAGACTGGAAGACTATGATTTGTGTTCTATGTCGTGTGTTGTGTGTTGTATATGTTCTATTTAATTTGTCTTTATACTGCAGGGATTGTGGAAAAACTAGTATTTGGGTAAGACATGTTAGTTTATATTAATCAATTTATAACTTTGTTTATTGTTTATTCACCACCTGAACCCACAAAAATAAATAATTATTATTATTATTATTATGAAAAGTTTATTCATTCACCGCTCCAATCACAAGTAGAGATGCAGTAGCATGAGGTGAAGAAGAGCGAGAAATGGAGAAGAAGGCGCAGTACATGAGATGAAGAAGAGTGGGAAATGGAGGATATTCAAAGTCTGAAATAGCTCTCTTGTAGGCTGGGGTGACGTGGTTGAATCTGGATGATTGAAAAAAGATGGACGGCTGAGATAAGAATCAACTTCATTAACTTCACCATCCCTCAACTTCACTTGATCCAATCTCGGTAGAATGGGATTCTGGTGTTAAGAAGGATTATTTCAACAAGAGTAAAAAAGATGGGTCAATAACTTCTTGCCAATTTGTTTGTAATAAGGAAGGGTTAAGAGAAAAACATAAGAATAATTATTTAATAGTCAATCCTCCTCGATGTGAGACAAGAACTGTTTGTAAAGCAAGAATATGCTTCACCTTTCTGAATGGGAAGTTTAGAGTGAAGAACTTTGAGGAATAGCATAATCATGAACTGCATCCCGCAGAAACTACACATATGCTTGCTTCTGAACGGCATATGTCTATATCCAACAACATGAAATTTTATTGAATAAAAGGATTCTCTTACCCATTTACAACATCTGTAATGTACATAAAACAAAGCATCTCACACAGAAAAAAAAAAGCAGCAATAACTCAGCATTTGCAAGTCTCTTCCAATTTAACTCCCTCTCCTATTTCACTTCTTTGGCCTTGACATCTGGCATTCTTCATAAAACAACAGCAAAAATAGCAGCAAAAACAAAAGGCTCCCTTGATCTGCAGTAGGGCAAAACAGAAAAGAAAAAAAGAAAAGAAAAAGACAATAAATAGAAAGCAAACACTCACAGACAATGTTGAAACTCACAATCAAAGCCAACTAAAGTAAGTAGACAGCAAACAGACAATAGCATACTGTTGAATTCAAAGGTTTCCTGTGTAGTAATCATAAGCACTTGAGAATTTGGGTGACAACTCCAAAACAAGCAATTCAGAAAAAATGTAAAAGTCATCTTTAATGAGCCCCAAATTTTATGAAATTTGGCAAGGTAAAACTAGATATATGAAGGTTTATGGTTGCCAAGTTTCAATAATTTTGAAAATTTTTAGGTACCCTTTTTGTAGACCTAAAATTTAGGCAATTATGCAGAAAAAAGTTTCTGGTTTTTACAATTTCACAAGGATGTTGAGGGACCAAGCGAATAAATTAATAGCTAAAATTTTAGATGCTGGTACCTAAGACCCTAAATAACTGATCTGGAAAGTTTCATGTGATTTGGAACTCATCTGGTATGGTTTTGGTAAGTTTCTCCAAATTCTGGTCTGTTGTCATGTCATAGTTAGATTGGTACTGTTCGATTGGATTTTGAGATACCAAACGTGCGAGTTCTAAGCTGAAATTTGACATCCAATTAGATATCATATTCAAATATATGTCATAAAAATTTCAGAATTTTTGGAGCTTCCTAGAATAAATTATGAATTTATGGAGTTGGCCAAATTACCGAATGAACAGTGCCAAAACAGAATTTTTGTTAATCATATATCAATGATCTCTCTTTTATATATTTTCCAACCATGTACACTTACCTTAAAATTCTAATTAATGAAGAAGTTTATCAAGAGTCAAGACTCATCATCAAGAAGAATTAACTAAATGTAAGTACACAATGCTTTCAAAGTTCAAACTAAGCTGAAAGAATAAATCAGACCATGTACACAATGTTTGTCCATTTACTATAACAAAGAGTTAGTATGTAGTACTGTTATAGCATCTTCATTTGAAACTGTCATAGCATCTTCATTTTCTATGAACCTTAACTTCAATCCATGAAACGTTGATATTTTAAAGAGTTAGTACACGAGTACTTACTATCAATATCAATAAAAGGAACTTATGAATATATAAAAGGAACTGAATTCTGAATATGTATATAGTACTGTTGCCTGAGTACCTTTCACCAGCATTATTTTTGTAAGGAGACCAATTGAATTGGCCTATGCATATAATGCTTGTCCTAATTACTAATTAGTACTCATACCAACATTATTTTTATTTCAATTGGTTTTTAATTAGGACATGAATAATTGAAATTAAAATAATATTGAAAATTGTGTTATAATATTTTTGTGAGTCAAGATAGAACATGTCTATGCTAAAAGAAGACCAAATTCAGATCTCGAAGAGCATGATAGAGTTATTAACCTTTTTTTTTATGAGCTAAAGAAATCTGTGCGATCACACCAGTAAAAGTAAGCCAAAACAAGACCAAATTCAGATCTGGAAGTGAGAAAGAATGAACGAAACAAAAGTCAGCATCTTAATCCACTTAACAAATATCTCCTAAATCATATAGTCCACTTACATTGCTCAAAGAGTAAATTGGTTTTCAATTAGAAATGTTCGTCCATCAATAGGAATCTTCGAGCTTTTGGAGAGGCTATCTGTAAATCAAGTGAAGGAGCATTTGAATGCGATGAAGATCGAAGAGCAAATCTGATTTGGTTGAGAAGGGGAAGAAGGAAGAAGGAATTGTTTAGGTTCGGTAGGCTTCAAAACCGGACATGAATATGAATGTGAGGAAGGGAACGCACCATCATCGTTGTCTTTTGCATCTTCTTCCACCCACCTCGTTGAAACGATGCAGAAGAGATTCAAATTCAGAGGACAGAAGCGCGGTGCAGATGGGATGATCATGGGTAGATTTGAATAGGATACTATTGGCGTCGAGCGCCTGTCAAAATCAATTCCATCATTTAGCGAGAGTGAAGTTACAAACTCATAAAAATTTGGGGAGTGGATCCTATGCTGTACAGCATAAAAAAATAAGGAGAGAGAGAGAGAGTGTGACACATAAATGGGTCCCATAAATAAGTGAGACCCACATGTGGGACCTACTATGTGTCACTCTCTCTCCTTACTTTTTTACGTTGTACAACATAGGATCCATTCTAAAAAATTTGACTATATACACAATTAAATCCCTGAAAGATACAAAAATTGACATTTTCGTCCCTGACAGATCTGGCGGCGTACCGAACTTGGTCCCTCAAAGATTGGGTCGTTACACAATTTGGTCCTTTCGTCATACCCAGTTAAATGCACTTAACGGAATTGCTGACGTGGCACGTTAAATGCACACGTGACCCATTAAGTGCTGACGTGGACTTGCTTACATGGCAGAAAACAATAGCATATACACAATTTGGTCCCTGAAAGATTAATTGACATTTTCGTCCCTGAAAGATTGCTCCGTTGGACAATTTGGTCCTTCTATATCTTTGAATTCATTTAAATTATTATGCTTTTCAACACAACACACAAAGCCAACAAATATATTGAGGACAAATTTGCTGTGAACTTAATTCTCTTTCACTCGAAACATAGGAGAAAACTACTTCTCTAATCCACTAAAATTGTCCTTGGAGTGTAAGAAGCATCCAAGAAATCAGAGAAGCATTAATGATTACCTTCTCTAGATTTCTGCCCTATGTTCAATCTTTCAGCGAATTGGGTGATACTGCGTGATACCTCGCTTGGGTGGCAGCTTACTCAGAATAAAAAGGACTAAAGAAGAAGGCAATATCTCCGACAACTGCAGCAAGAATGATAAAATGGTAAGAGGTTGTAAGGGAGAATCTTTTAACAAGCAGAAGCCATGCTATGCAAACACCATTTTCTGTTATGCGTAGGGGAAAATAATGATTAATGATAATAGAAGCCCCTTTCCTTACATAAAATTCAAATGATGAATGGGAAGAATTGCAAAACACTCTAACTGTGGCAGCCCCTCTCCTAGTGAGAAGTTCCTAAAGATCAGTACAAAATAATTGTAGGACTTCCAATGTAATACCCGGAAATTTTCCAATTAACGTTAAGGTCCTAATTTAAGTTTTATTTTAATTTGGAAGGAAAAGGAGAAAATTTTAAATAAATGAAATTTTATTTGGACCAAAATTAGGACTTAACGGGAAATATTGGGTGTAAGTTTATTAACCCCAAAGTCAATTTTGACAATAAATAAATAACATATTAAATATATATATATATAAATATATATATACATGCAGTTTTTTTTTTTTTTGTTATAGGAAAAGAAAATATATAAATATATAATATATATATATATGTATTGTGGAGGAGGGGGGTCACACACGTGACCCCCCATTTAAAAAAAAGAATTGGTCCTCATTCTTCTCCAGCAGCCAAATCGTGGAGCAGAAGGATTTGGGGACGCACGACGCCGAGGCCTAGCGGGAAGGGAAGGGACGCGCGCGGTGGCCAGCGGAGGACGACGCCGCCGTTCGCCGGAGTAGGAGCAGTCGACGGCGACGCCGGAGGCAGGTGGCCGGCGGGTTCACGGAGGAGAGAGAGAGAGCTTGGTTAGAGAGAGAAACAAACGGGAATAGTGTTTTTTTCGCCGGATTTTGGCCGTTCCGAGCTCGGGGAAGGTGACCGGGGGTTTCCTATACCCTATTCCATCATCTTAACCGATTAAATCGAGGTAAGAAGTCCCGAATCACTCAAACCCCAAATTTATCAATTTTAGGGATTTTTGGAAAGTTCCAAATTGATATAAATTGATTATTCTGAGTCTTAAATTGATGTTATTGGATTGTTTAGAAGTAGTTGGAAGTTTATATGTGGATAAATTGATGATGGAAGTGGTCAAGTTGGAAAACCATAGATCAATGAACATTAAATGGAGATAGATTGTTGAATGGGTTGAATTGGGATTGATTGGGGCGTTGAATGGTTGTTTTTAGATGGTATAAATTGTTGGAATAGACAAAGGATCGAAGACCGAATAGTTCCGCCTTAACCGGAAACTAGATTAATAATAAAAGAGGTAAATTCTAGTTTAAATAAGAAATTGGAGCTAAGAGATGGACTAAGAGTGTCGGTTAGGCCGTGGTAAAGGCTTGGAATCAATTTAAATAATGAAATGCTCTCAATTGGTAAAATTCTAATTTTCAAGTATGTTAATCCACATGTGTTCATATGTGATAATGAGTTATAAATGGAGTTGGAAAATTGGTAACCATGGACAATTGGAGACTATGATTATCATAGGCCATCAATTGGGTATGGAATTAATGAAAAGCCACATATGGACACTTGTAGGTAAATGGGTAAATTGGGAGTTTTAAATTGAAGGGGGATTATAAAGGAATGACATGAATTAGAGATAAATAGAAGCAAATTAAAGAGCTTGAATACTAGTTAATGTAACTCTAAGTTAATTAACTAGTTTATGGGATTTATAGTTATATGGACATTGTATTGATGTGTACAAGTTATAGTAAAGTTCAAGTGTCTAAAACTACTCACTATGGGTGTGTAGGACATCACGAACTGGTTGGAGCTTCGGGTACGCCGAGGGCCGATCAAGGAAAGCAAAGAGGTAAGGGGCTTTCCCATCCTTGCCCTCTTGTGGGTTGTATGAGGATGTGGAAAAATATGGTTTGTATTTCTTGCCTCTTTGATAGGATATGTATGTTAGAAACATGCTATTGTTATTCCTAAATGTTATTATATGAAATTACATGTTATATGTGTATTTGATACATGTGAAACATCACGATGGCTTGAGAAGCCTTATATGGAAAAAGGGGTTCTTGGAACCTAGAATGATATCGGGGGTAGGATTGAGTCTATTCTCGGTGTCTAAATTCCATGGTCCTAGAAACTCACAAGTTAAATGAATTTGGAAACATATTTGTTGTTCTTGAAAGTTTTGGAATAATTGAACTTAGGATGTGTTTCTTTGAAACTATTTTTCGAACTTGGGTAAGGGTATAAAATTATAAGTTTTTTTCCAAGAAAGGTAACCTGTAGAAGTGCATAGGAGTCATGTGGAGTCCATGATAAAAGAGGTGTCCATTTTAAATAAACCGGGTAGATCGAGTATGTCATCATGAAGTCGGGCACCCAAGAGTCCAAAGTATATGAGTTTGCCGCTTTGTGGTTAAAGCTTCGGTTAGGCCAAAGTTAAACAAGTCGCCGGCTATGTACCAAGTAAAGTCTTGGTGCCAGATATGTCTCAAGTAAAGTCTTGGGGCCAGGGGTTCCTAGAATGATCAACTAGGTTCCTAACCACTCACGCGAGCTATGCCTTCGGGCCAGTTTAACTCCTAACGGATGCCACTCACGTGAGTTATGCCTTCGGGCCAGTTCTCTCCCCAAGGGGAGATATGCCTTCGGGCCAGTTTATGTTATTGCAAAATGATATATGATATTGAAAAGTATTGGTTGATATTGAACATGCTATATATATGCCAAGTTTAACAATGTACGTGTTATATATGCTAAATGTATGATCACCTAAACATTAAAGGTTAAAAGAACTATTATATGTGCATGTGGATGTGACTGGCTCCCTTCCCCCAGTGGTAGTGGTACCCGCCACTACACCAAGGATGGGAGAGCCTCTCACTGAGTCCGTTTGACTCACCCCCCCAATTCTATATGTTACAGATACAGGTGTAGCGGGCACCGGACACGCGTCTACTTCCTCTCAAGGAGGCGGACATTCCTAGAGACCTCACGCATTGTTCGCGTGAGAGGTTTATCTTTTGATGTATACATTCTTTTGTTATATTTCATTGATGTATACATTATTTTGAGTATAGCCTTTGATGTATAGGCAATTGCTATATGTATATATATATGTACAAATCTAGACTTGTCGGCTTCATACTGTTTAAAGATTAGGTCATGGATGGGAATATAGGATATATGAATATTATGATGAGTATGAATTGCTTCCGCATGTGAATAGGATAGGTCACACCCGATGGGGTGTGGTCAATATGTAAATTATATATATATATATATATATATGTGTGGTTGGTATGTGATTGTTTGCAAATATATAAACCTGCATGTGAATAGGATAGATTACACGCATTGAGGCGTGTGATCAATATGTAAATTTAAATGCGAGTGTGGATGCTCATATACAGGTGATTGAACAGATTATATATACATATTGTGTGTGAATAGGATAGATCATTCCCTTGTGGTTTGATCACTACGTATATACAAATTTATGTGTGATTGCTTATGTGAATGGATATATATATATATACTTGAATTGGGCTGAAGCGGCAATGAGCGCCGTGGATTGCAGGTTATTTAGGCCACCGTAAATGACGTGGCCAATATTTATTATGTGAATATTGTATGTTGTTTGTATAGCAGGGTAGTTATTTTAAATGGTAATAGGGAAGGCTTACGGGTTTAGGGGTGAAATCCTACTCCCGTGCCGGTCACGGAATCCTAGAAATGGGGTCGTGACATCCAATCAAGAACAGACCAAGACTCCTAAATAATGTTAAACAAATCCATCGGAAATTCCACTTAAAGAGGTTCCTCAACACTCTCTTTCAAGCTGAAGATCATATAAACATCATCTTGTTATAAATAAAACTTAAACTCATATTAAAATAACTCAACAATAGAAACTAGCAAACCATTAAAAAAAGAATAAATTGACTATTCCTTCAAAAGCTAGTGTCTGTGATGGCATGTGTATCCTTTAGGCACCAAATAGCTCTTTCTCAGGTTGTTCCTTCCCACTCTTTGGGTGTTCATAATGGGTGGTATTCATTTTGGTGGTTCAGAATTCATAGGAAGATAAACCAAGGAGTAATAGTAATTTTTAGCTGAACAACAATCACTAACTTTCAGTTAAACAATGATCACAAAATCTTTAACTTGCAGTTGAATAATGATAAAAAGCTTCTTGTTGACCAACCACAAAAATTTAACTTTCAGCCTTAGCCTTCTGGTTGGTTGAGATACTAGGGTAGTTTCCAAAGATTGAACATAAGGAGGAAACCTAGAGAAGGGAACCATTAATGCTTCTCTGATTTCTTGGATGCTTCTTACACTCCAAGGATAATTTTAGTGGATTAGAGAAGTAGTCTTCTCCTATGTTTCGAGTGAAAAAGGATTAAGTTCACAGCAAATTTGTCCTCGGCTTTGTGTGCTGTGTTGAAAAGCATAATAATTTAAATGAATTCAAAGATATAGAAGGACCAAATTGTCCAACGGAGCAATCTTTTTAATTGGATGGTTTTAGGAGAAGAATTAGTGCACTTATCGGTTTAAATTAATAAAGTCAAGCCAAACCAAACCATAAACGAGCGGTTTAGTTTGACGGTTTGGGACTTTTAAATTATCAAACTTACATATTTAAGTTTATTAATAAAAATACGATTTTATTCAATATAAATAATAGAAAAAATATAGTAATATTTCATTTACTTACAATATACAATCAAATCAAATTAGTTTTAAAATTAAATTTTTAGATTGACTAAACTTAATCTAAACATCTAAAAATAAATTTTAAACCTTATTATTTAAAAATTTTAAAATAATATGTTCATATATATCTATATATATATGGCTTTGGACCTTTCTAGTCATTGGGGTCACAAAATAGCTATATTTTATAATTAAAAAATATAGAATAAAACGTGATTAAAGAAGTTACGAGATAGAAAGAGATTATGGGTAATGTGGTTAATAAAAGTAGTGAGAGAGAAGTTAGAAATATAAGTAGTTATTGAATTATTTATTAATAATACAAATATTTCTATACTAAATTTAAACAATAAAAGAAAAGATTTCATGCACCAAGTGGTGAGAGAGAAATTAGAAATATAAGTAGTTATTTAATTATTTATTATATTTAAAATAATAATAATAATAAATATATTTTTATAGTAAATTTAAAAAAAATGATTGCATGCACATTGGTGCATGGGAAGCCTCTAGTCTATATTAATTTGGCTGTGACCCCTTCTGGTCATTGGCGGTCATAAAATAGGCATTTTCTAATTAAAAAAATATATGATGGTGGGAGAATGTGGGAGAGAAAAAATAGATATGATAGGTAGTTATTAAAAAAAGTAGGGGAATAAATAATTGGAAAAAACTTAGGTCCATTTCTTTATGTCCATTTCATCCAGTTCTCCAATATAACTATGACACGTGGCAAAAGTGTTTAAATGACCAATCACAGTAGAGAGAGAATATAGAAGACCACCTTTTATATGACCAATCATAGAAGAAAGAGAGTGTAAATACAATATATCGGTCGAACTGGATGAAATGGACATAAGTTTTTCCCTAAATAATTTCCTAATATTTAATTTATTTTTTAAAATATAATCTTAATTTTTATATTGTATTTTAAAAATTCAAAAAATAAATATCCAATATCCAATATGTTATTATTTAAAAATATAATAATAATTATTTTATATTATATTTTAAAAAATTAAAGAATAAATTACATGCACATACGTGCATGCGAAGCTTCTAGTCTATATTTATATGGCTTTGCACCCTTCTGGTCATTGAGGGTCACAAAATAGTTATATTTTATAATTAAAAAATACAAAAAAATTATATGATTGAAGGATGTGGGAGAGAGAAACATGTATGATGGGTAGTTACTAAAAATGTTGGTTACTAAAAAGGTGGGGAAGTGAATAATATAAAAAGTATTTAAAAATGGTCACTTGCCACGTCACTCTCCCACTTTCTCTCCCCGCCACGTCAGAAGGGAAGAAGAAGAAGAAGAGAAAGGAGGGTGAGATGCTGACGTGGCGAGGAGAGAAAGTGGGAGAGTGACGTGGCAAGTGGAGTGCCATGTCACCTTTTTTTACACGTAGGATCCAACTCAGCAGGCCACGTCATCACTTAACGGAAAAAGTTAACCAAGTTGGACGGAAGGACCAATTTGGAACTTCTTGCAAACATAAAGGACCAATTTAGACTTTTTGAAACATAAAGGACCAATATGAAACTTGGTACAAACATAAAGGACTAATTTAGGGTTTTGACCTTTAGAAATTAAAAAAATATTTAATTTTTAATGATTTTAAAATATAATAATTATATTTTAAAAAATTAAGAATAGATCGCATGCACGTAGGTACATGCGAAACTTCTAGTATAAATATATATGGTTTGATTTGATTTTTCAGCGTACCAAACTGAACCAATCCAAATATTGATTAGTTTTATTTAATTTGTACTAAATTTGATTTGATTTAATTCAAAAAGTCAATTTTGTTTGGTCTTGAACACCCCTTGTTGCTCACTGTGGGAGCTTACTCGCTCCCCTCTAAAGTGAGAATCGATGTTTTCATCCCTCTCTCCTCATCTCATACAACCCACACAAGCACAACTCACCTCACTCCCTCAACTCCTACCAAACATAACCCTACTATTTAATGTTAAATATTTCCAAGACCTTTTAATTGTTTAACCCGAATTATATATTTTAACACACAGGATTCCTAAACTTTGCTAATTATGTGAATGACGGGCGATATGTCACAAAGCGTACAAAAGTCCAGTACAAACTTGAAGAAATAAATAAAGATGTGTCAATCCTCAGGAAGAAAAGTTGCATTTCATACGAAGTTACTGAAAAGATAGCCTATCTTGTAACAAGCATGGCATTGAATGATTTCAATCATCTGGGAAGGCTACTTGGTGGAAAGTGGCGTAATGGGTTCTTCCTTAGCAATTCTGTTTCCCTACAGAGAACAATTCATGTGTTGAAGTCACCAGGGTATTTTAAAAATATGCTTTGAACTATCAAACTTCTTAAGTTTTAACTTTTAAAAATATACAATCAAACTTGAGTTAGGTGAATCGAAACAACCTTTTAAAATCTGGGTCATTCTCCGGCCTAATCTGCAAACTTGAGGAATTGCATACACCGGTTTTCACTTTGTGCGTTCTGTAAAACATACAAGTAGCGGTTAACTAATAAGAAACAATAATCAAGAAAAGAAAGAAACGAGTCTGAATCCTCTGCCTACGGCAACAGCAGAGGATCCGTCACATACACACCGAACTTACTCTTGACAGTCTTCATCAACAAACACCGGGATACAGGAACTTGCAATTGCCCCTCCAGTTCTAGTCCCAGGACGCTGTGGAACCTGAAACGTAAAACATTCAATGACTTTAGAATCAGATAATGGTGCAATACGATTGATTATATAAGATAGAGCATGTGTAATACGGTAAAAACGACAGTACCTGGTAGGTCGTCCACTTCCCAGGGATTGCATTATTTTCTTTATTCCTTTCAGCTCGAGCTCCGAGTGCGTGCCAAGAGTGCAACTCTCTCTCTGACGTGTCCAGCTGACCAGGACAGGTGACAGTCGAATCTTTATATATTGTAAGTGCAGCTGCTCCAGTTCTACATTAAATGAGGAAGAAACAATGCAACATGCAATATTATTCGTAACTGGAAATCTGATTACAAGAATGGGTATTTATAAGAGTTCGGGAGGTGATATAATTTCCGTTAGCTTCCTTTTGCGGTAGGAAATTATCAAACTTTGCTGCATTATTGTTCAAATATGAGGAAATACATCCCAAAACTCCTTAAATTCTTAAATATTTTCTTAACAGAACTCTAAATTGATACAAGTGATATTCAAGGTCTTGAGTAAATATAATTGGTATGAAACCAAGGAATATGTGACTTCGTATCGTATTGCTTATTTCCTAGGCTCAAATCTATTTATTTTCCCCCAAAGAAACACTATCTTTACCTTTCTGGCCTTGCATTCTTCGCAAATAGGTGAGAGGACGAGGCAGGTCGAACGCCTGCAATATTGGGAAAATTTTCAGAATTCACTACTTTTTACCCAAAATAATTTACACTTTTACAGAGAAAGAACTCACGATTTTCTCCCTTGGATAGGACAGTTCCAAAGCTACGCACAGGTAAATGTTTATCCGTTGAATCCTCCTAGTTAGTGGAAGAAATGCAAGATTAGACAGTGTATAAAACAACCATATTAAAAGAGTTCCTCAACCCGCACATTACATACATCTGTAATTTGTGGTCTTCTCATTGATCGTGCAAGAAATTTCGTGTAAGCATCCTTCAATTTAGCCATTGGTTGAGCATTCCTGTAAAATGTATCTTATGAGGAGTTATGATCACATTTGCGACCAAAGAAAAATAACATTGCTAAATCCAATATCATACAGAAATATGCGAAAACATATAAATATCGCATGAATTAACCTATAAATATAACAGTTTCTGCGAAACAGACCTCCAGCTCCAAACGCTTCAAGTGTAGAAATCACTTACTGAGACACAAAGTCCAAAAAAAAGAAAGGCAACGGATGTAGAAAGAGAAACTGTGCTGTGCACAAACTTATTGTACCAATCCCTACATTAAAGATGGAAAGACTTGCGCAATTCCAAATTTGTGTAACTCAAAAGTCAAAACAAAATCCAGATAAATGTATCACCTTGATATGCCAAGATGGAATATCTCATTTGCAGCTTTCATCTTATTCTTGGATTCCATGTAGAAAGCATATGATATGTAGAATACGGAATGGGTTTTCCCGATTCCATTTGCATCCAGAAAGCTATATATAATGTTCGCATCTATGCAATTATCTGCCTGCAAATTAAGAGTTCTTTTAAGAAGGTACCAAGTTTAACAAAAAAGTCAAACAGTAAAGCACGAAGAACGCACATATTCTAGCCACACTTTCAGGTAACGGAGGTCATTCCTATAGCTGTCTGAATGGCAAAAAGTACGAACGCATTGTTCGTATATCACTACCAGTCCGGAGCAGTCTCCACCTGGGGGAAATGCCTCCTGAATCCACTTAATGCACCTTTCACAATTGAAGCCAACGGTTAGAAACAAGATCAGCATAATAAACAGAATGCAGAGGGTTTTATTATATCGGAGTTTTATTTCTTTAAAATTTGCAAGAGGGGACAAGCTTCTTGAATCTTGATATAAAGAGAAGATGCAAATAGAAACAAGGTAGTTTACTCAAGCCAAGGGAAGAGGGGATCGTCTCCTTTGTATTCATCGATGGCTTCAATCAACCTCCTAAGGCATTAAGAACCATATGAGAAAAAATGAGATCAAAACGATGAGGATTTTCTTTAAGAAAAATGATTAAATTGAAAAAAAAAAGGAGAAGACCTTCGATTGTCGAGGAGAGATTTCTTTAGTTGATTGTGATTGTGGCAGTTGAGAGCATCGTTCAAGAGGTTAACATTTCGGCCTCTCTTTAACGGCCTTACATTTTCTTTGAAAGTTTCCCACTCGTTGCCGGTCTTTCTCTTGGACACAAGAAACTCCGTCTCTGGATCCAACATCTCAATCTCACCATCGCCCATTATCAGCGCCGCCCTTACTAACTCTTCTTCTAACGTTTGCGGGTGCGAGAGCGTCAGTGTGATTCAAAATTTGAACTCTAATTCCTTTTGCCTAGCTTGTGCTTCCTAGCCGTTACTTCTTTTTATTCTGATCAATAAACGGGCCTCAGGCCCTTTTCCTACACACTTAGCTTTAGCCTTTTAGCTTTTAATTTTGAAGGGCCAACCAACCCATTAATATATATTTAAAATAAGAGAGTGGATGCTCTAAAGTAATTCTCTACATTTCTTGGTGGAGTTATGAGAGAGATAGAGAGAAGAAAAATTGAGAGAGAAAAAAATCAAGAAAAACATCTCTATCTCTCTCATAACTCCACCAATAAATGTAGAGAATTACTTTAGAGGATCCTATCTCTTAAAATAACTTCTCATCTGTCATTCTAGCATTAATTTTGGTAATTGGCATTTTATATAAGAGGTGTTAAAAATTGAACCAAATCAATTAAATCGAAAATAATTGGTTTGGTTAAGATTTTTGAAATTTTTGGTCAGTTTTAACCGAATCAAAATGAACCATTTTTGTTATATATATATATTTTAATACTTTTACGTTTCAATAATAAAAAGGCAAAAGTATATTTTTTACCTCTAACGTTTGGGAGTTCTGTTATTTTCGCCTTTAACGTATTTTCTCTTTAATTGTATTCTTAATGTTTTGTGTATCTCCCAATGTCAGTCTTTTGGCTAACACCATCAATTTTTGAACGATTTTTTATGACGTGACATCCTATGTAGCCAACAATTCTTACTGGACTTAAATTTTTTCACATCACTAGTCAATAGTACTGAGTTTCTGGGGCCCATTTTACTGATGTAATGAGTATTTTGGTGTACTGGGTTTATTGATGTACTGAGTTTTTGGGGTCCATTGTACTCCTAAAATATATTGCTGATGTGAAAAAATGAAGTCTAGTTAGAACTGTTGGTGATATAGGATGCCACGTCATAAAAGATCGTTCAAAAATTGACGGTGTTAGCCAAAAGCCTAACATTGGGAGAAACACAAAACATTAAGGATACAATTGACAACGAAAAAATATTAAGGGCGAAAGTGATAGGACCTCCAAACATTGGGACAGAAAAAGCAATGTTTTTAAAACCGGACCGGTCATTGAACCGGTCGAGGCACTGGTTCATGGTTCAATGGTCGAACCATGGTTGAACCGTGGTCGAACCGGTGGCATTTAAAATATATATTTTTAATTAAATATACTAAAATATATCATAAAAAAATTATATATTTCATAATTATATGTTTCCATCTCGATCTAAACATGATAAGAAATAGAACAAGTTGCAAATTACCACAATATCATATTAAACTCTTCAAATAAGTTCAAGGATCAACATATTTAAGTCTCAAATCTTATCACAAACCCAACAATAAATACTAAAATAGAACAATCCTTACAACTACAAGTCACAACAAATTTTCAATAAATATTAAATCATAAACAACACAAATTTTTTTTAAAAAAATGAACAACCGGTCGAACCGTCTAAACCACCGGTTCTGACCGGTTTTGACCGATTCTTGACCGGTTTTATATCTGACCGGTTCATTGGTTACTCCGGACCGGACTGGCTGGCGGTTTTCCGGTCCGACCGGCCGGTCCGATCCGATTTTCAAAACAATGAGAAAAAGTATTTTTCCCTAATAAAAATTAAAGCATTTCTTATAATTTTATTAGGTAGATATTACTTATTATTTTAAGTTAATATTAGTTATTATTTTTATGTTATATATGGATGAGTTTTAACTCACGATAAATTCATATTTTTGCCCGACTTATTTTAGCTTCAACCTCAACGTGCATTGTGCACCGCTTATTTTATTGATACGTTGTCCTTCAGCACTCACAGGAGTCAGGACGCAGGGGTCATGGTTCATTCACACGTTTCTCTTACCTCTGTTTCCTCTTCTTCCTCCTGTTTTTTCAGTGGGGTTTCCTCTTTCTGTTTTGCCCCAAAATCCAGAAACAATGTGATTATCAAGCATAACCATCCTTCTGTCTTCAAGGCCTCATGGCAAGAGGTCCGACCTCACCTTTTCCTACTTTTAGTACCCTTTCATTAGACTATTCTAGAATACTTACTCTATATCTTTTCTGTTCCCCTTTGAAGCTTGCCGGAGTGTTACTGTTCTCGGCGATCCCTTTCACTACTGTAAAAGCTATAGCTAATAGTCCACTAGGGCAGTCGCTTCAGAGGAGAATGCAGGATAAAAAGAAATTTGCTCTAGATAACTCGTCCAAGTTTAAGGCCTTGTCCCAGAAGGCCCGAAAAGAGAGGTAATTCCCTGTAAGTGAATAAATAAATCAATTGTCAATATAATCGTCATCCTTCAACTATTCTGGGGAGTGATATGACGCTGTTACTGTTGCGAATTCGACCATTCTTAGGGACACGATGAAGTCAACCATGCCGTTTTAAACTGCCTGTATGTAGTGAACAATATTTACTACATTTTTAAACAATTGTCATATTAAAGAACCTAAGAAATTGACGGTTCATTATGGTATTAAAGTTGTCTGATGCCGTGTTAGTAAACTTTTATTCCACGATCTACCATTCTTCCCTAGTCGCTTCATGCTCAAATTCAATGTTCCTGAGTATTGAAGCACGTCTTGTTGCTTGAATTGATACTGGCGGTGACCTTCAATTTATTTAGTGACCCTCTTCCCGGGAAAGTCTTTGCAGTTCGTACTTAAAGAGGGTTTGTCAAATATAGAACATTCAAAGTCAAAACCACAGCCCACAGGTCATGTTTCTATTATAATTATTTTTTAACTTTATTTTTTTTTCGGGTGAATCTATCTTTCCGGTGTCATCTTTGTACAAACTAAAGTATCGATGAGTCTGTACAAAAAAAAAAAGGTTTTTCATGGCAAATGCAGCATAGACGTGCACTGAATATTGCTTGTACTCAAACCAAGCATAAGATGGCTCGAAGAAATGAAAAGACCAAAGAATAAGTAAATTGAAGATTAGAGAAATCATTTTAATAAGATTATTAAAGTTTTTTTCCTAGTTGTTTTTATTGTACATGAGCAATTTAAAGTACTTCATAGGAGATAACATTTTTTCTTCCTAAGAGATGTTGGTGATGATAAAATGAATTCGATCATTGTATTTAATGATGTGGGAGATAATGATAAAGATTGGTGTTGTTTCTTTAGTTCATAATACTTGGATTTGACGGCTGGGAGTTTGGGATTTTCTGAAACCTGACACATTCATGGACACATGGCAAACACACTTCATTTTTCTAGGAAACAAATGCTAGAATAGTCTCCAAGACTCCAACCACATTGAAATTCTCAATCTCTGCTGTTGAAATGAGATGATTTCATCGGCACAAATAATTTCTGTATCTGTATTTGTATTTAATAGATAGTAGATACCAAAAGTTCTGAAATATGGTTTTATGTTCTTATATGATAATTTAATTCCTGCTGTTGCTTGTGTCTGGACTTTTTTCTTATTCCATAAAATGCTCCCTCAGCTTTTGGTATGGAGAAGATCGGCCTCATTGGCTTGGCCCTATTCGATATGACTATCCAGCATATCTTACTGGGGAACTTCCTGGGGATTATGGATTTGACATTGCAGGGCTTGGCAAGGATCCTGTGGCTTTGCAGAAATACTTCAAGTATGGCATATCTTGCATTGTCCATTTAAACCATTATATTTATTTGTGTGTGCTTGCTTCTTGTCAACTATGATTTTTTTTTTTCATATGAGATGGTTGACTTGATCTCACAGTTAGCTTGAGTTCATCATTTAGAATATTTCAAAAGTGGCAATAAGTCCTGTAGAGGCTTGCTCCAGCAGTATAATGCAAAGAATATCTTATAAATAGATGATAAATCATCAGCTATATTATGATAGGGAAGTGACAATGTTTATATATCAGTTTTAATTCAAATAAGGCTTTTGTTGAATGTATTATGTCTTTTAATTGATTAAATAGAGGGAAAATATCATTAAAGTATTGAAACATAGTTTGACATTCTTGTATAAACAGCCACATGTGCATGCTATTAACTTTTTAGTGAGCCCCTCGCCTGACATGTGCATGGGACTGTTTTTCATTGTCTTAGTTTACCAAAAATTGGTAAATAAATTTTTTAAAAAAATTGGTGAAGCCTTTTTTAGTGTAAATATCCAAATGATCAGTTTAATCTCTTTTATCATGGAGCTTTGAAATATTGCATGCTCGGTGGGCTATGCTTGCATCTGTTGGTGCACTGGTTCCAGAAATATTAGACCTATTTGGGGCCTTTCACTTTGTTGAACCCATCTGGTGGCGCGTTGGCTATTCAAAGCTCAAGGTCAGTATGTCCAATCTTTGTGACCATTGTTTGTAAATTTGCAATGTCCTGCACCTTGAATCTATTAAGGGGAATCTAAGGGTAAAATATGCCACTATGAAAATGTGGGTCAACAATTTGTTGGACCCATTTGGTGTTGTGTTAGCTTTTCAAAGCTCAAGATCAGTATGCTCTATGTCTGTGTCTGATTTTTGTATGTTGGTTTGTCTTGATTGTAAGTGGTGAGTTTTATCATCCACAAGCTTGTGGAATTAAACTTAGGGCACGTTCTTTACGCAGAAATGGAAATGGAAAGGGAAACGGAATGCGTTTACTATGTTTGTTAGTAAAAGTTTGGGAATGGAAATGGAATGGTAATGTATTAAAATTACCACTTTACCCCTTATATTAAAATAATAAAAAGAAAAGAAAGTTATGATTGTATCAAATCAAAGGGTATAATAGACATTTTGTATTTTCTTTTTTCTTTTTCTTTTTTTAAAAGTTGATGGAAATGAAAAAGTAAAAAATAAGTGGGACCCAGTGGGTCCCACCCATTCCTTCCTCATTTCCATAGCTATTTCTTGCTAAAGAAAAACCTTTATATTCGAATCGGATACCCATTTGTCCGGATCTATTTCTTAAAAGGAATCCAAGGGCTAATTATACCCTTGAGAAAATGTGGATTAACAATTTGTTCTTTAGAGAGCTGTAGATAGTCTAGGCATGATTCCTTGGAAAATGATAGTTGATAAAATGCATACTGATTATCAAGTTTCATGTAAACCACTAGGCCTAGCATAGTTGGTACTTAGTTGGGTTGCTTAAGCATCTAGTCAGGGGTTTAATCCTTGGCGGTGTGTACGGAGAGAGTTTCATAGCTAGCATTAAAACCCCCTTTCAGGGAAGTCTACGGTGCAAGGGTACTAGTCACTGCTGTTGGCGGTGAATACCTTGGGTTTACCAAAAAAGATAAGTTTCATGTAGGTTTAAATCTTAGAAAACTGGCTGTAGCTTTTGATGCCTTTTGCTTCTTTTAATAAGTTGTTTATGTGTAATCCCATCTGGTTGATAATATGGGTATCATACTATCTTAATTCTTTAGGGAACTAACTAGAGAGGTTTTATCTTTGATGGACCACATTGAGCTAAGAGTAATCTTTTAGGAATTAATTATTAATTTACTCTAATAACAAAGGTAAAGAGAGAATATGTTGGCGTCGCTTGATCCATATAGCCGACCCTACCTAGTGGGAAAAGGCTTTGATTATTATTGTTGACTCTAATAACAAAGGACACTGACAAAAATGGAAATAAGGCTCATAGTTTTATGTGGGATGCCCTTAAATTAAGTGGGAAAACCCATAGGACAAACACTGAAGAGTACTCAATATCATCACCCATCTGCCGAGAGATCCCACAAATTATAATTTTTACAGTGGGAACTTCCTATTTAATTGCTATAGTAGTCTGTGGTTCCATTACCAAAGACTTAGCCCAAGAAAAAATATTCAGAAGTTTCCTTCTGTTTTTCCCCACAGTATACTCCTCATGTGTTAACTCACTGTTTATGATTTCCACGACTTCCACTCCGCCTGTTGCTCACAGATTCAAAAAAAAAAAAAAAAAAACTTCTGTAATAACAATATTTTGCACAGTAAATGTTCTATAAAAAAGAAAATATTTTGCACAGTAAATGAGATTCATATGTCTCTCTGCTTTTGTCATCAACCTAACTAAAATGGACTGATTTCTTTTGTCTGTACATTATCATATCAATGGAGGGCGAAACAATTTCTAGTCTTACATATCGTATGCATGATCCAGGACTTTTTATGTTCCTCCTTTCTTTGGTCTACTGATGTATTTGCTCTACTCTATATAACTTTGGTGAAAGCCTTTTCTCTTTTTGAACTTGTATCAACCAATAATTTGTGGTGAATAAGGCTTAATGATGCTCAACTTCTATAATGAAGGCATCAAGTAGTTTTGAGTGGGACTAGTAGTCATGGCCTCTATAATATTGTGCACCACTGCCTATTACTCTGCTTAGTTAAATTATCATGTTGCCAGTACCGGCTCCTTGCTGAAGTGTCAAGATCTTCATTGATATTAGTTTTGGGCTTTTGGCCACCTCTCTTGCCTAGTCATGTTTCCTAGATATGAAACCGTTTTGTTTTGTTCTTTTTTTCTTCCTGATTAGGGGGATGGAGATAAGGAAAGTTCTAACTTCTAAATTATTGAGGGGCACAACAACAAAGAAGTTTTTGTTTCCATTTTTCTCCTGCCAAGAGAGAGAGAGAGAGAGAGAGAGAGAGAGAGAGAGAGAGGGGGGGGGGGGAACTCTGATCCTGTCGAGTTTTTTTTTTTTGGTGTAAAATTCTAATTTATGGGAAAAGGCTATGGTGGTTGTTGGTGGTGGTGGTGTAAAATTGTAATTTGTGGCTACTGTATGGCTGTGCTGCTGCTCTTGACTAACAGTGTCGATACAATTCTTTAAGAGTTGTTTGTGGGCCTTACTAGTCAGTATTGCTTAAGCGAGCAATAGAAAGGATCAAATTCTAATCTCCTTATCTATCATCTAGGATGAGGTGTGAAAACGCCCCAAGGACTATAAAAATACTAACATTTATATCTTCAAAAATTTAGCCAATTAATGAACTTGATTAAATTCTTATTTTGTTTCTTTGATACACAGTTTTGTTGATTGAATGTGGTAGGTTTATTTTCAGTCAGGGCCAGAGATTAAATTGCATCGCAAATTTCATACTCTGTCTTTGATCCATGCTTTTTTAAAACGAGCTGCTCTGAGCAGACTTGTGATGAAATTAATGTTATATGCACTTATATGTTACATTAGTGAAGATATCTATAGTAATGTAAATGACATTCTTGTTTAAAAATTTATAAATTTTAATCAGGGAGATACTATAGACTACCTTGGCATCCCGGGACTTCACTTAGCTGGAAGCCAAGGAATTGTTGTAATTGCTATTTGCCAAGCACTTCTCATGGTAATTCTTTTATCCCCTTTTCAATTTTCTTGTTTTCTGTGCTCTGGTTACACTACTAACATATTGGCTTCCAATAGAAGTTTTTGAGCCCATGTGAAGTTAGTGGTATAGGACTCATTACAAGGCTCCTTTCAAGTCATTACCATATTTTATGGTATGGGCGAAAGAGAGAGTTTTGATAGCTCAAGCATCTTAGCTACAAAACTCCTTTCTCGACTGTACTTGCATTACCCTTCTGTCTACCTACCTATGGATGGCAAGTATACTCATTACACATATTTAAACAGGTTGGACCTGAATATGCTAGATATTGTGGGATTGAAGCATTGGAGCCTCTAGGAATATATCTTCCTGGTGACATAAATTACCCAGGAGGAGTGATATTTGATCCCCTGAATTTGTCTAAAGATGCTGAAGCTTTTGAGGAGTTGAAGGTGAAAGAAATAAAAAATGGACGCTTGGCAATGATTGCGTGGTTAGGTTTTTACACTCAAGCAGCTCTCACAGGTAAAGGTCCTGTGCAGAACCTTATTGACCACATCTCCGATCCCCTCCACAACAACTTTTTGTACATGCTCGACTTCATGAAACTAGTTCAGTAGGCAAGTGGCTACCCTTTGTCCCGTAACTGAATAGGTATGAATATTAAGGAAGGGCGAAGGGGAGTTGTAGACTGGGTAATTAACATGGAAATAGTAAGATAAAAATGTTGTTTTATTTCCATAAGTCTAAAGTTAGTGTTAATGGTATTAATATATTTTAGTGTCAATTTTGTTGTACATATTTTAAAAATGTTTTAAGAGGAGTGAGATCATTGTTACCTCGACTAATAACTTGTTTTTCTTTTGAGGAACTCTACTAATAACTTGTTGGTCTTATTGGTAGTAAAAATGAAAAAGCAAAAAAAAAAAAAAAAAAGTCCACCTTCACAAATCAGATTAATTCAAGTAATACGTCATGACTTCATGATCAGATCTTCTCCCTTTCAGGCAACATGATTGATTTTTTAGTATCATTTCCATTAGGGAAGTCTCCTTCTTCCATTAGGGAAGATATCTCTTTCTATTAGAGAAGTTTTCCTCTTTCATTGGGGAAGTGGTTCTTCTTCTTCAATGGAGGTTTATGTATGAAGATATTACTAAAGATTGCAGCAAATCTTTAGATCTACAACAATAAAGGCTGTCAAAAGAAAGAGAGTTGGAAAGGTTGTTAATCCTCAGAGAGGATTGGATAGGTGTGTTGCCTCTCCTTGAAGACCATCAAGCTTCTTTAATTTTATTTTATTTGTTGTAGTTCTTTCTAAATATGTTGTTAATCTTTGTAATATTGTTAAACTTTGAAAAGAGGTGTGTTGCTTCTTGTTCTTAATGATATTAGATATGATTTTAGGAGTGTGGGGTTATATTTTTCTTTGTATTGTATCAGTTATGCTTCTGCTCCTAATCCCCTGAGTTGGCTATGATGTTAGTTGTTTTTTTCTTTGTAGATTTATGTTTAGATTTCCCCCAAACTTAAGACATTGAAGTTGTTACATGTGTGTGTTTGACTGTTTTCTATGGTGCAAAATTGTGGTATGGAAGGGTTAGAAAATAAAAAAATTATTCATTTTCAAAGTTTTCTAAATATTGCTTTTAAGAAAATATTCACTTGCCTTCGTTAAAAGAACCTGCTAATTATATTTAAGGTAATTAGTGTTTGATGTGAATATTCAATCAGATATTTATAAATAATTTTAGAATTTTTAATTATATATTAACATTATATTTTTTTTGTATTTATACAAGTAAAGATTGAATATAAAGATTTGTGCAAAGGATGGGTTGTAATCTAATTTATATAATAAATAAATTTTGTTTATTATAAAATTATAAAAATAACATTTTTTATAACAAAAATAACATTGATTATGATTTGAAAATATTGAAATCGTCTTTCTTATTTTTTAACAATATTTTCACAAAATATTTGTTGTTTTTTTTTGTCAAAACAAAATATTTGTTGTTAAATTACATATCAAAGGCATTTTCAGTCATATATTTAATTTTTAATGAAAATAAATAAATAAGACACGTGACAAAAATGTTAAAATAACCACTTTAAAGAGAGAATGTAGAAGAACATATTTTATACAGCTAATCACATAAGAAAAAGAGTATAAATGAAACATATGATTAATAAAATTTAATAACAAAAGTATAAAAACTTGAATTAAGTTTTTTATATATTTAAATATTTTTTTATAACAAGAGGGTCAAGTTAGGGTACGTTTGGTAAGAATGGAGGGAAGAAAATAGAAGGGATGTAAAATATTGTAGAGTAGAGTACTATAGAATAAAACAAAGTACTGTGAAGAAAAGTAAGGAGAGAGATAGAAAGAAAAATTGAGAGAGAGAAAAAGTATATCAAAAAGTGTGTTTAATATGTACAAAATATGATGTATATTGTGAAACTATATGATAAGAGTAAAAGAGAAAGGAAGAAGACAAGAGAAGAAGAAATGTAGTACTCAATAATCAACTTTTTTAGTGTATAAAATCATTGCATACACACCCTCTATTTATAGGGCTACTAGGGTAACCTTCACATCATAAGTTACAAAGCATTAAGGTATGCATATAATGCACAATCAATATTGGCATAAATCATATTGAATTTGGGGTTATAGACTCATTGATTTATGGAGGTTTTGGGAGTGCTAAAGACATCCACAAAAGCACAATATATTTACAACACTCCCCCTTGGATGTCTAAAATTGTGCCTCATTAAAACCTTACTAGGAAAAACCCTGTGGGACAAAAAACCTAGTGAAGGAAAAAGAGTACACCAATTATAATAATACATCCATTATAAACTGCCTCATTAAAAACCTTTACCAGGAAAACCCAGTGGGACAAAACCATGGCAAAGGGAAAAAGAGTGCAGCGCTATCTCCCCCTCATTGTAGCATTATTGAAGGTCTCTTAATCGGCGCATTCCAATTTTGTAAATTAGCTTCTCAAATGTTGCAGTTGGTAATGCCTTAGTGAATAGATCTGCTAGATTATCACTTGAGCGAATTTGTTGAATATCAATTTCACCATCTTTGTGAAGATCATGAGTAAAGAAGAACTTTGGTGAAATATGCTTAGTCCGGTCTCCTTTAATGTATCCTCCTTTTAGTTGGGCAATGCAAGTAGCATTGTCTTCATACAATGTAGTTGGGGCCTTTTCATTTAGTAATAAACCACATGATTCCTGAATATGTTGAGTCATGGATCTCAACCATACACATTCTCGACTGGCTTCATGAATTGCAAGCAACTCTGCATGATTTGATGAAGTAGCTGCTATAGTTTGTTTTGTTGAGCGCCAAGATATAGCAGTATCACCAAATGTAAACAAATAGCCAGTTTGAGATCGGCCTTTATGAGGATCTGATAAGTATCCAGCATCTGCATATCCAACTAATGGAGACTTGGACTCATTTGAATAAAATAATCCCATGTCAAGTGTCCCTCGGAGATATCTGAATATATGTTTAACTCCGTTCCAATGTCTCTTAGTTGGAGAAGAACTAAATCTTGCTAATAAACTTACAGCGAATGCTATATCAGGTCGAGTGTTATTAGCAAGATACATTAGTGCTCCTATAGCACTAAGATATGGTACTTCTGGACCAAGAAGTTCTTCATCATTCTCACGAGGACGAAAAGGATCATTTTTCACTTCAAGTGATCTAACCACCATAGGGGTACTTAATGGATGTGCCTTATCCATGTAAAACCGTTCAAGGATCTTTTTAATATATGTTGATTGATGAACAAGTATTCCTCCTTCTAAATGTTCAATTTGCAGCCCAAGACAATATTTTGTCTTTCCAAGATCTTTCATCTCAAACTCTTCTTTTAAGAGCTTTGCTGCTTCTGAAATACCTTTAGGAGTTCCAACTATGTTCAAATCATCAACATATACTGCGATGATAACAAAATCAGATCCTGATCTTTTTATAAATACACATGGACTAATAGAATCATTTTTGTATTCTTTTTGTAGCAGATACTCACTAAGACGATTATACCACATGCGCCCGGATTGTTTTAATCCGTATAATGATCTTTGCAACTTAATTGAATATATTCCTCAATCACTCAAATTATTTCTTTCAGGTATCTTAAATCCTTCAGGGATTTTCATATATATATCATTATCCAGTGATCCATATAAGTAGGCTGTAACAACATCCATTAGGTGCATGTCAAGCCTTTTACAAACAGCCAAACTAATTAAATATCTAAAAGTAATTGCATCCACCACAGGAGAGTAAGTCTCCTCATAATCAATTCCAGGTCTTTGCGTAAAACCTTGTGCTACAAGTCGGGCTTTATATCGCACAATTTCATTTTTCTCATTTTTTTTTTCGCACAAAGACCCATTTGTACCCGACTGGTTTTACACCATCAGGTGTTCGGACTACAGGTCCGAAAACTTCACGCTTCGCAAGTGAGTTTAACTCAGCTTGGATAGCATCTTTCCAATTTGGCCAATCTTTTCTACGTCGACATTCTTCGACGGATTTTGGTTCATGATCCTTATTTTCATTTGTAAGTTCTAGCGCTATATTATATGAAAAAACATTGTCGACAATTGTTTCAAATCGGTTCCATATTTTTCCAGTATCAACATAACTTATTGAGATCTCATTATTTTCTTTACTTTCAGGTACCTGAATCTCTTCTGGAGATTTTTTATCAGTTATGTCTTCCTTATCATTCAAAATACATATTTCCTCGTCTTGGCCATTTTCTTTATTTGCTCCTTTTCTTTTCGAGGATTCTTATCTTTGGAACCAATTGGTCTACCACGCTTCAGGCGTGCTGTATGTTCATTCGCAATAGTATTAGGTTGCCCTTCAGGAACCTCAATACGAATTGGAGCATTTTCAGCTGGAATATGTGACTTTGTCACTTTTTTAGGGTCAGTGAATGCATCTGGCAATTGATTTGCAATATTTTGCAAATGAATTATTCTTTGAACTTCAAGTTCACATTGCTTTGTACGAGGATCAAATGATGCAATAATTGTGCATTCCATGTAATTTGTTTTTCCAGCTGTTCCTTTTCTCCCCCTAATGCTGGGAAATTATTTTCATCAAAATGACAATCGGCAAATCGTGCCGTGAACAGATCACCCGTCTGGGGTTCTAGATATTTAATAATGGAAGGGGATTCATACCCGACGTATATCCCCAACCTTCTTTGAGGACCCATTTTGGTGCACTGTGGTGGAGCAATCGGAACATAGACTGCGCACCCAAAGGTCCTTAAATGAGAAATATTTGGCTCCTGACCCAAAGCCATTTGCATAGGGGACAACTTATTATATGTTGTTGGTCTAATGCGTATGAGTGCTCCAGCATGCAGAATAGCATGTCCCCAGGCATTAATAGGGAGTTTTGTTCTCATGAGTAATGGTCTAGCAATTAACTGAAGGTGTTTAATGAATGATTCTGCAAGACCATTTTGTGTATGTACATGAGCAACAGGATGCTCCACACTTATCCCAATTGACATACAGTAATCTTTAAAAGCTTGAGATGTAAATTCACCAGCATTATCAAGACGAATTGTCTTGATAGGATAATCTGGAAATTGGGCTCGCAATCTGATTATTTGAGCAAGTAATCTTGCAAAAGCCACATTACGCGTTGACAATAGACAAACATGTGACCATCTACTAGAGGCATCTACTAATACCATCAAATATCGAAATGGTCCACAAGGTGGAGCTACAGGCCCACATATGTCTCCATGAATGCGTTCCAGAAATGTAGGGCATTCAATCCCAACTTTTGCTGGTGATGGCCTTATAATTAATTTCCCTTGAGAACAAGCAGCACAAGAAAACTCATTAGATAAAAGAATCTTCTGGTTCTTTAATGGATGTCCATTTGAGTTCTCTATTATTCTTCGCATCATTATTGAACCGGGATGGCCTAACCGGTCATGCCAAATATTAAAAGTATTTGGATTAGTAAACTTCTGGTTTACTATAGCATGCGTCTCAATCATGCTAATATTTGTGTAGTACAAACCAGAGGAAAAAGTGGGTAATTTTTTCAAGATACATTTCTTACCCCCAATAATTGCAGTGATGCAAAGACATTCCATATCACCATCAATTGTGGTCTCAATGTGATAACCATTTTGTCGAATGTCTTTGAAACTTAGTAAATTTCTTTGAGACTTACTGCAAAATAATGCTTCATTTATATTCAATTTTGTTCCTCTGGGTAATAATAAGTTAGCTTTTCCATATCCTTCAATTAATTTTATACTACCAGATATTGTGCTAACGTTTGCCTCTTTCATAACCAAAGAAGAAAAATACTTCTTATCCTTTAATATAGTGTGTGTTGTAGCACAATCCACAAGGCATATATCTTCTTTGATTTTAAATCCATCAGAAGACTGAGGAATATCCATATTCTTCATTGAAAACAAAAATACATTATAAGAAACTTAGAAAATTAAAATTACAATGAAGAAAGAAACACAACTAAAACATAAGAGGGAAAATAAAACATAGGTGAAAAGCATAAAATTTGTTGCATTTCATTTTTCAATCATGATTTTCAAAGAAATCAGCAGCATCTAGATGTGTTATGTCAATGAGGCCTTCATAGTCATCTTCTTTGTAGGCAAAATTAGCTTCCACATTATTTTGCATTTTTGCTTCATCATCATCATCATTTTGAAGGGTTAAATTAACTTCAGCATTTTTCCCCTTCTTTATTGAAGCTTGATAGAGCTTAACAAAATGCTCAGGTGTGCGGCAGACACGTGACCAATGGCCTTTCATGCCACAACGATAGCATATATTGTCTTTACCCTTAGAAGAGCTATTTTGAGAACCCTTATTGTTGTTCTCTTGTTTATGACCATCGTGATTATGGTAATTATTTTTTCCCTTACCACGCCCACGTCCACGCCCGCGGCCACGACCACGACCACGGGAATTATTATTTCCTCTTCCAAAATTATCATATTTTGCTGCATTCGCTTCAGGGAATGGAGCAGATCCAATTGGACGGGCTTCATGATTTTTCATTAACAGCTCGTTATTTTGTTCAGCCACAAGAAGACAGGAAATCAATTCGGCATATTTTTTAAAACCTTTTTCACAATATTGTTGTTGTAATAAAACATTAGAAGCATGAAAAGTTGAAAAGGTTTTTTCTAATAAGTCCTCATCAGTGATTTTTTCTCCACACAATTTTAATTGAGAACTTATTTTGAAAACTGCCGAATTATATTCACTCACTGTCTTAAAATCTTGGAGGCGTAAATGCATCCAATCATAACGAGCTTTGGGGAGTATTACCGTTTTCTGATGGTCATACCTTTCTTTAAGATTTTTCCACAATTCAAGTGGATCCTTAACAGTCAAATATTCTGCTTTTAGCCCTTCATGCAGATGATGACACAAAAATATCATTGTTTTTGCCTTATCTTGGTTAGATGCCTCATTTCCAGTTTTTATTGTTTCACCTAGACCCTTAGCTTCTAAGTGAATTTCAGCATCTAGTACCCATGACAAATAATTCTTGCCAGATATGTCAAGGGCTACAAACTCGAGTTTGGTAAGATTTGACATGATGCAAGCTTCGAGCTTTCGTGCTGATAACGTATTGTGAAACTATATGATAAGAGTAAAAGAGAAAGGAATAAGACAAGAGAAGAAGAAATGTAGTACTCAATAATCAACTTTTTTAGTGTATAAAATCATTGCATACACACCCTCTATTTATAGGGCTACTAGGGTAACCTTCACATCATAAGTTACAAAGCATTAAGGTATGCATATAATGCACAATCAATATTGGCATAAATCATATTGAATTTGGGGTTATGGACTCATTGATTTATGGAGGTTTTGGGAGTGCTAAAGACATCCACAAAAGCACAATATATTTACAACAATGTACAATTTTTTTTTAGTAATTGTGAGAATAGATAAATTCTATTGTTTGCAAAGGTTACCAATCCTACCTCAAACGAAAGTGAACTAGAATGGAGAAAGAACGCAGACACTGACGTTTTAAAAGTAAGTTTGACTTAAAAATTAATTGGCTAAAACTATTTTGGTTTTCAATATTTGCATGAAGTTTTATGTTGGTCCTCAAAGTTTTTTTTGGTCGATTTTGGTTCATGAGCATAACACCGTTAACTTTTACCGTTAAATGATGACGTGGCATGCTTATCTGGCACACACTCTCTCATACGTGTTATATTTTAATGACGTGGCATGACACATCACTGTCACGTCACCCCACATTGCCACATGATTATCTTTTCTCCTTCATCATCATCATCATCTGGGGAGACGTGGCAGTGATGTGTCATGCTACGTCATTAAAATATGACACGTAGGAGAGAGAGTGTGCCACATAAGCATGCCTCATCATTTAACGGCAAAAGTTAACGGTATTACGCTCGAGGACCAAAATCGACTAAAAAAAACTTTGAGGACCAACATTAAACTTTTGAAACATTGAGGGCTAACATTAAGCTTCATGCAAACATTGAGGACTAAAATAATACTTTAACCAAATTAATTTGATATGTTGTTGCCTATTATTTCATGATAATTTAATTCATATATAATAGAGTGAAATAAAAAGCATTTGGATACTCTTAAATTCTAGAGTTTGTAAATTATTTTCTTAATTTTTTTATTGTTACTTGTGTTTTAAAACTTTTAATTTGTAAATAAATTTTTTTGTCTAAATTTCATATAAATAATTAATGTTAGATACAAATATGATTATTATCGCAGAATCTAACATTAATTATGGTGTTAAATTAAATATATCCTTTTTGGTAGGAAAAGAAAACAAACAAACAAAACCAAACAAGCCTTCACATGAGGAACACCCTCCCAATTCGCAGCTCTTTTAACAATTTAATCACAATTATCATTGTGAAATAAAAATATTATTGTAGTTAAATTGACACAAACTTATTACTAAATATATTATTTAACATAAAAAAAACAGTGACATTTGCACCAAATGATAATTATTTGTATGAAATTTGACTGAATAATTAGATTTTTCCTTCTGGGTGATGGGACTTCTTTTCTTTTTAGAAATTTAAGTATACAATCAACACTAAACAAAATTTAAGGATATAATTTAGATGGACACTAGAATTGAGGTACAACAACATAATTCATTAATTTGTCAAATAAAAATGGTTAAAAGCAATTTAGCAAGTTAACCGAGTCCAAGTGACACATTATCATTGGAGAGCAGCTGAGTCCATCATATCGAATGAATTGGAGATTGGAGGAAGGAGAGATTGACAATTAAGAGTGGTTTGTTGGAAGGTGAATTTGTTAAGTTCATCCTCTTTTGTTTGGTAGTAAGTGAGAGATATTTTATGATGAGTTTAATTTTATTATGCTAGATGAGTTAGATTCCATCTTAAGAGGATGGAAAATTGCATTTTTTACTTAGGAAATGATGATAAGAATAAAAAGATTAATTTATCCTTAACAATTTATTCTTACTACTATTATATACTCAAACTAATTTACTACATGTTACATAAAATAAACGAGAATAAAAACTTTCACTTTTTACAAAAACACTAACATCCTATCAAAGCCAGATAAGGGAGAACACGGCAGAGGAAATAAAGTTGAGTCGAAGAAATAAAGGAACATAGCTGAATTCATCGACCTTGGTTAAATTAATTAGCATTTCTTAAATTGTTTGTTTTATTACCGGAACCCACATTTATTTATTTTCCTGAGAGAGCGGTGGGAATTAAGGACGGAAAAGTCTGAGATTCTTGGTTTGGTCCGTGAGGCGGCCCCTACTTAAACCCTGGAATTGCTTCAATTTACGGTTTTTTAACCCCCCTCACACCAAAAAGCCAACCAAAGTTGTACGTTAACACCTTGATTCAAGCCAAACATGCAATTCATCTTCTTTCTCAGATCCCTCTTCTGCACCGATTTCGTCCCTCGTTAACTTCAATTGATGGATCTTGATTCCGATCTCAATTATCTGTCAACCGTGTTGATTACTTGCTTCCTCAGATAGAAATTGAACCCAAATTTCCTCAGCTATGTGCTGACTTTCAACCTCCGCATCATCTCTCTCTGGTTTTTTCCCTTCTCCGTTGCGCTCAAACCTGTACTCTTGATTCTGTTTTTGGGGTTTGACTCTTACTACTGATTACTCCATAAAATTTTTTCTTCAAGAAGAAGAAGAAGAAAATTATAGTCGTAGAAATGGAAAAGGTTGCTACACAAGTCGCTACTCCCATTTTCATTCATCAATCACTTTCTAGTCGATTTTGTGAGTCACCTGCTATGGCAAAGAAGCGTGATCTGTCCTACGCAGCCTCCCCCAACTTTGTCCACCAACAGTTGCAAAACCCTAGCGACAACTGGAACCCAAAGGTCTGGGACTGGGACACCGTCAGATTCGTTGCCAAACCCTTGGACACGGACATGCTTCGTCTGGGGACTCCCACGACCACTGCAGAAGACCAACGCCTTCCAACTGTTACCAATTTCAACAAGAACTCCACCGTCGACGATGACGAGGAAGAAGAAAGTCTTCGATTGAATCTCGGCGGTTGCTTGGCCTTCAATACGGTGCAGGAGCCTATGTCACGCCCTAACAAAAGGCTACGTTCTCGCTCACCTGGTGGACCCTCTTATCCCATGTGTCAGGTCGACAACTGTAAGGAAGATCTCTCTAATGCCAAAGACTATCACCGCCGACATAAAGTTTGTGAGGTTCACAGCAAATCTTCTAAAGCCCTTGTTGCTAATCAAATGCAACGATTCTGCCAGCAGTGTAGCAGGTTACCTTACCAATTTTTGTTTCTTTTCTCCCCGGCTTTTTTTGGTAGAAAATTTGGCCTTTCTTTTTCATGCTTTATACTATAGTTATGATCACTGAACGAACGGATGCAAAATTTCTACCATAGATTTTAAGTTAACGTGCTACGTATGCTTCTTCATTGCAATTCTGCTCTTCTTCAATCTCTTTCTAATCTTAATCACATCTACTCTGACTCTTTTACATTGTAATCTTGATCGACTTCTGTAGATTTCACCCTCTGTCAGAGTTTGATGAGGGAAAAAGAAGCTGTAGACGTAGACTTGCTGGGCATAACCGTCGAAGAAGAAAGACTCAACCAGAAGATGTTACCTCCCGGCTCCTTCCTGGAAACCAGGATACTGCAAATACAACATCTAGCAATTTGGATATTGTCGACTTGTTGACTACAATTGCTCGTGCACAAGGTAAATGATGCTTTTCTGGCGGATTGCTTCCCATATCTTCTCTGTAATGGGCTAATTTATGTGTAATAATCTCTAGGGAAATTTGTGGAAAGAAGTAAAATCTGTTCACAACTTCCACAGAGAGACCAGCTTGTTCAGATTCTTAATAGGATAAATTCATTACCTTTGCCGGCTGACCTTGCTGCGAAGTTGGCCAATGTTGGGAATTTTTGTGTAAACGTTCCCGGGCAAACTTCTTCAGACCATCATGACAAATTGAACCAGAACAAATCTTCCCCATCAACTATGGATTTTCTTGCTGTTCTTTCAGCTACCCTATCAGCATCTGCTCCTGATGCCATTGCTTTACTCTCTCAAAAATGCAGCCACAGTAGTGACAGTGAGAAATCTAGGACAAGTGGTGCTGACCAAACTACTGAGCCAAGTTTACAGACAAGACAGCCACTAGAGTTCCCTTCAATTGGAGCAGAAAGAAGTAGTAGCAGCTACCAGTCTCCTGTTGAAGATTCAGATTGCCGAGTTCAAGAGACTCGAATCAATTTACCACTGCAGCTTTTTAACTCCTCTCCAGAAGATGAAAGCCTGCTAAAAATGCCATCTTCGCAAAAGTACCTCTCATCTGACAGTAGTAATCCTCTTGAAGAGAGGTCACCGTCTTCTTCTCCATCTTTGGTACAGAAGCAGGTAGCTTTGCAGAGTGTAATTGAAGGTTTCAAGTCGAACAACATTGCAATTGGAAGAGTAGTCAATACACACAAGGAAGCCGGCCAACGGCATGACTGCAATATTTCTCTTGATCTTTTTAGAGGGTCAAATAGTAAAGTCCAACCTAGTTCAATGCAAAGTGTTCCATTTCAAGCTGGCTACAGATCTTCAGGATCTGATTATTCACCTTCCAGTTTTAATTCAGATGCTCAGGTAGGTTGGGATTACAATTTCTGGTTGTTGGAATGAAGAAAACACTTTATTCTGTTTTATGTCTCTTCTATATCTATATGGCTTAGGTAACTAATATTTTGGGATTGGATTTGTTGTCTGGTATTCCAACAGGATCGTACTGGTCGAATAATGTTTAAATTATTTGACAAGGATCCTAGTCATTTCCCAGGAACACTGCGAACTCAGGTGACACTATTGAGGCACTGTCCAATGAATTTTGATTTGATGATGTTCTTTTTACTGGAGTCATAACTTAATATCGCCAAACTTGATAATGTTTATAGTTTTGTGTTCTAGATTTACAATTGGCTTTCTAATAGCCCATCAGAGATGGAGAGTTACATAAGGCCTGGCTGTGTGATCCTATCAGTCTATGTTTCAATGTCTTCAGCTACCTGGGAGTGTGTGAGTGAATTGCTTATGTGCATTTCTTCAACTCTTATGTCTTTCTTGCTGATTACTTGTACTGTGTTTTTGCAGCTTGAAGAAAATTTTCTTCAACATGTACATTCTTTAATTCAAAATTCCGATTCTAAGTTTTGGAGAAATGGGAGGTTTCTAGTTCATGCTGGAAGTCAGTTAGCATCACATAAAGATGGTGAGCTCCGTGATTGGCACCAGTTTGTCTCTTTTTGTTTCAGATTGCATATTTTTATGTTCATTTATTCTTTGAACTATATTTAATCAAATTTTAAAAGATTAAATGGACTCTCCTAGATGGATTGTCCTCATCTAAGGATGGAATGAAACCTATTTAAACTGACATTGCAGGTAAGATTCGCATATGCAAAACATGGAGAACATGGAGGTCTCCAGAGTTGATTTCTATCTCTCCTTTGGCAATTGTTGGGGGACAAGAAACCTCAATTTCGTTGAAGGGTAGAAATCTGTCAACTCCTGGCACCAAGTCAGTACTGGGTTTTCCTTTGTCTGATGCTGCGTAATCCTTTCTGATTTTTGTTTTTAACCTTTGTTCATCCATTGTTTAGGATTCATTGCACGAATATGAGTTGTTACACATCAGAGGAAGTTATAGGGTCTGTTTATTCTGGTATGACTTGTGATGAGATAAAATTGGGTGGATTTAAAGTTCACAATGCATCTCCCAGTGTTTTTGGTCGCTGTTTTATCGAGGTAGGTCTTGTACAGAAATTCTTTGGTTGTGCGCACATACCTGTCTCTTGAAATTTTAGTGAATATGTATGAAGTATATTTTTAAGAAATGTGGCTGATAATATGAACAGGTTGAGAATGGTTTCAAGGGTAACAGTTTTCCAGTGATAATAGCTGATGCAACCATTTGTAAGGAATTGCAATCACTTGAGTCTGAGTTAGATATGGAGGTAAAATTATGTGATGCCATTGCAGAAGAGCATGCTTATGAGTTTCCAAGGACTGGGTCAAGGGAGGAGGCTTTGCATTTTCTGAATGAGCTTGGCTGGCTATTTCAAAGGAAGAGGTCCTCATATGCACTTGAGGTTCCAGATTATTCACTTGAGAGATTCAAGTTCTTACTCACTTTCTCTGTCGAAAGAAACTGTTTAATGTTGGTCAAAACCCTTATGGATATGCTGGTTGAGGAACATCTGGAAGGGGAATGGTTGTCCAAGGGATCAGAGGAGATGCTGAATGCAATTCAACTCTTAAACCGGGCAGTGAAAAGAAGGTTTATAGAAATGGTTGACTTGCTTGTCCACTATTCTATACCTAGCAAAAATGACGCTTCCAAGAAATATATATTTCCACCGAGTGTGGAGGGACCTGCTGGTATTACACCCTTACATTTGGCTGCTTGCACATCAGGTTCTGAGGGTCTAATTGACTCTTTAACAAATGATCCGCAAGAGGTAATTTGTTTTCCCTACTTCAGTAGTTTGAGATTTATGGATGAATTGTGTTCCTAATTCTAGTTATACCTGCTTTTCCAAAATTAGAAGAAAAATAATATAATCGGTTCATACAGAGAGCTCGTCCAAAGTATTTATTTTGATTAAAATCCTTTGTTACTTTCCTGGGTGGCATTGTTACTGGGGTTTTCTACTGTAGACCACCGATTTAAAGTAGACAGACCTCCGATTTCTAGGCAGTAATTTGTGCACCGTCTGTTGAAAAGAGAATAGGATATTTTTTTTAATAACTTGGTTACAAAGATAATAGAGTAGTTGAATTATCACGGAATTTGGTTTTGGACATCATTTTGGTTCAGTTCCATTGTCACCTCACGTTTGGGTTGGAAAATGTCAAGGATGAGATCAATATGATAACTATCAAGTTTTTGATATGCACGTGTTTTCTATAAAGCAACATTATATTTCTCAACCGATGTTCATTGGAATTGAATTACTACCAAGCACGCTATTTGAGTCATTTTAGCAGTATGTTAACTTATTTAATTGGGAGCTTGTTCTCCCCTGTTTATGTAGATTGGATTGAAGTGCTGGGAGTCCCTTGTGGATGCAAATGGGCAGACTCCGTATACCTATGCCACGATGAGAAATAATCATTCTTATAACATGCTGATTGCTCGTAAACTTGCTGACAGAGAAAAAGATCAAGTTTCAGTAACAATTGAAAACGAGATAGAGCAACCATCACTGAGAATTGAGCTTAAACCAAGGTCAAGAAACGAAGTTGGACAAGGTCACAGATCTTGTGCTAAGTGTGTGGTTGCAGCGATGCACTACAACAGAAGAGTTCTGGGTCCACATCGACTGCTTAACCGTCCCTATATTCATTCAGTGCTTGCTATTGCTGCTGTCTGTGTATGTGTTTGTCTATTCTTCCGTGGAGCCCCTGAAATAGGTTCAGTTGCTCCTTTCAAGTGGGAAAATTTGCATTATGGCCCAATTTAGTGCTGTTTGTAAATTAAATTTGGATGGAGAACTCCCGTTGTTCCTTGTATTCCCACATGGCATAACTGCCTTTGAAGGGAATATATCTTAAGCTGACGTGTAGCAATGCAAACATATCTTGAGCTGACGTGTAGCAATGCATGGCAGATCCACGAGTGTACAGTGTGACCCGGAAGCTACTTGTTTCAACACAAGTTAGGCCTAAATGTTTATCCGATTGGTGTTGAATTGTCAGAATTAAAAAAAAAAAAATCTGCAGTGTAGATCAGAGTCCAGATGGCTAGCATGTGACTACCATAGTTTAAGTTGGAGAGGGGAAATATAGCCAGCAGGGAGGCAGCCCAATAAAATGTGAGAGAACAAGCATTCAGAATGAAATTGCTTCAGATCTGACCAGTACTGAGTTAATGATGATTATTGATCAATTCTGCCATCTGTCGGCCGGAACAGGGAAAAAACTGCCCGGCTTTAATTTTCATATAATTTATTTGTTAGACTCGAGATTATAAATCCAAGGTATTCAGATGCATGGATTGCATTAATGTAAAGTTGATTTGGGATGCTCATCGTAGTGCTGACCAAACTATAATTAAACGGTGGAATTTTTTTCAATTCGATATATTATTTTGTTATAAACAGTTCTATATATAAATGGTTCATTTGAAAGTATTAAATTAGCGCTTCGGATAACTTTTCATTATATGATATATTTTCTGATCTTCCATTTTCCAATGTGAACATTTCCTGTGATCCTACCAAGACTTGGCTTGTGGATAAGCTATGACCTATAAATTATAATGTCTAAATACAAAAGCAATGGCGACTGTATAGGTGGAACCGTGGAAGCGAGTTTGTCATTATTTTATTGGTAAACTCATTATTTTTTAACATATTGTTGCATATAATAAACAAATGACTGTAAGAATAGAGAAAAAAAACTAGTGTTCATAAAAAAAAAAAGTAGGGAATGCTATAGTAGAAGTAATTTTTTAACTTTAAGTAAAAGTTAAAAGTTAGAGCTCGTTTGGATAGATTTTTTATCTAAAAAGTATTTTTTTAATTAAAAAAAGACTTTTTATAAATATAAAATCTTGTTTGGGTAAAATTTTTAAAAAAAAGTAGAAGTTAAAAAAAAGTTAAAATATGTTTTTTTTAAGAAGTTGAAGAATGGAGCTTCAGCGTAAAGTACTTGTAAAAGCTATTCACTTTAAATAGAAGTCATTTTATATTATAATATCCAAACATAAAATAGAAGTTTTTTAATTAAAAGATTTTTTTAAAAAAAGTTTGATAAATAAGATCCTTTTTCCACAAGCTTATATCCAAAAGGGCTCTAGAGTTTCTACTTTTAGTTTTTTTGAAGATAAAAGTATCCTTACTAAAATTTTAAAATTCTCATAAAACTTAATTATATGGTGATCTTATTTGATTTATAAAAAAATATTTAATTACTAAAGACAACAATAATAATAAATATTTATAAATATTTTTTATTTCAATGTTTAATTAATAAAAATAAAAATTATAAATAACAAAATTATATTATTTAAAATTAATAATTTATTTAATTATGATTTTATTAAATGAATTAAATTTTTTTATATTTATTTACTAATAAATTAAAAATAATAAATATTCATACAATTTATGTATTCAATAATATTAATAACAGTTTAAATTCATATATGCTCTTGTTGATAATTTTGTAGTGAATTTGTCAAACACATTTGGTGTTTGAGGTATTGATAAAAATATTTTGAATTCAATTTATGAAGCACAAATTGTTTTTTATTTTTTTGGTAAAAAAGAAGTTGATTCAAACCACAAACCAAAGTACAGAAAGGCAAAGCAAGGAACAAGAAGAAACTTGGGAAGAATATGATTGAAAATGGCAGAGAGCACTTGCAATCGCAGCCAATATAAATAAAAAAAGATGGATAGTTATTTGTTTGGTAATTGGTATGGAGATGGGTTTAAAAATGAGATGAGGGCCTTGGAGTGTTAGTTGTTCCAGATCTGGCGATATTTTGGAGGAGGACCTCCCCCATGCCCTCGCCAAGACCCTCAATGAAGCCTCCGAGGAAGTCAATGACGACTTGGGAAGCGAGGCGGGCAGCTGTTCCCAGCATACTGGGCTTGACGGGGCCCTTGATACCATTGGCTTGGAGGCCGTTAACCATGTTCTTGGCACACACCGCATGGAGATGGTAGTCGCAGAGGGTGCAGTGGTAGACACGCCCCGATCTTCTCTTCTTGCACTCCCCACACGCAGAATCGCTGTTGGAGGAGGAGGAGGCTACCAGTTTTAGGATGTGATCTGCTGCAGGATGGCCCGGGTATTGGATTTCGCTGGAGAGCATAGCACAGCAAGGATGCATCTCAAACCCACACGCGCTGCATATGAACGCATAACCTTTGCAGCCTTTCCCACAAACGTCACATTTCGATTTCATGATTCCGCCTAATTTAATTTCACCCATCATCATCATCATCCATATAATTATATTATAAATTAATTCATTATAATAATAATACCTGCAGGCTTGGCATGGAACATGATTAGGTGCTGCCTGTGCAACGGATGCGCCTTCAGGGCTGCAGGAGCCAAGGCGCAGAATTCATGCACCTGAAAATCGCATTGTTGACAAACAAACCTCTTCCCCGATCCGTACTCCTTGCACCCTCCGCATGTAAACACCTCACCCACCTCTAACTCTATGAGAGGGTGCTGTGGGTGACTGAAGTTTACTATTTCTTCTCCATATATCACTTCTGGGGACCTCGGAAATTCCACCGCTCCACTTTTCATTGTTCTGCTCTTCTTAACTACTTCTGCCTTTTGCCTCTTCATCTCTCTCTCATCTTTCTCCTACTTTACTTTCATTTCCTCCACCACATGCCTCCATTCATGCACAATATATTGCCCTACAAAAGTAACTCGATCCCCACTATTTCAACCAAAATATTCTCACCCTATACTATACTATACTATATATTCTTAATTATAATTTTCTATTTTTTATTAAATCTTAACACATGACATGCATCTTTAATTTATATATGCCTTATTAATTACACTCCACTCCATATAATATAATCAACACTACTCATATTTAAAATTAAATACCTTGTTGAAAGAAATTAAAGAACTAGTCATCAAATTAAAGCATCTTCAAAATATTTAAATTACATGTGCATTGTGCTACACAATTGGTATACGACTTTTGATCAGATGGAATTTTTGGGTAAAGCTAAACTTTTGGGGGATGAAAATATATACCAACTAATTATAAATTCATAAAATCGTTCATTCTAGATTTCTAGTGTATTTTTTTAAACAGTAAATTAAATTATGCAAACTCTTCTTAAGGTTAATTTCATTAATTAGATTATATCTTGATATAATTCAAAAATAATATTATATATTTTTCTTAAAATATTATGTGTATTAATAAATATCAAGATACCTATTTTAGTCTCTTATCTTTTTTACAAATTTCATATTAAATATTTTTTATAATATTTTAAAAGTTCCAAATTATTCATTTATTTTTACAATTTGTTAGTTTTAATTATTTTTTGAATTAAATGACGAGATGACATATTAAAAATTTAAAAACATTTTAGAAATTATATTTATATCCTCTTCGATCTCTAAAATTTTATTTCAGTATCTCTTATCTCTTCTCTTCCGATCCAACTCAATCTATAGCGGCATTGCGGCAAGGTTACTACTTAGTACTTACTACCAGGACGAACCGACAATGAAATAAAGAATATTTGGCACACCCACTCGAAGAAGAGCCTGGAAAGATGTGGAGCACACAATGTCGGTGCGTCCTCCTCGTACACAAGCATCTTCAACTTCAGTGGCTGTGATGCCTATTCATCCACAAGTAACTGCTGATGCATCAAGTTCTGCTTCTCACTTCACTGGGAAAGTTGCCATGAATGCTGCCAATGATGGCTTACTTTCAAGGAGATATTCATTTACGTAGATCATCCAAGAAATGTTATTAGTCCAACCGTGAACCAAACAATAAAATAACAATTTGATCGATCGGATTTAATTGGAGATAAATTGGGTCTAACCGTTTGATTTAACGTCGTTTTTTTGGAAGCCCAATTTAATTTAAAATAAAAATTGATGAAAAATTGAAAAGTGAAAACGTGTAGACGCTGGAACATTAATTGGGCTTTAGCTTTTTGTATATTCCCAGTTTTGTTGCTAAATCCTAATGTTCTGAAAAGGGTTTTGCTAACCATTAATTGCTAATAGCTAGAAAAAAATTAACTAAAAATTTGAACTAGTATTAAATGTGTTTTTTGACTTTTTTGAAAGATAAAAATACCCTTAATATATCTTCTTAACATTCATTATTTTATTTTGAGTAAATTACACTGTCCTCTTCTGAGAGATGTTGAAATTACACTGCCATTTCCTCTAATTTGTAAAATTACACTGCCCTCCCTTGAGAGATCAAAAGTCATTACACTTTGATCCAAAACACCATTCTCCAATAAGAAAAAAGTCTAAAAAGTCAATTTTTTCAACTTCCAATACAATAAATATTCATGACTCAATAACCCCTCACAAAAGAATGAAACTCTATAAAATGTGACCTATATATACTTTCATCCTCTTATAATAACATTGTTTCATTTTTTTATTGTCTTTTATTATTTTATTAGTATTTAGAGAGTAATTATTATTGTTAACAAAATAAAATTCTAAAAAAAAGTCTGTAACTTAAAATAGTTTAGCTTACAGATTTTTATATTAATAATGTAATGTAAAATAAAATATCTATTATTTTACTTAATTTTCAACAATTAAGTTTAATAGATATATAATAATAATAATAATAAAATATATCAAACAAATTTTGTTAGGTGTACTAAATTCAGTTTTATAAATTTCGATAAAGCATAACGTTATACAATTTTTATCTTGTGTGAGGGTCAATTTAGTCATGAATATTTATTATATTGACTTTTTATACTTTTTTTCTAATTGGAGAATGATATTTTGGATCAAAGTGTAATGATTTTTTATCTCTCAAGGGAGGACAGTGTAATTTCAGCATCTCTTAGGGGAGGGCAGTGCAATTTACTCTTTCATTTTTTCATTTAACTATAGTAATTTTATATAGGTTTTAAACATTAAATATATATTAACCAATAATTTTAGAATTTTTTTTTACAATTTTAAAAATAAACTTTAAAATTTAAAAATTTAAATAAGATATCGAAAATGCACAGAACGTACTAATTATATATCTCTCAAGGGAGGGTATGCCACATAAGCCTTCCACGTCAGTATTTAATGGAAAAATCAGACAGATGTTACGCTAAAGGACCAATTTTAACAAAAAAAAACGTTGAGGACTTAAAATAACTTTTTGAAACGTTGATGACCAATATTAAACTTTGTGCAAACATTGAGGACCAAAAGAGTAATTTGACCTCAATTTTATCATGTTTCAATCAATATTTTTTACTCCACGGAAACACAACGTTAGATAATCAATACATAATTATTATTATATATTTATTTTGTAAATAATAAAATTATTAACATTATTGTTATCAAAAAAATATATATTAACATTATAACCACTCACATATCCAATGTGAGCTATATTATATCTCGGATTAATTACTTTATTTTAAATCATATTCTTTATATTTTATTTAATTTTTAAATTTTAATTTTTTTAAAATTATTAGTTAATAATATATTTAATGTTTAAAACCTATATAAAATCACTTAATTAAATAAAAAAGTAAAATAATGAATTTTAAGAAGATAAATTAAGGATATTTTTGTCTTTTAAAAAAGTAAAAAAACACATTTAATGCTAGTTCAAATTTTTAATTACTTTTTCTCTATCTACCAGCAATTAATATTTTCTTAACCAGAATCAAAACCCATCATTTATTCGTAAGAAACACAGCCTTGAGGTTTTTCTCTTCCCCTTCAATGAGTTCCCAGACAAATAAGACCCCCCAATCCTGCAATCCACCGCATACCCACGAGTGTTATAATATACAATTTAAAGCGCCTACATAGTAAAATATTATAAGCTTTTGACAAACTGAAGTTGCTCGATTCTTCAAAGGTGTGGACGAGCATTCTATTTCTATTTAGTCATCAAATATATAATACTTTCCTCTCCATTTTCTTCCACATATATCTTCTTTTTCCCCTAAAAGTTTTTTTTAATGCAAAAGTATTTTTTTCAGAGTTAACCAAAGACGTCAAAACGGTATTAATCTGACCTAACTTGACTCTAGCTCACTTGGTCCAAGATAAGGTTGAGCTTAGTTCAATCTTATTAGGATTGAGTTAGCCTGTATTTTATTTTTGAAAAAATAATTTTTTTATAAAAAAATATTTTAAATGATCAAATAATTATAAAATATTTTATAATATAATATTTATTTTATTTAAAATTTAAAATAATAAAATATATAGATAAAATATGAATTAAAATAGATAGATAAATTAAAAAAATTTAAAATAAATAATATAATTAGAATTAAAGTAAAAATTATAAAATCAATTGAATGTATTTAATCAAAACGTTAATTAAATGTATAAATATAAAATAAAAATTTTTAAAAATAAAAATAAAGCATGATTTTAACCCAATTTGACATTATTCTTTTTTATGTTGAATTGGATTATATTAAACTAGACTGACTCGTTTTTAATTAAATAAATAAAAATATGAATTAAATTAAATAGATCAATTAAATAAAAATTTAAAATAACTAATATAATTAGGATTAAAATAAAAATTATAAAATTAATTGAATGTATTTAATCAAAAAATTAATTGAATATATAAATATTAAAAATAAAAAAAAATTAAAAATAAAAATGAACTAATCTGATTTTAATTAATCCAATTTGACAGTATCCTTTTTTAGATTGAATTGGATAATATTAAATTAGACTGCTCGTTTATAATTAAATAAATAATTTTTTAACCCAACCAACCTTATATTTTTTATAAGATCGCATGGACTGACTCATAAAATCTAATCAATTTTGATGCGTCCAATAATAAGTTAAACCAAATATTTCACGAAAGCAAAGTTTCAGATGGATGCCTTTGTTCAGTCACTAGACTAAGCGTCACTGATGCCCAATTATTAGTTTGCGTCTTGCAAGCGATTCCCATTGTATATTTCGCTTTATCTTATTTGTACACCAAGAAATGTACAAATGAAAGTCCAGGAAGGAAAAGAATAATATTCGTTGGATCTTTAAGCTTTATGACTTTTAGCTCCTCCTAACATATCTTTTTCTACCATAGCTGTTGACACTTTTTCGTTATTGGTAGGATTTTACCCACCAAATAAAGCTATTAGACAAAGAGAAGTTTGGTAATGATATTCATACGCAACCACCTTTTTCTCTTCATAAACTTTAGGGTTAGAGAATGTTTGGGTGGTGAAATGAGCGAGGGAATGAAAATGTTAGAGAGAATGAAAATATCATGTCAATATGATGTGATGTGATGCGAATGAAATAAAAGCGAGCAAAATAATCATTTTATTCTTACATTAAACGTGGGTAAAAAAGTAAAAATAAAAATATAATTTCATCACATTATAAAAAGTAAAATGACTATTTTACTCTTATATCCAATATTACATTTCTTCCACCCCATTAACCAAATACACCCTTAAGACTTTCTTGTCATAGGAAGTGATGTGAGATGGACCGACTTCAACGAGTTGTTGATTTATTTGGTGTGTAATAGAGAGGAAAAGGAAGCAAATTTTTTTTACCCTCGCGCGGAAAGTAAAGTTCTGTCGTGGTGATTGATTGCTAGGAAGTTTTTAGTGAAAAAAAGGTGAAAGTGAAAATAAAATTAGTGATAAGGAAGTATAATATGATTTTTAAAAAATATATTTAGTACGATGAAAAATAAAATTTGTAGGGAAAGGCTCGGATTCACATGATCCGACCCGACCCAGGGACCTAAATGAAAAACCGAAAATAAATCCAGGCAAAAATATAAATATTGCGGAAGCTACTAACCTGGACGCCAATGCTAAGACCTTGGACCTTGCCAGTGCCTCTGCTCCACCAGGGCTGACCTCCAAACGACGAACACCGAAAAGGGCCGCACCAAACGGAGGACTCTACCTACGAGAGGTAGAGCCACATGTCCACGACTGATGCGCGGAAGAGGACTAAAGAGAAAGAGAAAACTTTATACTGAGTGGGGTTTCCCAAACGGGACCCCCTTTCCAACACATGGAATGAGCAACTAGAAAGGGGTGGAGTCACTCCTATTTATAGGAGGATGAGAGAGCTCCCATCATTGACGCAAGCAATGTGAGACTTGGAATGTGAACAAAATATTCACTTCCATTATGATCACCTAGCCCACTTTGGGCCACGAGTACGGGCTCGTGTGACCTCCGATGAGAGTCATTTTCGTTTCGTTCTCTTCGTCTCTCTGCAAGCTTTCCAACGGATCCTCACTCGACCCGATCGGACTCCCACATGGGCGGATATTTAGTCCCGAAGACCCCAATATATCCAACATACTCCCACTCGCACATGGTGGGAGGCCCATGACTATCCTTATCACAAAGGACTTCTCTATTTCTCTTTCTCTCGTCGTCTTCTTTCATACTCCGTGTCAGTCGTGACCGCTTGGCACGATATGTGGGAGCCTTATACTAGAAGCTTGTTAGGGCCCAGCTATAAGTGATGCTACAACCCAAGTGTCTGATGATGTGACCACATGTCTCACCGTAAAATAGTGTCATGGGTTCCCTAGACGTGTTCATATACATGGCTAGTCCAATCCCTCTAAGTCTACAATAAGACTAGGACTTCAGCCACACTCAGTTGCGATAGGTATCCACATCCATGAGAACCTCAAAGGGATCACATAATGGGTCGACCTCAGGATACTATCACACATGCATATGTCAACACGATCTTCCTTTTGACCTCTTATCAGTTCAATCAAAGATAGCTGCTTTCCTGACAGTCTTCCATCGGGCCGTATTTTTCCATAGCCTCTTGGAAAGGTATCAAAGTAGCATGCACTACCTCTTCTCTTCATGACAGAGTCAAAGTGCATAAGGGTACCCTTTGAAAGGATTGGTGCATCATTTCAGGGACTCACACAGCATTGAAGCAGGGATTCATTCAGATGCTTCCCTTGCGGTTCTTAAAGCACATGCGGTATGAAACACATGTTGTGGTGTTCTCGAGCGTATGTCGATTTTGATCCTCAATCACTTACACCACACAGACCTTAGTCCAGACTCACTTAGAATCTGACCTGAGTTTGCTACCACACTTCACTCGCTTCACATAGCGCCAAGTGGAGCACTCACGTCTGGCTACAAGCATTATGAATAGCGGGAATTCATAATTCGATCATAAGACCTCATCATCTTAGCGGATCTCATCCTAGTACACTTACTAGGGCGACTTATCAGTTCTCAGTGGTGTTTTCCTGTCCAACACTCGGCGCTTTTCAGCTGCCTCTGGATATTCACATTATATCCCATTTTGGTGTTCAAGGAAAAAGCGCCCAAGTCTCATCTTGGCCCACACCACCTGCGTGTCCAAGGCGGTTGCTCGTGTGAGAGAGCCAACCTCCAAAGCCTGGACGACATACTTTATATATTGTGTAATAAGTACTTCTACTTCTTGATCCACACAAAATAAAGGTAAGCCTAGGCATTACACTTTACTTATGATCAAGAAATAAAGTTTTCACAAAGCTTGTCCTTATGACATAAACTATGTTAAATCACCCTGGTTCTAAGCAATCTTGTGTATCTAAAACACTAGTTTTACGGCTTGTATCTCTATACAGCCAACCTACCAATGCGGGTCCGTGAGGGTATAGAGCCTATGCTCTATCACAGGTCATACTGTGAGGACCCTCTCTTCGGTCACTTGATGCTTAGACTGACACAACAGGGTAGTTAACTACTGTGTAACGATGTCTCATACAAAGTTATGTTGCGTTCTGTTGTGGTACTTAGGTTTTCTTTGGTGTAAACCATAGCTGTTTGACTTGATGAGATCAATATCACTAGGTCAACAACTCTTTCTGCGATCTATAAGTGACTTTAGATCTTCTAATCCAAACTGCCCTGTACTGCTGATGATAATGCAATGAACTCTATGTCCTTAGTGGACAAAGAAATGCATAATCCTTACTTGCTTTACTGCAAGATGGTTCTAGTGCTTAGCAAAGCACACCAAGACGTGGATGTCCTCTCATCCAAGTCTCTTACCCAATCGACATCAATGTGTGGCCCGCCATTTGCAGGTCACCAATATGATGAAAACAATCGATTTTCAGCAGCGCCCTTCAGCATCGTCCTTCAAGTACCACAAAACACTCTAAACAGTGTGTTTGACCTAGGTTTGACTGATAACGGCTCACAAAGCCGACTACAAAAAGCACGTTGGAGCGAGTACAATCCTAATTGTACTTCAAGCTACCAACCACATGTATCAAAATACTATCCAATGACTCTATCTCTAACTTAGTCTAAAGACATGTAGCAAGACTCAAATTCTTGCCTCCTGCAACTAGCACATCACTCAGGTTCAGGTCCCCTCAAATGGAATCCACCAAGAATCTCTTGTTCATATGATTCTTGTGACATAGTGAGTCAATTTTTGGAGCATTCTCCATGAATCTTGACTCCCACTACCTAAACCTTTTCCTTTATCTTAAAAGATGAAAGGATATCCATCCTTAATTGGCTAAAACAGTCTTTGTGTCATTTCTAGCTAGCTATATGTCTTCTACATAGAGCGTGAGGGTAATGAAATACTCTCAGCTTTCTTGAAATGGACTAAGTGGTCAATTTCCACGAGTCTAGATGAATATGTGAGATTTTGACAGATCCTTGGAGTCGACATACTCTGCGCTCCTGGCCTTTTGCCATGAGACCTATGTGCTCGTGCACGTAGATCCTTTCATCTAGTTTGCCATACAAGAAAAGCGGTCTTGATATCCTAATTGATGTACCCCATACTTAAACTGGTGACCAAAGCTAGAATCAGACTCTGACCACACAACAAACGAGAAAGTTTCGTCACAGTCGATACCTTCTTGTTTGTGTGTACTTCATCACTGCTTAATGTGCCTAGTAGTGGTCGATTGACCAATCTGTCTCCCTTAACTTCTGAGAGCACACTTGTTCTCAAAATGCCTTGTGACGCGGGGCAGATCCACCAAGCCTTATACTTGGTATGTCCTTATAGACTTCGTCTTTTCTTCTTCCATCGTTTTAGTCCAACTTTTACTAGTAGGGCCGGAGAGAGCCCTTTGAACTATCAAAGGCTCTACTTGATAATTTAGTACTCATCTAGTACTCTTCTTGGATTGTGCTTCGTGGAGATATGCTCCTCATAAGCATTACTCCCACTGGACTCAGCAACTGGAGATGCGTCTATACGCTCCTCTCAACGTGTTGTAGGTCCACCTTCTTTCAATAAAGATGCACATCCCAAAATCCGTCTCCCTTTCTCTAGAAAAGTTTGTCTTAAGGACCACTATATCCTTAGACTCAAATTATGTGACCGGAGTGTCTTCATTCTCACTAATGAAGACGTATCCTTTTGAGTGACCAAGCTATCTTACCAAGACACGCTACTTGCCTCTAGGGTCAAGCTTCCTACACTCACAGGAAGGATCAAGTATACTGCATATCCTTATGGTCTCAGCATACTCTAATCAGGTCTTTTACCTAACTAAAACTCGTCAGGAATCATTCACATAATTTGAAAGGGCATATGGTTAAGTACGAAAGTGATCGTTGGTAAAGCGTCTCCCCAATGGGAACGTTCACCTGAGTCATTATCAACTTAACCAACTCCAGGAGCAACTCATTTTGCTGTGGAGTTTGTGGAATAGTTAGTTGTCTAACAATTCCAATTTCATCACGTAACTGTGAGAAAATACTAGGCCACTTGCCTTGCCCCCACGCTTATCGGACCACTGATGTCCGAGTGAACTAATTTGATGAAAGCGAGTTTTCTGATTTCATGACTGAATGGTTCTCAGTTTGCTTTGTCTGTAAGGCAACATTTACAAATTAGCATTGGGAATTTGTCCTCACACGCACTTGCCAAATAGGTGTATCAACCACAGAGGAAGACACAACAACAGGTTGCTTTGTCTGTAAGGCAACGTTTACAAACTAGCATTGGGAATTTGTCCTCACAAATTCTCCTTTGCTAATACATAATTGCGTCCCACACGCACTTGTCAAATATGTGTATCAACCACAAAGGAAGACACAACAACAGGTTGCTTTGTCTGTAAGGCAACGTTTACAAACTAGCATTGAGAATTTGTCCTCACAAATTCTCCTTTGCTAATACGTAATTGCGTCCCACACGCACTTGCCAAATAGATGTATCAACCACATAGGAAGACACAGCAAAACAACCAGTTGAATTACGGGAATGTAATTCAAAGTGTATCACAACACAACCATTGTCATAAAACAAGAACTAACACTACGGAGTCATGATAAACATGTAGATCATATTATATCTTAAGTTCTCTCACGGAAAAACATCTAATAATGAGTTCCGTTCAGTATCTAGAACATACAACATTTAAAAAGATAAAGAGTGGCCACTACGCAACTTCGTTTTGTAGTTGCTCAACCTCTTAACTTTAATAATTCTTTGTTCCCACGAGGATACTTCTGCTCCCATTGGGCAGAGGACGGAACTTCATGAACCAATGTTCATGGGTGAGAGGAAAATGATTGCTGCAAACAATTTTTGCGCATAGTGCCTTATGGAATGACACAAGCAACATCTGACCTTGGCCAAAATCTCTTTTTCTCTCTTGCTTTTCCTTTGAACTGAGGCTATTTACCTTACACTTACCCTTTCTCTTCCTAGCACCACATCTCTTGGACCCATTGTCCTTGTTCTTGGAGCCTAGAGCTCTAAGTAACTTTAGCCACTTAGGCTACGTGCTCGATAGATTTTGCAGCCTTATGCCACCAATTTTTTAGCACTAAGTGGTGTTTAATATCATCAAGAACCTTGATGGTGTTAGTGAAGGTCGGAATGACCTATATGCACTCCCAATGGGAGGGAAGAGATCTGGCAACAGTTTGAACTCACAGTTTACCAGTGGGGAGTCTGCAGGCTTACTCACACTCCCAAATTAAGTTTGATTTCTCCCTTAGATGCGTTTTCATTCTCTTGTCAGAGCGCAACTTGGAGGCATCAAACTTGATTGTAAGCTGCCTCAGTTTGGTGACCACAGTGTCACCAAAGCGATATCTCTAATGTGATCTACGTTTACAAGTTTTGTAGTTATGCTATCAGTCAATCCTAAATGCTAACACTAATTACACAGCTCCTTATTACACAACACACAACTCTTGAAAATTGTAATCAACGCAAGACGAGTGTAGATATAGTCAGTCTCTGCATTCGAGAAGTAGGGTCAACCACCCTTATCACACAGAGAGCCTATATATGTACACTTTTCTCTGCTTGACTCAACAATTTTCATAGAATAGTCACATACTATTCAAAATCCCTTTTGGATTCCCACTATGTAAGCGATCAAGAAGACCATCGAGTCGCCACAGGCACGACCTCGAACTTCCACTTGATTACAACGCTTACGATCATTTAAATAGTCACTTACTATTTAAATTCCCACATGGATAAGCATTTACATCGAGTTATGGGTTTGCCACATGCTGCACCTAGCTCCCACTCGAGTAAAACACTTAAGGTAATTTAAACGATAACAAATCGCTTAAATCTTCTCTCTCGTTGTGTATGTGAATGAGTCAAGAGATGGACATATCCACTCTTTAAACTCCAATTCACCCTAATTTCTCCCCATATTTGGATTCGTCTCACTAAAACGAGAAAAACGACTCAAAAATCGTCGAAATCGGAGCTAAAACGGAAAAATTATGCGCGACAGAAAATTTCGCGACGCTGGTCAACGGTCAACCGTTGACCTCGTCGGCGGTCAACGGACGGCCGCCGCCGGATCACCGCCGGCACTCGCGGCGACGGTCGCCAGAGACTCTCCGACCGGCGACCATCGGCGGCGGAGGTCGCCGGACCTTCGTCGTCGCCGGCAATCCTCTGCGGCGGAGATCGTCAGACCTCCGCCGTCGCCGGCAACCCGCGGGCGGCGGCGGTCACCGGACCTCCGCCGGCGGCCGCACCGCTCGCCGGTGAACCACCGTCAACGGCTGCCGGACCTTCGCTGGTTGTCCACCGTCGACAACCTGCTTTGCCGGTCAATCTCTTCAGTCAACGTTCCCCATTCCCAAAGTAGTAGCATATATTCACAGATATATATCTAATTCGTAGGGTACACATACCTTAAATAATATATATATATATATATATATATATATATATATATATATGCATGCAAATTAGGGTCTTTAATTTTGAAAGGGGAACCTAAACATGTTTCTAGGTTTTAGGGTATAGGTTACCAGTTAATATTGAATTAAAAATTAACTCATAATTTAAATTCAAAAATTATGGTACCCTACCCTACAATATATGATATAACACATGTTTTAAATTAAATTCATAACATTTAAATAAAACTGGGAACCTAAACATGTTCCTAAGTTTTAAATAAAAATCATACAAGACCTAAACATGTTACTAACCCTTTTCGGTTCATCAATCCCTGGAGAACAAAGCCCTAGCATAAACCTGGCTCTGATACCAATGTAGGGAAAGGCCCGGATCCACATGATCCGACCCGACCCAGGGACCTAAATGAAAAACCGAAAATAAATCCAGGAAAAAATATAAATATTGCGGAAGCTACTAACCTGGACGCCAATGCTAAGACCTTGGACCTTGCCAGTGCCTCTGCTCCACCAGGGCTGACCTCCAAACGACGAACACCGAAAAGGGCCGCACCAAATGGAGGACTCTACCTACGAGAGGTAGAACCACATGTCCACGACTGATGCGCGGAAGAGGACTAAAGAGAAAGAGAAAACTTTATACTGAGTGGTGTTTCCCAAACGGGACCCCCCTTTCCAACACATGGAATGAGCAACTAGAAAGGGGTGGAGTCACTCCTATTTATAGGAGGATGAGAGAGCTCCCATCATTGACGCAAGCAATGTGGGACTTGGAATGTGAACAAAATATTCACTTCCATTATGTTCACCTAGCCCACTTTGGGCCACGAGTACGGGCTCGTGTGACCTCCGATGAGAGTTATTTTCGTTTCGTTCTCTTCGTCTCTCTGCAAGCTTTCCAACGGATCCTCACTCGACCCGATCGGACTCCCACATGAGCGAATATTTAGTCCCGAAGATCCCAATATATCCAACAAAATTAGATTATATGAAAGATAAAATTGAAAATAACAATTTTTTTAACCAATACATAAAAGGTAAAAATTATTCATAAAAAGGGTAAAAAGTAACCTCTCTAAATTTAATAACAGGGACAAAATGGTCATTTTTTATTTTTTGTTAAGGGTAAAATTAATATTATATAAATACTTCCCTATCTAATACAAAACGTCCATCTCCTTTCACAAGTAATTAATCTTCCTTTTAAACAGATAATCAAAGTTCATAGGTGACAAATTTTTACTACAACCAAACATGTTCATAATAAGGAACCAAACTTTCCTATAATGAATCACGATAAGAATAGAAAAGCAAAGTTTCCTTCACATACTTCTTTCTAACCAAACGAGCTCTTAAATTTTTTTTTGGTTAAATCAAATGGCCTCTTAATGTGTGCCAAAAGCCAAAATATTTTTAAAATGTATTTACATGATAAAAAGTATGGGCCAAATGGCACATATAATATATATTACTCTAATTCTCTTACAATAATATTGTTCTTACAATATAATTTTAGTTTTCTACATATTAATTAGGCCAAATTACTATTTTGGTCCTTAACGTTTGCGCGAAGTTTAATATTGGTCCTCAACGCTTCAAAAGGTTATTTTAGGTCCTCAACGTTTTTTTTTGTCAAAATTGGTCCTCTAGCATAACATCCTTCTGATTTTGCCATTATATGCTGATGTGAAAGGCTTATGTGGCACACCCTCCCTCCTGCGTGTCATATTTCAATGACATGACACCCTCTCTCACTTCAACTCAACAAAATGACGCATTTTAAAAACACTTTTTTAATGAACAAAACATACAAAAAAATAGAAATAAACAATCTTAAAATGATGAATTATAATCACCGGCCTTTTCTCCATATTTATCGAGAAGGAAATAAGGTAGATGCGATATGTTAGCTAGCCATGCTCACTCTTTATCTTTATCCCTTGATGTGTCTGTCTCCACGAGGCCTCTAAATTGTTGTAATCTTGTTTTACAGGAAGATGCTAGGTGTTTTAGTTACCTCCGGTGAGCTTCTAGCTAGCAAGTATAGATTTCTTGTAACAAAAATAAATTATAGTAATTCATAGTTGATAGTACAAATATAAGTTTGATAATACAAATATACAAACTATATCCTTATGTTCTTGTCAATGTTTTTAAAATCGGATCGGTCGAGGTACTGGTTCACGGTTCAATGGTTCAATCATGGTCGAATCGTGGTCGAATCGGTGGTATTTAAAATATATATTTTTAATTAAATATACTAAAATATATCATAAAAAAATTATATACTTCATAATTATATGTCTCCATCTCGATCTAAACATGATAAGAAATAGAACAAGTTGCAAATTACCACAATATCATATTAAACTCTTCAAATAAGTTCAAGGATCAACATATTTAAGTCTCAAGTCTTATCACAAACCAAACAATAAATACTGGAATAGAAGAATCCTTAAAACTACAAGTCACAACAAATTCTCAATAAATACTAAATCATAAACAACACAAAAAAATTTTTTTTAAAAAAAAAGAACAACCGGTCAAACCGTCTAAACCATCGGTTCTGACCGGTTTGGACGGTTCTTGACTGGTTTTTCCGGTTATTGACCAGTTTTATATCTGACCGGTTCTTTGGTTATTCCGGACCGGATTGGCAGGCAATTTATCGATTTTCCGGTCCGGTCCGATTTTAAAAACACTGATTCTCGCTAATCTGCGAAAAAATGTACATTATATTTATATTAACATAGTTGATAGTATTTCAAAATAATTATTTTATAATTAAAATAATATGTGATGTGTGAAAATAATTGAAAAAAAAAATAAGAATAATGATAATTTATTTTTATTTTGAACAGAATGTGAAAATAAATAATTTTATAATCTATAATTTATTATTTTAGAAACTAATCATAATTATTTTTTATGGAACTAATCATAATTATTTTATATTACATTTTAAAAAGAGATAAATTACTTTTCGGTCTAAGAATTATTAGTCAAATTACTATTTAGTCTATGAATTTTAGAAATAGACTATTTAGTTCCTAAATTTACGTTTCCTCAACTATTTAGTTTCAAAGACGTTACACGTTAAATTACCATGTGACATGACTGTTGTGTTAACGTGATATCGTTAATCTATCACCATGTTACTACCTCACCTTGCCACACTAGCGCTTCACATGAAATTTATTCTTTATTTTTAAAAATAATAAAATAATAAAAATAAATATTTGATAGTTTTTTTATTTTTAAAATAGAATATAAAATAATTATTATATTTTAAAATAATAAATAATTATTTATATCTTTTCTTTTTGAATAACTACCCCATTTGAATAGGTTTTTATAAAAAGTATTTTGATTTGGTATATATTATCTCGTATTCTAAAAAAAATGAACATTGAGGTTTGGAAGCATGCGTGTTCCCTCTTCTGAGAGGATAATTTTGTCAAATGGCAAGGAGGTACTCTTTCTCTTTTCGCCTTTCGGTCCTCTATGGTGGGAGCTTCTTGGTAAAACTCAAAATTGGGGCTTGAAAAAAAAAACATATTTTACAGCTTTTTTTAGTACTTTTTTTTTTATAAAAAAGATAACATGCATTAATGGAAAATTATACAATCCTAAGCCTTATATAAAGTTTATTACCTATCTTACAATCACTAAAAAACATACCAACCACAATACAGACCGCGATACAAATCGTAATACAACCGTAATACAATCCTAAGCCTTATATAAAGTCTATTACCTATCCTACAATCACTAAAAAACATACCAACCACAATACAGACCGCAATACAAACCGTAATGCAACCTACACTACTCACACAATATAATTCTACTCTCGACCTGAACATGCAAACCATAATACAAACATTCCTAGTTAATAACATAAAACCTATATGAAAAAGATACCTATAACTAATTAAATTACATATAAGTCTAATAGAGTTAACATCAACTTGAACACTGCTGAGGTTAGAAAAGGCGTATGCTAGAAGACTACAAACTTCCTTGCTTGTGTAGTCCCCATCTTGCGATTGGATCAAAAGAAGTGTGCTTGCATCTCCAGTATCAAAAGCTTGGATGAAAACAATCCACTTAGCACAAATGCTGAGAAAAATGGCATTAAGGCAACAACCACTGAGCGAACGGGCACACCAAGAAGCCCAAATATGTTGTATGAGGTCAGGTCGACCTCGAAGCATCTGCCACCGTAGATGGTGGTTTGTTTTGTAAGACTTTCCATCCTTTGCCTGCCACTGCAAATGATTAAACACCAACTTCTTTACCTTTTGAAATCTTTTCCACTAGCTTGATGGGATGTAAAGTGGGCCTATTTTAACATCTATCCTGTCACAAGTTGCTAAACCTTGTAAAGACGTCAAATTCATTTCCCTTCTACCATTTGGATATGTACCAGAGTATTTGAAGTAGCCCATAACAACTGCATGATTTTGAACCCAAACTTCTTGAACTCTTCTATTTATCATAATCTCCATACTATTGGCTAAATGAATGCAATAAGGCAATCTCTGACTCAAACATTATGAAGAAACAAAGACATAACACACTAACCAGCTGCTTGAGCCTGTGAATTGCCGTGGTACAGCTAAAACCGCAACAATTCCAGGCGGAAGATCTCATCCTTCCATGGGAGGCCTTACTGGGCTAGCCTCCTTCACGCCCTTCAAGCTTGATGAAACTGATTCAAATTGCTTATGAACTCCCATTTGAGCCCAATGCTTCACCATACTATCCTTCCTACGCTTCTTACTAAAAGGAACAAAGATTCCTTCTCCAATTATGTAAAGAGTCAAGGAGACAAGCCTTATCTCACTACTTCTCTTACACTTTCTACTTCTTTCCTGCTTCCCTTTCAACCCTCCTTCGAAATCTAGCTTCACTCCCTCATTTACCAAGTTGAGGACCGGTTGAGTTATCTTTTCCAGTTCATACTTGACCACCCCGAGTTCATACAATTTTATTTTTTCCCTAAAAGTTTGTATTTCCACTCCTCACTTTCTTTTTAATTCTGTCTCCTGTGGGCTGTGCAGATAAGATACATGTTGTTCAGAGGTTCCTGAAATTATTGGCTTTGACGTCCATGTATCTATTTGTCTTTTGACGCCCATCAGGATATTGCAATTTTTATTTTCATTTACTTTCTTACCAGAATAACATGCCTTTAACCACTGACCTAAACGAAGGGGGTTGTTACATCCTATCCTTTTATCTTCTTCACATTCATTTGCACAATGTTTAATTCGTCCACAATGGAAACAAAATTGACACAATCTTTCATATTTAAAATCAACCCAAAAGGATTCCTCAGGAGAGTTCTTTATACTAGTGCCATCAAGAACCATGAAATTAGTGTCTACTTCAACAAGAGCCTTCAAGAAGAGATCATTGCCATTTGGTTCTTGGAATATCCCAGTTTCCTTAACTTTTCCAATTACTGAGCCTACTTTCCTGGCCATTAGGTGGGTTATACAATGTAAAGGTAATCCCCTCATTTGTACCCATAACAAAACCTTATTAAATCCCTTCTCCCATGAAGTAGTATCATTTTTCCATCTCTGTAGGACAATCCAACTATTACGAAATAACCACAGTCCTCTTTTAAGAATACGATCCGCATCATGCTTTGAGTTAAAGAAAAATTGAAACAAATAAGGACCAATTACTTTTATCTTAAATCCTTTAGGTTGTCCCCAAATATTCTTCATGGCCATCTCCAAAGCAGATTTATGTATTGGTTTTTTGGTAATAATTTTGCCAATTAAACTTCTACTACACTGATCCTCAGTTTTAGCCATTAACAATCACCAATAAAATCGATAAGCAATAGAAGAGCAGCCCGATTCAAAGAAACAAAGAAGTGATGATAAATCTTGGAATTACCATATAAACACTGTGGCCATAAAACAGAGATGTTGAAGGGAATACCTTGAGAAACTTCAACTTCTCACCCAAATATTAGCAGAACAAGTAGGCGCTGAGCAAGACTAAACAACGATAACCTTGACACCACTACAAATGGAAAATATGTAGTATCTCCAACCAAGACCAACTCCACAAGGACACCGAAACAGTCCAGCCGAACGAGCACAGAGAAAGAAACGAGAAACAAAAACTAGACAAAGAAAATTCAAGAACTAAGAAAGGAAACAAACCAGCAGAATTCGAAATCGAAAAACCAGGACGAAGATGACATTTGGAACGGTTCACAAGCCGCTGAAACCCTAGATCTGAACACCACGACGGGAAAGGTACTGGAAGGCTTGAAGAAAACTGGAGGTTAACTACCGTCACTTTGTTTGAGTATCAACTAGCAACGCAAAGGCGGCGAGGGACTAACGAGGCACTACTCCTAAGTCAGTGCCGGAGAGGAGGATTCTAGAGAGAAGCAAGAGTTTCTCTCTCCTCGACAGCTCTTGTACTTCTTTTTTTTAACAAGCCTATCCAAACACATAACTTACATCACAAGTACTTAATTTTAAAATAAAAATACTTTTTAACAAAAAAAAAAGCTTATCCAAACACACTCATATCAATTTTTTCTCCTTCACATTCTCCCATCAAATATTTGTATATTCTTAATTAGAAAATATTTATTTTATGATTAAAATAATCAGAAAACTCAACAACTATATTAATATAATAATCTATATATATATGGCTTTGAAGTTTTTGGTGTCACACAAACAAAGTGTGATACCAAAAAAATAACTTCCCCACTAAAAATAATCAATCAATAAATAACTTCTCATGATTTAAAACATTTAAAATATAATTATTATATTATATTTTGAAAGTTAAAAAACCATCAAATATTTAATATTTTATTATTTTAAATAATAACAATAATTTTATATTATATTTTTAAAAATAAAATAAAATAAAATTACATGCACGGTACATTCATACATATTACTTATTTTTTAATTTTTAATATACAATACAAATATATGATGTGAAAAAATTAATGAGGGAGAAAAGTTACATAAGATGATTTATATAAAACGAATCATTCTCGGATTGCAACTTCCATTTGTGTTCCTCTTTTCCAATTAGAAATATTATAGTACATATAAAACCAGAAGAAATATTTTAGTACATTGTAATTTGTACATACAGAATACAGATTTACTGGTTAAGGAATATACTCATTGTCCTTGCCGACATTCACAAATTCGTTCTCCATTCTTTCTCCTCCCAACCCCTTCTCCTTTGACCTTGATTTCCCAAACCCAAATTGATTGTAATAATCACAAAACATAAGCAGCCTATCACTTGTGAATTGAGATTTTGATACCAAGTCTTCAGACCAAATCCTTTCCTTTACAAGTCTAGGCACTTCTCATCTGCAAACTCATTCCAAAAGCTTCAGTAAAACCCTCCAATATCTCATAGAAGATGGGTTAATGTGAATTGCCTGGAGAACCCATCTTCGAGGACTCGTAGAGAACACTACGGTGGATTGAGAATTAGAGCCAGCCTTCAACTGTCTTGCAACCAAATGGATTAGAAAAGAGAGCTCCGCAGGTCTCTGTTCTGGTAAATATAAAAGACACCCGACAGTTTATCAACTAGTAGTGAATATTAAAATACCAATATTGTACGAAATTCAATCAATATGCTGGGGATCAATTAGTAAATCATAAAGCATTCTACTTCAACCTTCTTGTGATATAAGATTAGATTTTGATTAAATTGACCAACATCATCAGACTCATAATCCAGTAAATTTTGCTCAACTAGCAGCAGGAATAAGTCAACAGAAGGTAAAATTTACAATTCCAGTTATTTATTTAAGGGCAACACAATCTCCTCATATCTACTTAAGACACAGCATAGATATCAAACCTGGTGGCCAAGAATACCATTCGAGGCGAAGGTTTGTGGCCCATTTCTCCTTAGAACCAAGGCTTCCTTCTGCTTGAGCCAGCAGGATTCTGGCAAGAGGCAAGGGAATCATTGAATGTTCATGAACTTTAGAGAGGCTATTTGCAGCCCGTGATAAAAACAGAGAACCATGGCACTGCCTGCCAAGCTCCATACAGATGGCACCTACACAAAATGATAAAAAAGGAGATAGAAATCTGCCTAGCCATGTACGGGAAACAGAATAAGAGAGCCTCATAAAACTGTCAATTGAAATCTTCAATGCACATAAAAAGAAAGAGATCGTCATGTTTGATCAAAAGGATAGCCTAATCACCACCCAGAAAAAAAAGAGGACAGCCTAATAAAAATCAAACAAGTTGATTACCCAATTGATAATAAAAAATTAAGGCAAAAGTATGTTTTTGGTCCCTAAACTGTAGGATTTCTGTCAATTTGGTCCCTAAACTTTGTGATCAATTACGTCCCTAAACTTTCAATTTACAAGCAATTTGCTCTTCACTCTAGATCCATCTAAATAATAAACGACAAATGCAAATATGATTGTCCACTAATGTAATGCCAGGTCATATATATTTAGTTATAGTGTTGCATCAATATAGCCACAGTAGCGCCATTTATTTTGTAGTACCACAATGATAATTGTGACTAAATTGACGAAACTGAGTAGCTAAATATATAACTTGACATCATTGTCAGCAATAGAGGTCACGTGTGCAATCACGTTTGCATATGCTGTTAATTATTTAGATAGAGTTAGGGTGAAGGGCACAATTGCTTAAAAGTTGAAAGTTTAGAGATACAATTGACAGCAAACAAAATTTAGGGGTAAAATTGACAGACCTTATAGTTTGGGGACCAAAAAAGTACTCTTGCCAGAATTTTTTTTTTTTTCTAAAAAGATATCTAGCACCAGTCCATCCAAAATGATTTGGTAACATGTATAAAAACTTATCACACTTGCCCGTCATAAGTACCAGACAAATTATTCCACCCTCCTGCAACCAATGGTAAAAATTTTCAAAACATGAGAAACTCAGCTTTTATCTTTTCCTTTTCCCTATCAAATATTCATGTTACTACCTGATGCCCATCTTTGGATCCAATGGCACAATATTTTTGCTTTTAAACTAAGGTATGAAGTAATTACTAGGTTATAAACTCGTCAAATATATGACTGTTTCATTTATACACACCAAAATATATAAACAATATTAACAGTCAATTTAAATCAAGTCAGAATATGCTTATTCAAATTCAATTCACAAAGCATTTCAAGTTTTACTCCATGGAGTGATCACAGAAAAAAAGTTAAAATGAAATACAAACCATGACATAAATGGAGGCAGCTTTCAGAATCCGCCAAAGAACAAGCCTGTGCCATAAGCTCTTCTGCTGAGAGTAAATCCCTATTCTGCAAGGAAATTAAACCTCTCACCAGGTTATATACAGCCATCCACATTTTCCATAAATTTCCTCCCTTTTTAACACTTCGTTCAAAGTTTAAGTCTATAGCATTTGAATTGATTTGCAGCTGATATTGAGATTCCACTAGTTTGAGACAGATCCAACCAATATGACAATCTGTTCTGAGCTCCAAGCACCTTGTATACTCCTCCTGGAGATTTAGAAGATCACCTTTCATGGCATGAGCACGACACAACAGTAGATGCGCAAAAAACAAATAGTCATCTGGCAGTACAATCGCCGCAGCCTTTTTGGCATAGGTGATACAGGTACTTCGGTTCCCACATTGTAAACTGATCTCAGAAGCACAAAGTAGAAGTTGGAATTGTTGATATTGGTAAGACACTTCTATCTTGTAATGTAATTCATTTGAAAGAGCCAAAAATATTAGCCGATTAATTGTAACACAAAGATGATGAGGGAATTTCTCTTCACGTGCCTTCTGAAGAAAGTTAAGAACAAGCAAGTATCGAGCATTGTGATTCCATGGATTTTGATGAAGGCATCTGTAATTTTGCAGGGGAAAATGTGAGATAACTACTCTTGTCCTAGGAAAAACAATACTAAGATAGATCAATAACCACACAAGACAGTCTGCTAAGTTTTATAGATAAATGTTCTTGTAGCAAAACTGAAACAGTTTTTACAAATTTATGCACAAGGAGTAAATTTATTCCCTGAACTAACAAGAAAATAATTGATTCTGCAGAGTAATATATAAATATTTATTTCTTTTTCTATAAAAAAATATATAGATAGCCTAGCCTAGCTAGGAGGATTTTTAAACTAAGATATTGCAAGGAAACAAAATAAAAAAATTGGGGGTAAAAGGGAAATAACATAGTACTTCTGCAGGTATCTGATAGAATCAGGATTAGTGCGACACTGCTTTGTACATGTTGGGAAAGTAAGCTTCGGATTGCTGTTGCCAATGGCATAGCAAGAAACTGATCCAGCACCATGAATATCAGATGCTGATTTTAAATCTTCTTGATTTGACAGGTCAGGAGGGTCCAATTTGCAACACCTTACTGCTAAGTGACAACTGTTCAACTCTTTACAAGATAGCAAGAGATAGCCAAGCAGGTTCCTGATTGCAGGAAAATTTGCTAGAGAAAGGATGTTAGGAACACATAAAACAAAGTTAACAGGAAAAAGTAAGCAAGAGAAATGGAACAAAATTGAATCCCTAAACTATTGGAGGTAGGCTATAGATCTATTCATAGTCTGAGCTACTTGGAGTTCTCCATATTAACAAGCTCTCTACCATAGATGCAACTAACAGTAAAATTAATGTTAATTCAATTAATACACACGCACAATTTAGTCTAGTTTATTGAAACAAGTGAGTGATGTAGGATAAGAAACTGAAAAGTAATAACATGCAATTATATCACATCAATAATAGAAATCTTCAATGACAGATTATAAACTTTTTTATCGGAAACCTAAACAAGATATCCTAATGAAATACAAATAAGAATACCAAGTATCCTTTCCATGAAAAAACCAAAAAGAATACCCAGTATCCTAATCCTACTAGGATGCTACAATATGGGATAACATATCTTTAGGCCAGAAAGTGTTTATATAAATCTCTAATGAAACCCCCAATAGTAAGTACACCATTACATAATAAAAAACTTTTACACCAAGTCAGAATTATTTATCATCAAGTTTTTTAAATGAAATTTGTATTTAGAAAAATGACCAAAAAAACTAGTAAAAAAAAAGCATATTTCTAAAAGGTTACCAACTTCCACTAAAAAAAAAAGGTTACCAACTAACGAAGTCTTCTAAATGTGAGATATTAAAGAATATTGATGTGGCTGAATTAATTCTGAGAATAGTATTGATGAAAACAGCAAATAAATACAGAGTCAATCCTGAAAATCAGGATTTTAAACCTACGGGATCCTAAAAGATAATTACAAAATAAATTCCTAAGAAACAGTAACTGAAAATAAATTCCTAAGAAACAGTAACAGCTATGTACAATAAAATAATAATAATATAAAACAAGGAGAGAAAATAGGAGTAGATCCCAAGAACATTCCTCCTATTAGGTAGGAGTATTTCTAGCGTTACTTGTGCCATTACACCACCGCAAGATTGGTGTTAGATTTGTGACACCAAGCTTGTTGAAATGTTGGCTGAAAACTGTTTTTTTGAAGAGGTTTTGTAAGTATGTCAGCAACTTGATCTGCTGAGTTCAGATGTAGGACTTGGACCTCTTTCCTTTCAACTTGATCCCCAACAAAGTGAAAGTCTATTGCTACATGCTTCATTCTGCTGTGTAGTACAGGATTGGCACAAATATAGGTTGTGCTGATATTGTCACAGAAGACTGTTGGTGTAGTGCCTTGTGGGACTTGAAGTTCACGGAGAAGATTAGTTAGCCAATTAATTTCTGACACAGTAGCAGCCACAGCTCTGTATTTAGCTTCAGTTGAGGAGTGTGAAATAGATCTTTGCTTCTTAGATGACCATGAAACGGGTGTCGCCGAGATAGATGATGTATCCCGTTGTAAAGGTTCTATCAATAGGATTTCCAGTCTGAGTCAGAATAGCCTCTTAATTGTAAATCCCTTTTTCTGGAAATTGAGAGACCATAAGATGAAGTCTCTTTTCAGTATCTAAGAACCCTTTCAAGGGCTGTCCAATGGTGAATGAGAGGCTTGTGCATATACTGAGATAATTTACTAATTGCATATGTAATATCGGGAGGGTGAAGGCAAGATAATGCAGTTTGCCAATTGTTTTCCTACAGAGAGACCCATCATGAAATTCTTCTTCTTGGTGTTCAGTCTGAGATGTAGACATAGGAGTGTCAACCGCTTTGCAATTTTCCATATTTCATGGAGAATATCCTGAACATATTTTTGTTGGGACAGATGAATACCTGTTGTTGTGTTAATTACCTCTAACACCTAGGAAATATTGGAGACTTCCCATGTCCTTAAGAGAGAATTTTTGAGAAATGTAGTGGTGAATTGCAGTGGGATTATTACCAGTGATGATGATGTCGCCCACATACACGATTAGGTAGATAAGCACGTCATGGGATTGTAGAATAAATAAAGAGGAGTCTGACCTTGATTTCTTGAAATTCTGTGAAAGGAGAAAATCACTAAGAGTATTGTACCAAGCTCTTGGTGCTTGTTTCAGTCCATATATTGCCTTCTTCAGTTTGCATACATGTGTAGGACAATGTTTGTCTTTAAACCCCGGTGGTTGTCTCATATAGACCTCCTCTTCTAGCTAGCCTTGCAAAAAGGCATTGTTGATGTCCAATTGATTGAGAGTCCAACCTTGTTGAGTGGCTACTGTGAGTACTAGCCTTATGGTTGCTGGTTTCACAACTGGACTGAAAGCGTGCTCATAGTCAAGTCCTGGACGTTGAGTGAACCCACGAGCTACTAGACGTGCTTTATACCTGTCAATAGAGCCATTAGCATTATACTTGACTCTAAACAACCATTTACAGTCCACCACGTTATTTTGGTTAGATGATGGAACCAATTCCCAAGTACTGTTATATATCAATGCATCAAATTCAGCTTTCATTGCTTGGTTTCAGTGGGAAACCTTTTGGGCTTGTTTATAGGTTTTTGGTGTGTAATGTATGTCGGCAACGGTAGTGTTATGTTGTTGTCGAGTAATTTTTGAAGATTTTGATCTTGTGACCATAGGATGTTGGGCTTGTTTGAGTGTTTTGGTTTGATGTGCTTGAGGTTGTTATAGGTAATGCTTGTTGAGCTTCTTTGTTTCGCCTTTGGTAGGTAATTAGTGGCTTGGTTGGGGCTGTTGTGGTTGTTTCTGAATTTACAGGGGCTGTTGTTTCAGGTAGGGTAGTGTTTGGAGGTGGTAAGGTTGGGATGGGAGTTGATATAGTGTTTGAAGGTTGTTCTGAGTTTTGGACTGTTTTGCTGTCCCATTGATATGCAGTTTTGGAGGACAGGTGTGAAAAAATATTTTGAAAGGGAAAATTATCTTCAAAGAAGATAACATCTTTGGATAGGTATAATTTTGATGATATTGGGTCAAAACATTGATGGCTGTAATATTGGTTGTTGAACCCGAGATAGATGCAAGGCTGTGATTTGGGGTTAAATTTGTTTTTGACATATGGTTGTAACCAAGGGTAGCAAAGACAGCAAAATACTTTTGTGTTATGATTTGGTGGAGTTTTGAAGAGTATGTCATGTGGTGATTTATTTTTGAGGTTGATGGTAGGCATTTTGTTGATGAGGTAGACTGCTTGTTGACAAGCATAGGACCAAAATATGGGCAGAAGTGAGGCTTGATGTAGTAGAGTTTTGGTGGTTTCAACAATGTGTCTATGTCGTCTTTTGGCTAAGGCTATTCTTTGTGGGGTGTATGGCGGAGAAAAGAGGTGTTGGATACCTTGACTTTCTAGGTATGGCTTGAGTTTTGTGTATTCTCCTCCACCATCGGTGTAGAGTGAGAGTATTTTGGTGCTGAACTGTTTTTCAAGAAGTTTGTGAAGGGCTTTGAATATTTCTGGAGTTTCAGTTTTGGTATTGAGTGTGTACTGCCAAATACATTTGGAGTGTTCATCAACAAATAGGCCAAAAAATCGTTTTTTGTTAATTGAACTAATTGGAGATGTTCCCCAGAGATCGCTGTATAGAATTTGAAGTGGAGAATTGCTATAAGAGTGGTAAATGAAAAAGATTGTTGGTGACTTTTATTAGATTGGCATGAATTACAAACAAAATGATTGAAAGACGAAATAGGAATAGACAATTGACATAAGGTCTTATTTTGGACTCTAGATGTGGGATGTCCTAAACGTCTATGCCAAAGTTCTTGGATTGTGGCTTTATTGCATTTTGGAGGTTGAGTTGTTTTTTGTTGTAGGCCATTGATATAGTCCCTCTTTATTCTGTCCTTGAAGGAGGCGCACCCCCGTAGTCAAATCCTTAACATGAAAAGAGGAAGGAAAAAAATTCAATAGAGGTTTTATTGTCATGACAAAAACGTGAAATAGATTTTGATGATGAATTTTTTAGTGATACATTACCAGTGCTTGAAATTGGAATTGTGTTTCCATTACCCATCACTATACCATCATAACCATGGTAGGGTTGTGAATTCGTGAAGTCATCACTGTCAGAAGATTTGTGATGTGTCGGTCCTGTGTCCACAATCCAAGGTGCTCAATTGTTTTGACTCCTTGTTGCTGCAAAATTGGCCCTTGCTTGGATGTGATTGTGAGAAGCAGACTTGCATACACATGCAATATGACCTGGTTTGTCACACAATTGACAATAAATAGTGTTAGTGTTATTGTTTGGCCTGCGATTACGCTGCCAAGACTGATTTCGCCCAGAGTAGTTATTGGGTAGGCAATTTTGTGTGGTATTTGTGGGTTTGGGTGATGTAGAGGACGAGTTTTGGGCAATGTGGGCAGTAATGGGTGTGAAGAGAGGTTTTTTTGCTTCTTCATGATTTAAAAAGAGCTCATGATCAAGGAGTTTGTCATACAACTCCTCATAGGTGATTGTTGTGTCCTTGGATCTAATTGCTGCTGAAATATCTTTGTAGTCAGGCCCGAGGCCTCATAAGATGGTGATAACCATCTCTTCACTGCTAATAGATGATCCAACAGTGGCTAATTCACTTAAGAAGTGGAAAGAGCTTAAGAGAAATACCATCATTACTTAAGAAGTGGAAGGTGTCTAAGAGAAAGACCACCTCCACTTGAGAAGTAGAAGGTGCATAAGAAGAAGATCTCTTCCACCTAAGAGATAGCAAGGTTGCCATTAGTATAGCTCATAATCCCATTCAGCATGATCGAACAAAACACATTGAGATTCACAGGCACTTTATCAAAGAGAAGGTTACTAGTATCCTTGGCTTGCACTATGTAACTTTTGGAGAGCAACATACTGATGTTTTCACTATAGGCCTTAGTAAACAAATATTCCATACCCTAGTTTGCAAGTTGGGTATGTGTGATATCTTTACTCCAACTTAGGGAATATTTAGCTATCCTATTATTTGTATTGTTCGTATTCTGGCTGTAAATAGCATTTATTATGTGTAGGTGGTAGTTAGGAGTTGAGTGGTAGTATCGTTAACTTTGTAAGCCTATAAATATGGTGTAAATTTCATTTCTCATAATATAGAAGAATTATTCATCACAATCCCACCCTATTAGAAGCCCGCTTAAAGATCCCGAGGAGGGGATATACTCCCATTCTTTAAAGCGACGGTTCCAAATACTTGGTAATAAGAAACTATCCACCGCCTCTAATTTAGTCTCTTGCAACATAACAATATCAGGATATGCTTTGTCTATCATCTCCTTAATCTTTCTTCGTTTTATAGGATTTCCTAACCTATTGACATTTCAACTCGCAATTTTCATTTATTACCCGACTTTCCTGGACCTGCTTTGCTCCTACCATAATTAACGGTAGTGGCTAACCTCTGCAACTCTTTTTGTGCTTTCTTTCTCTTTCTCTCATATGTTTTAGGAGTCACCTGCACTTTAATTTCTCTCTTCGTCTTATCTAACAGTTGGAAATCCAACTTATCCAACAAAGCTTATCGGTCGCAGTTGTCCTTCTCACCCCTTAATTAGCATAAATGTATTGAGTTTTCCTTTAGCAACTCACTATCTATCTTGTTAGAAATGGGTACAACCTGGTGTTCTGTAGGCATAGGAAGGATACCTCTGTTGGTATTACTACTATAGCATGCATTCCCTGCATATTGGTCATCAAGCACATCAAAACACACATCATTAGTTTTAGAAGAAATCGGCTGGAGGAAAATTGTTTTTGTGAATTGTATAGTAAAGGAGTTGTTTGGATTGCGTTACTTAAAAGATTAACATTAATGTGCTCCGTCCCATTGTCCCAACCCGAGATGCCCAGCCCAATGAGCCTTCAGCAGAGCTGTATACCCGAGATCTTCCCTCCTAATGATGGTGTGTGAAATGCATAGCATCACTAATTGGGGTTGGGCACTTAGCTGCAATAAGATCCTAGCTTGGGCCTTGATGTTGAGAGCTAAACATTAGTGTGCCCATTGGCTTAGCTCGACCCCTCCTCTCTAGAGTCCAATACACTTCCCTACTCCCATCAGCTTCTATGTAAATCCTCAGAGATCTTTTGAAGATTGAATTAGAGTAAGATATTTTACCCTTTGAATGTGGCAAAATATCTTCCCTAAAATCTGCCTCTGATTTACTCTCTCTCCTTTCGTAATTGTCGCCACTTTCCCCATCCCTACCGTTGTTAACAACCCCTATCTTCCCCTTCACAGCTTCAACAAACGTAAGGGATTTCAAAATAGGAGCCTTCAAAGGGACCTTCTCATGTCTCTAAATAGAACCTTTTGAGGACTTTGAAATGATCAACGAAATTAGAGATTTTCGAACCTAAAGCCACCCCATACCTTGGACTCTTTCAGGCACCATAACTGAAATCTTCCTTCCACCATTGAAGAACTCAGTAATACCCCTACCACTATCCAATATACTCATTCGAAAAAAAGAACTAGATTGCTCCAAAGAAATGTCAAAGGTTTTAGCCTCAATAGCTAACCTCTGAGCACCCATTGCTACACTAAACTACGCTAACTGAGAAACTAATCTAATACGTAAGGTAGAAAAACGTTCACCTGAGAGAAATTTCAATAGCTCATTGTAAAGGGTAACAATCTCTGATTTTAAGTAGTGTCATTCTCCATTATTGGAGGAGAAAACTCTACTGCACACTAGAGACTCGCATTTTGAGCAACTTGGTGTCAAGAGAAGGAGTTTTTGCGCACTGTAATTAGTGGTGGAACGTCAAAATACATGAGGCCCTTCATTCAATCAGAGGACCAACTTCTAAGACCTAGTTTATAAATAAACACAATGAACTAGGCAAAAAAGGACTATAAATGAACAAATACAGTGAACCTAAGCATATTTAAACTGATTTACTATAATATATGCAGATGCACTTGACTTCTTCATCTCAGTCCAGTGGAGAGGAGTCAAATTTTGAACTTTATACATCAAACTGAGTATATTGTTCATGACTTTCTATTTCAGTTTAAATATGACCTTAGTTTTTCATTCATGTTCCCTCCAGTTGCTGTTAGATTATAATTTAATCCATGAAGATAGTCTCTGCCTAGCCATCTCATTAGACACAAATGTGACCAACCAACCATTAATAGTTTCTCAAGCTACCAGGATTATCAGTTAGTCTAGATGTAAAAAAAATCCACCTCATCAAATTACTGCTTGGGTACATGTGCAGAGCTTTTCTGAGGTGCGCAACTCCACTCTGAATTCCAAGGCAGCATTCAGACCCATTCTTCACCTGTAAAACTCTAAGAATAAGTTTTTTTCTTTTTCATCTGTTACAATGATTTTTTTTTTGGGTGGGGTGGGGGGAGGGGAGTGGGAGTAGTTAAAGAGGCTAAAGCATAATACCAGTTTACCAAGCGCAATTAAAAAGTGCATCCTGGTAATTTCTTCATGAGATGTGAGAAAAGATCGGCTACTTGAAACAACAGATCCAAGATGGTTATGTCCATTAAGAGCATGAATAGCTGACAGTACAAAACTAACTTCTGAGCTTTGAAATAACTCTTTAGGCATTTTGACAATGTTATTGGTCACTGCATCCAGCCCACATATGTAGTATAGTAATCTACAGATGAAACAAATGGATGTTGCCACACTAGTCTTTTCCATAGAAGAAAGACTTGCAGCAAGACTTCTAGCTACAGAAAGGGCCAAATCATTTTCACCATGTTGCCACAAGGAGAAAGCATATACTTGCAAACCTTCTATGTCAAGAGCCCCTTAAACAGCAATATATCAAAAAATAATGTTAGCAGGACAAAAGTTTAGAGACCACTTCAATATATAGTCAGCCACAAGATCAATAACAAATTATCAAAAAAAAAAACATGGTGGATAACTTATAAATGACTACGAATAAAAGTTGACCTAAGGCTCTAATTACACAAACCCCTCTATATATTGAAATTATACACAAACCTCCCTTATATTTGAACACTATACTACTATTTAGTCATATTTTTAAAGGCATTCTTAACATAATCATTAACTAAGATGTTAAAAGTAAATCAAAATGTTAAATTTTATCGTCAAATGCCTAGAACACCCTTGATTAACAACATTTAAAACTCTAACAAGTTGCTTTAAAATCGAAAAACCAAGGACAGTTTTAATCCCAACCTCTTCAAATGGACACAAGTAATGTTTAAAGCCATCATATATATTACAATAAATCAAGGGTGTTTTAACTTTCAAGCACTTGACAAATTATCTAGCCTTTAACTGACCTCTGATGTCTTAGTTAACAATTATGCTAACTATCATTTTGAAAAAGAACTAGATGGTAGAATATTTTCAAAATATAAGTGTATTCAAAATAGAGAGGAGTCTGAGTATTAAATGCTAAATTTAGGAGAGATCAATGATACTTTAATTTTGAAATAGAGACAATGAAATTGAAGAAATCTAACAGTATGCCTATAAGGAGGAAAAATAAGGGAGATGGAATGGGAACGGGGGAAAGAGTATAATTTCCCTTGTTTGAACTTTGAAGTCTAAAAATTTATGTTGAAAGGGGAAAGAGAAGAACCTTTCCCCCTCAAACTCTCACCTTTGTTCCCCTTCAAATGAGGTCAGTAAAGGAAGGAAACAAGTTTTCCTTCATTTTAAAAGCTTGTAATTTACTATTTTCCCCCTAAAAAATCTAAAATCTTTTCTTTTTTTCTTCCCTATCTCCCTCATTAATCATCCAAACAAGGAGAAAGTAACTTTTTCTTCAGCATTATATTCTATCAAAACATTTTTTGAGTATTCTATCAAAAAAAATTTTATTCAGCATTATCATCATAAAGTATTATCATATGTTGTTTTGCTTCCCATTCCATCCCCTCTCTACAAAACTTCCAACCAAAGCCTAAATTGCAGAAAACTGAACCCAAACCTTCTTTCTTCAAATGTTCACATTCTTGCAAGGCATCAACTGCACTCCCTGCCTAAATCAGACACCACGAATTAGTGATTATTGCCAAATTATGACATAGTGAAGTTCGACAGCATATCAAATTTAGTTGAGAACACTATTACGGCGATGGAAAATGACTATGAATTCCTAATATCTTTACCTTAGAAAGTGACCTCGCCAAATTAATTGATACATCCCTAATCTGTGTGTTGGGAAAATTCTGTGAGCTAATGTCAATTGCATGGCGTGCAAATCTATAAGAAGCAGCTGCAGACAGATAATCTTTTCGAGCTTCAAACACCAGCCCATTTAAATTATGAGATTCAGGATATTGAGGTGAGCGCTGCACAGCCTGCTTAATAGCTCCGTAGACCTGTCACAATTAAATGCAGGTTTGGCATGAATTTCAAAGCACTCGGCTGTTTTACAAGGGTCAAAAGATTTTTTGTGCAATCACCACAGCAAATTACTAGCCCTTGATATTTTCTAACCTGTGAAGATGAAAGATCGCCAGTGCGCAAAGCAAGCTTAGTGAGGCCAATCTGGAATTCAGCTAACTGCATGGTAATTCAACAATCTTTTCAAAGAATGCGATAAAAAAATTTAAATACAGCAGAGAACAATGTTTGGGAGAATACAATGACTCAGATATAGCAATGACTCAAATACAACGAGGAGGAAGACTCCAATGTTGCCCCTGATAATAACTCCCAAACAAATACATGATGATGATAAACAAACACCAATTTCCCACATTAGGCCCATACAAATAACAAACCACAATACTGGACTCCTATATACAGCCGGCATGCAAAGAGACAGAAATTACAGGCATTATCTGTACAGCTCGTAGACAGCTCTCAAATGCCTCAACTGGTGCAAGCTCCCTAAAATATGAATAGGGTTATAAATTTGTAAGGTAATAGATGTAGAGAAAACTACCATTTGCATGCCACATAAATTAGTACAAATAAATTAAATTAGAAGTATACCTTGAGTGACACTCAGCTGACATGCTTGCCCATGGCAATGCAAGGCCAGGATCAATACTTCTAGCACGATCAAACACTTGCCTTGCCAAAATCTTTTCACCCTCTTTCCTATAAAGCTGAAAAATATGCAAACGAACAATAGTTGAAAATTCAACACAAAAATGTTTTCAAGGTCTTGTCATGATGTTTAAAAATCACATTATGCACCAAAGAAGTGGGGGTCTGCAATGCCAAGCATTTTTTTTAATGAAAAACGAATCTTATTGATGGAAGAGAGTGAATACAAGATAATAGATGCATAGATGACAAGAAGTTCACTACATAAAACTTAAACTAGCAAACAAAAGAAGCCAGAAATTGAGTCTCTAACTCAATATAGTCTTCCAATCCCTTTGGAGATCTATAAGAAATACTACTCTAGATAGACTATTTGACTATACGCAACAAGGGAGGTAAGAAGAGATTCTTTCCCAAAGAATATGAGATGGGAGGAATTTATTATTGAAAACTCTAGCATTTCGCTGTAGCCAAAGAACCCACTAAGTAGCAAGTATTGCCCAATGTCAAAGTGCTTTCTGCTCCCTTATCCCTCCCAAAGCCCACAAAATTAATAGTTAGGAAAGTAAGTTAGCTGAGCAAACCCAATTCTCTTCAAAGTAGCCAAACAATTTATTCCAAATACACCTAGCCACTTCACAATGCAAGAAAAGTTGGCTATTTGTCCCTGAGCTTCTAAATCAAATAATGCACACATTCGATGATAAGGTTTTGTTGCGACATCTAACAGGAAAAACTTTCAATAATTACCAAAAACAATTTAACTATAATAATGGTTAAGAAAAAAAATAATAACATTAATATAATTACCAAGATGGGATTTCAATGATGACACGAGACCATACCTTACCAAGATATCCCCAAGCAATAGCCAAAGATACATTCAATTGCAATCCTCTTATTAAAGCATGTTGCTTTAGTGCATTATGACCAGACAAGTATCCCAATGCCACCCAAAACTCATAATTGTCACCTTCAAGTAGCAAGGCTCCCATAGACATCTTCTCTGATAGTTTCCTGCTAAAAAAAATAAGTTGAGGGAGCACAAAAGTAACAACAACAGCAACAACAACAACAATCAAAGCCTTTTCCCACTATGCGGGATTGGCTATACGAATCAAGCGACGCCAACGTGTTCTTTCTTTGCTCATTTCTATAGTTAGGTTATTAATCCATCATAATAGTTTCTCATATTGTTTTCTTTGGTCTTTCCCTACCTCTAGTTATTAGGTTGTCTTCTATTTGGTCAACTCTAAGTATAGGAGCCTCTAATGGCCTTATTTGTAAATTACCAAACCACTTAAGGCGTGTTTCAACTAACTTTTCTATGATAGGTGCTACCCTAAATTTTCTCTCTAATGCAATCACTATTCACTCCTAATCATATCCTTTCTAGTATGACCACTCATCCAACGCAATATGCTCATTTATGCAACGTTGAATTTTTGCTTATGTTGACTTTTTATCACCCAACATTCAGTACCATACAATAAAGCAGGTCTTATAGTTGTGCGATAAAATTTGCCCTTAAGTTCAAGTGGTACTTTTCTATCACAAATAACACTTGAAGCCTTACTCTATTTCACCAATCCTGCTTGGATCTTATGGTTTACATGCTTTTGTATTTCTCCATTATTTTGTATTAGTGTTCCCAAATACTTAAAACCTGTGAATTCTTGTATGGAATGATCTCCAAACTTCATCTCATCCCTAGAATCAGTTTCCCTTCAACTAAATTTACATTCCATATATTCCGTTTTGCTAAAACTCACACGAAACCCACGTGTCTCCAAAGCTTGTCTCCACGTCTTTAATTTTCCGTTTACTTCTTTGGAATCTTCAACAAGGACCATGTCATAAGCAAAAAGCATACACCTTGATGCTGCCTCTTGTATATGTTCAGTGAGCTCATCCAATACGATATTAAAAAGGCAAGGGCTCAAAGCTAAACCTTGATGTAGTCCTATGGTTGTCGGGAAATCCTTCGTGGGTCCACCTTGTGTTTTCACACAAGTCATGACCTCATCATACATGTCTTTGATTATTCAGTTACAAGACACACAAACTCCGCCTATGCTTGCATAGCCAGTTCCAAACCCGGATAAAAGAAGAGGGTTGCGTTAGGTAGTTGATAGCCAGCGTAAAACTATGTCGAATCTTTATGAATATAGCACAACAGCAGTAAAGAAGATTATAATATTTTTTAAAAAAAAAAAAAAGAATTTGCAGACCTATACCTTGCATTTGAGTCTTGTTTGTAGTTATTTTCTAATGAGGTGATAAGATCTGAAGTTACTGCAATGTCCGCATAGATGTTAGGTTGCCATGGGGCCAAGTGCAAGGCCCGTTGATATGAGAATCTTGCGCATCTTGCAGCCAAAAGACATGTCTTCCTCCATGAAAGGATGGAAGCCTTGAAAGCTTCCTTATCAGATACCAATACTTGGACCTCAGCATTCCAAGGATAACATCTTGCATATGCAAGCTACAATAGACCAAACCAAATAGCTAAGAAGTACTTAATGCATTAATGCAACAAAGAATACCTGAATGTATAAAACTTTAGAAATAAAAGATGATTATTTTAAAATTAAATAAATAACTAGTACCTGAATATCAGCATGCAGTTTCCAAATACTTGAGATATTTTTAACAACATAAGCACTTGCTCTTGCAACCTCAGATGCCTCCTGCAGACAGTCAACAATGCTGCCTTAATGTTGCCAAAAATGGAAGACTCTTAAGTACTAAATTGAAAATGGTCAACTTAAAACAAAAATACAAAGAGAACAAACCTCTAATAATGAAGCTCCCCACTGATATGCTCCTCGATTAATGCACTCTTTTGCAAAACCAAGGAGCCCAAAAGCAAGTCCATAGTGTGCAGACACACAACAGGGCGAGATCTCTAGGGCTAGTCGAAAGTGATCAACTCCCTTGACATAAAAAGACAAACATTTAGACATTTTTAAATAAACAGAAGCAGCTTAGTTCTAAACTAACAACTTAAACATATATTTGTTAGATAATTTTAATTAAAGTTACATTCTCTCTTGCACTCATAGAAAGTGAGCCTTGGAGCAACGGTAAGAATACTGCCATGTAACCCATGTGACCTGGTGGTCACAGGTTCAAATCCTGGAAGATTTCTTATCCTTTATTATGTACTTCTTTTTCTACCTTTAACAACTTTACAACAACAACAATCAAAGTCTTTTCCCACTAGGTGGGGTGACAACTTTACTTACAAAAAAAATAATTAAGAAAATAAAAGCCCAGTTAGAATCACAATATCCCTTAAAGTTTTTTTAGCCATGCTCAAAACACATTAATGGTCATATCATTTACACCAGATTAAATAAACCTTTCTGTCCCACAATAACATGTCATACAAGCTCTTACACTTAAATGGTCTTCGGTAAAGAAAATAACACATGGGAACATGTTAAAGAGCATGGTCAGAGGTAAACAAATAACACAGCTTTTAGTAAAAGACTAAATGTAACCAGAAGAGTTTGCATGTGCCCCAAAATCATATTTAAGTGTAATCTAAATCAATACTATCAATCATGCCACAGGCAAAAACCAAATAGCATTAATTTATTTTACTTTCATTACAAAAAAAAAAAAAAAAAAACCAATATAAGAAGAATATCTGCTACTAAGAATAAGATCCTGGACAAAAGAGGCAATAGGAGAACTACCAACAAATAACCAAACATACCTTTTTAGATGCAGCAAGTGTCAAAGATATATTTCCACTTTCAACCAAAGCAAAGACTAGAGAATGATCCAATTCAATGGCACGACCATAAGACTGAAGGAGAACCCATTAATATTTAGGCAGTTTATCGACCATAAATTCAGAAGAGTATAGAAGGAACTCAATGAAGTCAAGCACAAGGTACCTTTAAAGCTGCAGTAAACCTGCCCAATCGCTGATAAGCAAGGCCCAAAGCCTAGAATAATTTTAAATTTTTATCAGAAACAGATGAATGAAAGAAGGGGAAGTCTAACAGAAGAAAAAAGAGAAGAAATTACTTCCCACAAATCAGCACATGTAGGATAGCCTCTTATGGCATGTTGAAGACTCTGTACAGCATCAGTCCATTTCTTTCGATGGACCTGTTAAATTTTGAATAAATGTTACAATGTTACAACAACTTACAAAGATTGAATTAAATGATGAATAACAATCACACTAGAGTTATCTCACTAATAGTTATTAATAATGCACTATAGCTTGTAGCCCAGAACTATGGCCCTTCGATCTACGCCACTTGTGTAGCTTTGCACTTCAATGTAGCTCCATTTTAGCTGCACTAGAAGAACTATTTTAGTGTAGCTTCACTTTAACTGCCCTCGAAGAGCTATTTTAGTGTAGCTTCACTTTAATTGCACTAAAAGAGCCATTTAGTATAGTTGTAGCTTACACTACAAGAACTTTAGATAGGGAAACAACGTCCCTAATTTAAGAGTTGTTGCAAAGGCTACAGCTGGAGAATCACTTGACCGATCCTTGGACAATCAAAAGAATGATTTAGTCAAGTATAAATGTATAATTGAGATTTGAGAAGATAATCCTTGAAATACCATTCATCCAATCTCATTGAAAGAGATTGATGATAGCAACGAGTGGTTGATTAGCTAGGACTTCTAGGTGGATGAAGAACTAAACAGTTAAGAAAATGACCTTGTTTTCATCTAAAAATACAAAATAATCTTGTATTTGAAGGTGATGGCTAGCTTTAGCTACTCACACTGAGGACCCAACGCATGTGTTGGATTATCATGCACTTCTATATTGTGAGTTTGGTTTTCCAAACCCACGATGTTTTCATGTAGCTCGTGCTATGCATTTTGGAACCTTTAGTGCTATAATTGTGCTACACATTATTAATAACAGTGATCTCGCTGCTATCACACTATAAAGCATGGGCAGGCCTATCTTTAAGTGTGTCACATGTCCGACACATGTCATGACTCATGACACACGTTTGCCACACGCATAGTTGTGCCAGAATAAAAAAATTCAGCTCAGACACGCGCCAAATGGAACTTGGACATGCAGTGAACATGGCTCATACTGAGCCAAGTATAGGATGACCTGGAAAAATACAAAGGAAAATAGCAAAAAAAGGTGAATGAAAATCTAGAGAACTCATTTTAATTAGATTTTTTTTAATAGAAAAAGAAATATTATTAAGGAAGAAAGAGAGTATAAAGGAGGAGGACACGTAACGGGAATATAAATTCCCAAGATACAAGGAGCTGAGTTGCTCCTAGTCTTGCTACTTTATCTCCTATCTTTAAGGACTAGTTATCTACAGTTTTTTATTATTTATTTTTAATTGATTGATTCTGTTTTAATTTAAATTTAAATTACTAATATACATTATCTTAGGAATTAGTTTAGGAGATAATTATTCACTCCTACATTATAGGGACTCAGCCGTTCTCTTATATGTGACCCTACTATTGTACAAATATATTCTACACATCAATAGAAATATACATCCATTCAATCACACGCTACTGTCGTTTATGGTATCAGAGCGTTTCTCCACTTAACAGTCTTCCTTCTCAAAAAACACTAAACCCACCATGACTTCCTCTGCAAATCAAACACCCTCCGCTACTGTCATAAACTCTGACAGTAATTCAGCAGCCCTACCATCGATTGTTCAATTCAACCCAGATACCTAACTTCCCATCAAACTCACTGGCCCTCACAATTTTTCCCTTTGGAAGGCGCAAGTCTCCAAGCTAATGCATGGACATAATCTTTTCGGCCATCTTGATGGATCAACAAAAGCCCCTGCATCCACCACACCTGAATATCTCCAATGGTTCAGGCAAGATCAGTTAATTCAGAATGCACTCCTCACCTCTGTTAACACCACAATTGCGTGTACAGTTGCTTTTGCCACTAGTGCACATGCTGCCTGGACTGATCTTCACACATCCTAAGCCAACAAATCACAAACACGCATTTTCAGTTAGCGTGATAGGCTGGCTTCTTCCACAAAAGATGCTTAATCAATCTCAGATTACCTTCATCATATAAAATCTCTTTGTGCAGAGTTATCTACAGCTGGTGCACCGATTTCTAATGCTGAACTCGTTGTTACTATACTCTGAGGACTTGGTTCAGAATACAAGGAGATTTCTGCTGCTATACATGCTAGAGACACTGCTATCTCACTCGAAGAACTTTATGAGAAACTACTTGACCTTGAACTCTTAAACATGAAGAGTCCAAGAAACCACTCTCTACACCCATAACTCCCAATATTGCTCAAACCCAGTTACCCAACAACATTCTTTTTCCCAAACCTAATTATCAATCTAACAATTCCAATAGAAGGCCTAACTACAATCCCACCTATAATTCACGCCAACAATGGCGCAACAACATAAACCAGCCCACCAATAACCAACCTAACCCCACCATATATTGCCAATTATGCAACAAACCTGGACACATAACACATGTATGTTGTTCTGCCTCCCACAATCATCTTTAAGCCAGAGCCAATTTTGCTGCCCGAAACCAACAAAACACCAACCCATGAATTGTAGATTCTGCAGCCACCCAACATATCATATCCAACTCCCAAGACCTCACTTATCCTCAAGACTACAATGGTCCTGAAGGAATCATGATGGGTAACAGTAATAATATCCCAATCACTCAAACTGGTAAAGTCACACTTAAAACAGCTTCAAAACCATTCTCTCTCTCAAACACACTTCACTCCCCACATATCAAAACTAATCTTATCTCTGTTTCTAAATTTTGTTATGACAATCATACATCTATTGAATTTTTTCCATTTTCTTTTACTGTGAAGGATCTGAATACGGGGCGCCACAGCTTCAAGGGAGGAGTAACGATGGACTTTATGAATGGCCACATCAACTATTCGAAGTACAACCAAAATGCAATGCAGCAGCCACAAGTGAACTATGGCATAGAAGACTCAGCCATCCAAACAAAAGAACTCTAGACAACATCCTTACTACCTTTCCAACTTCTAGTATTTCTAGTTACAAATTTCTTTGTGATTCATGTCAATGCAATAAAAGTCATAGACTTCCATTTTCTACAAATTCTTTGCACAGTACTCATCCAATTAATCTGATTTATTGTGATCTATGGGGATCCTCACGGCCTCACCCATAACATCTATTGACAAAAAGAAATACTACATACTGTTTGTTGATGAATTTTCAAAATATATGTGGCTCTTTTCAATGTCTAGCAAAACTAAAGTTCCTAAAATTTTCAAAACCCTACACCCAATCCTGGAAAAACAATTTGACAGCAAACTCAAAACATTCGACACTGATGGAGGTACTGAATTTAAACCCCTTGCATCTTACCTCAACAGTCATGGCATCCAGCATCTATTATCCCCATCGTACACACCTCAAAGAGTTGCCCTAGTAGAAAGACGCCACAGATACATTATTGAAACTGCCAAAACTCTTCTTTTTTTTTATAGAAAAAGAAGTATTATTAAGAGAGAAAGAAAGTACAAATGAAGAGGACAAGAAGTCCTCTAATCAAACATAACAAGAAAACAAAGAAAAAACCAGCAAAAGGAAACCAAAAAAAAAAACTGCTAAAACTCTGCTTCACCAAGCCTCATTACCGCCAATCTTTTGGACCTATGATTGTCACCAAGCAGCCTACATAATAAACAATATGCCCACCCCAACTCTAAACAACAAATCACCTTTTGAGACCTTATTCAAAAAGCCACCACCCTATCATACCCTATAGGTTTTTGGCTGCCTATGCTACCCATGGCTCAAACCCTACACCAAACAAACTACAACCTCAATCCCAACCATGTATCTACCTTGGCTTTTCTCACAAATACTACAGCCATCAATGTTATGAACCAACCTCATCCAAATTATATATATCCCGAGATGTTACATTTTTTGAAAATAATTTCCCATCAACAACAATCTTTTCACACCTCATCAACAAAACACAACAACCATGGGAAATTAATTGGATCATAAACCTAATGTCTGAACTCAAAGCCCCTGTACAAGGCATCCTAAAGTATTTTGTGACAATGTAAGTACTACCTATATTTGTGCAAATCTAGTCTTCCACAGTAGGATGAAGCACGTGGTAATAGATTTTCATTTTGTTAGAGAGCAAGTTCAACGCTAGTAGTTACAAGTCAAACATCTTCACTCTGCTGAACAAGTGGCAGATATATTCACCAAACCATTGGCCAAGTCAGCGTTCAGTAAACACATCAACAAGTTGGCTATTGAAGATCTCACTACCAACTTGCAGGGGCGTAACGGGAATATAAATTCCCAAGATACTAGAAGCTGAGTTGCTCCTAGTCTTGCTACTTTATCTCCTATCTTTAAGGACTAGTTATCTACAGTTTTTTATTACTTATTTTTAATTTATTGATTCTGTTTTAATTTAAATTTAAATTAGATATACATTATCTTAGGAATTAGTTTAGGAGATAATTATTCACTCCTACATTATAGGGACTCAACCGATCTCTTATGTGTAACCCTACTGTTGTATAGATATATTTTACACATCAATAGAAATATACATCCATTCAATCGCACGCTACTGTCGTTTAACAAGAAATCCTCTAATAAGAAAACAAACAAAAAGAAAAACAGCAAAAGGAAAACAAAACTTAGCTCAATAGAACCTTCCAATCCCTTTGTAGATTCGTAAAAGAAACCCCTCTAAATATTCCATTCGCTGAGACCCATAGGGAAGACAAGAAGGTGATTTTATCCCACAAAAGATGAGGTGAGATGAACTTATTATTAAAGACCCTAGCATTTCGCTCTAACCAAAGGCACCACAAGGTTGTGAGAGTTGCACCATGTAAGAGAGTTTTATGTTCTTTGTTTCTCCCAAAGCCCACAAATTTCATAGCAAGAAAAGTACCCAGGTCCTGCGGGCACCCCCAACTCTCCTCATTTTAATTAGATTATTCACGTTCTTTTGTAGTTGTTTATGTTATATATGATATTTAGTAAATTTGATTTAGAAAATGATAGTGCAAATTGCTTAGAACAGAGAACAAATTGGTATATCACTCAAAGCAAACTTAAAATATATATATATATATATATATACACAGTATGTTGTGTCCTATTCTATGTGTTTTGAAGTTTGACGTGTCAATGTGTACATGTCAGTCATAGCTCTTACGTAAAAATTTGTTGGTCCACTTTGTTCAGCTTCAAGGTATTGGAAGTTAGAATTTTATTCACAAATTGACTTCAGTGTCAGACTCACAAGACAGCCTCCGTCATGGATGTTAACAATTAAGCGTCTTCTCCAACACAATTTTCAATAACACACTGCAATATAGAAAGGATTTGAAGACAGCACAAAAGAAAAAGGATTTGAAGAGGATACAGTCAGATGTTAACAAAATTTTACAGTATGTGAAAACTTATGCAGCTGATCTGTCTTGAATTGACATCGTTCCTTTTCTTGCCTGATAATAATGCTATAGAGTCCCGTTGCTAAGTGGTTTGAAAAGAATATGCTAAAGTTGTCAACTAACGGAGTTGTTTTGTACCCAATTTCTTGAAGCAAAAGGAAATAAGCTAAATAGTTTTTTTTTTTTTAATGTATCACAGGAGATGTTAATGTATTTCCGTCTTAATTCTAGAGAAGCAAAAAAAGTCTCAAGAAGAAACCTGCAGGTAACCCAGTCTGCGGAAAGCCCAGAAAGCCCTTGGTGACCTTTCAGAAGCTTCGTGGCATACTGCCACCTCCAAACTCTCTTTTCCTCCTTCGTCAAGCAAATCGCACAGAGCTTCCTGATATGAAATTTTCCATAGTTGTATGATGAGTTGAACAAATCAATTACCCTTCCTTTTCTCCCGATCTATTGAACTTTGAAATGTAATGGAAGAAAGACACTAGCCCCGTACCCCAGAATCAGAATCATCGGGATTAAGTGTAATAGCTCTTTGGTAACACTTAATGGCTCTCTGAGTATCACGGGCAACGCAGCCATAGTAATGGCCCAGAAATTTGAAAGCGTCTCCATTCTTAGGGTTCAATTTGGCCGATATCACAAAATGTTCAGCAGCTTTTTCCTTGGGTTCCTTCGCTTCTCCTCCTTTGTCCCACAAAAACACGCCCTGAATGATCATATTTCATTTTAAGTGAGTATATATATGAAATAACAGCATGATGGATATTGTTAAACATGGAGACAAGAGAATAAATGCACACCATATCAAAATGAAGCGAGGCGTCATCTGGTTGGGCATCTAAGGACTCCTGCAAGCGCCTAATGAGGCCGTTCTCTGGATGCTCTACTCCTTCCTCCTGGGAAAAAATAAAAGGGATCCAGGATTAAGGTCCATACAGGAAAAAAAAAAAAGAAAGAATAAAAGGCATTGCAAGTAACAGAAGAGAATAGGAAACAGATGCAGCAGATACCACTCTGCGTGTCTGGGAATCCATGGAGGCTACAGACAGTGGAAGGATTAGCTCCCTAATGCTCAGGCTCACTCACTTGCTCCAATAGAGATTGCTCGTTCCGTTAAAAAAAAAAAAAAGAGTGCGCTCGTTTTTATTTTTTTGGCCCAGGGAGAATAGCGTGCTGTGTGCTTTTAGATTGATGAGCGAGTATGAAAAAGTACATTATTTATAAATTTGATTTTGAAATATGAAATTCCGTTCTTTTTTTCAAAAATGATAAAATGTTACAGAGAAATAGAGAATATAAATATAATTAATAATAACTGAATAAGTAACATGTAAATGTAATATAAAGTTAGCTAAAGCCTGCAATTACTTCTGAGATTCGTTTGCGCATACTTTTTTTCTTTTGGCCTGATGTTTGCCCATACTTTTAAAAACGGTAAATTTTCAAAGTATTTGCACATGTATATACTAAAAAAAAAGTTAAACATAAATTTAGCCACTTTTCAAAAGTATCTACAGATCTATACCACTTTTATTGTTCACATAGAAAAACGCCATCGGTGATGGCAATTTGCTGATTTCTTGACCAGAAAAACGCCATCTGTGAGGGCGTTTATAGCGTTGACCATTTGACCCTATAAACGCCCTCCGTGATGGCGTTTTTCTAGCTACCGGTCAAATGAGGTGGGCTCAGTTTTTCTAGTTAGAAAAACGCCATCACGGAAGGCGTTTATAGGGTCAAATGGTCAATCCTATAAACGTCCTCACAGATGGCATTTTTCTCGTCAAGAAATTAGCAAATTGCCATCACCGATGGCGTTTTTCTAGGTGAATAGTAAAAGTGGTATAGATCTGTAGATACTTTTGAAAAATGACTAAATTTGTGTTTAACTTTTTTTTTTAGTATATACATGTGCAAATGCCAAATTTTCAACTAATTTTTTAAAATAGAATTTTAAAAGTACTAAAAAAAGATCTCTATCTATATATAATATTAAAAAGTAAGAGGCGTTCAACCTCTATTCACCAAATCATCTTCTAATCAAGCTGAAAAAAATACATGTGTCAATGACTGGACGCCACATGTTCGCCAAGATGGATTGTGATGTGGAATCAATATATTCTATATATAATAATATTAAAAAGTAAGAGGCGCTCAACCTCTATTCACCAAATCATCTTCTAATCAAGCTGAAAAAAATACATGTGTCAATAACTGGACGCCACATGTTCGCCAAGATGGATTGTGATGTGGAAATATGCTGACTAATTCAATTATTATTCCATGCCATATCTAAAATATCTTTTTAAATAAATTCAAATTTGTTTTCAATCTCCACAATCTTGCAGATCATATCAAATCACAAATCAGTCAAATTTTATAATAAATTCGAATTATTTCAAATCAATTACACCTTATCAATCCCCATTCTCACTAAACCGAAACCATTCTAATTGTTTCAACCTCTCCAATATAAATTAAATCATTCTATTTGTTACCTTCCACCAACACATTCCAATTCTACGTGGTTTTTTAAAACTCATTTGCGAGGAGCTGCTTCTATCCAGATGGTCTTATGTGACAAAGAGGTAATTTAACAATTTCTATAATCACTCATTAAATTATCCATTCTTCTCTTGAATCTCTCTCTCACACTCACCTTTCAAGTTTATATATACATATTTATATATATTTTTTTTTTGTGTTGGAGCGAGCCATGCTTGATGCCTCGGCTGGGTCATGGGTGAAATATCACGAACAGAGACGTCGCCTCTTGATATATATATATATATATATATATATATATATATATATATATATTGTGTTGGAGCGAGCCATGCTTGATGCCTCGGCTGGGTCACGGGTGAAATATCACGAACAGAGACATCGCCTCTTGATGTTATTAAGATTGTTATCCCATTCGGTGAACAATGCATATCTAATCAAATTTCTCAATGGTCAACTCTAATTAAATCATATCCCAATTAAACTATAATTTTTGAATTCAAGTTCATGATATGATTCTGCAATAGCACGCTAAATGCCGGTCCACACCCGTACTCCAATACCCTAACAACCAAAACTCAAGAATTCTTCAATGGCTTCTAGGAATGATGCAATATGTGATCAACCTTTCTTCCAATTCCTTCCACTTTTTCATCATCATAAATTCCACAAGATCGAGAGGAGCTGCCCGGGTAAGCCATTTAATTTTTAAAAGATAAAAATGTTCGATTTTAATTCTAATGTAAATTTTTTCACTTCTTACTTTGTACATCGTATTTGCAAAACTCAAATGATGCTTATTCATTCTAATTTATGTAATTAAGTTCACGGTTGCCAATGACTGTGTTAATGGCGTCATTTGCTCTGTCCATGAGTGTTGTATGGTCCATATATTCGGCATAGCAAAAACAAATATGAAGGATTATGATTTATTATACAAATAGTAAAGGATGAGAACGAGACCTTATAGAATTCATAAAGTAGTTTGCTTTCAGCCCAGAAAAGAGAAAAAAATATTATAAAAGTTAGTTCATTTTTCATTTTCTGATCCTGTAATCTGTTACGACGATTCATTCAACTGTGAATCCGGATGGATATTCGCTACTAATAAATGTCCTTGATTCAAATTTACACTATCCCTTAAATCTTGCTTTATATAAGTCAGATTCTATAGCTAAAAAATATATTTTACCCTTATTTAAAATTTTCTGTCAAACATTAATTCCATAATATAAATAATTAAGGTATTGAATTATTTTGGTTTTATGCAAATTATGAAATTTGAATTCCAGTGGCACAATCAATTGATTTTTTTTATTTGTTTTCATATCTTTATTAAAATATAAATATTCTGATTATTTTGGTTTTATGTAAATATTCTGATAATTATTTTATAAAATTTTATATTTGAACAGATCTTAGCTTTTGTATAGTTTAAATTTGAATCAATTTTATTGAATCAATTTGTTTGATGTAATATAAAAGACTAATAAATTATAAATTTAAAATTATTACTTAATATTTATGTTCATATGTCAAATCTACATAAATTTTAATTTTAAATTTTATTAAAAAATAATTGATAAATTTAACCTAAAATTTTTCTTAATCAATTATTTAAATACGAGGAACATATATATTCCATTGACGTCCTTTCAGGTTCCAGTAACAGCTCTATATTGTGATTAATAGATCCAGCAATTGCTCATTAGTATTGAGTGGTAAAACTTTTTTGCATGAACACTTTTGATAACTTATTTGCATGAACACTTTTGATAACTTTACACTTTTGATAAATTTATATATAAATGTTAAATTATACGAAGTTATCTTAACTTCTACAATGGTAATAAATGTAAATATGATATGTTACAGGTGTTTTTTTGTAACTTCCAGGTGTTTCATCTATTGATTGGCTCTTTCAGTACAAGTACATGTTGGTTATACTGGGATCCACCTAAGATCCACATCAACAACAATTAAATGACTAAATAATTGATTTAATTATGTGTAACAATTCTAAATCAAATCCCTCAAAATATGCATTTGAAATATTCGTAACTTTTAAAATATACACATTCAAATGAAGTTAAATAAGAAGTCATATGCTATAATTAGTTATAAATCTCTTCAATCATATTAATTAGCCTTATTAACTAACAAATCAACTTTTAAAAATAAAATTATGATTTTGGAAATCATACTCTATAATATCTCATATTAATTTTGATTTTCTCTATTTTTGTTTTTTATTTCAAATTTAAATAGTCCTTTAATTAATCATATATATATATATATATATAAAAGACTATACATGATTTTCTCTCTTGCCAATTGCCATGTGTCTTCTTAAGTCCCAACAATGAATACTCATCATCCATCTACCCATCCACTCACATTCTCTAAAGCCTCTCCTTAAACTCTCAATTTCACAAAACCAAAGTGTAACCAATTGACGCTATATAGGATTAAAATTTAAGAACCCGACATCATGCCTATGTATGACTATTCAATCACAATTCAAATCCCATTTTTTAGTCCGAGAGTTCCGCTCTATCATTAGGTATAAATTACTTACTTTGTTTTTTCAGAAAATCACATAATCACATATTATAACCACTTTCTAAATAGATTATTATATCTTTACGAGTAGATGTTCAGTGGTACGGTAGTACTGAACTTCAGTACATCCCTCCAATCAGTTGGTCCCTAAACCATTCAAGGTGGGCCCTAATTAATGTGAGTTTTTATTAATATTAAGAAATGGCACTACATGATTGGAGGGATGCACTGAAGTTCAGTGGTACGGTACCATTGAACTTTTATCCATATCTTTACAAACGTTTCAAGATTATGTGAGTTAATTGCTATTGCCAACCAAAAAAGGAAATGTTGTGGGCACTTTTTCAATATCTAAGAGCCTTTTTTTTTTTTTGTAAAAGTAAATTTGAAATAATTATCCCACGAGAAGGACAAAAAAAAATGATTGTTTGCATATTTCAACCTTTAATATTGTATAATTAATTCATTAATTAAATTTAAGTACATTTTTCATTTTCTCAAAAATTCTTATTTTCATTTGGATAATCACTGAAGCCTTCAATTTTGCATTTTTTTTTTTTAAATAGCAACATAAGTTAGTTAATAAAATTAATAATTTAAATAAAAATTGTGCTGTTTATGGCATCTATAATTTTTTAATTTGTTAGTATCATAAGTTATTTTAATTTGAGTGATGATCACATGGGCTCGGGTTCCTGTAAGCATTGTTGTTAAAATCTAGATTTAAATCTTAAAATCTTACGATTTTACGATTTTACATTCTCAAATCTTGTTAAATCTTATACAAAATCGTGTTGGTGCAAAATCGTAGGAGAATCGGTGAAATCAGGTAAAATCCCATGAAATCTCGATTTTATTAGCGATTCTACGATTTCACAACAGCCCCAGAAAAGGTTCATATGGATTTTTTTTTTACAAAAAATCGATATGTTTGTGTAGATATCTATAACTTGTCCCAACTAAAAAAATACACCTATTTCTTAAAACCTAATGTCCAGACCCGGACTCTCCTACCCCGCATAACTTATTCCCTTCCCATTCTTTATAGGTTTTAATGTTGATGATGTCTGAGTTAGTAGTACTTCAAATCATGTATGTATTTAAGTTTACATAACATTAGGAAAGTAAGTGATGATGGTGGATATTGAATTATATATGTTTAATTTTTTTATATAACTAAGATATAATAGTTAGGTGCGTGTGTGTATATATATATTGGTAAATTCATACGATTTTCTCATAGGTAAACTCTTACGATTTTAAGATACGATTTTACCCTCCCTTCTACGATTTTACCTAAAATCTAGATTTTGACAACCTTGCCTGTAAGAATACACGAACCCACCACATGTCACCTTTCAATAGGTTAGCTAAAAAAAATTATATTATATACAAAGTAGGTAATCAATATCTTATAATGCTCCAAAGAGTGGAGCATTTCATATATACCACCATAAAAAATTAAATAAATTATACTTTTGTTGAAAATACATAAAAATTCCCTTAAAAGTTATAAATACAGAATTATCCAGTTTACAAAATATATTTATAGAAATACCCCAAAAAAACTTATAAAATGTAATCAAAATCACAATCAAAGCAGATACCACATATAACATTAATTTATAATAATTGTACATTCTTTTTAAATCTCATGACACATGGTCATTGATCCTACAATATGAATATTTAGTAATTAAAAAAATATATCATTAGAGGACAATTGAGAGAGAACTAAGTAGCTGGAGATAACGGATAGTTGATAGATAAGTGATAAAAGTGATAATTGATAGTTAATAGAAAAGCGGTGAAAAATAAATTAGAAATAATTCAAAGTTATTACAAAGTTAATGTTGTGATGGAAATGCATGTTTAAGAGCTGATATGACGAGATAATAAAATTCGATTATGGTTTATATTTTGGCAATGCTCTCTTTAAATACTTTCTTTTATGATTAATAAATGTGGTCAAGAAGTTGTATAAATATTTAGTCTAATAATTACTGTGCAAATTATACATCCGTCATTGTTCTATAGTGAGAACTTTTAGACAGCGCAAATTTGTAACCCGAACATATGCATTGCATAGCGAAATTCTTGATTATCTATTTTACTACGCTCAATGGTAATATACCGCTCTGAAAGTACGAGTATAGCTTCCGCATAATAATATCCCACCAAATTATTATATTGATTTTTAAACATATTGTTAAAAATATATGTAAATACCTATAGACATATCCCGTGCAGGGCACGAGTACAAAGACTAATTTATACTTAATAAATTGAGTTGAAAAATATTTTTATCAGTAATTAAAAAATAATTTATGTTCAATAAATATTTTTTTGTCAATATGCTCAATAAATATTTATAAAAAGTAATTTTTTGATAAAATATAAAAAGTATTTTTACTGTTAATTATCAAAAAGATATGTATAGCATAAGATATTATTAATGTTATTAAATATATAAATAGATATAAATATTTAATTTGTTAATTATTATTAAATAAGTTAATATAAAATATTAATTAGTTTACTAATTTTAATTAATATGATTTTATTATTTATGATTGATTTTTATAAATTAATTTTAATGAGTCGAACTTTAGACGTTCAACCTCGACTTGTTTAAAATAAGGTGAGCTTAAACTCAAGTTAGAGCTTTAAAATGAATAAAAAATCATGATCAAGCTTGAATTATTTAATTAATCGAGTTATTCATGAGTTTAATGAGTCAAAATAAACAATTTGTGAATACTATTATATATATATATATAGTGTGTGCGCGCATACAAAAAGTAATTTGCGAAATAACACATTCTTTTTAAATAAAATGATTATTAGAAAAGTAAAACAACCAAGTTCTATATAAAAAAAAATGGATTGAGAATATGATTTGAGAGTAATGCAAGTTGAATGGGATAATTTAAATTTATTTTGGTTGTATTTTTGTAAATTGTATATGAATCGTTTATGCAGTGGATAATCATATCACTTATTACAATGGTTAATTAAATTTCATTAGTTTTTTTAGAGAAATTAAATTTCATTAGTTAAAAATGAATCTTTTTAATTTTTCTGTTTATTTATATTTTTGTTGTTAAATTTCCTTTTTTACTTTTTAATATTCAGTATCTCCTCCTTTTCTTAACATTTAAAATATGTCTAAAAATTTTTATTTAGATATATAATTTTTAATTAGGTTTAAAAATAATATATATAATTTAACCAAATATATATTTTAAATGTAACATTATATTCGAGACTTAGACTATTCATATATCAATTGGGGAGGCTGGAGGCGGTTGAACTATCTCAAGTTCTGGACCCATCCTTTCGTTTTGCGCTGCTGAACCACAAGTGAGATTCTCTTCGCGTCTCTTAATTTACAGCTTAGCTTAGATTCTTTTGGGATCTGCATTTCTCGCATAAACCATTTTTATGGTACTAATCTGAGATTACGTGTTTTATTGGCTCCGAAAATTACTTATCATACTGAGCTTCTTGTGACACTGGTCATTTGAAAAATTTGTTCTCGTTTTTGTTTGCTTTTGTTGAGCAACTTAATTTAGTCTTGTTCAGATCGTGTTTCCTTTTAATTATATGGATTTTTATCCCTTGTTCAGTTTCATGTTGGTATCCCTTGTTCACCTTTGTTCATCGTGACCACGATGAATTCAAGTTTTCTTCCATATCCTATTTGAGTATTCTACTAAAAATATTCCAACGCCCTAGTTAAATGCTGCCTTTTCTTATTCAATCAAATACCTGGCAAGTAATTGATGGTTGCATGATATCATGCCAATTACCTATGGATATTTGAACGGTCCAGGTTGCCCCATAAGTTAGAAATTGTGTATTTTTCGTGTCTGCACATCACCATACACTAGAAAAATGCCTCCTTACCACATACGGGTCTTCATAGAAGTACCACTTGAAGTTAAAAACCTGCTTGTAAACACAATTTATTTGCATCAGGTGCATTTTTCTTCTTGGGTTTTTACGTGTATTCTTTAGTCCATATTGGCATTTTAGAAAATATCAAAAGGGAATGAACAGAAATTTTTTTAAGTGGCCAATTTCCACTCCTTTGCAATAGAATAATATAAATGAATATTCATTAAAGGGAAGTTTATATTGGTCAAACATAGTATAACTTGAGTTCAGATATGAAAAAATATCTTTTAGTTACATATCTAATATCTTTATTTTTTGGTTAAATTAGTATTTTGTGCCTGTTAGTTTATTCATTGTTTTGTTGATTTGGCATTTGGACCCTTAAGTTCATTTTTGCCAAATTAGCGTTTGACTTATAATTTTTATCATGTATATCTTAAGTAGTCTAATTTGCATTAAGTTAGCAAATATATGGAGCAAAATCAATGTCAGCGGACATGTCAATTAAGTCTGTTGAGGAAAAGTTTTTTTTTTCTTTCTGGCCAATGAGGAAAAGGTTTAAGATTGATCATATATGATATGAATTAGAAGTTTAAGGATTGATTTAACATGAAAAAAAATAATCAAATTGAAATAATAAAAAGACTTAGGGAGCAAAATACTAATTTAATCTCATTTTTATCTTTTTGTAATTTCTTGTAAATCTTTTTCACTAATACATACAATGTGTACTTATTTTGTTTACCTTATGTGTAGTGCCAATAAGTGAAACGATTAGCTTTTCAGAAGCTGATGATATAACTTATGGATTAGTATTATTAGTGCATTTCCTCATGGTCTTGTATTTTTCAAATATTCAAAGATTATGCTTCCTTCATTATTATCAAACTTCTCCTCAGTACTTTGACAATATGTGTCCTTGCAAGTCTGTAATAGTGCAATCTCTGATTATGTCTGCATGGACTATCACATGTATTTTTTAATTGCTGCTGTTATTATTATGTAACTTGATTAACATTATCAGTGGCTGCTTTCAGATTGAGTGATGGAAAGCGGAGGAAACTCCCTTCCATCAGGATCAGATGGTGTGAAGAGAAAAATTTCATACTTTTATGACCCAGAAGTTGGAAATTATTATTATGGGCAGGGTCACCCAATGAAGCCACATAGGATTCGAATGACACATGCTCTTTTAGCCCACTATGGATTGCTCCAACACATGCAGGTTCTGAAGCCCACGGCTGCTAAAGACAGGGATCTCTGCAAGTTCCATGCTGATGATTATGTAGCTTTCCTGAGGGGCATCACCCCTGAAACACAGCAAGATCAGCTTAGACAATTAAAGAGGTTTAATGTTGGTGAAGATTGCCCCGTATTTGATGGTCTTTACTCTTTCTGCCAGACATACGCTGGAGGTTCAGTTGGTGGTGCACTGAAGTTGAATCATGGAGTATGTGATATTGCAATAAATTGGGCAGGTGGACTACATCATGCAAAGAAGTGCGAGGCTTCTGGATTCTGCTATGTGAATGACATTGTGCTGGCTATTTTGGAACTTCTCAAAGTACATGAGGTTTGCCAAATTTATTTGTATCATATTATTGTATTAATAAATGATTTGGAACTTCTCAAACCACATGAGGTTTTCCAAATATACTTCTGGGGGCATCTAAAGTGGTCTTCTTCAAGGATCCAGACATGACTTCTCAAGCTAATTAATTATGAAGCCTATTCTTGAAGTTTTGTTTATTTCAGTACTCTTACAGTAATTTTTTGAAAGCTTCTAATCTCAAAATACTTTTATTGTTGCGAATTCCAATCTTCCTTTTGCTTTTCCCTTGAGGATTAGAATCAATTAGAGCTTTCCTTCCATTTCCAAAAGGATATTGATGTAGATTTGCACTTTTGCTTTGATATTGGCGAGGTAGAAACTGATTGATAGGCCAAACATAGCTGGCTGTATTTGATTTTATTTTGAGATGCTGCTTTATAAAAGATATTCTCTATTAGCATCTGATGTCTTATATTATATACTTATATATACTCTTTTTTAGCTCCTCTTTCATTATAATATGCTTTTTTCTATCTGTGCAGCGTGTTCTATATGTTGACATTGATATACACCACGGTGATGGTGTGGAGGAGGCTTTTTACACCACTGACAGGGTAATGACTGTTTCATTTCATAAATTTGGAGATTATTTTCCTGGAACAGGTGATATTCGTGATATTGGGTATGGTAAAGGGAAATATTATTCACTAAATGTTCCCCTGGATGATGGAATTGATGATGAGAGCTATCAATCACTGTTTAAGCCAATCATGGAAAAGGTGATGGAGGTTTTTAGGCCTGGTGCTGTAGTATTACAATGTGGTGCTGACTCTTTATCTGGGGACAGATTAGGCTGTTTCAATCTTTCAATAAAAGGTCATGCTGAATGTGTCAAATATATGAGATCTTTTAATGTTCCACTTCTTTTGCTTGGGGGTGGAGGTTATACAATACGGAATGTGGCACGTTGCTGGTGTTATGAGGTAATGTGTACTTCCATGTCATTTTCTTGTGATTTCATTCATAATTGGAATATTTTGCTCTATCCCCTTAAAAGGGCAAGATTTTCCTCCTGAAAATTAAGGTGCTAAATAGTGACTTGAAAATCTGGAAACTATTCAAATTTAGGTAAGTATTTAAAAGAACAATTTTTTCCTTTTGGATTGGCAATGGAATGTGGTAGGAAATAGAGTGACAGCTCATGCCTGGACTCTCTAGAAGATGAGGGATACTCTATGGTTCTTGTAGGCAGTGGTAGATTAGGATGACATTATGCGAAAAAAGAACTTCTGCAAACATCCAATGCATCTAAGGATTATCATGACATATGTCTTCCTGTGGTTTCAACAATACTAAAAGAAATGTAAACATGTAATATAAGAAAATCAATGTGGCACTGCTAAGTGCTGATTTGAGCATGTGAACCTTATATTTTCAGATGGAAATGAAATCTCATTAGTATAACATTTTTCATCTGGCTGTTGATCAGACTGGTGTTGCTTTGGGGATTGAACTGGATGATAAGATGCCTCAACATGAATATTATGAATACTTTGGTCCTGACTACACTCTTCATGTTGCTCCAAGTAACATGGAAAACAAAAATTCCCGACATTTATTGGATGACATTCGAGCAAAACTACTTGATTATTTATCTAAGCTTCAACATGCACCAAGTGTCCCTTTCCAGGAGCGACCACCTGATGCTGAGCTTCCAGAGGTTGTTTCTCCAACATTACATTGCTCTGTTTTGTTATTTTTGTTGTTTCTGCATATTATGGTTCAAACATTCTTTTCATGTTCTGGAAATAGATATTTTGTCCTTAAGTGGTAAACTTGAAGGAATTGAAAAAAATTTCACTGTTTATATCAAAGTAGTCATTTTTTCATCCTTGTGGAATTATTAGCTTTAACTTTGATACATGTTTATAAAGGCAAAATTTACTTTTAGTGTAAAAGGTCATGGATTGGTCTGCAGGCTTTTGGTGTTAATGGCTATGGTTTTTTCAGAAAATTATTCTTGATATCATCAATGGGCAAAGCAAATAGAAACTTGGTTATAGAATTAAAAAGGCATTGTAGAAACTGGTAGTGCAGATATTGCAATGCAAGGCTACTAATGTCATCAGTTTTGCATGTTCTGTTAAGAAATTATCTCAATCGCCATAATAAAATGAATTGGAAGTTCGTATCCTATTGCTATATATCATTAAACCCATGCTTTTGGCACTTCTAACTTACCTACATCATTTTTATATTCAGAGAGATGAAGATCAAGATAATAAAGATGAACGATGGGATCCTGATTCTGACATGGAAGTTGATGATGATAGGTATCCTTCGTGTTTTGCATTCTCTTCATATAGTTTGTTGTTTGAGGCTCTTTCAAATGTCTTCTCTATTTTATAGGACCCTGCTTCAGAGTAAGGTGAAGAGAGAATATGTTGAACGGGAGAGTAAAGAATCCGTATGTCCCTACCTCTCTTCTATGTTTTTCAACAACTATTTGTTCCAAATAATTTTGCAATTAAATTTACTGGAAATGAAACAAATTGTTGAATTTTGGTTTAAAGCAAAGGTATTGTTGGCAATACTTAAGGGCAGAAGAACGACACTCTAATTAGTTCTTTGTAGTCTGTCCCTTTCCTTATTTATATATTGTAAAACTCTAAAAGTAGAATTTAATTCTCTTAGCGATAAAGATATGTAGTGGGAAAATGCTTTGGTTGTTGTAGTGATAAAGATATGTGATAACTATATTCCCTCAATTGTTCTTCTAACAACATTTAACAAAGTGACTTCTCCAAAAAGTCTAACCTAACCTTCTTTCCTTGAATAGTCTCCTTATCCTTCTCTCAGCTGATCTACATTACTTGGGTTCATTGAGACACCTCACAACTTGCAATTATCTTACTTTTGTTGGAGTCACAATTCTTTGGATCTTCACTCCTTACGACTCCATAGGTTATGCCAAGAGATATGATTGCAACATCCTTGTCAATGAAACCAACAAATCAACACAAAATCTAAACTATAAATCAGGGTTGCGTATCAATCTTTCAAAATGTGGGATAGCCGGGATTAATGTACAAGATAATTTTGTGAGGAATTTAGCTGACATGGTAGGGTGCGAGGTTTTGTAGTGGCCTTTGACTTATATGGGAGTCCCTTTGGGGGGTAATCCTAGGGCTGAGTTTTTTTGGGACCCTGTGATTCAGAGGAACTCCAAAAGGCTGGATAATTGGAAAGGAACCTACTTCTCTTTGGGTGGTAGGATTACTTTGATTCAAGCCTCTTTGTCTAGTTTCCCACTATATTACCTATCTTTGTTTAAAGTACCAGTTAAGGTGGCAAATAGGATCGAGAACATTTTGAGGGACTTTCTGGGGTCCGGGAAGGATGGGTGTAAGAGAGATCACTTGGTTAGTTGGGAAGTCTGTTGCAAATCGAAGGAAGATGGTGGACTAGGTTTAGGTAATTTGGTGTCTAAAAAATCTCCTTAGTGGCTAAATGGTATTGGTGATTTCCTTTGGAAACTAGTTCCTTGTGGCATAGGGTGATAAAAAGCAAGTATGGTGTTCAATAGAATGGGTGGGATGCTAATTCTGGTATTGGTGCTACACGTGCAAGTCCCTGGAAATTCATCTCTCAAGTATATCATTCCCTTTCGGCATTGCTTTCTTTTCGTGTTAGTGATGGTTCTCGTTTTTATTTTGGGAGGACCATTGGATTGGTGAATCTTTTCTTGAGCTTTTTCCTCGTTTATATGGTTTCTTGAGCTAAGGCGAGGCGCTATTTCACCCTAACGCCTCTCAAGGTGTGAGAGGCGCTGGGTTCAAAGAGGCGCCGCCTAGGCGAGCGCCTCTTCCGCCTCCACTATCAATAAGGCGTGCGCCTTAGACGCCTCACTGAATGAGGGTAAATTGTTCTGTTTATTTTTTGTTTTATGGATGACAAATCAGCTTTTTAGGTTTAAATTAGGAGGAAAACGGCCCAGCCCAGTATTTTAATAGATGTAAAGTAGGTGAACTTTTTAGGTTTAAGTAATCAAAATTCAAAAGTATAAAACAAGACACACAACCAATACATACGGCATCTTCTTCAAGACTTCAACAGTTCAGCAATGTAAACAGAGACATATGACAGAACATAACAGGGACTCAATCACTCAAGCACTTTTGGTATTTTGTTTGTTTGGGTATTACTTTGATATATGACTCTATTTCCTTAATGATTTTCATGATTATAGTGTCTTATGACTTGATAATTGTTGAATTAGAACTTAGAATTGTTAATTTATATTTCAAATGTTGATACAAACTCTCATCTTTTTATGTTTGTTCGTATAGCATATTCTAGAAAATTGTTTCTTATTATAGTTCCTTAGTTCACTCGGGCGTGCGCCTTTCTATCGCCTCTCGCCTAAGGCGTTTTAGGGGCTTAGCGCCTTAAGGGCGCCTTTCGCCTTTGACTACCTTGCATAGGATGAACAAACCTCTTGGAACTTTCACTTCTCTAGAAATCTGAATGATAGACTTGCAAATGATGTAATCTTGTTGTTGGATATTCTTGCTCCTTTTCGAGCCGCTTCAGTTCCTGATAGAAGGATTTGGAGTTTAGATTCTTTGTGCTCATATACTTGCTCTTCTTTCTTGAAATTTCTGATTAAAGTCCAAATCATAATCCTAATCTTCTATCTAAGTCTTATTGGAAAATAAAGGCTCCTTCTAAGGTAAAGGTTTTTGTTCGGACAACGGTACTTCATAGAATTAATACTAATGATTTGCTTCAGATTCGTCGTCCTAACAGGGCATTGTCCCCTGATGTGTTTCATGTGTTTTGGAAGTTCGTAGACGAGCAACCACCTTTTTCTACATTGTGATGTGGCAAGGTTTATCTGGAATAGGTTGTTTGGCCTCTTTGGAGAGAATTGGGCTTGCTTGGCAGATTTGGGTACCTTTCTTGGTATCAAGATTGTGGCCTTTGGACGGAACAAAGAGCATAAAGCTCTCTGGCAATGTGCAGTTTTGGCGACTTTGTGGTGTCTTTGGCAAGAAAAGAATGCTAAGGTTTTCAATAATAAATTCCTCCCACCTCATCTGTTGTGGGATAGAATTACCTTTTTGGCTTCGTTGTGGGTTTCGTCGAATGGTTTCTTTAGAGGAGTGTACGTTATGGATATCCAAGGGGATCAGAAGGCTCTGCTGAGCTAATGCTTTGTTTTCTCTTACTAGGTTTTCTCATTTTCTTTATTTTGAGGACCATTGATCCTCCTCCTTATGTAATCTTTTTCTTCCTTCAATACAATTCTTTTTCTATATATAAAAAAATGTTCAGACACCTAGCTTAAGTGTTTGTAAGTTAGGGGGTGTTAAAAATTAGGAGTTCATTATATTTTAGGAGACTTGGAGTTAGTCTGGGTTTTGCCATATGGGTGGTAGAGTTTGTGGTGGAGAAGGTGTCACTTGACCATAGGTTGGTTTGAGTAGTGAGACATGGAATAAGGGGTGTGCCTTGGCTGTGGGGGGTAACTCAAGCTCGTAAGCTACTGGTCCAACACATCTAAGGATGGTATAAGGGCTAAAAAACGAATGAAACAACATCTGGTATTTGCGATTTGCTAAGGAGTGCTGCCTTTGGGGTTGAATTCCAAGAAACACTGCATCATCTATCTTAAAAGTTAGGTGCCGGTGTTTAGAATCCCCTTGGGCCTTTATGTCTGATTGAGCCTTGGTGAGGTGATCTTCCAAGCATCTGTTAACTACCTTTGTTTGACTATTTGATTGAGGATGGCAAGTCATACTCATGTGTAGACGGATTTTACTTAGCTTAATAATTCTTGCCAAAAGGAACAAAGAGAGCATCTTGATCCAAGATAATGGACCCAGGCAAGCCATGCAACTTAATAATTTTCCTGTAAAACACAAAAGCAACAATTTTGGCCGTGTGAGGATGTGAATGTGATAATGCAATAAAATGGCTATGCTTGATAGTTCCTAATCCTCATCACCCCTTTCATCTCTCTCTCCAAAAAAACCCACTCTATCCTCCCAAGTTACCCATGCTTTCCCGATTGTCACTTGCCCTGATACCAAATGATAGAGCCCTCTAATAGTATTGAGTATCCCTCTATATTACTGATAATACTAATGAAAAAGAGTTATAAAACCTCAGCCCAATACTGAATAGCAGAATACAGAGCTCCTGTAATAGCAACAGAGAAATAAACACCAGATTAGACAAAGGCAGAAAACTAAGCAATACTACACACACTAGCCCACAAGAAAAACAGTAAAAGATATTGCTATCATTCCAGAGGCTAGCTCTCTCTCCCAAGTCCCTTACAAAATTATCCTCTCCTATTCTTTCTACCCTTTTCTTATAGGCCAAATAGGCAATCCTCAGCCAATATAATTGTAACACGTGGCCACGAGACTTGCAAAGGGGTTGGAACTTGGCCTGATTTAATCCAATTGTAAGAGAGATTCCACCCATATTTCGAATTTTGATTTCTGGTGATGTGGGTATCGATATGGTCTGATGTTGGGTGGTGTAGCATTGGGTTGCTGAGGAATTGACTGAAAGTGACCAATGGCATTTGAGTGACAGTGATGTTGGCAGTGACATTATAAGGTGATAACCATATAAGAAGTCCTAACCGTTTTTAAAGTCCATAACCATATGCAACAATCATCTCAGTTGTGTTAACTAATACTACCCTTTGCTTCCTTATAAATGAATATTCAAGGCTGAAATGTGTGGTCTGTTTGTCTTCAGCCGTTTAGTTTTGCCGTGTATTTTTCCTTGGAGAAGGTTACCAAGCGAAGTCTACCCTTTTTTTTGTGGATTGTATTGTTTGGATTCAAGGTGGGTGATATTAGTAGATACCTAGTGGCTGAAGAAAGACACAATTTAACCCTCTTTACCTTTATTTATATTTTATAATACTTTGAATTTAGAGTTTGACTATAAAACTCTTGGATATAAAGATAAGTGATAACTTCTAAAAGGGACGTTATGTCATTGGAGAATTTAAGATTTTTTGTTGAGAATTCTAAAATGACAACCTAGTGCACGAGGCTTCCACTAGGTGAGGTTTTCGGAAGAAATGAAGAATTTCTTGGGAATCCTACAGGATCCACTCGTTCTTTTTTCTATGAAAGGTGATCAGAACTTCATTTGGTTCTATCACGTGGAAACACTCACTTCAGCTTTGACTAGTCATGACCAAGAAACTGCCGGTTTCGCTTGGTGGGCCGTGGGCAAGAGGGTTAGTTTTACTCTTCTAGGTACAGAGACTTTCTAGGATTTGAACTGGCGACCTCGAGGTTACATGACAACAATCTTACCGTTGTTTCAAGATTCATCCTCTTTATTTATTTATTTATTGTTATTTTTATAAAATAATGTGCAGCTACAAGAAATCTAATCTATTGTGTGGCATTAGTTGCAAACCTGATGTTTCCTCCCTCGAACTTAGGGTCGTGGTTGGGGAAGAGTGAGGGAAGGCAAAGTACTTATCCTATTTAATTTTTCTTACCCCAGTAATTGGAGACAAAGTTATGTTTGCTCTTTTTTAGCCTTGTGCTAAATCATGTCCGGAGTCTGTTTTCTGCATGTATCTTGCAATTCTTTCTTTTCTATTATGATATGATATATGCTTCTGTAATGATGTGCTTATTTCAAAAACATTACAATTTAGAAACAACCAGTTCCTTCTTGATTGACAAATGGGGAACTTGAGATAAATGTCAGGAAAAATATTATAAACATCTAGAGCATGGAAGAGGCTCTAATAGGCCTATCAAGGGGATTGCATGCTCCAAGGTTGAATGTTGTGGCCTCTCTTACATTCTTATTTATGATGTCTCTGCTGAACTGTTTAGCTTGTGTTTTCAGGGATTAGGGGTGGATTCAATGACAGTAGAAGAACTCTGCATCAAAGCGGAACTGGATAGCTTGAACGAACTTTCCGATCAGCGTTCAAGATGAAATGAGCCTCAGCCACCCTCCTGACAAACTAGTGTATGTCGACTTGTAAATGAACAGTTTTTCTCTCACGGAAGTCTGGCATTTTCAGTCACTTTTGATGCGAAGATCTTTCATTTGTTGTGTGCATAAGAGAAGAATCTAATTTCTTTGGTCTTTATTTGATTGTGTATGTTTAAGTAGGAAAAAAACTGTTCAAGATAACTTTTTTCCCCCAAAAACTGTTAAGATTATCTATGTGGCAAGTTGAAAGCTTTGCTTTAGGGGAAAGGAAAATGGATCTTTGGAGTAATCCTTTGCATTTCTAGGTAAAGTTACAAGTGAGATAGAGAGGGAAAAAAAAGAGTTTTTTCTCTTTCATAACTCCATAACTCCATAAAAAGATATAAAAATTACTCTACAGCAGAAGCGGATGTAGCATGTAGCATGCAGAAGTCTTATTTTGTGAAATTATTCAATCTCGCCTTCTCCATCTTATTTTCATTCAAAATTAGATTTCAAATTTAACGAATTAAATGCAAACTTTGAGCACACATTAATTGTTTGAAAATAAAATATTCGTTAAATTCAATCAACAAATTTGAATCAATTATATAATAAAAAGACAATATTAAATTATTTTACAACATAAAAGGATTAAATTGTGCATTTCTAAACTAGAAAGATCAATTTAAATTTGTTTTTATAAAATTAGGAGGATCAAAAGTACATTTAAACCAAACAAAATTGTTTCCTCCAGTAAAATTAAATAAGAGTGACCTAAGGAAATTCAACCTGCCACCTAATATGCGAAAAATCTAGTCTACCTTACAGGATGCTTAAATGTAATTTATTCTGCTAAAATTCCTTCCTTTTTTTAATCCCGCTTTTAATTCTCTCCGTTGTAAAATGAAGTTGAAGAAGTGGGCTTGGGGTATAAGTTGTGTGATGCAAGTATGATAACACTTTCTTATTTTCTGTCAAGTTCTTCAAAGATATAACCTGTGTGCAATTAGTATGAGTAAACCAGAAATCGTTGCCTCTATCAACTCACTTCTTTATTAAAAAAAATTCTAATAACAACCATCTAGTAACTTAAATTTTTGGCAGACTAAGTCCGCTGAAGAATTTCAAACCATACGTATTCACTGGACTAGTCAATGGCGATTCTACTAGATGCAAAACACGTGATAACATCATTGATCAGCATGATCTGGTCAAATTCCCGTAGAAGAGGATTTAAGGCAGATCATTCGTTTCATTTTCTTCTTTTTTTCTTCAAATAAATAAGAAAACTAGAAAAGGAATCTGTAAGTTAATACACAAGATGCAACTGACAATTTGTTTTGCACTCATTCACTAATTCTAAGTCATGCCACATGTCATTACCTTATCCTTCTTGCAAGCTTCTTCCTCTCCCATAGTCAATTTCTGCATCAGAGCAAGACAATCCCATCTGATACTTCCTGCTGATTCTGGATGACCCCAATTTCGAGAATATATCCTCTTCATACATCTCAATATCTGGTGTACTTAATGCAGAGCTGTTGCTACAATGACTTTCTAATTTATGATCTGAGACATGCAGAAAGGTATATATTGGCTTACAGACAGATAAAGAAAAGGCTAGGAAGTTGAGGAACGGATATCCTACTCAGCTTCATGCACACCTAAACTGATTTTCTAGTACTTACAAAGTCGAACAATTATGCCTTACGGAAAAAGAGTGACGACCTTAAGTTCTTAACCTACTGAAAGTAAAAGCACAGATTACCTAGTCTCCAGAGACTGAAGTGATATCATATTAAACATAATGAAAATTACTTTAGACGGATGTATCTATTTTCTTTTCTACTCTCAAGATTTCTAGATGACAAAAGTTAGCTAATTATATTTGGGATCAGGTAAACACAGCATACCTTCATAACCTTGGCTTACTGGGACGTGATCTTCTTTGTTAACAGAACCTGATTCTAATCTGAAGTTTTTCAGGGTACGCAATTCCACCTGTCTTTCCTGCACTTTGCCTCCTTCATTCACCAGTGGAGTTTCTGTAGCTTCTTCCATGGTTGACTTACTAGAGGTAAAGGGTGACATGGTAAACGAGTGGTCCATTACATCAGAAATCTCGACGTACTGAGTGGTAGTTATAATCTCATCTGCGCTGAAACCAAATGATGCTCGGTAAGCTTCTATTTCTTCCACATCTTGCTTAGGACTTTTAGTATGCCTGCTCTGATGTCCATTTCCAACAGTAGATTGAACATCAGAATCTTTGGAAACGCTTAACCTTCCACCAGTATGAGGAAATGGAGGGTTCTGGTCCAGATAGAATTGAGCATAGGTAGCAGGGCAAAAAAAATTTGTATCTTGGGATGCCATCGTGACACCGTCTGTGTCATGCCCAGATAGCCTTCCAGATCCAGTTCTTTGAGATTTTACATTTCTGGGCGATAGTGATGGATCCCACTGAGGAGGAAACTCCCGCTCTGGAAAGGATGACGATAGACAGTCACCAGAGTTCCTTGTTATTGGAGATATAAGGCTGCTTGCAGGACTTCCAGGGTAGAGTGAATATGTAGCTTGAAGATCATTAGCAGTGATGAACCTAGTCTTGTCACTATTCTTGAGATCCGCCAAAGATGAAAGAAAATGAGCAAAAGGTACATCTGGGGAAGAGGGAGTTGTTAAGTGAGCCAACTCTGGTGGAGGTGTTAGAGGTGCAGTGGATGGCTCAGTAGTGAAAGTTGAGAAGACAGGAGGAGACACTAGTTGCGTTTCATGAGCATATGGTCCAGTGGCAAACATTGTGGATGAGGGACCTCCAGGTGAGTTGCCAGATAATGACAAGAAACAACTAGGTGACTGTGCAGTTGAAGGGAGGGCAGAATGAGTGAACGATGCCGGAGAAGAAGGTGGAGCTAGAAGAGAAGGAGCTAGTGCTGTGACTTGATTGGTCAACCCACCTGTTTGAGTCCCATTTGGCTGGGTGGCTACCCCATTGCTCTCAGGAATCCGAGAGGCTGGTACAATGCGCTTTCCACCTTTCTGTGAACCAAAACAAGTAAGTGCACCCCAGCATCCTCCCCATCTCTTTCGCTGTCAATTCAAGTATTATAGACTCACTCAAAGGGTTATAATGTTATCTATCATACCAAATAAAGTATCGACCATAAAGTCTAAAGATAGATTCATCTAATGTAAACTACTAAATAGGGGGATTCATACTTATATATCATAAAATTGTAGATTCACAATATCTTGATATAAATCCTAAACTTTCATTCATATTCAATGAACCAGTCCCAAGAGTGCAGACTGCAGACATGTATCATTCTATGTTTCAAGTACTTTATTTTTGATAGAAAAAAGAAATTGCATTAAGGAAAAAAAAGGAGATTACAAAAGACAAGAGCAAGCAGTCCTCAAATAAAGGAAAAAGGAAAACCCTATGTTTCAAGTACTTTGAACTATAATTTCCAAGAGATTATTAAAAAAAGATATTAACCAATATCATTCAAAATATTTATGTACAATCTAGTTTAGTAATTCTAGTGATCTCATCAAGATAGTGTTTTCAGTCTCTCTTTCATAATTATTATTTTTATTTTCATTTCTTGTAATCTGCCATGTCCAAGCCTTGTCAAGTGCCTATTAGAGCTGTTTATTTAAGGTTTCCATGCCCAACAACTAACACATTAGAAACTAATGTGTATGTGTTCCCAAGGAAGCAACTAAAATAGTGCAATCAACAAATTGAATAACAGTGATGACCTACTGTTAATGTTGTTCCAGTTTTAGAATTTAGACAACGTCAATATTATGGATATTGAACTTCAAGAACTATCACGACAGTTTAAGATATCAACACTGAGCATTATCCTATTTGGGTTTTTGAGATTATAATAAAATTATTCATGGGCCTTCATCCAATAGGGAACATACTTGTGTTGGAGTGGTTTTTGACATGGTATTATAATGGTTTCATCTACAGCGACCTCTACCTTCCTTTGTTTCTCTCATTTGGAGTGGTATTCTAAATTTCTAATGACATCGGATATTTGGGACTTTTAATAAGAGGGGATTAGCTGGATTTAATATGGTTTAGGATACTAGTAGGCTAATAAGTTGGCACTGAACATTTAAGGATTGCTTAGTACTTGAATAAGACTTAAGAAATAATATTGATATTGTTATGGTGCTCCTATTCTTCCCCTTTCTATCTCTAGTCTCTTCACCATATTCTTTTCTCTCCTCAAGTCTTCTCTCCGTTCCTTTTATCCCACGTCACTCTTTCTTCTCCCTCTCTTTAATGCTCTTAAATTATCTAGTTTACCATACTTTATACTTATATACTACCCCTACCCAGTAATTTCAGTCCAAAATCAGTAAATCACTCATTCCACAAAAAAGGTCCAGTTTCATTTCAATTCAGTATTTCCTTGAGCAATAAATATTCTGCATTCTGTGCATTTGCTTTCCTGAATAAATAGCAGCATAGTAATATTGAAATTTTATAGTGATAGTATAGTTTTAGGGGACAAGATTTTTCTAGCTCAAGCAGATTCTTGGTTTTAAATTTTTAATGAACAAAGCTTTGAGAACCACATACCAATTCCATACCTGAACTAAGTTAGAAATTCATCTGGCCTAGCATCCATCTTAGAATGTGCTCTTTAGTCTTTTCACTTTAAAATGTAAATCCAGGTACTTAAGGCAAGACAAATAAATGACTAGGCAGCAACATAGAATTAATCTCTATTAGTTATTAACTGCAGCAGGTTTGCTTTCTATGAGGCCCTGGAGTAAAAACAGGGGCCCGCCTGGTCTGGCTTGAACATAGCTGTAGTCAGCAGCAAGTCAAAGTCAAGTTTGGCTTAAGACCAAATAACAACAGATAGCATAAGACAGGAAAATATTTAGTGATTTCCCAAAACAAAAGAAGACTTTTTTCGAGTCTGAACGCACTTCCTTTTCCTTCCAAGATAAGAAAAGGATGGAAGTGAAACTCCGGATTTTTTTAAGGAAAAAAGAAACGCACACGCACCAAAGAAATAAGAGTGCATCACTCCTCAATCAAATTTGCGAGGACAAGATATCCCAGTAATGCTTCTGTTAGACGATAACAGGCGAAGGGTTTCGAAACTAAAAAATTACTCATCAGATCTGTCCAAATATAGTTTGGGCAGTTAGAAATGACCCTTTCAACAGATTAAAGAAGACCAAACAAAAAAGTAATGCCGCCCAACTGTTGATATATACTGCATAGTCGTTCAATGTGAGATCTGAGAAAGGCATATGCTTCTACGAGTGGAAGCAGTCATGAAGAAATGAAGAGAGCAATCCCCAATCGAAGGCAAACAAAATTGGTGTTAGGTTTTGTGCCAAGTAACTCAGATCTAAACCTCAAGAACCACTCTTTCTCTCATCAATAACGCATAAAGCAAAGTACGATTTAAGTCATTTAGAGTAAAAATCAGAAAACGATACAGCAGCAAGCGCAAAAATGAGAGAGGAACTCACCCTTTCCTGCTGTGGAAATCGATTTTGTTCGGACCCCATTATTAGCTGGGATTTTACTCTATAGTAGAAGTGATTTTGAGTCTCCAGATTATTGCGGGAACCGGCTTAGGCCGAGAACATTCTTGCAATCCTTCTTCATAAGTTGACACCGCATGGACTTTCGATGCGAATGGAGCGAGAAGGCAAATAGCAACAATCAAAGGACAAAGAAAGACAAAAAGTGAAAACTAGTGAATTTTTTTGAAGATATAAGATAGAACATAAATCAGCGTTATTTAAGAGAAAACAACTAACTACTTGTACTAAAGTAAATTGGAGTAGATGTTTAGAATTACGTACATCTTTTAAATCAGCGGGTTCCTAATTCATTTAAGTAGATTTTTATTAATATTAAAAAATAATATTACATAATTAAAGGTAAGCACCGAAGTTCAATAATACATTAGTACTGAACTTTTATTCTCATGATTGTGCAGGAATGTGATTACACAAGAAGGTCACATCAAGGTAACTTCTACTCTAGATATTACTAAACCAAATTTTTATGAGGGTGTTAGGAATGCGAATGAACTCGATAACTTCAAACTCTAAACCCCAAATTCTTAATCCAAACACTAAACCCCTAACCCTAGCCCTAAACTCCAACACCATACCCCAAACCCCAAAATTTCAAACTCTAAAACCCCAAACACTTAAATCTAGGGTTTGGGATTTAGGGTTTAGGGTTTATAGTCTAGGGTTTGGGGTTTATAGTTTAGGGTTTGGGGTTTGTAGTTTGGGGTTTAAGGTTAAGGGTTAAGGGTTTAGGGTTTAGAGTTTAGGGTTTAGGGTTTGGGGTTTAAGGTTTGGGGTTTAGGGTTTAAGGTTTACGATTTAGAGTTTAATGTTTAGGGTTTAGGGTTTATGGTTATTGGTTTGGTGTTTGGGGTTTAGGGTTAAGGGTTTGGGGTTTAGGGTTTGCAATTTGCAATTTGGGGTTTGGGATTTAGGGTTTAAGGTTTGGTTTTTAGGGTTTAGGGTTTAGGTTTTGGTGTTTGGGGTTTAAGGTTCAGGGTTTGGGGTTTCGGGTTTAGAATCTAGAGTTTGGGGTTTAGGGTTTATGATTTAGGGTTTAGGATTTAGGGTTTGGGGTTTAGCGTTTACGATTTAGCTATTGGGGTTTGGGGTTTAAGGTTGGGTTTTGGGGTTTGGGGTTTAGAGTTTGGGGTTTGGGGTTCAGGGTTTAGGTTTTAGGGTATAGTGTTTGGGGTTTACGATTTAGGGTTTATGGTTTAGGGTTTAGAGTTTAGGGTTTGGGGTTTATAGTTTAGGGTTTAGGGTTTAGGGTTTAGGCTTTAGGCTTTAGGGTTTGGGGTTTGGGGTTTGGGGTTTGAGATTTAGATTTGGGTTTGGAGATTAGGGTTTAGGGTTAGGGTTAGGGTTAGTGGTTTGGGGTTTAAGGTTTAGGGTTTGGGGTTTGGGGTTTAGGGTTTGTGGTTTGTGGTTGGGGTTCAGGGTCTAGGGTTTAGGGTTTAGAGTTTAGGGTTTGGGGTTTGGGATTTATGGTTTAGGATTTACAGTTTAGAGTTTGGGGTCTATGGTTTAGGGTTTATGATTTAGAGTTAAGGGTTTGGGGTTTGGAGTTTGGGGTTTAGGGTATGGGGTTTAGGGTTTAGGGTTTAGGCTTTGGGGTTTGAGGTTTGGGGTTTGGGGTTTAGGGTTTGGAGTTTACAATTTGGGTTTGGGGTTTGGGGTTTGGGGTTTAGGGTCTAAGGTTTAGGGTTTAGGGTTTAGGGTTTGGGGTTTAGGGTTTAGGGTTTTTGGTTTGGGGTTTAGGGTTTAGGGTTTGGTGTTGGGATTTAGGATTTAGGGTTTTGGATTTGGGGCCCGCGGTTTAGGGTTTGGGGTTTAAGGTTTACGATTTAGGGTATGGGGTTTGGGATTCACGGTATAGGGTTTAGGGTTTGCAGTTTAGGGTTTATGGTTTAGGGTTTGGGTTTAAGGTTTGGGGTTTGGTGTTTAGGGTTTATGGTTTTGAGTTTTGGGTTTGGCTTTGGCTTTGGGGTTTAGGGTTTAAGGGTTAGGGTTTAGAGTTTGGGGTTTCGAGATAAGGCTTAGGGGTTTGGGGTTTAGGGTTAGGGTTAAGGGTTTGGGTTTGGGGTTTAGGGTTTAGGTTTTGGGGTTTGGGATTTAGGGTTTGGGGTTTGAGGTTTGGGGTTTGGTTTTAGGGTTCAGGGTTTTGGGTTTAGGGTTTATATTTTAGGGTTTGGAGTTTGGAGTTTATAGTTTAGGGTTTACAGTTTAGGGTTTAGGGTTTTTAGTTTAGGGTTTGGGGAATAGGGTTTAGGGTTTCGGATTTAAGGTTTAGGGTTTATGGTTTGGGGTTTGGGGTTTAGGGTTTAGTGTTTGCAGTTTATGGTTTAGGTTTGGGGTATGGGATTTAGGTTAAGGGTTTTGGGTTTAAGGTTTAGGGTTTGGGGTTTGGGGTATAGGGTTTAGGGTTTGGGATTTGGGATTTGAGGTTAGGGTTTAGGGTTTAGGGTTTAGGGTTTAGGGTTTGGGGTTGGGGGTTTATGGTTTGTGGTTTAGGGTTTAGGGTTCAGGGTTTAGAGTTTGGGGTTTAGGATTTAGGGTTTAAGATTTAGTGTTTATGGTTAAGGGTTTAGGGTTTGGGATTTAGGGTTCACAGTTTAGGGTTTAGAGTTTGAGGTTTGGAGATTTATGGTTTGGGGTTTAGAGTTTAGGGTTTAGGGTTTAGGGTTTGGGTTTAGGGTTCAGGGTTTAGGGTTTAGTTTTTATAGGTTAGGGTTTCGGGTTTATGGTTTACAGTTTAGGTTTTGAGGTCTAGGATGTAGGGTTTAGTGATTGTGGTTTAGGGTTTAGGGTTTGGGGTTTGGGGTTTACGGTTTGGGATTCGAGGTTCAAGGTGTGGGGTTTGGGGTTTAGGGTTTAGGGTTTATGGTTTGGGGATTGGGGTTTGGGTTTGGCTTTAAAGTTTAGGGTTTGGGGTTTGGGGTTTAGAGTTTTGGCTTTGGGGTTTAGGGTTTACGATTTAGGATTCAGGGTTTAGGATTTAGGGTGTTGGGTTTAGGGTTTAAGGTTTAGAGACAAGGGTTTGGGGTTTAGGGTATAGAGTTTAGGGTTTAGGGTAGGGGTTTAGGGTTTAGGATTTAGGGTTTGGGTTTAGGGTTTATAGTTTGGGTTTTAGGGTTTAGAGTTTAAGGTTTGAGCTTTAGGATTTAGGGTTAGTGTTTAGAGTTTAGGGTTTAGAGTTTGGGGTTTAGGGTTTGGGATTAAGGTTTTAAGGTTTAGGGTTTCAAGGTTTGGGGTTTGAGGTTTGTGTTTAGGGTTTATGGTTTAGGTTTTGGTGTTTAGGGTTTGAGGTTTATGGTTTAGGGTTAGGGTTTTAGGGTTTAGGGTTTAGGGTTTGGGGTTTAAGGTTTAGGGTTTGGGGTTTAGGGTTTAAGGTTTAGGGGTTAGGGTTTGGGGTTTGGGGTTTAGGATTTGGGAATTGGGGTTTGGGGTTTACAGATTTGGGATTAGGGTTTAGGGTTTGAGGTTAGAGTTTTAGGGTTTAAGGTTTGGGGTTTGGAGTTTAAGGTTTAAGGTTTAGGGTTTGGGGTTTTAGGGTTAATGTTTTGGGTTTTGGGTTTCGGGTTTTGTGTATTGGGTTTCAGGTTTGGGATTTAGGGTTTAGGGTTTACGGTTTAGGGATTGGGGTTTAAGATTTACGATTTAGGGTTTAGGGTTTTGTGGTTTAGGGTTTAGGGTTTGGGGTTTAGGCTTCGGGGTTCAGTGTTTAGATTTTAGGGTTTAGGGTTCGGGATTTGGGGTTTAGGGTTTAAGGTTTAGGGTTTAGGGTTTGGGGTTTGGGGTTTTGGGTTAGGGTTTTAAGGTTTAGGGTTTGGGGTTTGGGATTTAGGGTTTAGGGTTTGACATTAAGCGTTTAGGGTTTAGGGTTTAGGGTTTGGGGTTTAGGGTTTAGGGGTTAGGGTTATTGTTTTAGGGTTTAAGGTTTGGGATTTGGGGTTAATGGTTTAGGGTTTGAGGTTAGAGGTTTAGGGTTTGTGGTTTAAAGTTTAGGGTTTAGGGTTTGGGGTTTTGGGTTTAGTGTTTAAGGTTTTGGGTTTTGGGTTTAGGGTTTAGGGTATTGGGTTTAGCGTTTGGGATTTAGGGTTTAGGGTTTTGGGATTTAGGGTTTACGATTTAGGGTTTTGGGTTTTGGGTTTAGGGATTGGGATTTGGGGTTTGGGGTTTAAGATTTACGGTTTAAGGTTTAGGGTTTTATTGTTTGGGGCTTGTAGTTTAGTGTTTAGGGTTTGCGGTTTGGGCTTTGGGGTTCAAGATTTAGGTTTTAGGATTTAGGGTTTTGGATTTAGGGTTTAGGGTTTAGGGTTTAGGGTTTAAGGTTTAGGGTATGGGGTTTAGGGTTTGGAGTTTAGGGTTTGGGGTTTGTGGTTTGCAGTTTAGGGTTTAGGGTTAAGATTCTATTGTTTAGGGTTTAAGTTTTGGAGTTTTGGGTTTATGGTTTAGGGTTTAGGGTTAAGGTTCTAGTGTTTAGGGTTTATGGTTTAAGGTTTAGGGTTTGCAGTTTTGGGTTTTGGGTTTGGGGTTTTGGGTTTATGGTTTAGGGTTTGAGGTTTGGAGTTTGGAGTTTGGGTTTGGGGTTTAGCATTTAGGGTTTACAATTTAGGATCTAGGGTTTGGTGTTTAGGTTTAGGGTTTGTGGTTTGCGATTTGGGGTTTAGGGTTTAGGGTTTGAAATTTACAGTTTGCAATTTAGGATTTAGGGTTTGGGGTTTATGGTTTACGATTTAGGGTTTAGGGTTTAGGGTTTGGGTTTAAGGTTTGGGGTTTGGGGTTTGGGATTTAGGGTTTGGGGTTTAGGGTTTAGGATTTGGGCTTAGTGCTTAGGGTTTAGGGTTTAGGGTTTAGGGTTTAGGGATTAGGGTTCGGGGTTTGGGGTTTAGGGTTTAGGTTTTATGGTTTGGTGTTTGGGGTTTGGTGTTTAGGGTTTGGGGTTAACGTTTTAGGGTTTAGGATTTGGGGTTTAGGGTTTGAGGTTTAGGGTTTGGGGTTTGGGGTTTAGGGTTTGGGGTTTAGGTTTAGGGTTTAGTGTTTCGGGTTTGGGTTTACGATTTAGTGTTTAGGGTTTGAAGTTTGGGGTTTAGGGTTTGGGGATTAGGGTTTGAGGTTTGGGTTTAGGTTTAGAGGTTCAAGGTTTAAGGCTTATGGTTTTGGTTTTGGGGTTTATGGTTTCGGGTGTGGTGTTTAGGATTGGGGTTTAGGGTTTATGGTTTAGGGTTTAGGGTTTGGGGTTTTAGTGTTTAGGGTTTAGGGTTTAAGGTTTGGGTTTTAGGGTTTGGGTTTTAGGGTTTAGGTTTAGGGTTTAGAGTTTAGACTTTAGGGTTTAGTTTTGGGTTTGGGGTTTAGGTTTTAGAGTTTAGGGTTTGGGGTTTCTAGTTTAGGGTTTAGGTTTGGGGTTTAAGGTTTGGGTTTTGGGATTTAGGGTTTAGGATTTAGGGTTTGGGGTTTAAGGTTTAGGGTTTTGGGTTCTGCCTTTGGGGATTAGGGTTTGAGGTTTAGGGTTTGGGATTTACAGTTTAGGGTTTGGGGTTTAGGGTTTAGGGTTTAGGGTTTAGGGTTTGGGGTTTGCTATTTGGGGTTCATGGTTCGGGGTTTAGGGTTTAGGTGTTGGGGTTAAGGTTCGGGATTTAGGGTTTGGGTTTGGGGTTTATGGTTTAGGGTTTGGGGTTTAGGGTTTAAGGTTTAGGCTTTAGGGTTTGGGGTTTAGGTTTTAGGGTTTGGGACTTGTTGTTTAGGGTTTAAGGTTTGGGATTTGGTGTTTCGAGTTAGGGTTTAGGGTTTGGGGTTTAGGGTTTGGGGTTTAGAGTTTTGGTTTTGGGGTTTTGGGTTTGTGGTTTAGGGTTTAGGGTTTGGGGTTTAAAGTTTTGGATTTGGGGTTCGAGGTTTTGGGTTTGGGTTTTTGGGTTTAGGGTTTACGATTTATGGTTTAAGGTTTAGAGTTTAAGGTTTGATGTTCACGGTTTAGGATTTAGGGTTTGGGATTTAGGGTTTGAGGATTGGGGTTTAGTGTTTAAGGTTTCGGGTGTAGGGTTTCGAGTTTGGGGTTTAGGGTTTAGACTTTGGGGTTTTGGGTTTAGGGTTCTTGGTTTAACGTTTAGGGTTTGGGGGTTTTGGGGTTTGGCGTTTAGGGTTTAGGGTTTAAGGTTTCGGATTTCGGGTTTGGAATTTAGGGTTTTAGGGTTTAGGGTTTTGGGTTTGGGGTTTGGGGTTTGGGTTTAGGGTTCAGTGTCTTGGGTTTGGGGTTTAGGCTTTGGGGTTTAGGGTTTGGGGTTTCAAGTTAACAGTTTGGGGTTTAGGGTTTGTGGTTTGAGGTTTAGGGTTTAGGGTTAGGGGTTTGGGTTTGGTGATTGGGGTTTCAAGTTTATGGTTTAGTTTAGGGGTTTGGGGTTTGGGGTTTAGGATTTTGGGTTTGGGGATTAGGGTTTGAGGTTTGGGGTTTGGGGTTTAGGGTTTAGGGTTTTGGGGTTTGGGATTTAGGGTTTGAGGTTTGGGGTTTGGATTTAGGGTTTAGGGTATAAGGTTAGGGTTTATGTTTTAGGGTTTAGCATTTGGGGTTTGGGTTTTAGTGTTTGGGTTTTGAGGTTTTGGGGTTTAGGGTTTGGGATTTGGGGGTTTAGGGTTTTAGGGTTTAGGGTTTAGGGTTTGGGGTTTGGTGTTTTGGGGTTTTAGGGTTTGTGGTTTAGGGTTTAGGGTTTACAGTTTAAGGTTTAAGGTTTCGGGTTTCAAGTTTAGGGTTTAGGTTTTCGAGTTTAGGGTTGAGGGTTTAAGGGGTTTGGGTTTAAAGGGTTTAGGGTTTAAGGTTTAGGGTTTAGGGGTTAGGGGGTTTGGGTTGGGTTTCAGGTTTAGGGTTTAGGGCTTAGGGTTTAGGGTTAAGGGTTAAGGGTTAAGGGTTAAGGGTTAAGGGTTAAGGGTTAAGGGTTTAGGGTTTAGGGTTTAGGGGTTTAGGGTTTAGGGTTAGGGGCTTAGGGTTTTGGTATTAGGGTTTAGGGTTTAAGGTTTAGAGATTTAGGGTTTAGTGGTTTAGGGTTTAGGATTTAAGATTACAATTTGTTAAATTGTTAAATTATAATTTGCAGGTTGTAAATAAATTGAGTATAAAGGGCAAAATATATTACTATAAAAAAATAAATCAGATATAACTATAATATTCTTTTCTATTCTTAAATAAAAATTTTTAAATGTTCAAAAATAAAAAATTGAATCGTAAAATTATATGAAATTTCACATTTTTAAATTTTAAATGAATAAAATTATTATAATTAAATTATATTTTTTAAAAAATAAATGTATTTATTTAAATTTCTTCGAAATTCGATCCCATCTAAGATACAGCCAGATTGATATGATACAAAAATAATGACACAAAATGTTACATGATAATTGAAAATTAATTCATTGAGGACTTATTTAGATGAGAAAAAAGTCATTGAAAATGAAATTTATATGTCATTGAAAAAAGTCATACGTGTCAGCTCACACACTTTAAAACTAAGTAGCAGAAACAAAATGATCATTTTTATTTTTTTATTAAGATCAAAAAATTTATATTATATAAATAATTTTATATTTAAATTCAATATATAACTTTTCTCCACCTCCTCGAAGAATCAATCTTCCTTTTAAATTACTAGGTGGTAACCCGTGCGATGCACGGACTATGTTTATAAATATTTATATAGTAATTTTAAATATTTAAAATATGATGATTAAAATTATGAATTTATCAGAAAGATAATGTACCAAATTGATTAATTGGAATACCTTGAATATTAAAGTAAACAAAGTTTAAATTTGAACTTATCAAACATTTGATAATCTTAACTAACAAAGTGATAAACACAACTAATAATTTTTTTAACAAACTTTAAGAATTAACAGATCTTCTAAAGAATCAGACCTAACTTTAGTATCATAATTGTCTAACCACACAACCTTTCTAAAAGAGATTCTCACATTGTCTCTTCCTTAGCTGGTCCACCATCATTGTTTTTATAGGATGCCAACATTGTTCACTCAACATGTGATAATTTAAAATTTTTATTTAAGTAGAATTTATTTATTTAGTATATATTGTCATACTCACGCACAACTATCTATACCCGTACTCATATATTATAACTAGGTGGTAACCCGTGCGATGTACGGACTATGTTTATAAATATTTATATAGTAATTTTAAATATTTAAAATATGATGATTAAAATTATGAATTTATCAAAAAGATAATGTACCAAATTGATTAATTGGAATACCTTGAATATTAAAGTAAACAAAGTTTAAATTTGAACTCATCAAACATTTGATAATCTTAACTAACAAAGTGATAAACACAACTAATATTTTTTTAGCAAACTTTAAGAATTAACAGATCTTCTAAAGAATCAAACCTAACTTTAGTATCATAATTGTCTAACCACACAACCTTCCTAAAAGAGATTCTCACATTGTCTCTTTCTTAGCTGGTCCACCATCATTGTTTTTATAGGATGCCAACATTGTTCACTCAACATGTGATAATTTAAAATTTTTATTTAAGTAGAATTTATTTATTTAGTATATATTGTCATACTCACGCACAACTATCTATACCCGTACTCATATATTATAATTTTTATTTATTTAGTATATATTAGTATACCCATAACCTATATAATTTGAAAAAAATGTCATAACCCGTATCCCTATATATAACTCATGAAGTAAAATTTTTTAAAGAAAAAAACTTACATCCATTTCTTTATATCCATTTTCTCAATTTTGCCTATCAAAATATGACATGTGTAAGTTTTTTCTTTAACAGCAGGTTAACAAAGTTAAGAAAAAAAGGCTCACATAGGTCAAATGACACATGTCATGTTTTGATAGGCAAACTTGAGAAAATGGATATAAAGAAATGAATGTAAGTTTTTTTTATTTTTTAAATCCACATTATTTTTTTGTTTTTAAAAAATATGAATTAATTTTGCATAATTCATATACCTGTGATTTTTTTAAAATTTCATACCCCGACCCATATTATGATAAAATTAATTTTGCATCCAATTTTTTTGAAAAAGTATTTAATTTCTTTATAAAGAAAATGTATTTAAATATAAAAAAACTAAGTTGTAGGGTTGTTTTAACCTAAACTATAAAGTTTTAACCTAATTTTGCATCCTAATATGAAGTTTTAATTTAAAAAATATATATTATAATTATTTGTTAGAATCTCAAACTTTAACTACCGATGTTTAACATTTTAATGTATAATAATTAGACAAAAACCTCATTTTGATCCCTTACATTAGCATTTTTCTTAGTTTGGTAACATTTGGTGAGTCTTAATTTAGTCTCCATATTTGTATTGGTATCAATTTTATTGATTATTTTAAAAATTAATTCAACATAATATATATATATATATATATATATATATATATATATATATATATATAGTGTATACGGATAAGGATTCAAAATATTATTAAAATATATTTAATAATATAATGCATAAAATATATTATTTTTGTGGATACTTACTAAAATTAATTTAACGTAATTATTTCTTTTTATTGTTTTCTTTTTGTGGATAATTATTAAATTTTATATTTTTTGAGCCACATGTTAATAATATTGCATTTTATTTGAAATCAATGTATTTTAATTTTAAATTTTAAGGATTTTATAATATGTGATGTTAGTTGAATTCAGAAATTCAAATTTAGAATATGATATGAATTTAGACGCTGACTTGCTAGTTAATTATACAAATTAATATGAATTTCAAAAAGATAATATTCCAAAAGTAAATTTTAAAGGATTTTTAAAATATTTAATTATTAATTAGAGTGATAATATGATTTGTTAAGTGGATCTAGTAGAACCCACTTAGATGCCACATGTCAAAAAGTGAAGAGCACTCAAATAACTTATGTGTCAGTGTGAGGCTTCTTGCCTCTTCTTTTATTATATAGTAATAGATGTTTCATGTTTTAAATTTTTCCTCTTATTACACAACAAGCAAGTATAGGGAACCAAATTTTCTCAGAAATTCCATAGAATCAAATGTTTTCTTGATTTTTTTTTAAATTTTTTTATTAAAACAAACAAAAAGAATAATTAAAAAAAATTAATCAGAGATTAAACTCCCTATTCTATTAATGAATTAAAGAAATTTTGAAAGTCGATAAGATTTTGAGACACGTTTGGTTACGTGAATGTTGTATGCAATGAAAATAATAATAGGAATGGAAATACAAGAACAAGAGAGAATAAAAATAGTAATGTAAAAGTGATATTAATAAAATAAAAATAAGTTAAAAGTGAAAATGAAATAAAAATAAATAAAATTTTTTATTATATTATAAAAAATAAGATATATTTAATAAAACAAATATTACAACAAAAACGAAATAAAAAACCTTTCAAAGTTCTTAATACTTGTAGTTAAAATTTGTAATTATTATTTTTGTTTAAATTAAAATATCTATTGGTCGTGTCTAGTGGGATGGCTTCATCTTGTGGTTCAAGAGCATGTGTCTCAGTTCGGCCGGGTCGATCTCAGACCCGTGATTGATGGGTCTATAGTAACCGGTGACCGGGTCAGGGACCCAAGATGGATCCGAACTCTGTTTGCTCATCTAAGCATCTTCGAGCTTCCCTACCATCGCATTTCTCGTCGTATTAACGGATACGGCAGCTGCGAAGCCTCGCCGAAGAAGAGGAATATTACGGTTTTTTAGGGAATCGGAAACGAGAACGACGAAACGCTTGGATTGGGAGAGAGAACGAGCCATGGTGGTGGCGGAGGGAGGAGGATCGGAGCAGTTGCCGCCGCGGAAGGTATTGATTTATGGATAAGGGATAGAGATGGCTTCCGCAGCAGCCACCGCCCTTGGCTGCCTCTGAGTCGTGTCTCTCTCTCTCTCTCGCCGCGGAAGGTATTGATATTCATACCAGGGTATGAGTCCGAATGGGAATAATAACTTTTTACGGGTCTAGGACGGATCAAGCTACCCTGGCCAAACAGAGCACCCCAATCTTTGTCTAACAAATATTTTTTTACAGACAAAGTCACAGCACAGACGGTGGCGCAGGAGAAAAGCAAAAGCCGGCCTTAAGCAAACAGTGAAGCGATTGCAGCGGTCAACGCCAACAGCTCCCGGCGTTTGATTTTCGGTGTGGGGGTACTCGACTGAGAATCTTATACAAGTTGCCAGCTTTATTTTATATATTTATGTATGTTTTCTGATCATTCCCGGCGTTTTATCATAGGAAAGATCAATCTACCGCACCTTGAGATGGTGAAGGAGATCGAATATTATGACGTGCTAGGAGTCAGTCCCACAGCGACCGAGGCCGAGATTAAGAAAGCTTACTACATGAAGGTCAGTTTGTCTCATCCTTTGCCTTCCTGCATTTGCCTTTTCTTGTCATATGCAGAAATGCGATCAACAAATTGATTGTCTTATTTTTCCCCTGAATAATTAGGGTTACTTAGAACTACATACTTTCTAAACTATATAAAGTTTCAATAGATCCGTGTAACATCATTTATCGGGTTGAATCGGTAGAAGATAGCAGATGTGTATATCCTAAAGTTGAATTTATCAATTCGTTTGTATTCCAAAACAGACACGGTGCAAGTGTAAGTTCTTTTTGTAACATTGAAATAAGAATAGCCTACACTACTGCGATGCTTTTAAGTTTGAAAAAGTCGATTAGAACTTTGTTCTATACATTTAGTTTTTGATAGTCAACATTGAATTGAAAAAGTCGATTAGAACTTTGTTCTATACATTTAGTTTAGGGTTTGGGGTTTTCAGGGTTTAGGGTTTAGGGTTTCGGGTTAGGGTTTATGGTTTGGGGTTTGGGGTTTAGGTTTTAAGGTTTGGAGTTTAGGGTTTAGTGTTAAGGGTTAAGGGTTTCGGGCTTGAGGTTTGGGGTTTAGGGTTAAGGGTTTAGGGTTTGGGGTATGGGGTTTGGATTTAGGGTTTAGGGTTTGGTGTTTGGTGTTTGGGGTTTGAGGTTTGAGGTTTGATGTTTGGGGTTCGGTGTTTAAGGGTTAGGGTTTTCGATTGGGTGTTTTAGGGTTGGCGGTTTAGGATTTAGGGTTTAGGGTTTTGGGGTTGTAGGGTTTAGGGTTTGGGGTTTGGGGTTTGGTGTTTGGAGTTTAGGGTTTAGGGTTTGGGGTTTGAGATATGGGGTTCGGGTTTAGGGTTTAGGGTTTAGGGTTTGAGATATGGGGTTCGGGTTTAGGGTTTAGAGTTTGGGGTTTAGAGTCTAGGGTCTGGGTTTGGGGTTTTGGGTTTGGGGTTTCGTGTTTTGGGTTTAGGATTTTGGGGTATGGGGTTTGAGGGTCAGGGTTGGGGTTTGGGGTTTGGGCTTGGGGTTTGGGTTTTACGGTTTGGGGTTTAGGTTTTAGGGTTTGGAGTATTAGGATTAGGGTTTAGGGTTTAGGGTTTGGTGTTTAGGGTTTAGGGTTTAGGGTTTGGGGTTTAGAGTTTAGTGTATGGGGTTTGGGGTTTTGGGTTTGTGTGTGGTTTGTGGTTCGGGGTTTAGGGTTTGGTGTTTGGAGTTTAGCGTTTAGGGTTTAGGGTTTGGGTTTGGTGTTTGGGGTTTAGGATTTCGGGTTTGAGGGTTTAGGATTTAGGGTTTGGGGTTTAAGGTTTAGGGTTTAGGGTTTGGGGTTTGGGTTTAGGTTTAGGGGTAAGGTTTGGTGTTTAGGGTTTAGGGTTTGCGGTTTGGGGTTTAGGGTTTACTATTTGGGTTTTGAGTTTGGGGTCTAGGGTTTAGGGTTTGGGGTTTAGGGTTTATGGTCTGGAATTTTGGTTTAGGGTTTATGGTTTGGGGTTTTGGGTTTTGGGTTTATGGTTTAGGGTTTGGGTCTGGGGTTTGGGATTTGGGGTTTAGGGTTTCGGGTTTGGGGTTTGGGGTTTGGGACTTAGGATTCAGGGTTTGGGGTTTGGGGTTTGGGTTTCGTGTTTGGGGTTTAAGGTTTAAGGTTAGGGTTTCGGGTTTCAAGTTCGAGGGTTTAGGATTTTTTGTTTAGGGTTTAGGGTTTGGGATTTGGGGTTTAGGTTTAGGGTTAAGGTTTGCTGTTTAGGGTTTAGGGTTTATGGTTTGGGGTTTGGGTTTAGCGATTGTGGTTTGCGGTTTAGGTTTTAGGGTTTTGGGTTTAGTGTTTAGGTTTTAGGGTTTAGGGTTTAGGGTTTAGAGTTAAGGCTTAGGATTTAACCCTAAATCCCAAACCTCAAACTCGAAACCCCAACCCCAAACCCAAAACTCCAAACCCCAAACCTCAAACCTCAAACCCCAAACCCCAAACCCCAAACCCCAAACTCGAAACCCCAAACTTGTAATCCCAAACCCCAAACCCCAAGCAACTCGAAACCCCAAACCCCAAACCCCAAACTTGAAACATCGAACTTGAAATTCAAAACCCGAAACTCGAAACCCTAAACCCCATACCCCAAACCCCAAACCCCAAAACCCAAACTCCAAATGTCTAAACCCTAAATCCCAAACCCCAAACCCCAAACCCTAATCCCTAAACCCAAAACCCAAAACCCAATACCCAAAACCCAAAACCCAAAACCTTAAACCCTAAACCCCAAACCCTAAACACCTAAACCCTAAATCCCTAAACCCTAATTCCGAAACCCTAAACTCTAAAGCCAAAACCCAAAACCCAAAACGCAAAACCATGAACCCTAAATCCCAAATCCCAAACCCCAAACTCGAAACCCCAAACCCCAAACCCCAAACCCCAAACCCTAAACCTGAAACCCCAAACCCCAAACTCAAAACCGCAAACCACAAACTGCAAACCCCCAAACCCTAAACCCAAACCCCAAACCCGAAACCCGAAACTCGAAACCCTAAACCTTAAACCATAACCCTAAACCCAAAACCCAAAACCTAAACCCCAAACCCTAAACACCCAAACCTCAAACCCCAAACTCCCAAACCCCTAAACCTTGAGGTTTAGGGTTTTAGGCTTTTAGGGTTTTAGGGGTTTAGGGTTTAGGGTTAGGGTTTTAGGGTTTAGGGTTTGGGGTTTAGGGTTTGTGTGTGGTTTGGTGTTTAGGGTTTCGTGTTTAGGGTTTGGTTTTGGTGTTTGGGGTTTAGGGTTTAGGGTTTAGGGTTTGGGGTTTATGGTTTGGGGTTTGGGGTTTAGGGTTTAGGGTTTAGGGTTTAAGGTTAGGGTTTAAGGTTTAGGGTTTAGGGTTTACGGTTTATGGTTTAGGGTTTCGGTTTTAGGGTTTAGGGTTTAGCCCTTAGGGTTTATGGTTTGGGGTTTGTGGTTTAGGGTTTGGGATGTGTGGTTTGGGTTTAGGGTTTGTGTTTTAAGGTTTAGGGTTTGGGGTATGGGGTTTAGGGTTTACGGTTTGGGGTTTAGGGTTTGGTGTTTGTGTTTGGGTGTTGTGGTTTAGTGTTTTGGGTTTAGGGTTGGGGGGGGGGGTTTATGGACTACTGTTTAGGGATTGAGGTTTGGGGTTTGGGGTTTAGGGTTTAGGGCTTAGGGTTTGGGGGTTAGGGATTCAAGGTTACGGTTTAGGGTTTAGGGTTTCGAGTTTGGGGATTAGGGTTTACGGTTTGGGGTATTGGGCCCTAAACCCTAAACCCTAAAGCCTAAACCGTAAACCGTAAACTGCAAACCCCATACCCCAAACCCCAAACTCCAAACCCCTAACCCTAAACCCCAAATCCGAAACCCAAACTCGAAACCCGAAACCCAAACTCGAAAACCCTAAAGCACAAACCCCAAACCCTAAACCCTAACCCTAAAGTCCAAACCCCAAACCCCAATCCCCAAACCATATAACCTAAACCCTATTGCCCAAAAAATCCTAAACACTAAACTTCAAACCCCAAACCCCAAACCCTTAACCCAAACCCTAAACCCTAAACCCGTAACCCGTAACCCAACCCCAAAACCCCAAACCCTAAACCCCAAACCCCAAAGCCTAAATCCTTTACCCCAAATCCTAAACCCTAAACCCCATACCCCAAAGGCTAAATCCTAAACCCTAAACCCCAAACCCTAAACTCCAAACCTAAAACCTAAACCCTAAATCCTAAACCCTAATCCCTAATCTCTAATCCCTAAACCCTAAACCCCAAACCCAAACCCTGAATCCTAAACCCCAAATCCTAAACCCTAAACCGCATACCTTAAACCCTAAACTCTAAACCCCAAACCCCAAACCCCAAACCCCAAACCCTGAACCCTAAACTCTAATCCCTAAAGGTAAACCCCAAACCCCAAACACTAAACCTCAATCACTAAACCCCAAACCTTAAATCCTAATCCCCAAACCCCAAACCCGAAACCATAAAGCCTTAAACTTTAAACCCTAAATCCCAAATCTCAAACCTTAATCCCCAAACCCCAAACCTCAAACCCCAAACCCTAAACCCTAAACCCCAAACCCCAGACCCTAAACCCTGAACCCCAAACCCTACACCCCAAACCCTAAACCCTAAACTCCAAACCCCAAACTTTAAACCTTAACCCTAAACTCGAAACCCTAAACCCTAAAACCCTAAGCGTTAAACCCTAACACCTAAGCTCTAAACCCTAACCCCTAACCCCTAATCCCTAATCCCTAAACCCCGAACAGCAATCCCCAAATCGTAAACTATAAACCCTAATCCCTAAACCCTAAACCAAACCCAAAGCCTTAAACCCCAAACCCCAAATCCCAAACCCCAAACCCTAAACCCTAAACCCTGAACCCCAAACCCTAAACCCTAAACCCCAAACCCCTAAACCCTAAATCTTAAACCCCAAACCCCAAACCCTAAACCCCAAACCACAAACCCCAAACCCCAAACCCTAAACCACGAACTCCAAACCCCAAACCCCAAACCCTAAACCCCAACCCAAACCCCAAACCCCAAACACTAAACCTTAAATGCTAAACCCTAATCCTAAACCTTAAATCCCAAACCCCAAACCCCAAACCCTAACCCCAACCCCTAACCCTCGACCCTTTAAACCCCTAAACCCCAAACCCTAAAACCCCAAAACCCTATACCCTAAACCCAAAACCATAAACCGAATCCCCATAAACCATAAACCCATAAAACCCCACACCTCACACCCCGAATCCCCAAATCCCAAACCCTAAACTCGAAATCCGAAACCCCAAAATCCTAAACCCAATCCTCCCAAACCTTAAACCCTAAACCCCAAACCCCAAACCCCCAACCCCCAAACCCCTACCCCCAAACCCCAAACCCCTAAACCCCAAACCCCAAACCATAAACCGCAAACCTTAAACCCTAAACCCCAAACCCCACCCCTAAACCCGAAACCTGAAACCCGAAACCCGAAACCTCAAAACCCAACCCCAAACCCTAAACTCGAAACCCCAAACCCCAAACCCTGAACCCCGAACCCCGAACCCCTAAACCCCAAACCCCAAACCCTAAACCCCAAACCCCTAAACCCCAAACCCCAAATCCTAAACCCTAAAACCCAAAACCTAAACCTTAAACCCTAAACACCAAACCCTAAAGCCTAAAGCCTAAAGCCTAAATCCTAAACACAAAACCCTAAACCCTAAACTCGAAACCCTAAACCCCAAACACCTAAACCCTAAAACCTAATACCTAAACCATAAACTCTAAACCCAAAACCCAAACCCCAAAACCTTAAACCCTAAATCCCAAACCCCAAAATCGATACCCCAAACCCCAAAGCCTAAACCTTAAACCCTAAACCCCAACCCCTAAACCCCAAACCTTAAACCCCTAAACCCCAAACCCTAAACCCTAAACCCTAAACCCCAAACCCTAAATGCCAAACCCTAAACACCAAACCCTAAACCCCAAACCCCAAACTCGAAACCCCAAACTGCAAACTGCCAAACCCTAAACCCCGAACTCGAAACGCCAAACCTTAAACCCCAAACCCGAAATCCGAAACCCGAAACCCGAAACCCCTAACTCCCAAAGCTCAAACCCTAACCCTAAACCCCAACCCCAACACCCAAATCCCAAACCCAACCTGTAAACCCAAACCCCAAACCTTAAACCCTGAACCCCAAACCCTAAACCCTAAACTTGTAACCCCAAACTATAAACCCTAAACCCCAAACCCCAAACCCCAACCCTAAACCCCAAACTCGAAACCCCAAACTCAAAACTCGAAACTCGAAACCCCAAACCCCCAAATCGAAACTCCAAACCTGAAACCCCAAACCCTAAATCCCAAACCCCATAACCCAAACTCGAAACCCCATACTCCAAACAACTCGAAACCCCAAACCCTAAACCTGATACTCCAAACCCTAAACCCTAAACCCTAAACTCGATACCCCAAATCCAAAACCCTAAATTCGAAACCCCCAACCCTAAACTCGAAACACCAAACACCAAACCCTAAACCCTAAACCCTAAACCCTAAACACCAAACACCTAAACCCTAAACCCCTAAACCCCAATCCCTAAGCCCTAAACTTTAAACCCAAAACCTAAAACCCTAAATCCTAAACGCTAAACCCTAACCCCAAAACCCAAACTATAAACTGTAAACCCCAAACCCTAAACCCCCAAACCCAAACCTCAACCACCAACTCCCAAACCCCAAACCTGAAACCCCAAACTTGAAACCCCAAACCCAAAAACCCAAACCTGAAACCCTAAACCCCAAACCCCAAACCCTAAACCCCAAACCCTAAACCCTAAACTCGAAACCCCAAACCCAATACCCTAAACCCCAAACATTAAACCCTAAACTCGGAACCTGAAACCCCAAACCCCTAACCCTCAAACCCCCAAAGCCCAAAGCCCAAACCCCCAAACCCTAAACCCCAAACCCCAAATCCAAAACCCTAAACCATAAACCATAAACCCCAAACTCAAAACCAAAACCCTAAACCCTAAACCCCAAACACCTAAACCCTAAACCCTTAAACCCTAATCCCTAAACCCTAAGCTCTAAACCGAAAACCCTAAACCTAAACCCCAAACCCCTAAAGATGAAACCCCAAACCCCAAACCCGAAACCCTAAACCCAAAACCCAAAACCCCAAACCCCAAACCCTAAACCCTAAACCCTAAACCCCAAACACCTAAACCCTAAACCCCTAAACCCTAATCCCTAAGCCCTAAACTTTAAACCCAAAACCTAAAACCCTAAATCCTAAACGCTAAACCCTAACCCCCAAAGCCAAATTGTAAACCGTAAACCCCAAACTCTAAACCCTAAACCCTAAACCCTAAACCCTAAACCTTATAATGCCAAACCTCAATCCCTATAGTGTTTGGGGTTTGGGGTTTAGGGTTGGTGGTTTGGGTTTTAGGGTTTGGAGTTTAGGGTTTAGTGTTTAGGGGCTTGGGGTTTAATATATAGGGTTTGGGGTTTGGGGTTTAGGGTTTTAGGGTTTAGGGTTTAGTGTTTGGGATTGGGGGTTTAGTGTATGGGGTTAAGGGTTTAGGGTATAAGGTTTGGGGTTTAGAGTATACGATTTAGGGTTTAGGGTTTGAGGTTTGGGGTTTTGAGATTAGGGCTTTGGGTTTGGAGTTTAGGGTTTAGGGTTTAGGATTTGGGATTTGGGGTTGGGGTTTGCTGTTTAGGGTTATAGGGTTTAGGGTTTGGGTTTAATGTTTAGGATTTGGGGTTTAGGGTTAGGGGTTATAGTTTAGGGTTTGAGGGTTTAGGGTTTAGGGTTTAGGGTTTGGGGTTTATGGTTTAGGGTTTATGGTTTAAGGTTTATGGTTTAGGGTTTCGAGTTTAGGGTTAGGGGTGAGGGTTTAGGGTTTAGGGTTTATGGTTTATGGTTTATGGTTTATGGTTTAAGGTTTCGGGTTTGGGGTTTAGAGTGTAGATTTGAGGTTTGGGTTTGGAGTTTGGTGTTTGGTGTCTGGGGTCTAGGGCTTGGGGTTTGGGGCATAGGGCTTAGGGCTTAGGTCTTAGTGCTTAGGGCTTAGGGTTTGGGGTTTAGGGTTTGGGGTTTGGGGTTTAGGGGTTAAGGGTATAAGGGTTAGGGTTTAGGGTTTAGGGTTTGGGGTTGGGGTTTAGGATTTTAGGGTTTTAGGGTGTTAGGGTTTGGGGTTTAGGGTTTAGGGTTTTAGGGTTTGGGGTTTGGGGTTTGGGGTTTGGGTTTGGGGTTTAGGGTTTGGGGTTTAGGGTTTAGGGTTTGGGGTATAGGGTTGAGGTTTAGGGTTTATGGTTTAAGGTATGAGGTTTAGGGTTTAGGGTTTATTGGTTGGGGTTTGGGGTTTAAGGTTTAGGGTTTAGGGTTTAAGGTTTGGGGTTTAGTGTTTAGGGTTTGGGGTTTAGTGTACGGGTTTGGGGTTTAGGGTTTAGGATTTGGGGTTTAGGGTTTAGAGTCTAGGGTCTAGGGTTTAGGGTTTAGGGTTTAGGGTTTAGAGTCTAGGGTCTGGGGTTTAGGGTTTAGGGTTTCGGGTTTGGGGTTTAGTGTTTAGGGTTTGGGGTTTGAGGTTTAGGGTTCGGGTTTGGGGTTTGGGGTTTGGAGTCTAGAGTTTGTGGTTTCCAGTTTTGAGTTTAGGGTTTAGGATTTGGGGTTTAAGGTTTCGGATTTTGGGTTTGGGGTTTAGGGTTTTGGGTTTGGGGTTTTGGGTTTGGGGTTTAGAGTTTAGTGTCTGGGATTTAGTGTATGGGGTTTAGGGTTTTGGGTTTGTGTGTGGTTTGTGGTTCAGGGTTTAGGGTTTGGGGTTTGGGGTTTAGCGTTTAGGGTTTAGGGTTTGGGTTTGGTGTTTGGGGTTTAGGGTTTCGGGTTTGAGGGTTTAGGATTTAGGGTTTAGGGTTTAAGGTTTAGGGTTTAGGGTTTGGGGTTTGGGTTTAGGTTAGGGTTAAGTTTGGTGTTTAGGGTTTAGGGTTTGCGGTTTAGGGTTTAGGGTTTACTGTTTGGGTTTTGAGTTTGGGGTCTAGGGTTTGGGGTTTGGGGTTTAGGGATTATGGTTTGGAATTTTGGTTTAGGGTTTATGGTTTGGGGTTTTGGGTTTGGGGTTTATGGTTTAGGGTTTGGGTCTGGGGTTTGGGATTTGGGGTTTAGGGTTTGAGGTTTGGGGTTTGGGGTTTGGGGTTTGGGGTTTGGGACTTAGGATTCAGGGTTTGGGGTTTGGGTTTGGGTTTCGTGTTTGGGGTTTAAGTTTTAAGGTTAGGGTTTCGGGTTTCAAGTTCGAGGGTTTAGGATTTTTTGTTTAGGGTTTAGGGTTTGGGATTTGGGGTTTAGGTTTAGGGTTAAGGTTTGCTGTTTAGGGTTTAGGTTTATGGTTGGGGTTTGGGTTTAGCGATTGTGGTTTGCGGTTTAGGTTTTAGGGTTTTGGGTTTAGTGTTTAGGGTTTGGGGTTTAGGGTTTAGGGTTTAGAGTTAAGGCTTAGGATTTAACCCCAAATCCCAAACCTCAAACTCGAAACCCCAACCCGAAACCCAAAACTCCAAACCCCAAACCCCAAACCCCAAACCCCAAACCCCAAACTCGAAACCCCAAACTTGTAATCCCAAACCCCAAACCCCAAGCAACTCGAAACCCCAAACCCCAAACCCCAAACTTGAAACACCAAACCCGAAATTCGAAACCCGAAACTCGAAACCCTAAACCCCATACCCCAAACCCCAAACCCCAAAACCCAAACTCTAAACGCCTAAACCCTAATCCCAAACCCCAAACCCTAAACCCTAATCCTTAAACCCTAAACCCAAAACCCAAAACCCAAAACCCAAAACCCAAAACCCAAAACCCATGACCCTAAACCCTAAACCCCAAACCCTAAACACCTAAACCCTAAACCCCTAAACCCTAATTCCTAA